>JALPQD010000364.1:1480841-2080841 GCA_023101885.1 Typhlomys cinereus | reverse complement strand
TAGACCTTAGTCTCCTTTGATAGCTTAAAATTCCATTAAGATGAAGTCAGATTTAAAAAAAAAAACACATAAACAAGTAAACAAGACAACTTCAGACCATTAGCAGTCCCATAGGGGAAAAGAAAATGAGGTTATATGAGGGCAATGGAAATTGAAGGAAGTAAGAGTAACAACTAAACCTAATACCGAGGATGAAACAAAGCTAAATAAGCCAAATACAAATGCCCTAAGGTAAAAAGAACATTGATATGTGTTGCGATTACTCCTCTTCTACTGTTAGACAATATTCTGACACAACCTGTTTACAGGAGAAAAGGTTATTTATTTGGCTTACAGTTCCAGAGGGGCTTTAGTCTATTTAAGCTGAAAATCACAGAGCAGAAGGCAGGCAGTCAGTGCCAAAGTAGGGAGCCAATTTAAATCATGCAGCCATCAGGAGAAAAAGGGAGGGGCACGGCCTCCCCACCAACCCTCAAGACCCACCCCCTGTGACATGTCTTCCTCCATCAAGGTTTTACCTCTTAAAGGTGCCATAATCTCCCCAAATATCAATGCCAAACTAAGGATTCAAATAAGCAAACAAACCCATAGGGGGGCGACTTACATGCAAATCATGATAGCATGATCAAAGAGCAAAAGGGACCAGCATTATTCTCAGGTTTGAGAGGGGTCAAAATTCAGCGCATGACAGTAGTTGACAGGGGTTGAAAATGTGGACTGGGTTGTCATCTTATTAACGGATTTCTGTCCAGGTTCTTGCACACCAAACACAAAAATCGAAGCCGGGACACCACTGAAAGGTTTAAGTAAGATGTATTGAAAAGCAGGAAAGGGACACCTGACTGACCGCTGGGGAGAATCAGGGAGTAGTCTCTGGCTGTCCCTGGAGCCAGAGAGGAGGCAATACAGCTCCAGTTCTTGCTCCAAAGCTCTGGAACCTGGGTGCTCCTGTCATGAACTTTTGGGGGATTGAAAATGGAGACTTTCTATTGGTTTCCTCTCTAACTTTTGATTGGTGGTCCCTAGTGGGGCTAGGTTTGAAAATCTCATTGGTAGGTAGGCTTTGTGGTGGACCCTGGTGGGTGCCTATGTGCTGAATTTAGTGTAGGTTTCAGGGCAGCTTTCCCAGTGTACATTCTGCCTTTCACATAGACTTGTGGCCTTCCTTAATTTCCTCTGGTCACACTCTATATTCTCACTGCCCAGAGAAATCTACCTTCATTAATCTCTACCAGTGTCATTCGATGGGGGTTTTTACCTTGTTTTAGTTCATTTTGTGTTTTCATTAAAAAAAAAAAAAATTCAAAAAAAAAATTCAGCTGGTGGGGTGCTCACTTAGCATACACCAAGCCCTGTATTGGATCCTCAGTACCATACCAGGTGTGATAAGAGTCCACCCTATCATTCCAGCATATGGGAAGTGGGGCAGGAGAAATCAGGAATTCAAGGCCATCTTTGGCTACATAGATAGTTCAAAGCCAGCCTAAGTTCCATAAGACCCGTCTCAAAAAATGGGAATTGGTGGAGTTGAGATGGTTCTGTGGGTAAAGGCGCTTGCCGCCAAGCCTGACGACCTAAAATCGATTGCTGGATCAATGAGATCCATGTAATGGAAGGAGAGAACTGACCCCTTCATCCATGGGCCATGGCACATACACCCCTCTTCACAACACCCCCAACCTAACACACAAAATAAGTAACTGTTTGTTTGTTTGTTTAAAGAGGGGGAAGTAGAAGGGAAGGATACAGAATGGCCCAGAGTGATAAGTTTTTGTTGATGACCTGAGTCTGATTCCTGGAAGCCATGTAAATCGAGGGGCATATCCCAGCACTCCTACAGTGAGATGGGAGAAGACACCAGAATTGCCGAAGCTTGTGGGCCAGCTAGTCTGGAGTATGCTGCCCAGAAACCACCAGAGAGACACTGTCTCAACAAGATGGTTCTCAACCAAGACCAGATTCACTCTCCAAAAGTTGTCCCCTGACTTCCATAGGCCAGCCACAGCATGGACCCCCCCCACACACACACACACATACACACAGAAAATAAATGATAGAGGGAGAAAATGTAAATCGTGAAAGGGAACAACTGATGAATCGAAGTTCAGTAAGGGCTGGTGAGATGGCTTAGCGGATTAGGTACTTGCTCGCCAACCCGGCAACTTAGTTACCTGAGTTCAAGTCCTGGAAGTCCACATGGTGCGTGGAGAAAACTGACTTCCAAAGTCACTGTGATCCCCACCCATGTGCCATGGCACTCGTGTGCTTCTCCCCCCCCCATAAACAAATAAAACCTTTAAAAAAAAAAACCCACAAAAGTTCAAGAAGGACCGACAAGATGGCTCAGTGGTAAAGACACCTGTGTACACACCTGGTGACCCAAGTTCACTTCTGAAAGTTGTCCTCTTACTTCCACATGTTCCTGCTCTCCCTCCCCTCTCTTTCTCTGAAATAAATACATGAAATGTTAAAAAAAAATAAAGTTCAGGAAAAGCAGAAAGGAAATGGGCTAGAGCAATCAAAGGGAGGAAAGAGAATTCTATTTCTTCCTCAGAAAAAGAAGTTACCAAAGGTGGAAATATCAGCGAATCTAAGGTATAATGTAATATGAAAGCCAGCACCTTTAATGACATGGCTTAATGACTGGTTTGGGAAAAGCAGCAAACTCCTGGGTTCTGCTATCCAGATATTTCTAAAAAGATGTAAGTACATAAGCTAGAGAAAAATCCTTTTGCAGTTGGTTTCCCTCCTCTCTGGCTCCACCAAGCTTAGCAGAGAGATTCATGGTCAATATGATATATATAAAAGTGCACTAGGAGCTGTGCTGGTCTCAACCGACGCTATCGATATTATTTTACTTAATGCATGGTTCTAAAAGAGGTATGCCATGTCTGTCTAAAGCATCAAGAAGAAACATTTTGGGGGAAATTCAACATGTCTTCAAAGCGGATTTGGCTTTCTTCCTGAAAACAGTAAGCTCCAATTTATCTAGCTTTTTTTATCATAGGTTTTGAAATGAGTGAACATTAAAGTCACATAACCTTGTTGTGAAACAGATGAAGATAACGTTATAGCTGCACCTTCTGTTGAAAAGTAGAAATTAAACTTGTTCCAGACAAAACAGAAAGTTAATAATAAAATTATAGCTACTGGTAAATAACAGCTTTTGAGTGTGCAGACATGTTTTTAAAAATTATTTACTTACTAATGTGTGTGTTTGTGCATATGTACATATAATGCATGTTTGCATGTATGTGACTATCAGAGGGCAACTCTGTGAAGTCTGTTATCTCCTTCTACCTTTATATAGGTTCAGGGATTGAATTCAGGTTGTACTTGCATAATAAGCTCTTTTACCTGCTGAGCCATCCCACCAGCTCACATTATGTCTTTTATACCCTCTAAGATATAAAATTGTGCTAACAATGGCCAGCATCATGATTAGGGCTTTTCATTTGTTTGCTTTGCTTTTTTAATTCCAGACCACTACCTCACCCAGCTGCAAACAACTAAGTTGTGCATATGTAGTGTATGGAAGAGGGGTGAAATGCCTTAAGTATTTGTTATTACCCACTGTGGCATTTAGCTACAATTGCCAACTTGACAATTGAAGGCTGAGATTTTGGTTGCATATGTGAAGCATTTACTAATTAAGGCAAGACCTCAGCAAGTCTGCAGGAGATTATGTAACTGTTGTAAGAAAGCCCAGCCCAGCCTTTCCTGAGCAGGTAGATAAGATGGACAGAGCAGGTCCAGTACTTGGAGATATGCACACATTCTGGCAAGTGAGAAAGTGTACCCCTCTCTCAGTAATCTCTGTGAACATGGTATGGACAGTTCACTAGGCTCCTAGTATGGGTATAAACTCTTCAGCCAAGCTGGATTATGAACTGTAATGGAGAATAATAAGCATGAATAAAACCCCCTTGTTCCCTTAAATAGGTTGGGTGTGAATTTATTGCAACATGCTAATACATTGCAACCCTCCCACTTCCCAGTGTTTGGGATAGTAGGTTTCCTTCAGTTAGGAGGCTTACCTGGGTGGTGGGAGTCATCGTAGGAAAGTGGGGAGTGGCAGTGGTGGATGGTGGCAAAGTACAATCAGCATGAGCTGCCTGGATGAGAGGCATGGGAAGCCGTGATGAATGAAGGTGAAGACTGGGCAGCACAGGGCGGAAATAGTTAATGATCTGCATCTCCACCTTATAGGGGATTCATTATACCCAGTGCTATGTGCTTGCCTCCATGTCCCTGGCTGGCGGAGCTCTCTAGAGAGCTCTCTCAACTTCATGGACAAATGAACACTGCAAGACAGGGTCTGCCGCTGGCTTAGAATTTGCCAAGTAGGCTATGCTAGACGGCCAGGGACCCTAGGAATCTGTTTGTCTCCTGTTCCCTAGTGCTGGGATTAAAAGCATATGCTACTGATTCAGGGTTCTCATGTTCAGGAGTCGAAGATTGAAACCACAACATGTATAAAGGATTAAGATAATTTATTAGAGGAGACGAAGGCTGGAACTCACGGACTCAGAAGTGAACTGTCTCGAGGGGCTAGGCGTCCCGGAAAACTCTTGGATCCCAGACATGAGAAACAAGGAGCTGGAAAGAACTCATGGCACCCCGAATGCCACAAAGGGCTAGGGCACCAAAAATGGCTACCAGGGTCAGGCATATTTATACGCCTAGGCAAGCCCAGGAAATTGGCTTTTTCTCATTGGTTACCTCTCATTGGGGATCAACCAGTTGCTCCTGGGCCCACCTGAGCAAGTTGTTTGTTGGATATGGAGAGCTCATCTCCATAATCCTTTCACAGGGAAGTTTGCCATCTTATCTCTGGGAGGATTGGAGTCAGATCCTCAGCAGGAGTGTTCCTTCAGGGTGAACCCAGCAGTGGGGGATGGCCTTCAGGAATTCCAAAGATCTTCAAAGACCTTAGAGACCCATCCCAGCAAAACTGCTCTAATCCCGCCTTACTACCATACCTGAATATTGTGTGTGTGTACCAGAAGGCACTGCCCAAGGATGACTTTGCAAGTCATCCTATACTGCTTCTACCAGCTTTTTGTTTCGCTCTGAGATTTCCCTGGCTTGGCCTTCCAGAGCCAGAAGTGTAAGTTGCTGCCATTTCTGCCTGTCATTTTTTATGAGGCATCTGGGATCTGAACGTATGCCCTTTTGTCCTTTTGCTCCCAAGACATTTCTCCAGCCAACCATACCTGGTTATTTTTATGTGAGTTTTGAGGGGCAAACTCTGGTCCTCATACTTGCATTGCAAACGCTTCTGATTTAGCTATTTCCCCATCTTTTTAAGGTCTCAGTACATACCCCAAGCTAGCTTTGCATTTGTGATCTTTTGCCCTCAGCCTACCAGTGCTATCATTACAGATAAATGTCACCACTCCTTGTTTCTTTAAAAATGTCATGTCTATGCTGAAACAGGCCTTGAAGAGAGGAAAAATGTCTTGACCTGGTCAAGGTAGAGTCCAGAAATTTGTCCTGTGAGAGTCAAAGAATAACCTAAACTTGTGCACTGGAACTTTGGTTCTTCCCAAAGTTCTCATTATAGGCCATTATATGCAATTATCAATAACTCCCAAAATCTCACACATCTGCACAATTAAGATTCAGAATGTATGAAATACCTAATGCTTACATACACCCCAATACTAAGCCAACATTGTATGTATGATCATTCTCCGCACAAGAGTACCTACCCGCATACTTATTAGCATCTTTCATGTTTCGTAGAACACATTCCTGAGTTGGAACATCCAGAGATTGTAGCCCTGACTGGCCTGGCACTCCCTATGTAGACCAGGCTGTCCTGGTAACTTGTGGCTGTCCTCCAGCTTCTGCCTTCCCAGGACTAGGTTTACAGGGCTGTGCCACCAAAACCTGGCCTGAGAATGTTTCCGATGTCTTTTTCAAAGAGACTTTCTCATCAGGTCGCTCATTGCAAGGCCTGCCCATACGAATCGTTCTTTGATCCATCGCACTACATGAAAGTGTCAAAGAATAAACAAAATAGTCCAAATCGGGCAAGAAACGGAACATCATATCCCAAATCCGGAATTTAGCGTGTGTCTAGTGGAGTTTCAATTGCACAGAAGAAAAACTGACACAGAATATGATTATCTTGGCCCAGAAGCCTAACCACCAGGTCACCGCCTCGGGGGTTGCGGCAAGAGCCTCAGGCCGCACTACGGGGGCTCCTCGCACGCCCCCGCGGCGCGCCTGCGGGCCCGGGCGGCGCTCTGCGCACGCGCCCCCGGGGGGCGTGTTCTGGCCGCCATCTTGCAGCGCGCGGGCTCGCCCTCCGCGGCCACGGGCGCGGCGGCCTGGGGTCCAGTGGGCGGAAGCGCGCGCCGCGCGGACCACGTCCCCCTCCCGTGTGACGCCCGCCGCGGCCTCCCGGCTGCACCAGGAGACGGAGCGCCGCGCCCCGCCGCTCGCAGCCGCGATGCCCGGCGTGCAGCTGCCGCCCAAGGAGAGCGCCCTCTTCAAGCGCGTCCTGGTGAGCGGGGGCCCGGGGCCGCCGCGCCCGCCGAGGCCGCGCCTTGTTTACCTCGCAGCGCCTCCTCCGGCTCGCGGGGCCGCGCGCTTTCCAGAACTTCCCGCGGGTCCTCGGGAGCCCCCTCCGCGTCTTCCCCTCGCGTCTTCTCGGGCTCCGAGGGGGTGGGTGGCGTCAAAGCGGGGGCCGAGTCGCCGCCGGCGCCCCGAAGTGCGTGGGTGACGGGGCGATGGAGCCGCGCTCGGCCGCCCGGCCCGGCCCGGCGCCGCCTCCGGGTGGGAGAGGCCGCGGGTTCGCGGGGACCCGGGTCACCCCGGCGCGGACGCGGTGCGGCCCGCGCAGGCTGCTGAGCGCACGCGGGCGACTCTGCACTTGGAAGCGTTTGCTGCGTTTCCGACCAGAAATGTCCTGGTCCTGGACGGTCGCTGCCCGGCTCGAGCTTGGGGTTCGTGCCAGCACCCCGGGCGCCGGCACGGTGTTCCAAGTCCTGCCCTCCAGGGAGCAGAAGCCACATGCCTTGGCATGTCTCACCGTGCCCTGGGGACCGGAGATTTTTTAAAGTGATATTTATTGGTCTCTGACTTTGTAATGCTCTCCTTAACTTAGAAAACGTGTGCGTTTGCAGAAACAGCACTTAGGTGTGTAAAGGTGAAAATGTAGAGAAATACTGATCTTAGAGTAGTTTAAGTGTTCGATAGTTCTGTTCCAAGCCAATAGAAACTTCACTTCTAACATTTAGAAACATTTGGAATGTTGGGAATGATATATATGTAGTAAATGGAACGAAAAAACTTTTTTTTGAAAATTGGGTCTTAGGGCAGCCCCAGGGCCGGGACTCCGTGTAGCTGAGCCTCTCTTCTCTCCCTGGCCTTGAGATGGAGAAATTAAATCTGTTTTATTTGCACCGGGCGAATAATGACAGACAAGTGTAAAATGACAGCAATATAGCTGGTTGGGTCGTTGGACTAAGTGTATATTTCATATATTAACTTCAGTTTTTCCTCATTGTAGAGCAGCACAGAACTGGGCAAGTGAGAAAAAATTTGCCTCTCTAAACTTTAAAATTTTTTTTTTTTTTGTAGAAACTGAAAAATGACCAATAAGTTGTTGGTTGGATTTCAGGATATTTTGCATTCAAAAAGATAACCTCTCCCCCCTGCTCTGGATATCCTCTAATTCAAACCATGTATCATCAGCATAAAGAAAAACTACATGGTTTAGTATACACAGGTTGCAAAAAACTTAAAATTACTGTTAAATTAACTCTTGTCCCCAAATAAACAGGGAAATGCTAACCATTTTCTTTGAGTATCACAAAGTTTAATGACTTGAGGATGCTGCAGAGATGAATGACTTTTTATTTTATTTTTTTAGTTTTACAAGCATATTGAGTACTAATCCCTGCTTCCCTCCATCCCCCTTACCCCTCTCCTTTTTATCTCACTCTCTTCTTATCAAGCCAATCCACTCCCACCCTCCTGCCTGGACACTTTTATGGACCCCAGGTTTCCCTCTGGTTTATCTACTCTTGGGGTTCAAGCCTCTGGCATACCTAATGCCCCTCTTCAGACCACCCCACTAATAGGGTCATTTCCCTTTACTCATCCAGCTCTAGTCCCTAAGGTTTCTACTGTATGTTCTTTTTTAAATTTTTTTTTATTATTATTCAATTGTGCGTGAGTGTGCGTGTATATATGTGTGTGTACGTAGAACCACAGGCGAATTCGGGAACCACCATGGACGCCTCCACCTCCTTGTTTACTCTGCCCGGGGATTCACAGGCTCCGCCCTACCAGGACCAGAAACGCAGGCCGTCCCCGCTTCCGCCCGGCATCTATACGTGGGGTCTAGGATCTGAACTCAGGACCTTCCGCATGCAAGGCAGAGGCTTAACCCCTGAGTCACCTCTCCAGCCCTCTACTGTATGTTCTTATCTCTTCTGAGTTCCTGCATAGTCTATGGGGGCATGTTGGTTTGTCAGTCATTATTCAGGTTCCATCACTGCAGTGAGTTCCTGGATACAGCAGTCCTCCCTTGAATGGAATGTCTTGTCCAATGGTGGACCTTCCCATCTTTAGGTTTTTACAATCTCACTGCCCCTCTTCTGTGAGGTTCCCAGAGTCTTAGGTGGGAAGAGATTAGGTTGGCCTGATTCTGGTGAGCTCTGCTGGTCACTGGCATTCTGCATTATGGCTGGCTGTTGTCCCCTTTACTGTTCTTCCATCACCCTAAGTTGCATCCTGTCAGGGTGTTGAGATCCTCAACCTCTGTTGTAGAAGACTTCTAGGCTAAGTGCTAAGCGCTCTACAAATCTATGAGTATGATAATAGCTATTTACAAAGCAGTTTGGTGTACTGTCTTCCTATCTAAAGCTTCATTATTTTTTGGTATTGTCCTATTTCCTTTCCTTTTTTAGGTTCTTGTTCTAGTTAACAGTAACAGGAATGTGTTCAATTCTGCCAGACAAGTCTTGAGTTCAATCAGAAAGCTGTTGGTTCTCTTTGATACTTATGCCACTATTACCCTGTAATCACCTGTTGCTATGGTGATTTTTATTGCAACTTTCAGATCTCATGAGTTGATGAGGCCTGTGATTATTTCTCTCCCCCAGCAGCTTCTACAGTAGTCCTTGGTACTGTGTAAGCCATCCAGCAAGGAGAAAGTTCTGAGACTAGTTCCAGTTGATATATTTTGCCCATGTTCTATGATCCATTTGTGTTGCATCTTCATGAATGATTTTTATCATCTCAGAACTGTAGTGAGTATAGGCAAAGTTTTGCTACAACAAATTCCATGTGAACAAGTCTGTGATACTAAGTTAGATTTGGAAAATGATTTTTGTCTATGATTTTGTGTCTGTTTAGTAGCCAAGATTAGACTCTGTTGAGTATATAGTTCCTTACTGAAATTAGGCTTCTGTGACTGAGAACTTGGACTTTGGAGCTAATTACTTGGGTAAGAATTATGGCCATCACATTTTCTGACTTTGTAAATTCTGTAATTATGTTTAGATTCTTCAACTAAAATTAAAATAACTTGTATCTCATAAGCTTTCCTGGGGCCTAATGGTTAGATGAGAACTGCGCTTGACAAATACAAACGCTTTCAATGAGTCTTACTGCTTATTGTTATTAGCATTATTCATGTATTTAAGGAAGACTTCGTTTAAGTTTGTATGAGCGGAAATAATAATAAAAAATGTATATAAAAAAAGGAAGACTTCGTAAGTCAGGAAAAAAATACAGTATTTTTCTATTCTGTAGTTCCTTTTGCTTGTATTTTTTTATTGATTATTATTATTTTGTCCTTATTATTATTTTGTCCCTGTTTGTACATACCTTGTTTGTCCACAGCAGCTCAGGCTGCCAGGAAACTCGCTGAGTAGTTCAGACTGGCATTCAATTCTGGGCAGCTCTCCTCAGCCTCCCAATTGCTGGGATTATAGGCATAAACTACTATATCAGCCGGAATTTTTTTCTTTCTTTTTTTGTTTTTTTTTTAAAGGTGCGATTGTGTGTCCAGGTCAGGACAATCTTGCCACTTACCTTGTTTGAAACTCGGTCTCTTTTTCATATTTGTTGTCTGCTAATGTGGGTGCCAGAATCTCTGTCTCTTCCTCCCATCTTGCTGAAGGAGCACTGAGATTACAGTTACTGGGCCCTTTATGTGGTTTCTGGGGATTTGAACTCAGGTCCATATACTAGTGTGCCAGATGCTTTACTAACCGAGCCATCTCTCCAGTCATGAGATTGATTTTTTTCTTTTTTGAGACTGATTTTTAAAAATAGTTTTTAAAATAGGAGGGTGTACATTGTTGCAATTTCTTTTCTCTCGGTGCCATGAGACAATATTCACATACAACCTAAGGGAGAAAGATTTATTTGGCTATGGTTCCCGAGGGTATACAATGTATTATGGGAATCACACAGCAGAAAGCATGGCTGGAGATGGGAGGCTCCTTCAGGTCACCATAGCCATCACAAAGGCCAAGAGAAGAGGAAACGGAGAGAAAACAGGGCTAGGCTACTAAACCTCACGAGAGGAAACAGGGCTAGGCTACTAAACCTCAAGTCTTTCCCCAGTACCATCCCTTCCTCCAGCAACATTCTACGTCTCAAAGTGCCACAACTTTTTCGGACATTATTAACACTAGGCAAGAGTGCAAACATAGGAGCTTGTGTATGTTGGGGGAAGAAGGGAGAAGGACTGGCATATTAAACCATGACACACATCATTCAAAATTTGTTTCTTCTTCTGATTACTTAGTTGCCATTGGGGGTAGAGGAAAGACTCCATTTAAACATTTATTTTGCTGTGAAAATTTTAAAAATTCTTCCCTATGTGTCCAACACCTTCCATGAGGATTAGTTGTGTTCTTATGTGTTGGCTGATGTAATTTTGCTTTGAATTTAGGAATACTGTTGTTACTAAGCGACTCTGTGTGCTTAGGCCATGGGGATTCCTAGACAAGAGTTCTGGTTTTATTGGAAATTAAGTGATGTGGGTAAGATAGATACTAAATAGATAATTGAATAATGTTGCAGTTCGCCTGCATGGTTGCTGATAAATGACCATCACCATCAAACGGCTTAAGGGAACAAGGGTTTATTTTCTCTTAGGATTCCTGGTTACAGTTCTCAGTCCAGCTTGACAGAAGAACACGCACCAACACCAGGGCCAAGAGAACTGGCCACACCATTACCACATAATGGCTGAGAGATGGACAATCCTTACTTGCCAGACCAGTATGTCTTGCCAAGTATACAGAAAGATGCCGACTTCCTTAACCAGCTCTCAGTATTTTATTCACCTGTTTAGGGCCTAGTCCTACCCACCAGAGGCTTGGCCTTTCCCATCAGCTAGACAATCTCCTGCAGGTTTGCCCTGGGCTTAACCAACCACAATTCTCCACAAATGTGCCCAGCCTCAAACCCTCAACAGTCAAGTTGACACCTGTGCCTAACTATGACAAAAAGTAAGAATTTCAGAGAATGATAGCAGTGTAGGGGGCTAGACAGTATGAGTAAGATAATAGTAGGAGGCTGGCAGTATTAGGCAGCATGGTCATGTATGTAAGGAGTCAGCCATCGAAAGATCTGTGAAAGAATGTTTTAGGTGGAAGGAGCACAGTAGAGGCACTAAGAGAAAAGATTTCAGGCTGAGTAGTAGAATACCCAGTCCAACAGGACAGTAGAGTTGAGGGAGAGTGGAAAGATGTGATGGTCTGATAATGGATGCTGAGGATAGGCATTGCTTATCTATCTTGCGCTATGTGATTTAGAAGTCAGGATCCTGTTTATACTTAGGTTAGGTTAGTGGTTGTCCAATAAAGGTAAGCTACTTACAATTTTTCGTTTGTTTGGTTTTCTTTCCATGTGTATTTAGAGCTTCACATTTCACTGAGATAAGAACATTTACTTTAAAAGAGTCATTGTAATAACCAAGTAAGATGTAAAAAAGAAGACAAAAGTTAGTGTTGGCAAAGTCATAGAAAAAAGGAAGATTTGCTTGCTGTTGTTGGGAATGTAAGTTAATATAGATATTATGGAAAACAGTTTCGAAGGTTCTCAAAAAAATAAACAGCACTACCACACAAATCTGTCAGGTATCCACAGAAAATGAAGTCAGTATCTTGAAGATAACTGCACTCTTATGTTCATTGGAGCACCATTCACAATAGCCAAGAAATTAAAATGACCTAAGTGTCAAATTGATGAATAAGTAAAAAAAATCATAATTGAATGCTATTCAGCCATAAAAAGAATAAAAGATCATTATGTTAAAAATAAGACAGTCCACGGGCGGAAGTGGGGGGCAGCTTCCGTTTCTGGTCCTGGTAGGGCGGAGCCTGTGAATCCCAGGGCAGAGTAAACAAGGAGGAGGTGGAGGCGTCCATGGTGGTTCCCGAATTAGCCTGTGGTTCTACACCCCCCCACACACATATGCGCGCGCGCACACACACGCACAATTGAATAAATAAAAAAATTATTAAAAATAAGGCAGTCCCAGAAAGACAAGAACCGAATGATCTCAAGAACCCCGCATGAAATAAAAAAATCAGAAAAGTTGGGTAGAATGATAGTTACCCAAGGTGTATAAGAGTAATGAGAGCAGGGGATAGGGAAAGGTTAGTCTACGCTAAATTACTGTTAAGAATGAGAAGTTTTTGCTTTTGGAATGCTAGTTTTTCAGCAGTGTTGGTTGTGAATTAAATTCCATGTTTGTTAAATGTCTTTACTTTCTGTTAAAATGAAAATGTTTAGATTTACCTTTATTACCTGTTTAAAAATTGCTTAGATTGGCAAAGTATTGAAAAAGTATTGTCAACACATTTTAGATCTAATTTTGGATCTTGAATTCATAATTTATGTGATACAATGGAAAATTACCTCATCCATTTATTTTAAATTTTTATTATTATTATTTATTCAACTGTGCGCATGTGCGTGTGTATGTGCGCGTGCGCGTGTGTCTGTGTGTGTGTGTGTCTGTGTATGTGTAGAACCACGGACGAATTCGTGAACCACCATGGACGCCTCCACCTCCTTCTGCCCCGGGATTCACAAGCTCTGCCCTACCAGGACCAGAAGCGCAGGCCGCCCCCGCTTCCGTCTGGCGTCTATACGTGGGATCTGGGAACCGAACTCAGGACCCTCCGCCTGCAAGGCGGAGGCTTAACCCCTGAGCCACCTCTCCAGCCCTTCATCCATTTATTTTATAGAATAACTTTTGTTTGTATTTCTTTACAGAAATGTTATGAGCAGAAGCAGTACAAAAATGGCCTCAAATTTTGCAGGATGATACTTTCAAACCCCAAATTTGCTGAACATGGAGGTATTGTCTCATCTGTTGAAAATTGTCTTGGGAAAATATTCCAAAATAGACAGGATTTTTAACAGTGAAAGAAATCTTGCCGTATAAAACCTTGAAGCTATTGAGTATGTAAATATTTAACATTTTTAGCTATGCTTCACATGAATCTGATATTAGACTATTATGCTGTGGTGTATGTAGACTATTTTTATTATGCTTTGGTGACTGTAAAGTATCTTTACTTTTAGATGAGAAAATCTTTCTATTGAGGAAAGATTGGGTAAAGTAGTATATATCCAACACCCTGTTATGAAATGTTTGAGAACTATTTCAGATACCAGACTTTTTCAGATTTTGGAATACTTACATATATTATCAGATGAATATCCAAATCCAAAAATTTGAAATCTAAAATCCATTGAACGTTTGTTGCTCAGAAAGTTTTGGATCTTGGAGAATTTTAGGTTTTGGATTTTTGGATTGGGAGTATTGGACCCATATCAATATTTTTATATACTTGATTTCTTTTATTACATTGCATAGAATTTAATTTTTAAATGCCTTTTGGGCTCTTCCAGGTTCTGCTCACCAGGGCCAGAAATGCAGGCTTTTGCCTTTTCCGCCTGATGATTTTTTTTTTTTTTTTTTTTCCTGATGATTTTTTAAAAATATTTTTTAACTTTATTTTTTGTGTGTATGTGTGTGTGTATTATAGAACACTGTGTGTCCCTATGAAGGACCGAGGTTGACTTCAGGAATCATCCTGGATTGTTTCTACATCCTTTTTGCTTTGTTCTAGATTTCCCAGGCTCCCTTCCAGAGCTGGAAGTGCAGGTTGCCTCTATTTCTGCCTGCTGTTTTTACATGGGACCTAGGATCTGAACTCAGGTCCTTCTGCTTATGAGGCAGAGTCTTAACCTCTGAGCTCTCTCTCCAGCTCCATAGAATTTAATTTTAAGCCTTCAATAAAATTAGGACAGTATCTGTAGTACAGAAATAGTATGTGTAAGTCACATGCTTTTCATTTTTCGATAACTTTTTATATATGCCATCTTTATATATAAATGGTACCATTGATCTACCATTACATTGTTGAGTTGTTTTTCTATCCATGTTGTTAATAAAGTCTACATTTGTTTTTTCCATCTTTATTAGTACCCAGTGTTTGTTAAAAAGATGAGGCTAGACATGAAAATTATGGTCCCATAGCTTAGTCTGAATATCAGATTCTGCATTGCAGTTACTCTTCTTTTATTATTATTATTATTATTATTTTTTTTTTTTTAAGTGGGACCTGGGATCTGAACTCGGTACCTTATGCTTGAGAAGCAGAGTCTTAACCGCTGAGCCATCTCTCCAGCCCCTTCTTTTATTATTTTTATTTTATTTTTTGTTTTGTTTTGTTTTGTTTTGTTTTGTTTTGTTTTGTTTTAATGTGGGACCTGGGATCCGAACTCAGAACCTTCTGCTTGTGAGACAGAGTCACAACCCCTGAGCCATCTCTCCAGCCCCTTATTTTATTTTATTGCTGTGAGATAATACTCATAAACAATTTACACAACTTAAGGGAAGAAAGAGGAGATTTATTTGGCCTATGATTCCAGAGGGCATACAGTCCATTATGACAGGAACTTCCTAACAGAAGGCATGACTGGGGGTAGAAGCAAGAGCTCACGTCTGTGCAGCCATAAGGAAAGCAGAAAGAACAATAGCAAAACTGAGAGGAAGCAGACTGGACTACCAGACCTCACAGCCAATCTTTCAGCAAGGCCTCACCTCTCAAAGTTTCCTTTCTAATCCTTCTCTAATCTTCTTAAACATTAACATCAGCTAAGAATTCAAACACAAAACACGCTTACACCATGCTATTCTTCAATTCTTGAGATCTTTTTACTAGAAAAATAGTTTGACCCTGCTTACCTTTCTAAACATATTTAAAAGATCCTTTAAAGGACATGTAAACAAATCCTCATTTCATGGAGTTTTAGAAATTTGATGCCTGTTTTGGGACTTTTTAACTGTGGAGTCCTTATCCAAAAAGAAGCTATGGAAGAGTTCAGAATGTAAAAGAGATAAAAGATGTTTGATTATGGATAGTTGGATCACTATGTTCTAAAAACTGGTCTACAGAGATCATTTTGAAAACCACGGTTGTCCAGTTCCCTCGTGGATTTTTCAGAGAACTACTTCATTGCAAAACATCTTCCTCTTCTATTAATTTTCTAACATTTTTTTGAGTTGCCATTCCATACTTAAATGTTCTTCTCTTGAAATGCAAACTGATACTAGAATTAATAAACTTGCTGACTAAAGTAAAATCTGTTCAGTGAAAAGATGGTAATGATCATGTAGGTAGAGTCACTACTTTGTGAAATGTAAATTTGGAATTTTTTTTAAGAATTGGTCTTGGGAAAACTAAATTTAATTCAAGAAGGCTCAGATTCCTGCTTTATGATTTTTTTTTTTTTTGTTTTAGGAGGGTATTATCAACTCCTTTGTAATATATTCTCAAGAATAAAAAGCATCTTAAACTTTTTAAAAAAGTTTATTTGAGAGGGCTGGAGAGATGGTCAGGGGTTAAGATTCTACCTGGAAAGCAAAAAGTCCTGAGTTTAGATCCCAGGCCCCACATAAAAAAATGACAGGTGGTATTGGATTTGCCTGTACTTCCATTCCTGGTGGGTGGAGCCTGGGAAATCCCAGAGCGAAGCAAGGAGGAGGTAGAAGCAATCCAAGATGATTCCAGAAGTCATTATTGATTCTCCACAGGGACACATATGGCCTCTGATCTATACATGCACACCCACTGAATAAATGAATAAATAAAGTTTTAAAAAATTTTATTTGAGAGAAGGGAGAGAGGAGGAGGAAAAAGAGAGGAGAAAGGAGGAGAGAGAAGAAAAAAGGGGGTGGGAAGGAGAAAGAGAAAGAGGTCAGAGCGCATGTGCCACAGCTTGCAGGTGGAAGGGTCAGAGGAAACTTCAGAAGTTGATTTTCCCCTTGTACCCTGTGGATAATGATACTTGAACTGGTTTACACAAAGGTGCCTTTACTTGCTGAGCCATCTTGCTGACCCCAGAAAGCATTTTAGCAACTCCATTGTAGTCTAGTCTTTGACAAAGGATTTAGATTAAGCTTTTTGTACTTTGAAGAGTTCTGATAAATAATGCAAGCACTGGACTAATAAACTCAGTTCAGATCTCAAGTATTAAGAGTGTTAACAGAATAATTTCTATTGTTCATGTGTAAATAGAAGTTAAATTATTTTTTAGAGACATTGGCTATGAAAGGATTAACATTAAACTGTTTGGGAAAAAAAGAAGACGCATATGAATTTGTTCGTAAAGGACTTCGTAATGATGTCAAGAGTCATGTCTGTATCCTTTTGCAGTAGTTATATAATTTTATTTACTAGTTTTTTTTCTAATTCAAATTTAAATCTTTGCTGTGAAACTTTCAAATCTATGGAGAAAGTTTAATGATTTGTACTTATGTACCTATCACGTTCAGCAGTTATTACCATTTTGTATTAGTTTTTCTATGAAGCATGTATGTATGTATGTGTGTGTGTGTGCGTCTTGTTCTTTTGATTGTTCTTAGTTGGAAGAAGTTATTTCCATTGACTTTGTCACTTTTTTTTTCCTTTCTTAAATACTGATTGATATTTCTCTAGATAATGATTGTTAGCTACTTAATTTATATAAAAGTGTTTTGTAAGCTTTCTGTCTAGAAAATGTAGAGGAACAAATTTAAATTTAAAAGAAACCTATTTCTGGGGAAATGTCTTAGCTAAAAGTGTTCACGTATTTAGTTTAGGGTGTTCTCAAAATACTAAATACTTATTTTCTTATCCCAGTGCTTACCCTAGAGTGAAGAGAGAGGGCATGTAAGTATAAGAGTATTTGTTTTTTGGATTTTTAATTTTTTTGTTTGAAGATATGCTAAGGAGTAAAAGTTAATTTTGTGGTGTTGAATATCACTAATGAATTAGGTGATGCCTGTGTATTACTTAGAATTGGGTGAATGTAAACTGGTTTTAGAATACAATCACAAATTTTATATAAGTGATTGTTGAGGTTGATGGGGCTTTAAAAAAGTGAAGGATTAGATTATTAAAAAAAAGTTAGGAATTTTTGTCAAGACTTTCATAAAAGTTACATATAAATAATGGAAAATTGCAAATATGTATAAAATGGAAGGACTTGAATATTGAACCTCCTTTATGTAGTGGTCACTAGCTTGAACAATTTAACAACTGTCAATCAAGGCTGATCTGGTTTCATTTTGTCTGCTTCTCACTATTTCTTCCCTTTATTCTTCTGTCTGTTTCTGTTTTGAAACAAATCCCAGATAAAATACCATTTTGTTAAGATTTTATATGAGAAATGGTAGCATAATATGTAGTAGTATCTGTGAATGCCTCTATTTCCTTAACTTAATAGGCTGGCATGTATATGGCCTACTGCAACGTTCTGATAAGAAGTATGATGAAGCTATTAAGTGTTACCGAAATGCCCTCAAACTAGATAAAGATAATCTGCAAATCTTGAGGGATCTCTCTCTATTGCAGATTCAGATGAGAGATCTTGAAGGTTACAGAGTAAGTACTTTAATGTTACTTTATTTTAAATTTTTTTATCTCATTTTGTATTTCCATCCCTACAATAAAGATTAAATGATTTTGATATATATTCTAGCATGAATCCTTACAATAAAAAAGTAAAGCAGCATGATATCTAGTCTTAAATGTGCTTTTTAAGATGTATTTTTTAAAAAATACTTCAGTGTGTGTGTGTGTGTGTGTGTGTGTGTGTATTAGAGGGCACTATATGTCCCTGTGGAGGACCAAAGGCGATTTTGGGAATCATCCTGGATTACTTCTACCTCCTCCTTACTTCGCTGTGGGATTTCTCAGGCTCTGCCCACCAGGGCTTGAAGCGAAGGCCACTGTTTCTGCCTGGTGGTTTTACATGGGACCTGGGACCTGAACTCAGGATCTTCTCCTTGTGAGACAGAGTCTTAACCCCTGAGCCATTTCTTCAGTCCAAGATGTACTTTTATAAATTTTTAAAGATGTGAATTTAGAATGAGGTACATCTAAATCAGTGTCATATATAATACATTCGATTCATTAGATATGAAGTAGAAGGGGCAAGCCACTTAGGACCATCCTACAATAATAGTTGTAGAGCTTTATACTGTAATATCAAATTAGGATAAACTATTTACTTAATCCTTTTTTAGATATTGATAAGTCATTTACTCCCCAACAAATACTCAGGAACTTGCTGGAACAGACATTGAAAATGAAACCCAGTGGGTCATACATGCAAAAAGGATACAAAAGGGGGAGCAGGGGGTTCGGGGGGAGGAGGAGGGAGGGAGGGAACTGGTCTACCTATTAAGTTTGTATGAGCAGAAATAATAAAAAATGTATTAAAAATTTTGCTTCAAATAGTGAATATAATTACTAATCAGGAAAAAATATAATGTATTTATTATATTTTTGGTTTTTTTACTTTATGTTTCCTAAGGTTTGATTCGTTCTTTTTATAATTTTCCCACTGCTTAGATAACTTTCTTTAGGGAAGAGCTTTATGTGAGAAAAAATTCATTTCCTCTTCAATCCTAAAGGACATTTTCACTGGATTTAACAGTGATTGAGACTTCATTCAGCACTTGAGAAAAAGTGTTGTGATAGTCTTTAAATTTTCTTATAAAATTGATCCCAATCAAATTGAGCCTTTGAGAGGTCTTTTCTTTTATGATTTTAATAAACTAAGATTTCAAAAAAAAAAAAAGATACAAAAATAGGAGGGAGACTGTTCTGGAGACAAAAATGTTTACAAAGTGGGATTGGGGGGAAATTGTGTAGTAAGAGGTGAAAACACATAAATTCATTGTATTTATGTATGAAGGTGTCAAATACTGAAGTGTGTATATGTTATACTAGTATTTTTGTGGGTTTGACATTTTTATGGTAAACTGAATGTGGGTTTAACATTCGGCTTTTATAATAAGCCAATGACTACTTAGTATTCTTTGTTATAGGTGAATAAGTATAAAATAATGTGAGAAGTGTTGCCATAAAAAAAGTCTTCTAGCATTTCAGACTGGCTCAAATTTGCCTTGGTAGCTCTCTGCTGAATATTTCCTTGTGTCTGTTTCATGTAATATCTTAAAGTCAGTATATCTATAAAGTGGAATTCCCTCAGTTTCTTAAGTGAAGCAACTATCAACTCTTAATAGTTAACCATTTATTTCTTTTGTTCTCTTCCTGCTGTATAATGTATGCCAGTCTTTTACAATAGATCTTTTCTAGATTTCATAATGATACCATCTTTAAGGTGTATGTTTGTGTTATGTGGTTTTCAGTTGTGTTTTGGGTATGATAGTAGAATTAATTCTCTTCTTTAGGAATGAGGCATAATAATTAAGAGTAGTGGCAAGGCATTAGCTGTTAAAATGGATTATGAAATAAAATTTAATTAAAGAGAAAAGGTTAAAAGCAAAGAACTGTGGAACTAGAGATACTGGTAATGTCAAAGAACGAAGGTAGAAATGTCACCAAGCCACATTGTTGGCAGCATTGGAACTGTGGGTAGAGAATAAGATACCTGAATTTATAATTTCTGGGTGACTCGAAGGTATAGAGTGATATGGTAGAAGGAGAGGATCTATGATGTGGTGGAAGATCAGTGAAGGTGAGGAAATTCTGAACTAAGAAGGTGTAGGCTATTAAATGATGGATTCACAGTAGTGGTACATGTGCCCAGAATAATGGCAGTTTGTCAAAGAAAACTGAACTAGATTTTAATGAAGACCTGCAAGTGATAAAGGTGAAAAATAAGGTATAGTGATATAACTTAATGTTATGTTTAAAAGGACCAAAAACACATGAGAGTAGAGTGTAAGTTGTCATGGCTCTCTTTATAAAAAAAGGACCTAGAATGGATTGCTGTGGCATATAGCTTGGTGGACTCACTTGGTACCTCTTGCTACCATGTAACGTCGGGGTCACACAAGTGAAATATCGCATTCCCTAGACTCCCTTTGCAGTTGGTATACCTCATGAGATTCTATTCCTTGAAGAAGCAGCTCTTGCTGAAAACATGGAGAAAGAAATGGGTTACTTTGGAGAGGCAGGGTCTGTGTAGGTAGGTTGGATTTCTGCTAAGGAAAGATATCTTGATTCTACTGGGGCAGTTGTGTTAGAATTTGTTTTATATTGTATTTAGTATTACAGGAGTTCAGCTGTCTCACAGTGGTAAGGGAGATATTTCTACAAGAAGAGATTAGTGTTGACTTGCTCCTAGCTTTAGGTTCAGTTATAGCAGTGTAAAAACACTGTAATTTCTTATAATAATTTTTAAAGTAATTCTAATTATTCTTTTTTTTTTATTCAATTGTGTGTGTATGCGCGCGCGCGCCGGTGTGTGTGTGTGTGTGTAAAACCACGGGCAAATTCTGGAACCACCATGGACCGCCTTCACTTCCTCCTTGTTTACTCTGCCCTGGGATTCACAGGCTCCGCCCTACCAGGACCAGAAACGCAGGCCGCCCCGCTTCCACCTGGCGGCTATACGTGGGGTCTAGGATCCGAACTCAGGACCTTCTGCCTGCAAGGCAGAAGCTTAACCCCTGAGTCACCTCTCCAGCCCCCTAATTCTAATTATTTTTGCAAAATGTTTGATTTTATTAAAAGCCTTTTTAAAATTCTATATAGATAATTTTCACAGGAACACAAAAGCATGAAAACATGAAGTTTTCAGTGACAGCCTCACAGTGAGTGTTACAAGGTGTTAATGTAACTAATGTGGAAACTTAATTCAGATAAGAAATGTAAATAACCAGTGTCAGGGAGATGTCTCAGTGGGTAAAACTGCTGTGCAAGCACGATGGCCTGATTGTGATCCCTGGAGCCATGTAAAGAGCTGGATGCAGTACCGCACATATGTAACCCTAGCCTTCCTATAATAAGATGGGAGGTAGAAGCATTAGAATTGTCTAATAAAAGTTCACTGGCCAGCTAACCTGGAGTACTCTGGACAGAAAAAATAGAAGACACACTGTTTCAACAATGTAGAAGGCAAAAACAGACTCCTAAAAGATATCCACTGACCTCGCATGCATGTTGTAGTATAGGCGGGCCTGCACTCACACACACCAAGCACATGCACATAAATATTTTTAACAAGTAAAAAATATTACTGTTAGATTTTGGAAGTGAAACTTGATTTATTAGAAAAGTATTGAAGATTGATTGTTTCTTAAAACTCAGATGAAATGTAAATGTTGTAGAAAAACAAATTTAAAAAAGAATTTTATTTTTTTTAAAGGAGACAAGATACCAACTTCTTCAGTTGCGTCCAACGCAGCGTGCTTCCTGGGTTGGATATGCCATTGCATATCATTTGTTGAAAGATTATGATATGGCACTAAAATTGCTAGAAGAATTTAGACGAACACAGCAAGTAAGAATTTCATTTTAACCATTTTCTGTCTTCACAAACTAAAATATTTTGAGTTCTAAGCCTTATTTACTTAGTGTGTGTGTGTATTTGTACAAGAGGACACTTGTGTATGTGCCCATGGAGGCCCCAAGGGTGATGTCCCAGATTGCTTTTCCACCTTACTGCTTTTGCTCTGGGGTTTCCCAGGCTCTACCTTCAGGTTGCCATCATATATATATATGCCCAGTATTGTTACATGGGATCTTCTATAGGCTTTCCTAGTGGTTGACCTTAACTTTGATAATTCCTTACAGAGTCCAACCTTCACAGCTGAGACTGTCATACCTTCTTTGTCTTTTCTTACTAGTTTTATTTCAGAGTCTTATTTTGCTAGAATTACAACAGTGATACTTATTTCCTAGGTTCATTTGCTCAGAATACCCTTTTCCAACCTTACCCTTAGGTAGTGTCTATCTCGTGGTGAGATATGCTTCTTGAAGGCAACAAATAGATGATTCTTGCTTTTTGGTCCAGTTTACTAATGTGTCTTTTGATTGGGGAATTGAGATAGTTATTGACAGATGTAGATTGATTCTTGCCATTTTGTTGATTTCGTAGTGTTTTGGTTCTTTTGGTATACTCTAATTTTGTGTTTTATCTGTAGTTATATTAATTTATGTTACATTTTACATTTCTGATACTATTTCAATTTCTACATGTGCCAACACATTTTACTGTCCAATTTTTTTGATGAAGGCATCTTAGTGGGTGAGGGTTTCTTTGGTTTAATTTGCATTTTTCTGACAATTAATGATAATGACTTTTTAGGTTTTGGTATACAATCTAGTTAAAACTTAAACTCAGTGTAGGTCAGTCTAGCCTCAAGCTTTAGATATCCCTGCCTCAGCCTTGCAAGTCCTGGGATCAGAAGTATGCACATCCATGCATAGTTTGATATTGAACATTTTATGATGATCTTATTAGTCATATTTATGTTGGTTTTTATTTTTTCGGTGAAATGGTTGTTGAGTCTTCTGCACTTTTGAATTGGGCTATTTGTCTTATAATTAAGTTGCAAGAGTTCCTATTGTATTGTGGACATAAAGTCCATAGTCATGTAAGACAAGCATTGTACCACTGAGCTGTATCATCAGTCCGTATGTTCTTTATCTATTTGGATATTGTTGATGGTAGTGTATAAGATTGTAGTGTTAATTATTTTGTAGAGAATCCAAAGTTCAAGTTTTTCTAATTATTTTAGAACATTTTCAAATTCCTTGCTAATTAATTTGTAACTGCTGGTGGGTTAAGTCTTTCCAATAGGTCTTCTGAGCAAATAATTTAAAGTTCTGTAATAGTTTGTGTAGTATACAAATAATAATTTGATTGTTTTCTTTTAGGTTTCTTCCAACAAAATAGATTATGAATATAGTGAACTGATACTTTATCAGAATCAAGTGATGAGAGAGGCAGATTTATTTCAGGAATCTTTGGAGCATATAGAAACACATGAGAGGCAAATATGTGATAAACTTTTGGTGGAAGAAATTAAAGGTAAGTTGGCTTGATTTTAAAAAAATAGTTTTATGAACTTTAAAATTCTGACCTTACAATTAACACTGGAGATATTCTAAGTTTATTGCAGTTAAGCCACTATTAATTAATTTAGTCTTAATTGTACTTTATTTACTTGTTATAGACATTTTAGGGACATGGAAAACTAAGGAGCTGATGTTGTCTTATTAATATATAGTACCTATTAATTTATTTTTTATTATGATTAGTATTAATATTAATGACAATGGTGTTCCCAAATTAGAGATAAAATGTTGTTAGACAATTAAATATTCTGGCTTATTTCTTTTTCCATCATGTGTAATTGATAGAGGCCAAAAAAAAATTTACATGATGTTGTTATTGCTGTTTTCGTGATTAAATCTTAATATTCTGAGTTTGGTGTTTATGTTTCTCTTTGTCTTTTACCATTAATAGGGAACTTAGTTATTACAAAGTAATAGTTAAAATCTCGCTAATGAGCCACATTCATGTATATATTAGTAGCAAACATAATTTGAGGGTCACCAGTTTTTAATGTATAGTCAGATCTCAATATGGCTGATAGAGATGGATTGTGATATTCTTCCAAGTCCATTTGATGCTTACACATTTAGGTCTTTTGTAGTCATTAAGTTTACTAATGAAGATCCTTTTGAAAACTATAAAAGAGATTTTTCATTTAATTTGTGAGTATGCACATAATTATTTAACAGTTATGTCTGTTTTTACTTGCTCAAGGTCATAAAGGTAGTGTGTGTGATGTTGGTAATTATATGCAGTTTATTCTTATTTGGAACTTGAACCTTTGTACATACACATGGAAAAATGAATTGGAATCATTGGAAATAATACTGTATGGAAGTCATATTATATACTGTCTTCTTCAATATAGTGAATGTGGATATTAGATATATATTCCCAAAGTTTCTTTGTTTGAAATAGGTTCCTTAAGGAATGGGAAATATTTGGGACAGGAATTTGAGGTATATTTATGTTTCCTTTATCCATTTATTTATTCATTATTTATCTTTGATTAGATATGCTTTCCATTGTATTTGAGGGGTTTAGGACCTCTTTCCCCATACTCCACTTGGCATTTCTGTAACTTAGTAAAAGTATTTGAATCTTAAAGCTGACTGTGGTGTGTGATTTCTTGATGTAAAGCAGTGTTCAGTTTGTATTTGTGCTAGGTCAGCTTATGTAATTTTAGTCATCTAAAAAACAATCCCAAGAGATTGAATAAACAGTTACTTATACAGGAAATGAGCAGGAAAGACACAGTTAAATATTATAGTGAGAAGGTAGTTGTATTTCATTAGACTTATTATTGGCCAGTCTAATTTTGCTGTATATATGATTCTTTAAGTTATGTCTAGGAGGGTATAAACATATATGTAATGAAAAGAGTATTTTTTAATTGAAAAAAATTAGTATCTACATGTATATTTGGTGAGTGGATAGAATATTTACATGAAGGTTAATTGTTGAAGACAATTGTGTTTAGTTATATAAATATACCCTAAGAGAAAGCACATAGAGTTGCTGGATCTGTTGTTAACAACTGTTCACTAACAATACTTAGTGAATTCTCTAGGATCAGAAAAGTAAAGTTTAAATAAAAATGAGTGCAACTTTAACTTAATTTCAGGGGAGCTATTGTTGAAATTGGGACGATTAAAAGAAGCCAGTGAAGTATTCAAAAACTTGATTGATCGGAATGCAGAAAATTGGTATTACTATGAAGGCTTGGAAAAAGCTCTGCAAATTCGTATGTAATAACTTTTCTTCATCTTAACTAGTTTTTGAAATGTATAAAAGATGTCATAATTCTTAAAAATAATTTTAGTATTAGCACTTGTAAAATTAGTTAAATTATAGATTAAGTGAGTATGAAAATTAAATATTACCCTTAATACTAATAGATGATTTTAGATTGCTTTATCCATTTAAAAATCTTACCAACTAAGAATAACTAGAATCATGTGTGACAATAAGCCTATAATCCCAGGAAACTGAGATAGGAGAATCAAAGTGAACCTGGACTAAATAGCAAGGCCGTATCAAAAACAAAAGTAGAGCTGGGAGATGGCTCAGTACATAAAAGCATGAGGATCTGAGAATTGTTCCCCATTACTCATGTAAAGTTCGGTACAATTTCACGTTTATAAACTCTTACAATGAGATTAGAGCAGGAATGGGAGAATCCCTGAAAGCTTATAGTCCAGCTAGCTTGTTGCAGTCAGCATTGAACAAGAGACTGTCTCAAACAAGGTTGAAGAAGTTCAACACCCGATGGGTGTCTTCTGACCTGGACATGTGCACCGTGGTACATAGCAACCCTACAGGAACACTCATATATATCACCTGCACAAACACATACACACATATATAAATAAAAACATAAGAAGGCTAAATAGGGTTGGGGAGATGGTTCAGCATGCAAAGTGGTTGCCATGTAAGTGTGAGGACCAGAGTTCAGATCCCCAGGTTCCATGTTATTACTGATGCAGTAACACATAAATGTCTGTAATGCTTCACATTTTAGGAAGTAGAAAACAGAAGCTTAGACTGTCTAGAAGCTTGTAGGCCAACTAGGTTGTTTGCACAATAGCATGTAGTGTCTCCGTCTCAAACAGAGGGAAAAATCAATGAACAACACTTAAAGGTTGTCTCTACCATATCACTGTGTCATGGTACACATGTACCTGTACTCACATACATCTCTTTCTTTTTCTGTCTCTCTCATGCACATACACACAAAAAGACTAGAAAGATGAAGAAAATGAATATTTCGTTTCTGGAAAATGACATAATTATTTCATATTATTAAATCATTGTAAGCCTGTTATCCTCATCTGTTAAATATAAAAACTGGGCAAGGCGTCAGCCTTCCTTGCAGATGTCCTGGCATCTTCAGCATCCTCTTATCTCCAGGCTTCACTTTCACAGCTTCAGGCAATGAGCGTAGAATCTCCTTGAAGAAATCTCACCCTGCTTCCAGTTTTCTGATCTTTGCAGCTTTTTGGAACATTGATGCAAACTTGCATGGCCCTGTAGCTTTTTCATCTTCATGCCTGCAAAATCAGCATTACATAGACTGTTCTGTCAGGTTCTGCTGTTGATTTAAGATGTAGTTTGTCCCATTCTGCTACAACCCTAGTGGCTTTTATGTCTAGGTGGCTAAATCTGAAAAAAGAATTTCCTAGGCAGTTGTTTTCAAGCAAGAAATTCCTTATTGATATTTGCAGTTTAGGTTCTCTCCTTTCAAGTGAATTTGAATTTTTAATGTTTCACTTTTTTTTTTTAATTTGGAGGAGAGAATAGAAGGAGACATAACATGCATGCTCTGGTACCTCTGGAAATCAGAGGACAACTGTATGGATTTCAGGGATTGAATGTCATTCTTGGCAAAATTGAGAACAGCTGTAATATTGATGATTCAATTTTTGTTTTAAAGTTTGCTACTTTAAAATTACACAATTATGAATCTCATACAGTTTTACTGATTATAGGTTCTTTAGAAGAAAGGCTTCAGATTTATGAAGAAATTAGTAAGCAGCACCCCAGAGCAATTGCACCTAGAAGACTACCTTTGAATCTCGTCCCAGGTAATATTTTAACATTAATTATTTGGAAATTAAGCAGTATCATTCATGTTTTAAAAACTTGTTCCTGGTGTAGAGTTTATGTTTGTACCAATTTTGTGAGTAGGAGTGATCGATTATGGATTTTATTATGTATGTTAACAACAGTATACTTAACATATAGCTAAGTGTTGGGTTTTAAGTATCCTGAGTTATGTGTACAAAACTTTTTCCTTTATGACTTTAAAAAATACATCCAAGAACTAGGGAGATGGCTCAGCAGTTAAAGTACTTGCTGCACAAGCAAAAAGATACTAGATTGCACATAAAATGCTTTGGAAGGTGGAACCTGGGAATCTCCAGAGCAAGCTGGCTAGCCAAACCAGCCCTAAGTGGCATGTTCTAGGTTTAATTAGAGAACCTGACTCAAACAATAGAGTTGAAAAGTGATCAAGGACGAATCCATCATTCTCCTTAGTGGAACCTTTTAACACTTCTTAAGAGTAAACTATCTTCTGAATTTTTCTTGATGTGATCTTTTTTTTTTTGTAAAGCTATAATTTTTTATTTTGAAAAATAGAACAATTTGTGTTTTGTAAAAAAAAAAAAAAGATTTTATTTGAGAAAAGAGAAGAGAAGGCATGTGTGAGTTTAGCAGTTACTCTTCTCTCTCTATTGCTATGAGACATTACTCAAAGTCAGGCAACTTAAGGGAGAAATAGAGAGTTATTCAACTTACAATTCCAGAAGGAGATACAATCTTTTATGACAAAGACATAGAGGAAGCCCAAGTTACATCCATCATGGAGGCTGAGAACTGCAAAATTGCCAACTGTAAGAGCAAACCTTCTGGAAGTAAGGTGGGACAAAGCCTCAAAGCTCACTCCTTGAAACTGCCTTCCTCCAGCAAGGTTCTCCCTCTTAAAACTGCCATGACTTTCCCAAACAACTAAAAATTTGAACACCTGAGCCTGTGGGAGACAACTCTCATTTCAAACCATGTCAGCAGGTCACAGTGCATGTATAGTATAGTCAGAGGACAATTTTCAGAAGTTGGTTCTCTTCCATCATATAAGTTCTATGAATTGAACTCAGTTCTAGGTTTATGTATAGGCCAGAGGGCACTAAAGAGTGTGTGCCTGTGAAGGCCCAAGGACAACTTCAGGAATTATCCTGGATTGCTCTACTTCCTTAATGTTTTACTCTAGAGTTTTCCAAGCTCTGCTGCCTTCCAGGACCGAAGTGCAGGCTATTGCTGTTGCTATTTCTCTTAGCTTTTTTTTTTCTCCTTAAATCTCATTCATTTTATTATTTTTTTTATTTTTCAAGTTTTATAAGCATATTGAGTTTTTATCTTTACTTCCCTCTATCCCTCCTCCCTCCCATTTTTCTCTCTTCCCTTCATCAGTCCATTCCACTCTTCCTGCCTTCCCCCCTCTCTGCTTCTATGGACCCTAGGGTTTCCTCTGGCTTGACTACTCTTGTGGGGGTGCAGGCCTCTTGTGGCATGCCAAATTGCTTCTCTTCAGGCCACCCCACTACTAAGGGCATTTTCCTTCACTCATTCAGCTCTAGTCCCCAACGTTTCCACTGTATGTTCTTGTCTCTTGAGTTGCTCAATAGTCTATGGGGGCATATTGGAATGTCAGTCATTATGCAGGTCTTCCTTGAGGTTCTCAAAGCCTTAGGATGGGGAGCGATTAGGTTGGCCTGATTCTGGGTGAGCCTTCTGGGTCATCAGTACTCTGCATTATGGCTGGCCATTGTTGTCCACTTCGCTGCTCTTCTACTGCCCTAGGCATCCTTTTTGTAGCATTTTTATTCAGGGCCTTTTGTTTGTGAGACAAAGGCTTTAATTCCTGAGCCATCTTTCCAGCTCCAGTAAATTTTTTTTGAGGATTAAGGTAGAGTTTATTAGAGGAGAGAAAAAATGGAACTCACGTACTCCAGACGTGGAATCTGTGAGAGGCAGGCAGCTAGAAAGGAACCATGGACTCCAGACGTGGAATGCCATGAGGGGCAGGTGCCCGCAGTAAAATACTTTTAAAAGAAAATGCATTGTGTTAGATAGATGATAGATAGGAACTTGTGATCCAGAGTTGTTAAACATAGAATGTTAGTATTTAGGATAAATTTCTAGTGATTATCTTGCTATCTGGTAATTATCAGTCAGTGTTTTTGGGAAATAGCAATTTTTACCTAATTCTGTTTTGTGAACTGTAATAATAGACATATAATGGTTGGTTGTTTTTATCCTTTTAAAGTATAAACTATGGAGGTACTAAAGCATTATTACAAAATAGGAAGAAAAATAATCACATATATAGAATTTTTGGGGTGTGACTTATAATTGGCCAATTAAGTAAGCTGTTTGTGGGCTTCTCGTTTAATGTTTTTTTTCCTGTTTAATCTTTATAGTTCTAAATTAAAAGGATATGAAAAGGTTTGTAAATGAAATAATTTATGTCTCTATCTTTGATAAAGTTTACTTCTTTCTAGGTAGTCATGGTTAACACTGATGTGATGTATTCCACCACATAAACAAAAATGTATGTGGGAATTTGTGCACAATTTCCTTTAGTCACCTTAACAAAAGTGGTAGCATGAATTGCTCTGTATCTGCTTTCTTTTCACTTAATTCTGTGTGTGGCATCAGTCCTACATCAGTACACAGTTACTTTTTTCTTCATATGTGCCTTAATAAAAATAGTAGATGCTTCAAAATTATGGATAAAAAAGACTTGAGTTTATTGTGTGTTTTTGTGATTTTTTTTTTTTTTCTATTAAGTCTGGCACTATGATCTAAATAGACCAACAAGGAAGAATAAATGACCAGGAAGAATAATTCATAGTAGCTACTGACATGAAGATTAAACACTTGCTTTCTCATTGGGTAATATATTTATATAGAAAGCAGGCTATTAACTGTAGAAATATAGTAGCTAGCAAATATCAGGGAAGGTAATATATGATATTTGTAGAGTGATTAATGCTCTATACTTGTCTGAACTATACCATAATGCTCTTGAAGCCAAATGACCTCATTTTATGTGAAGAAATTGGCTTTAGTGGCCAAGTTATTTGTCTAAAGGCACACACACATTCTGATAGGGTTTTTTTTTAATTGTGCATTTGTGTGTGTGTGTGTGTATCAGAGAGCAAAGTACATTTTCCCTTTCCAGTCCAAGTTACAGCCATGGAGAAAGAGAAAGGGCTACAATTCTGTGCTCTATCACAACTTTTAACTTTTTATTTATTTAGTGTGTGTATGTATACTATAGGGCACTGTGTGTCTCTGTGGAGGACCTTCTGCTTGCAAGACAGAGTCTTAATTTCTGAGCATCTCTCCAGCCCCCAAAATTAAAGTGCTAAGCAAGAGCATCTCTTACTGTTCATCATATCATTAACTTTTGCTTTATGCCAGTGATAATGCCAGATAGACAGGATCTCTACAACTACTTTTTTTCCTACTTATTAAAAAAATATGTATTCTGTGTGTGTGTGTGTGTGTGTGTGTGTGTGTGTGTGTGTGTGTGTATCAGAGGGTACTGTGTGTACCGGTGGAGGACCAACCACGGTTGACTTCCGGAATCATCCTGGATTGCTTTTACCTTCTATTGTTTTGCTCTGGGATCTCCCAGACTCCTCTCACCAGGACCAGAAGGGCAGGCCATTCCTATTTCTGCCCAGCTTTTTTAGTGGGACCTGGAATCCAAACTCAGGACCTCCCGTTTGTAAGACAAAGTCTTAATTCCTCAGCCATCTCTCCAGCCCTATACTTTTGGTTTTAAAGGAAATACTGATAATAAATTTACTCTAAGGTGAAATTTTGCTACTGTGCATTTCAAAAGATCATACATAGGATTTAATAAAAGGTTGGAAATTGTCTGAAAATAATAATGTTTTCTTTAATATTTTCATGAATTCAACCAAATAAGCAGTTTGACCTTTTGGGTTTTGTTTGATAAATATTTAAATTTTGTTTTTTTAATTTAACTTTAATCACTGTTGTATGGTCAGGTCCTGAAATAGTGCCTGTCATGTAGTAGGCACTTGATATAAGACTGGTAGAATAATTGGATGTTAAAAATAAATCACAAGGCAATTTGAGACACCACTTTCATGTTTAAAAAGACATTTATTTATTACTCAAAGTATTAGTTATAGTAGGTTGCTGCAGACTGCTTTATGAATTTTCTTCAGAGTTTTGAGCTGCAGGTAGTTGGACTGAGTCTGTCCTTACTCTTATGATTATATTCAGGATGACTAGTAAGTTATGCTTTCTCTGTACTTAAAACTGTATAATCAGTTTATCTACTGTCTATGAAGTATTCCTTGTAGATATGATCTAGCAAAAATACAGCTGTCAACTAAAGTATTGGTGCTGTGCTTTTTATATGGCAAAAATAATGCTGACTGACTTTTTGGATTTAATATTTGAGTAGTGTAATTTTTTTCAGAGGGATTTTTATCTTTATTTGTTCAATTATTGAAGAACTGTTTGCATCAAAGTTTGCTTTTGTTTCTAGGTGAAAAATTTAGAGAACTCATTGATAAGTTCCTGAGACCATACTTCAGCAAAGGCTGCCCACCTTTGTTCACTACTCTAAAATCTTTATATTGTGATACAGAAAAGGTAAAAATTGGTATTTATTCATTTTTACTATTATAATTATTATACAAAGATTTCTATGAAATATACTCAGATTAAATAATTTTCTGTAATAGCATTATTTACCTTTTTATAAATAGTAGTTTTTGTTTTTAATAGTATTTATCCGAAATTATGCACATACCATAACTAACACCAAAGACAATGTCAAACTGAAATTTATAGAAAAAAATTTCATAAAAACTTTATGAAATTACTAAGATTAGCAGCCAGGTGCAATCCCAGCACTTGGAAGAGTGAGGCAGGAGGATTGTCACAAATTTGAGGACAGCTTGTGCTACCTAGTGAGTACCAGACCATCCAGGATATGATACATAACAAAGCCTGTCTTAAAAACTAAACAAGCCTCACTACTTGTTAATGGCTACACTTTTAAGTAGATTTTAAATGGGACATCATAAGCTGGATGCAGTGGCACATGCTGTACTGCAGCACTCAGGGAGCTGAGTCAGGAAGATTGTCATGAATTTGAAGGTAGAGTTACATAGTGAATCTAGGTATATCTGGGCTATTTAGTGCGATTTGAGCTCAGCGAGTAAACACTATTCTGCAACCAGAATTTGCACCATAAAAGCTGGACACAATGACTTGAGTACCTGTATTTCTGTATGCCTTTAGAAATGGCAGGTGAAGACACAGGGATCTCCAGAAGCTTGTGGGCTAGTGGCCTGGTGCACATAGCAGAAGAGAGTTGGAAAGTTAAGGACTGACACCCAGTGGTTGTCCTCTGATCTCCATAAACACACTGTGGCATGCATGTGTCTTTGTACTTCATACCACACACACACACACACACACACACACGCACAAAGAAGGAACATCCCTGTCATAATAAAAGTTTATGCTTGATTGTTCATTATTCATTATCCATTTTATAGTATGTGGATTTTTCCATTTCATGTATGTGTTGGGCGTGTGCATGTGTGTACACATGTTCATTTGTGTATGGGTGTGCATGTGTGTACATGTGCATGCACATGCATGTGGGGTCCTGAGATTGATAGCAGGAATCATCCCCAATCACTTATCTACTATATTCTTTCTGAGATGGGAACTCTAATTAAATTCAGAGCTTGTCATTAGGAATAGTCAATAGTCTGCTCTGAGGATTCCCAGTCTCTGCCTTCCAGTGCTATGATTATAGACGGGCAACCAAACCCCATTTTATATGAGATCTGGAGATCTAAACTCTATTTGTTTATTCTATTTTTTTTTTTTTTTGGTGTTGTTGTAATGTGGCAAACACTTTAAATGCTAATCTATCTCCCCCTCTCCATCTGTTTTTAAGATATTTTTATAGGGAGAAAAAGAACCAATGAGCACCCTAACAGGTGTGCACATGCCATGGAATATATACGGAAGTTAGTTTTGGAAGTTCGTTCTCACTTTCCACCACGTGGGCTGTGAGGATGAATCTCAAGTTGCCAGGTTTACATACCTGTGTCTTTAACCATCTGAATCATCTCATTGGCCATGTAATGCATATTTTTAAAGTCAACATGGTTACCTTTAGGTCAGTGGATTCAAATGACTAGTTTTAACCAGTAAGTTACATATTAATAAGTTTCGTGTTAGGAGCTGGGGAGATGGCTCAATCAGTGAAGTGCTTCCTGCACAAATATGAGGATCTGAGTTCAATCACCAGCACCATGTAGAAAGTGGGCCTGTGTTTATAATCTCAGGTGTACTTAGGAGGCTCCTTGGTGTTTACTGGCCAGCAACCTAGCCTAATTGATGACCCCTAGGTCTCAGTAGTTTCTCTCAGTGAGAGACACTTTCTTTTTTTGGGGGGGAGTTCATAAAACTTTATTCACTTAAAAACCTTTATCAGAGACAGGGTTCTGGAGAGACACTCTCTTAAAAAAGGGGTACAACTTCGAGGAATGAACTTGAAGTGACATCTTACCTCCACCTTATACACGTGTGCAACCATACGTGTGCACCTCCCAAGTATAGTTTGTTAGTTCCTGAATAAAGAGAATACCTTTTTATTTTTTAAATGTAGAAAATAGGTATTTAAATTTTGGAAATGGTAATTAGATAACTAAAAAGCAGATGTATGGTAAAACATACCTATAGTTTTAGCTTCTTGAAAGATGAAGTAGGAGGATTACTTGAATTCAGGAACCTGAGACGTATCTTGGTCAACATAATGAGAACCCCACCACACACCACCAAGTAAAAGGAAAGATCAATAAAAAGCAAGTTTTACTTTTATTCCCAGGCCTTGTTTGTTTTTAAGGTCTAAAAATCTTACAGTTTTTTCCATATAGTCAGAATTAAAAGAGTGCATCACTGAATAAAGAGAATATTTTTGTCAAATTTTTGTTTCTTTATAGATTTGACTTAACATTTTATAAATTAGCAGTTACTGTATACAATAAAACATCAAACAAACATTCAAATCATTTCCAAATGTAGCAATTAAGTTGGTAGCGATCATCTCAATGTTCTGTATATAGCACTCTTGGGGAAGTTCTGAAATAGTAAAAAAGAGCACTGTGTTAGAATAGCAGCTAGTTTGGAATTTTGATGCTCTATCACTTGTTTTCTTGAGCAATTGCCTGAATCACAAAGATTAGGTGAGAAAGTACTTAAATTGTTGATGTTTTTAAGGTAGTTAATTTTGAAATGGTCAAGCAATAATAGTATTTCCTCTTTTCCTCACCTCCCTCAGCCCTCTTCCCTCATCATTGCAACCAGTTATTTATACTTTATTGTTGTTTTTGAGCTGTTACTTTATAGCTAACCCATTTAAACCAAAATTATCACTATTACTAATGCACTTGTTAGAAATAAAACAGAAATTTGTTCCTTGTTAATAATATATTGTACTTAATTTTCTAGTTTTGATAAGAATGAAGTGTTACTAGCCTTCGTATTGGAGTAGTATTTTAAACCTGTAATTTGTATCTGTTCTAAAAAACTGTCAGATATGATTATGTAGGACTTTGTCTCTAATAACAAAAGATGCTTTTCATTTTTAGATAAGAAAAATTGGTCAAAGACCAATTTAATTAGGAAATAACCTCTGTAATACAAATGATATTTTCCAGACTGCGTTTTAATGAAGATAAAGCCTCTTCATTCCTAATTAAATATAACTGCTTAAAGAAAACATTTAGAACATGAGATGATTGAGCTTGGGAAGTTTTAAATTTGTAAAAAAAAAAAAAAATGAGGTCTTGTGGTAGCTTCACATTACTGTGACCCAAATACCTGAAATAATTTCAGTGTTTTGATCCATGGTTGTTTGGATCTGTCGCATTGGGCCTGTGGCACCATCAGGAGAATTTGTAGTGGAATATACTGAAAAGGAAGGGGTGGGGGCTGAAATGTCAATATACACTGAAAGGCATAGGCTACTAACGATCTAAGAAATGGACAGGAAACAGTATTTCTTTTTCCTCACCATCCTCAGCTGTCTCTACCTCATCCTCCAGGCTCATAGTTTCTGCCACATCCCAATAAAAACTGGGCTTAAGCCTTCAACATATGAGCTTTGGGAGACACTTAAGATGCAGGGCACACACAGCAGGCTTATTTATAATTCAAGCCATTCTGAGGCTATGCTCTTTTGTGGTCCTTGACACCAGTCTTTAAGTAGATTAGCTTTCTTAGGTTTAGAACGATTAGAGCAAAATGCTATTTTAAAGCATAGTTAAGTCGTTACATATTAATTTTCCATACTGCATACTACTAAGTTAACATATAAGTAGTAAGAAAAGTGAAGTAAATCAAAAAACTTTAATTTTGATGAAAAGTTTATTGAAAGTTATTTGAAAAAAGTTCATTATTTGCTTAATGAATTAAAAGTGGTTGGAAGATCAAAATTTTTATTTGACATTTTCTTGCTAAAACATAATGAATTTTATCTGTTTTTACCCCTGACCACCCAACCTCATCCCCCTCTTCTGTCCACTTCCTACTTTCTCCTTTACAGCCAGTCTTCCCACCTAATTTTATGTCTTTTTGCATGTATGATGCTCTGGATTTTATCTGAGATTCCTGTAATGTCAAGTGCCTAAGTACCTACTGGGGCATGGATGATCTATCAGAGGGTAAATCTTTGAGTGAAGAAGCTCTCCTCCTCCTGTATGTCATTAACCTTAAATAGTCTCTCAGGGAGGTGTAATGTTTCTTGAGCTCATCCTCATCCATGGTGAAGTGTTGATAGGTCAGCCATTGTGCGGGACTTGTAGAAGTAGGCATCACTGAAGTGAGTTCTTAGGTATGGCAGCCTTGGTAAGATAAATTTATGAGACTTGGGAAATATGCCTAAAGAACCAAGAAGCTTAGTGTTGAACTTTTTTTATTTCTATTTTGTATGAACTTCTATTATCTTGAAATTTGTTGATAATAGCTTGTTTCACAATTCTGAAATTAAGATTTGACTCGTTTTGCAATTCTTACACGCCTTTACGAAGGATCATGTGTAACTTCAGTATATTTTCTGTTGTACTTTTTATTAATTTTTTATTTGATTAGTAAAATTGGTTGAAAATATGTTTTACTCATAGTATACCCCATTTAAAACCAATTGTACTTGCAGTTTTTACAAGATGGCAGTAGATGGCACTATAAATTAATGAAAATATAATTGTCACCATAATTTAAAAGTTTCCATACTAAATTTCTAAGCATGTGAAAAAAATTTTAAGTTACAGGTATTTTAAATAAGCTTGGTAGGATGGTTATGATTAAAAGATTATGTTTTAATCTATCTTTAACTTTGTTTTATGGTAAAAATCTTTTTTCAACATTTTTGTCAATGGGTCTCAAATTTATGCATCAATATATAAACTAGGGGACTTTTAAAATATATAGATTGTAAATTAGAGTTTCTGACTTGTCTGTGGTATCGCAAAAAGTGCACATGTCTATCAAGTTCTCATAATGGCAAAATGACAGTTTTTGTGATTTGAAAATCACCTTTCCATAACTTTATAATTTAAGCCAAATAATCTCATTAATTTCCAAGTTTTGAGTGATTTAATCTTCACATTTTTGTAAACAAAGAAAATTCGTGTCTAGATTTATTGATTAGCAATGTGTATTTATGAAGTGAAGTGTGATAATTCTGTACACATGTTTAATGTTTAATGAATCAAATAGGATAACTAACCTCTTAGTAAATTTTGAATTCCTGTCTTGTGTTTTTTTTTTTTGGCTGGGTATATCAACCTGGGTTGACTTTTTTTTTTTTTAACAGGGCAAAATATTGTGTTTTTTTTAATACCTTTTTATTATTATTTCAGCTCATACAAACTTAATAGGTACACCAGTTCCCTCCCTCCCTTCTCCCCCCCCCCCGAACCCCTTGCTCCCCCTCCCCTCACCCATCCCCCAGTGCCTCCCGCCCCAATTCCCAGAGAGTCCTTTCTTGTGTATGCCTGACTCTCCTCTGGGCCCTCCTCTCTGATGATGTACAAGGACCCAGTGGCATTTCCCTGAACCCTTCCCGTGTTCCCCTTAAGCATAGGAACACTACTGTGGCTGCCAATCCCTTGCCTCTAAGGATCTTGGTGCCTTTAGTAGATGCTAGACTTTGTGAGGTCAATAGTGTGTTGGACATTGCGCAGGGCATGCAAAGTCCAATTATGATTGTTTTGGCCCTAACTTGTGTGGAGTATCTTGCAAATCATTGCTCCTCCCATCCTTTTGCTCTTACATTCTTATCGCCCCCTCTTCCGCAAATGTCCCTGAGCTTCAGGATGGGGAGAGATTAGTCTGGCCTAGTTCTAGGTGGTTGATATAGAGTCTCTGAAGTTCTGGATTGTGGTTTGTTGATTTTCTTTTGCAGTTTTGCTGCTCCTGCAATGCCCTTCACTCCATCCTGGTGGGCACTGTATGTCACCCCCTGGCCAGAGAAAAAAGCTGTTAAACTGGAGTCTTATTATAAGAGCACATTCAAGGGTAGATGTAATAAAAGTAGGAAACCTCAGTGAGGGAGTGGTCAATTACCCATTTGCAAAATGGTTACTTTTTATCTGCCAGACTATATGCCCTCCCTTTCTGGTGAGATCATACCCCCTTAGTTGTAAATGATCAGGAACGAACGTCTGTGAACTTAACCAGGTGTCACATTACTTACTACTTGCAGTCCTTGATGGAGGCCTATTTTCTCTACTGTAACATGGTCACTTCTCTCCTTGCTTCTGGTGTGGCCCTCCAACCCCATCCCTCCTGTTCATAATCCTTGCAATTACTGTAGGTAACACATAGATTTACCTATGAGTGTCTCAAGGTCGGCTGGGTGGGTTTGGTACTAGGAGCCACCTATTAGGGAGTACATACGGCGCTTAATTTTCTGGGTTTGGGATACTTCACTTAATATAATTATTTCTAATGACATCCATTTCCCGGCAAATTCCAGTAATTCATCATTTTTGATGGCTGAGTAGTACTCCATTGTATAGATGTACCACAGTTTCCTTATCCACTCGTCAACTGTTGGACATTTGGGCTGATTCCATGACTTTGCTATTGTAAACAGTGCTGCTATGAACATGGTCGTGCTTGTGCTATCGAGGTGAACCTCTGCTGTATGGGGGGTTATTCCCAAAAGTGGAATAGCAGGGTCATATGGCATTTCAATCTTTAATTCTTTAAGAATCTCCAGACGGCTCGCCAGAGTGGCTGTATGAACCTGCATTCCCACCAGCAATGTAGGAGAGTTCCCCTCTCTCCACATCCTCTCCAGCATTTGTTGTTGTTTGTATTGTGGATTTTTGCCATCCTGACCAGGGTGAGATGATATCTCAGGGAAGTTTTGATTTGCATTTCCCTGATGGCTAAAGAAGTGGAGAATCTTTGAAGATATTTGTTAGACATTTTAATTTCATCCCTGGTAAAATTTCTTTTAAGTTCCAGGGCCCGTTTTTTAATTGAGCCATTGGTTTCCTTGGCGTTTAGTTTTTAAAGTTCTTTGTGCACTCTGGACAGTAGAGCTCTATCAGATATGTGGTTAGTGAAGATTTTCTCCCATTCTGTGGGTTGCCTTTGAGCTCGGGTGACAATCTCTTTATCTGAACAGAAGCTCTTTAATTTCACAAGATCCCAACTGTTGAGAGTTGGTAGCAGTGACTGTGCCATTGGATGTCTGTTTAGGAAATGTTGTCCTAGCCCAATCAGCTCGAGGGAGTTCCCTATCCTTTCAGTTATGGTTTTTATAGTCTCTGGCCTTATATCAAGGTCCTTGATCCATTTGGAATTAAGTCTTGTACATGGTGACAAGTTTTAATCTTCTGCATGTGGAGATCCAGTTTTGCCAGCACCATTTGTTGAAGATACTGTTCTTTTTCCATTGGATTCTTTGGTCCCCTTTGTCAAAGACCAAATGGCTGTAATTTTGTGGGCTTATATCTGGGTCTTCAATCCTTATCCATTGATCTGTGTGTCTATTTTGGAGCCAGTACCAGGCTGTTTTTGTAACTATGGATTTGTAGTATAGACTTAGGTTTGGTATGGTGATACCTCCAGCAGTGTTTTTGTTACTCAGGATTGTCTTTGCTATCCTGGGTCTTTTGTGCCTCCATATGAATTTTGAGATTGTTTGGTCAACTTCTTTGAAGAATTGCTTTGAGATTTTAATTGGTATAGCATTGAATTTGTATATTGCCTTTGGTAGGATGGTCATTTTTACGATGTTGATTCTGCCAATCCAGGAACAAGGGAGGTCTTTCCACCTTCTGGTGTCTTCTGCAATTTCTTTCTTTAGGGTTTTAAAGTTTTCATTGTAAAGGTCTTTTACCTCCTTGGTTAGGTTTATACCAAGGTATTTCATTTTTTTAGGGACTATAGTAAATGGGGTTGTTTTCTCTCAGGGCTTTTTCACTTCTTTCGTTCTGGGTATATAGGAAGGCCACTGATTTTTGTACATTTATTTTGTATCCTGCCACCCTGCTGAACTTCTCAATTAGTTCCAGGAGCTTCCTGGTGGAGTTTTTGGGATCACTCAGGTATAAGATCATGTCATCTGCAAATAGGGATAGCTTGACTTCTTCCTTGCTGATTTGAATCACTCTTATGTCCCTTTCTTGTCTTATGGCTTCGGCTCTGTCTCGTGTTTTTTTAAAAAGTATTGTAGGTTAGGAAAAGAAGTAGAGCTTTTTTAAAAAAACTTTTTTTTTATTGTGTGTGTGTGTGTGTGTGTGTGTGTGTGTGTATGTATGTATGTATGTATGTATGTATGTATCAGAGGGCATTATTGTATGTCCTTGTGGAGGACCAAAGTGATTTCGGGAATCATTCTGGATTGCTTCTACCTTCTTTTTACTTTTGCTCTGGGATTTCCCAGGCTCTGTCCACCAGGGCTGAAAGTGTAAGCCATTGCCATTTTTTGTCTAGCATTTTCACATGGGACCTGGGATCTGAACTCAGGACCTTCTTTTTAGAGGAAGAGTCTTAAACCCGGAGCCATCTCTCCAGCCTGAGCTGAGTTTTTTAAACCTTTCCACTTTTGACCCCTTTTTGCTTGAAAAATCTAAAATACTTTATTTATTCATTTGTGCACCATGTGTGCTTCTGGGAATTGAACTGAGGTCACCAGGTTTGTGAGCATGTGCCTTACCTGCTGAGCTGCTATCTTAGTGGCCCTGTTTGAGATTTTTTTTACATGACCTCTAGGTATATAAGTATATAAAATGGATATGACAATTCAACATTTACTGATAATAAATCAATAATAATTTTATTTTCAAACAATTTTTGCACGTTTATAATCTTATCATTTATTATAATTGAGAGCCAGTTTTCATACTCATGAGTGTCTGTGTTTGTCTTTTTTTAAAATTTTTTATATTGTTTATTATTTATTTAATTGTGCATGTATGTGTGCGCGCGTGTGTGTATGTATGTGTGTGTGTGTGTAGAACCACGGATGAATTCGGAAACCACCATGGACTGCCTCCACCTCCACCTTGTTTACTCTGCCCCGGGATTCCCCTACCAGGACCAGAAACGCAGGCCGCCCCTGCTTCCGCCCAGCGTCTATACGTGGGGTTTAGGATCCGAACTCAGGACCTTCTGCCTGCAAGGCAGAGGCTTAACCCCTGAGCCACCTCTCCAGCCCCCGTCTTTTTTTTTTTTTTAAGCAGAGAAAAGGTAGATTTATTAAAGAGAGAACTCTCCCAAGCATAAGGAGGTGCTACAAGGGAGAAATTCCTATGATTGTCTGTTCTTGCCTGAATATACTGAAGGACATAGAACACCTCAGTATTATTCAGAGTTGATCAATATTTTTATTTTATTCTTGTTAATACTGAGAACATGGATTTACATAAATATGTAGACACAATGACAGAAGTATATTCAGAATTGTTGGAAATTCTGTCCTTATCCCAAACCAGAACCTCACTGAACTGCTTTTTTTCTTTTTCCATTTTTGAAAGCTTTTCGATTTGTGTGTGTGTTGTATGTATGTATGCTTGAGTGTGTGCATGTCAACACACATGTTTATGCATGTATGTGATTGAGGATCCATCCTCAGTCACTTTTTGCCTTATTCTTCTCAGGCTGGATCTCTGATCAAACCCAGAGTCTGGCTAGCCAGCTTGCTTTGGGACATCCTCAGTCTTCACTTCAAACTTTGGTTCTTTTTCCTGTATAGCAAGCACTTTGGCAGCTGAGCCCACAATGATTTTTTTTGTTTGGTTTTTGTGGCGAAACTTGACAGCAACTTATCCAACAGTTTTAAATTGAAACGTTTTAATAATGTAGTTCAAAATGTTCTAATTTGATATTTGCATTCTAGGAATGATAGGAAAAATTTCATACTCACTGCTCTTTATATTAGAAGTATGTTTAACTTTGCATGTACAGCAAAACAAAACACAAAAAACAGTACAGTATATAGCATACAATAGTGTTGAATCTGAACCAGTGTGTTTAAGGTAGTGTTCTTTGCCATTGTGCAGTATATTGGCTTGCACGATGCAAGGTGTACATGTTTGGGACCAATACTGCATTGAAGTCTCAACCAGAGCACTACCAGAAACATCTCAGATTTGTTACGTGTTTGATTTTGAATTAACTTTTGCATATCATGCATTTGGAAACATTTTATTTTCTGAAAAAAAAATTTTTTTTTTGCATGTGCGTTTCTGTGTGTGTGTCTGTCTGTATCAGAGTGGAGGCTCAAGAGTGACTTCAGGAATCACCCTGGTTTGTACTGCCTCCTTTTTGCTTTGCTCTGGAGTTTCCCAGGCTCCACCTTCAAAGGCCAGAAGTACAGTCGACCGACATATCTGCCTGGTGTTTTTTATGTGGGATCTGGGATCTGAACTCAGGACTTTCTACTTGTGAGGCAGAGGCTGAATCCCTGATCCATTTCTCCAGCCCTCAGAAACAGTTTAATATTATTAAACATTTTGAGACCTCCACATTTCATGCCCCCTAGGCTTGCAACCCACAGGGTAAGAAACTGTACTAGAACATACACAGTACTCCTCTTATCTGTCTTTTGGAATCTTTTATCTATTATTCTTCTATCTTCCTCCGTTGGCCTTCTGGGTTTCTAGTGACTACAGTTTTACCCCTACTTCTCTGAAGTTTACTTTTTAGATTCCACACTAGAGAAAATCATCTTTTTTTTTTTTAATATGAACTCACTCTTTAGCCCAGATTGGTCTCAAACTTACCATCTTCCTGTCTAAGCCTCTTAAATTATAGACGTGTGTGGCTAATAATCCTGACTGCAAAGTGTCTTTCATCTGGGCATGGTGGCAAACACTTGTATTTCTAACAGTTGGGTGGGAGGATGAGGTAGAAGTATTTGTCTTGAATTTCAGGCTAGAATGGCTACATCCTGAGTAGTGTGAGCAAGTCATTCTTGTCTGAAAAAGCTAAATAAAAACAAGGTAATTTAAAACATAATTTTAAAATAATCTTTGTTTTTAAAGAAGCATTAACTTTTCTATTCATGTGATTTTATATTTTCATTTAGTATGTTTAACTAAACATGTTTTGGTGAAGTCAGAGTTAGAGTTTATAGATTTTGTTCACATCCTCTTTTTTTCTCCTGTTACACATTTTTCTATTAATGTATAGTACTATCTTATTTTACTATTTCCTATCTGTTTTAATTCTACTAGTGAACTGTGGCAAGAGTACAACAGTGATATCAGAAAATGGCATATGGATCTGACAAATGTTTTACTTTGTCTTCCTCCTTTTCTATAAAGTAGGTGGTCTGTGGGATATTTTTTCAAACCACTGAAACTATCAGTGGCTTTGTAGACACTACCCTGACTCTAGAGATACAGATTTATGTGGATTCAGAATACAAACAGTTATAGAGTCTTCCTTCCATTTTGTGGAATGTATATAGAGGTTTCTTTGGCAACCATGTTTAGCAAAATCTGGTCAAAATTTATGATACATGGTCTGCTCTTTGCCATATGGGGGAACCCATAGAAAATTTTGGTTAGTTTATAAAGAGGCCTGGGAAAGAAAAGAAGCTTAATTAGTGTTTTAAAAATAAAGATGTCTTAAGTTGTACAACTAAAAAAAAAATTTTTTTTAAAAACTGACCTTGTTTTAGCTAAATTGAATTTTTAGATAACTTGAATATTTAGATAATTAAGTACAGGTACTACTTTTTGCTCTTTACCAGGATTGCTAGCAATATAAGTTAAACATAGTCACTTTGAGTTTCATATATACCTTTCAAACTTTGGATTATTTCAATTAACTTTTTCATAAGTAACATTTTAGAAAGTCTGAATGTTTATATAGTGGTTTATAGCTCTACAAAAAAGGGAAGCAAAAGATAAAGATTGCTGGTAAATTATATAAGGTGTTTATTAGCAAATAAAAAGTTGTCATAGTGATAAATCTCTTACTACTTATCAAGATTTATTGATGTTTGAGAGGTTTTTGTTTTTCACCATTAATCAAGACAGTGCATTTTCTTTTCCTTACTCCTTTTCTGAAATGTTCAGATTGGGAGATGGAGGAAATAGTAATTATGAAATATTTTGCTTTTCAAAGATATACACAAAAGACCTTCAGTAAAATATTTTTAAATCTTAAAAATATGTTTCTTCAATAGGTTTCTATAATCCAGGAACTTGTTACTAACTATGAAGCTTCTCTTAAGACCTGTGACTTTTTTAGCCCTTATGGTAAGTTAAATTGGATTGAATTGGAATCTGATTGCTCTTTTCAATCTGTTTTTAATCACAAAAAAATACTACATTTACTGTGTATGTGTTACAAAATAGCCATTTTAGATTTAGGGAATTAGGTAAGAGCATTATTAGTCTTACTTAATTTGAATGTTCCATATTCCTGTAGTGTTAGTCTTGTTTTAATGAGGGAAGAGAATGTAAGAGGTTGAATGACTTGTTCAAAATATGTCCTTAAATTGAACCTTCTTTTTCCTGAAATCCATGACTTTTCTATTCTTTATTACTTTAGTTTTATCTCGTTTGTTCCTTTGATTCTCTTTTCCTGTCTTTTTCATATTATTATATACACATACAATTTTAAAGCGTATTCCAAACACATTATCTCACCTGGATATACCTTAGAATACATCTGTTTAAAACACACAAAAGTGGACTGGGGAGTTGGCTCAGGGATTAAACCTTTGCCTTGCAAGGAAAAGGACCTGAGTTCCGATTCCTAGATCCTGTGAAAAATGCTGGACTGATATACTGTGGCAGCCTGTAATTTCCATCTCCTGAAGTCAGAGCCTAGGAAAACCCCAGAACAAAGTAATAAGGAGGTAGAACAATTCAAGATGATTCTTGATGTCACCCTTGGGCTTCTATAGACACACACACTCGAGTGCCCTCTTGAGGCATGTGCACACACACACACACACACACACACACACACACACACACACACACACAGCTAAAACAAAAAACAAATCAGTCAAAATGAACGTCACACCATCATAATATATAATACCTAGTCTACATTCATCTTTCTTCCATTAGCCAAAAAGAATTTTTGCAATTGGTTTATTTAAATGGAAATCTCATTTAAGGTCCATGCTTTTTGTATTTGATTGTTTTTTAATTCTTTATTTTTAATTAATTAATATATATTTGTGTGTGTGTGTCTGTGTCTGTGCGTGTGTGTTTGTGTGTATCAGAAGGCACTGTGTGTCCCTGTGGAGGACCAAGGGTAATTTGGGGAATCATCCTGGATTGCTTCTACTTCCTTGTTTTGTTCTGGGATTTCCCAGGGTCTGCCCACCAAGGGCTGACTGCTGCTGCTGTTTTGATCTGGTGTTTTTACATGGGACCTGGGATCCAAAGTCAAGACTTTCTGTTTGCAAGACAGAGTTTTAACCCTTGCTCCATCTCTTCAGCCCTGTTTTTAATTCTTTTAATATAAAGCAATATAATCTTTCTCTTTAAAAAAAATGCCTTGTCTTGAAACATCATTTGTAGACTTTCCTATATTCTAGATTTGGCTAGTTGCTTTTTTTTTTAAAGTATCATTGTACATATTTCACTGTCATTTCTATTTCTTGTAATATGGATAGTTAGATTGTAGGTTTGCTTGGATCCAAGTTCTGTTCGAATACTACACAGATAGTGCCTTGTGTATAAGATATGTTTGTTTCTTTTGTTGCTGACATTGATTAGGGTTGGTCAGGCTAATGTGTCTATTTAAAGATTTTCCCTCTGCCTCTGACCTAAGGATTTCAGCAACTATTAAGGAACTGCCTTGGATCCATTCCCCTTTTCATTCTTACTATTTTATTTTTATATTTATTAGCTGGATTTTTTCTTGAGGTGAACTATATGATTGATCCCAGGGCCTCATCATGCTAGGCAAGTGATAGGACACTGAATTACCCCAGCCTTGGAGTTATTTTGAATAATTCTCCTTTGTTAAGTACTTTGATCTCCTGAGTTAGGAAGTTTATGTAAGCAGAGGACAAATTTTTGATTATTTTACCTTATTTGTAATTTGTAATTTAATTTATTTTATAATTTGCATTATTGTCTGGTCATTTAGTTAGTTGGCTCTGCTAACTAAATATTCTGTTGGTCTGATGCAATACAAGTACATTCACTCTTTCATTTTTTTCTTTTATGTCTGCCTTGCTGAAATTTATTTCAAGAGATGCTTTGGTACAGAATGAAGAATCAGAATAGAACTCAACTAATGTATGTCTTCTTAGAGGACTTATGCTGTGTTCTCTAACTTAGATTTTTGTTACATCTCAGGGACATAACGGGTATATTCTTTGAGACTCCCCTTCTCTTTTTTGGATTCCCAACTTAGTGTTGAGGATTAAAAAATGCTTTATCTGGGCTGGAGAGATGGCTTGGATTAAGATTGCCATAAAGCAGAAAGTCCTGAGTTTGGATCACAGGTCCCAGGTAAAAACGCCATATGGAAATGGTGGTGGCCTACACTTCTGGCCCTGATGGGCAGAGCCTGGGAAATCAGAGCAAAGCAAAAAAGAAGCAATCCAGGATGATTCTTGAAGTCACCCTTGGTTCTCCACAGGGACATACAATGCTTTCTGACACACACACACACACACACACACACACACACACACACACACAGAATAAAGTTGAAAAAAAAATACTTTGATCGTGTGGCAGTTCTTGGCTCTACTGAAGTCTTGCATTGTCTCATCTTGATTTTTTTTTTTTTCTGGTTTCACTGAATCTTGCTTTAAATGTAAGATCTCACAGAATTAGATTAATTTGTGTCGTTTCTTTTGCTGTTTGTTTGGAGGAGTTTGGGTTTGAAGCATGTCAACCTAAGATTTTGTTTCTCTATATCACTGTCATCTTTTGAACTTTATGTCATGGAATTATACCTTTTTGTTGAAATTGATCCATTTTTGCTGAACTTTGCTCTTAATGCAACTATTGATTTCATTAAGGATCATGGAAGAAAAGCATGCAATTTGATTTGCTTAGTATTCCTACCAATCATAATTTAATATTTGTTTGATTGTAGAGAATGGAGAAAAAGAACCTCCAACAACTCTACTCTGGGTTCAGTATTTCTTGGCTCAGCACTTTGATAAACTTGGACAGTATTCTCTGGCTTTGGATTATATTAATGCTGCAATTGCTAATACTCCAACTCTAATAGAATTATTCTGTATGAAAGCAAAAATTTACAAGGTAAAAGTCTGTTTTAAAAATTTTTTTAATGTTGTATACATGAATATACTTACTTTATAGTGTTTTCCACCCTTAGTCCCAAATCCCATCTTTCCTCTCCTTTTCCCCTTACAACCTTTCATCTCCCCTGACTCACTCCTAAAAAAATCTTAAATCTTGAATAGTTGAAGAATTTGACCATTTTAGGAAGGCTTGGAATTGTGGAAGTAACTTCTAGAGTGCTCTGATTTTTTTCCCTATATTCTAATAATCTTAAGGAATTCTTTATTACATACTTGTATAATCAGTGTTACTCATTTGTTTTAGTTATCATTTCATAATTCTAGATTTTTAGATAATTTGACAGGAATCATGTCCAATTTTAGCTTGTTTTTAGACATTATTCCATTTATATTATATTCATTAATCATAAACTGATTGTGCCAATGCTTTCTTTCCTCTGTAATAGCATATAGGTAATCTCAAAGAAGCTGCAAAGTGGATGGATGAAGCTCAGTCTTTGGACACAGCTGATAGATTCATCAATTCCAAATGTGCAAAATATATGCTTCGAGCAAATATGATAAAAGAAGCAGAGCAGATGTGTTCCAAGTTCACAAGGGTAGGGAGCACCACATATAAGTATGTAATTGTAATTATCTGCATTAATAAAATTAAGTTCTGTGATTTGTGAAGTTTGCCATTGAAGTTCATAAGTATTCTTTAAAAAATATTTATTTTATGTGTGTATGCACTGTGTGTCCTTGTTGGAGGACCAAGGGTGACTTTGGGAATCATCCTGGCTTGCTTCTACCTTTTCCTTGTTTACTCTGGGATTTCCCAGGCTCACCAGTGCTGGAAGTGCAAGCAGCTGCTGGCTGTTTCCACCTGGCCTTTTATTTTTTTATTTTTTTTTATTATTATTATTAGTTATTCAACTGTGCGCATGTGCGCGTGTGTGTTTCTGTGTGTGTGTCAGTGTATGTGTAGAACCACGGACGAATTCGCGAACCACCATGGACACCTCCACCTCCTTCTGCCCCGGGATTCACAGGCTCCGCCCTACCAGGACCAGTAAGCGCAGGCTGCCCCCGCTTCTGCCTGGCGTCTATACGTGGGATCTGGGATCCGAACTCAGGACCTTCCGCCTGCAAGGTGGAGGCTTAACCTCGGAGCCACCTCTCCAGCCCTCCACCTGGCCTTTTTTTTATGTGGGACATGGGATCTGAACTCAGGACCTATTGCTTGTGAGACAGAGTCTTAACCCCTGAGCCATCTCTCCACCCCACCCCCTTTAACCCATTAAATGTTATTTCTTACTCTGGTTGGGTGTGTGGTGTGTGTGTGTGTGTATGTGTTTGTATGGGTTTTTGGTAACAGATGGTTGAAGAGTGATTGCAGTAAACAAGATATCTTGGAATGATATAAGCAATATGTTCTAGTTTACATGTATAAAATTCAGTTAATGATCCAAATTGTTCTTTTTCCTTATAGTTATGGATTCTATTTAATTCTCTCTTTTTTTAACTTTTATTATTATTATTATTTCTACTCATACAAACTTAACAGGTACACTGGTCCCCTCCCTCCCTCCACCTCTTCCTCAACCCCCCTATTTAATTCTCTTTTATATCACCTTTCTTCAGAATTGACAGAATTCTTTCTGTCTGGTCTTTGTGACAAGTTGGAATTTAAGTTGTTTGAAATTGTTGGGTTAATATTCATTTTTTTCTTTCTCTTCTTCATTGGGAAAATAGTGTTTGTAATGAAAAATGTAAGTAGACTAATAGAACAGAATAGAAAACTCAGAAATGGATTCAAATCTATTTGGAAACTTGGTATATAGCCAAAAATACTTGTAAAATTAAAGATAAAAGAAATTGCTCAGACAATTAGTTACTTATTGACATAGTTACTTATTGAAAGCAAAAATTTACAAGGTAAATATATTGAAAAAAGTTAAAATGATATATCTGTCTTATACTGCACAGAAATTAGTTCCAGATGGATTAAAGATCTAAATATAAAAATAAAACCTTTCAAACATTTGAAGAAAATACAAGAGTCTGTATTTAGGTCAAAGAAGCATTCTTTATGCTTTTGAGAAGAAGCATTGTTTTAAAGGATCAAGGTGGAAAATTAGATTTTTTTTCTTAAAGTGTTTTTTAAATTTCTTTTGAAATTTTGTAACTTTTTTATTTTTTGATATTTGTATGTTGCTTATATACTATTTCCCTAATATTTTTCTTCTGTAAATATTTCATTCACAAAAGAAATTATTTTTTTTCAGATTGGGAATCTAACTTGGGGTTTATGTATATAAAAAAATGAGATATTGGGCTAGAGAGATGGCTTCGGGATTAAGACTTTACCTCACAAGCAGAAAGTCCTGAGTTCATATCCAGATTCCACATAAAAATGCTAGGTGAAAATGGCAGCGGCCTGTACTTTTGGCCTTGGTGAACGGAGCCTGGGAAATCAGAGCAAAGCAAGAAAAAAGAAGCAATCTGGATGATTCCTGAAGTCATAGCTTTGTGTGTCACCTCTGAAACACAAACACACACACAATTTAAATAAAATAAGTTTAAAAATGAGATATTTAGAATATATTTTATTGCTTGCTGTCTTGTATTTATGAAAGTTTCCATTTCAGGAAGGAACATCTGCTATGGAAAATCTAGATGAAATGCAGTGTATGTGGTTTCAGACAGAGTGCATTTCAACTTATCAGCGGCTGAAGAGATATGGGGATGCCTTGAAAAAATGCCATGAAGTAGAAAGGGTAAGTTGTTAGAATCTTGGCTTTAGTTTTTTGTACTGTAAGATGACAATGAAAGAAGGTAGATTTCTACACTCTTATCATCTATTTCTTCTAATTTACTTTGACAGCTTCAATTTGAAAAAAAAACTCGATCTCTTAATATTTTGAGCAATATAAAGTTGTGAACAAATAATTGCTTTTTTGTTTATTTCTGACTGAAGAGGAAAGGAAAAAGTAAAGTTTTTCTGTTCGCATAACTGATCCAGCCATTACTTGATTTTCATCACTAGCCTGGAGGATACACAGCTGGTGGCAACCTCTTTCCCCTTTAATTGTCAGGATCTGGTCCACAGTCAGCCTCTCTCCAGTTCGTCTTCCCGGGATGTTCTCACGTTCAGTACTGTGTACAGCGAATGGCCAGTTGGCAGGCATATGTAGTACTTACAATTTAGAATTATGTGTGTGATATACCTTAGTGAGGGCACTTTTCTTTTCCTTTGTGTGAATTTTTGTTTTCCTGTTCTTTGTCATCTCTGAAGCACTCTCCTTCCACATGGACCACAGGAGGAAAAGAGCCGCAATTGCACCCCTGGGGCAGTCCTCAGCAGCCCTCAGTTGTGGGGCACTCGGCACCACTCTTCCCCTGCTGACGCAGTATAAAACCACAGGCGTCGTGGTCAGGTGAGCCTGATGTCTGCACCATGGCAGTCACTTTGGCCTTCTTCCCATGTGAACTTCTGAGGGTACCCAGAGGAAGGCTCTATCTTAGGGGGTGGCTTTTGATGGGACTGAAACTGGGATTATACAAGCCTTTATAGAGATAACCTGTTTTGCTTTGTTTTGTTTTTGCTTCTGCTTTTTTAACCTTCACAGCTGTACCCTGTGGGAAAGACCTCTCATTTTCTCCTTGAAAATTTTAAAACCTTTGAATGATATTTTAAATATTCAACCAAACATTATGGTTTAAATAAGGCTCTTTTGTCTGTGACAAAATTGTAGATCAGAACTGGGCATGGTGGTGCAGTCCTATAATCCCAGAACTCAGGAGGCTCTGACAGTAAGAATTAATTTGAGGCTAGCTTGAACTGCAGAGCGAGTTCCAGACCAGTCTGGGCTACAGAGCAAGACCTTATCACACTAAAACAAAACAACTGTAAGACACTAGCTTTTTCAATGCCCCTGATGATTATCACTTTAATAGTATTTTGTTTATTAATGGTATACATTGTCAGGGAGATAAGTTGTCTGAATGAAGACACTGTAGGAATTACTAGGTTAATATTTTCAGCAAGAATATAAGAAGAGACCGCACATTTTTCTAAGTAAAATATGAATATCCTTATGATTATAGTTGTTGTAAACTTCTTAGGTTTATTTTTATTTATTTTATTTTTGTGCACTTGCATGTGTGTATATGTGTAACCTGGATTGCCCTGCCTCCTCTTTGTTCTGGAGTTTTCTAGGCTTTGCCTTCCAAGATTGGAAGTATAGGCCACCAACCATTTCTATCTGGTGTTTTTAACATGGGATTTGGAATCTGAAGTCAGGACTTTCTGCTTGTGAGTTAGAGGTTTAACCCCGAACCAGCGCTCCAGTCCTAAACTTTTTAAACTTAAATCCCATTTCTCTTATATTAAAGCCTGTATTGCTTCATTCTTTGAGAGAGAGAGAGAGAGAGAGAGAGAGAGAGAGAGAGAGAGAGAATCAGAGGGCACTATATATCTCTGTGGAGGATCAAAGGTGACTTTGGGAATCATCCTGGATTGCTTTTTGCTTTGCTCTGAGATTTCCTTCTGCCCACCAGGGTCAGAAGTGCAGGCTGCCATTTTCACCTAGTCTTTCTGCTTTGGAAGCAAAGTTTTAACCCCTGAATCATAATTTTTTGTAATATTTCTTGTGTATTAATATATAATAAGTACATCTTCCATTACTAAGTTTCATTTACATTGTTAAGTTTATAGTGACTGACTGAGTAAATGGAATAAAATTCTATAGTGTCAGGTAAGATACTTCTATCAAAAATGATTAAATTAGTTGTCTGAATAAAGACACTGTTAAGCATTAAAAGGTTAGTACTTTCGGCAAGGATATAAGAGATAACACATTTTTCTGTCTAAGTGAAATTTGAATATTCTTAGGATTTCTTTAACAAAAAGGTTACAAGAAATTAATTTCTGGAGATTAAAATGTGGAAATCAACACCTTGTCATATTAAATAATTATTTTCGTTAGGACAATTAACTTTGTTATTCAGAATTTTCTATTAGCATTTCATATTGAGAAGAACTTGAAATAGATAAGCAAGGAAAGAGCCCACTTCTTAGACCATTTGTTACAAATATATCTCCACTAAAAATAAACTTAATTACTTTTTATAATTAATGTGGATATTTTACATATGCAGTTATGCATAAAAATGTGTTTAGTATATCTATATTCAAAGAAAATTCTTAGTATCATTGAAAAGACTTAAGAGTCTAGGAGATGACTCAGTAGGTAAAGTATTTCCTGTGTAAACCTGAGAACCTGAACTCAGATCTCCAGAACTCACACAGAAAGCCAGTATTGGTGTCATGTGTCTGCAATCCCAGTAGTGAAAGTTGGAGAGCTTGAATCAAGATAAGTCAGCAAAGAATTAAGAAGAATCATTCACATCTAGGTTTTGGCATGTTTGATAGTCTGTCATCACTGGCTCTGTGCAGGAGAAAGAAAGAGGTTTTAGATTATGTAGTTACTTAGTTACTTACATAATATTTTATAATATACTTGTTTGTTCCAAAACAGAAGTATGAATAAGTCATAGCAATATTTTTTTAACCACTATGAGCTGTATAGAGTATTGTCCAGATTTGTCTCTTGACTAAATGGTACCAAGACGCAGTGCTTTCTCATTGGAAAAGCTGGGGAAGGTTCTGGCAAACTGGCCTAACTTGGTCACCCTGTTTATGGAAGACATTAACTGGAGAGAGGCAGCCTATGGGCTGTCACTGATAAGAGGTGGATTGTTGTGGTTCCATACTGCTTCTGAAACTTGATTTTACATCTGTGTCTACTGATGCTTCTAAAAGAATATTTTTTAAAGCTTGTTATCTGCCTTCTGACATATTCCTCAGCCTAACATCCTAAGTCTCCAAGGTGTTTTCATTTTATTTGTGTTTTCCATGACTTTGAGTATTGCTTTTTCTTTAGCTAATTGTATTGGATTTTAATGTGTTAGTGTGGTATTAGTTAGAACTTGATTTACATTAAAGAGAAACACTAAGAACTTTATGAAATACAGTATCATTTGATTTTTAAAAATAAAACCAAGTTAATGTTAATATTTATTGATTATTTGGAAAAATGCAATTTTCAAATATATAAATCATGATTTTTAGTAAGTATAAACTAAAATGAAATGTTCACTTTTCTTTTTTCTTATTGGCCGTATTATGCTTTTATTCTTCTTAGAATTCTTTTCTTAAAAGTCTTTAAGTATTTAATATAACCATGTATGCCATGTTTCTAATTACCATGTGACTAAAAAGATCAAGTGGTTGTGAATAATTACCAACTGTCCTATGTTATTTGTTCCTTTACTTTTGAAATTGTCTGCATAGATATTAATAACTAGATGAATAAAAGCACTAGGAAAGTTCGTATGTTTGATAAGCCCAGTATCTCAGGTTGGCAGATAATGTGCTTAATGACTCTTTGTTGTGTGCTATACTCTTTGTTATGCTCTCAGGAGGTCAGAGGGGGTAGATCAGTCAGATCTGTAAACATTTAGTGTGAACCTGTGTATATTTGGTGTTCATTTGGAGTTCTGCTTAACTCCACCTTATTTTTACAGGCTGTAGAGGGAAAATATTAAGACTAAAACTAATTACCAGGTTAAACAATTAAACAAACTTATCAGCATAGAAGTTGAATCATCACAAAATGCAATGTATAGGAAATGGAATGAATTGTAGAAGAGACATTTTAAGTTTAACGCAGAGAACTTGATATCCTTTGTAGAATTAACATGGGAGTGGACAATCAAGTCAAACTGTGACTGTTTAAATTGTTTTGGGGTCCTTTTATAATTTTCTTTCAAAAGTTACAGGTTATTGACATAAAAATAAGGGGTAATTCTGTGGTTTTGTTTTTAAGCATTTTTTTGAGATAACCGATGATCAATTTGACTTCCATACGTACTGCATGAGAAAGATGACCCTTCGTGCTTATGTTGACCTCTTGAAATTAGAAGACATTCTCAGAAGACATAACTTTTATTTCAAGGCTGCTAGATCAGCGATTGAAATATACTTGAAATTATATGATAACCCCCTAACCAGTGAAAGCAAGCAGCAAGAAATAAATGCAGGTAACCAAAAAGGAAATTGTTTTTAAAATATTTGAAAAGAACACTAACTTTGAGTATATCATTGACAGATACATAACCTAGAAAAGTGAGTGTATTAGCAATTTAAGGAGATTGAATGTTGACTACTTTGATTTGCTTTTTACATGCTGTATACATATATCAAACTGTCTTGCCTTATCCCATACATCTGTAAAACTAAAATAACAATAAAAAGTATATTGTCAAATAACATATAAAGAGAATAGTAAATAATTGGCGTCAAAAAATGTGGAGAAACTTACAAGAATTCATGAGTTGATGTTCAATATCTGACATAGATCAATCAACCTAATGAGACAACTTAAATCCTATATTGCTGTCATCTCTGTCTCTTCAGTGTCTCTGTAGGCTGCTCTCAAAGTCAAGATCCTTCTGCTCTGTCTCTTGAGTCTGGTATTGCACATGTGTACTGCTATATCCAGCTTAATTTTTCCTGTATTTATTTTTAGTAAGATTGGTTTAGGAAGAGTTGAAATGTTTTAAGAACTGGTTGCTTAAAATTATAACTGAAAATAGCTTTAAGTCCCTTGGAGGGGGGAACATATTCTTAAATCCGTTATACTTACTTTATTGAAAATAAGACTGCTAGGGGATGGAGAAATGGTTCAGGGTTTAAGACTGTCTTATAAGCAAAAGGTCCCAGTTTGGGTCCCATGTAAAAATGCCAGGTAGAAACAGCTGCAGCCTGAACTTCCAACCCTCGTGGGTAGAGTCTGGGAAATCAGAATGAAACAAGGAGGTAGAGACAATCCAGGATGAAGTCACATTTAAAAAGAAAACGAAAAACTGTCTTATGGATAGTGGGATGGCTAAGTGGTTAAAAGCCCTTTGCTACCAAGCCTGGTAACCTGAGTTTGATCCCTGAGTTCCCATAGTAGAGGGAAGAAACAACTCCCTCAAGTTGTCCTTTGGTCTCTACATATGTGTACACCATAGACATACACAAACAAATACTTAAAAATGGAATAACAACAAGAACAAAAAGAACATCTCTGAGGCTTTTTAGTCACTTTCTTGAGAAAGAGTAGCATGATGGCGTGAACTTTCTAATGTATAACAGTTAGGGATTACAAGTTTATTTACATGTATCATCTCACTCTTGAAACATTCCAAGAGAGAACTTGGTACGTGTTTTGCAACTTGAAACTGAGGGAGATAAAATAATTTGCCTGTTAATTTATTGTATAGCAGCCAAAACTGGGTGAGAATTAGTTAATTTTAGTTATTTATTTAGGTAGCACTTACTAGTTGCTTTTTGTGTGGCAGGTTTGGTTAGTTACAGGAATATACTTAAATTTTCTTTTACATTTAATTATTTTGGGCTGAGAGATGACTTAGAGGTTAAGACTCTTGCCTTGCAAGCAGAACGACCTGAATTTAAATCCTGGATCCCACATAAAAATGCCAGGTGGAAATGGTGATAGCTTATGCTCTAGCTCTGGAAGCTGAAGCCTGGGAAATCCCAGAGTAAAGCAAAGAGGAGGTAAAAGCAATTCAATATGATGCCCAAAATCACCCTTGGTACTCCCACTGGGACACCATTGTATACCCTCCCATAAAAATATATTTATGTATGTGCATCATGTACATATGTTGGCACTGATGTGGCATGTGTAGAAGTCCTACCATGTAGACTCTGGGGCTTGAATTAGGTTGTCTGACTTCATAGCAAGTACCTTTACTTGCTGAGTTTTCTCCTTGGTCTCAGGACTACATTTTCTAAGGAAAGCTGTATTAGTGGTATATATTGTAAGAAGTACATAAGAAAAATCTAAATTGACTCAGTAGCATTTCTTACATATTTGAATATTTGTAGAAAACATGTCAGCCAAAGAATTAAAGAAAATGCTTAGTAAGCAAAGAAGAGCTCAGAAAAAGGCTAAATTAGAAGAAGAGAGAAAATATGCAGAAAAGGAACGTCAGCAAAAAAATCAAAAGAAAAAAAGAGATGATGAAGAAGAAGAAGCAAGTGGTCTTAAGGAAGAACTTATACCTGAAAAATTAGAAAGGGTGAGTGGAGTTTATCATCGTCAGTTTATAAAATTTATGCTGCTATAATTGACTTAAACGTTTGAGTCAGAAGCCACTTGCAATTTTTTTTTTTAATTTTACAAGCAAATTGAGTACTTATCCTTGCTACCCTCCATCCCCTCTCCCTCCCATCTCCCTTTCTTTCATCAATCCATTCCACTTTCAATATTTCAAGGTGACTAAAATAGCCATCAATTATTTTTGAGTGTCAGGGTTATACATTCAGTTGTAATGGACCAGCATGATGGTGCAGTGGGTAAGGCACTTGCTTAAAAATCTGGTAACCTGGGACTGGAGAAGTGGCTCAAGGGTTAAGACTCTGCCTTGCAGTCGGAAGGTCCTGAGTTCGGATCCTACACCCCATGTATAGACTCTGGGTGGAAGCAGGGGGGGGGGGGGCTGTGTTTCTGATCCTAGTAGGGCAGAGCCCGTGAATCCCGGGGCAGAGTAAACAAGGAGGTGGAGGCGTCCATGGTGGTTCCCGAATTCGTCCGTGGTTCTACACACACACACACACACACACACACACACACACACACACACAACTGAATAAATAATAATAAAAAAAATTCTGCTTCAGAAGCCCACACAATGGAAGCAGAGAACTGAAAGTTGTCTTCTTTCTTCCACCCATGCACCATGGTACACATGTTCTCTCTCTCTCTCCCCCGCCCTGCTCCCTCCTTCCCTCTTTCCGCCTCTCTCTCTCTCTAACACAAAAATAAATAAAATGTTTTTTTTTTTAAAAAAGAAAGAAAATAATTAGGGAGGAAGGGAGAAGGAGCACATGTATGCCATACTATAAGGCTGGAGCTCAGAGGACAATTTCGGGACATCAGTCCTCCTACCATGTGGGCTTCTGGACGTGGAATTCTAGTCTCCAGGTTTGCAAGCAGGCACTTTACCTATTGAACCTCCTGTGGAATAATCTTAATTTTTTTTTCAAATTGTATAAAACTACCTTGATTTCATAGTCCCAAAAATGACATACTATTTGTCTTCTGAAATTTCTTGATTGTATACTTTGAGTTTATTTACAGGCAATAGTTTTTAAGTATTTTCATGCTATTTAATTATATAAAGAAAATATTAAATTATTAAATTTCCATAAATACATAATTATGTGAAATTTTAGGGGAAATTTTACTTGTATAACTGCTTTCTTTTTATTTATTTATTTTTTCCACTCATACAAACTTAATAGGTACCCCATCCCCTCCTTCCCTCCCTCCACCCCTCCCCTGATCCCCTTGCTCCCTCCCCACTTTTCCCCTTCCTTTTCCCCCTTCCTTTCTCCTTGTGCCCCTTCTTCCCCCCATCCCTAGAGCATCCTTTAGTGTGAATGTCAAAATTCCCTTTGGGTCCTCCTCTCTGATGAGGTGTAAGGATTCAGTAGCATTGCCTAAAGTTCTTTTTTGTGTTCCCCTTTAGTATAGGAATACTATTGTGGCTGTTAATCCCTTGCCTCTAAGGATCCTAGTGCCTGTGATCCATGCTAGACTTTGGGGGATTCAATGAAATGTCGTCATTGTGCAGGTCATGCAAAGTCCTAGTGTGGTTACTTCGGCCCTAACTTGTGTCGAGTATCGTGCATATCGTTGCTCTTCCCCATCTTTAGGCTCTTACAATCTTTCTGCCCCCTCTTCCGCAAATATCCCTGAGCTTTAGGATGGGGAGAGATTAAGCTGGCCTCGTTCCAGGTGATTGATGTAGGGTGTCTGATGTTCTATAACTGCTTTCTAAATACGAAAATTTTCTTTTTAAAATAGGTAGAAAATCCATTAGAAGAAGCCATTAAGTTCCTTACACCTCTTAAGAACCTTGTTGCTGATAACATCGACACCCATCTATTAGCATTTGAGATATATTTTAGAAAAGGTAATAAATAGTTTTGTATGAAGGTTTGTATATGTCTGATTTTATTGTTTGTTTTGCTTTTTTTTTTTTTTCCTGGTGCTGGTGGTTTAATTCAGGACCTCATACTCTAGGTAAATGTTCTACTGTTAAGCTATATATATCACTAACCTTAAGTTCAGCTTTTAAATTTTTAGTTATGTTGGTGACCAACTTATAATTTTGCCTGTTAGGTCTGTGTGTGTGTGTGTGTCTGTGTCTATGTTCATTTCTACCTTCTACAAAGGTTAAATCCCCCTTTGTTAATCAAAACTGGACAATTCATTACAATATTACAACAATCCGGTGTAAGAATAGTTTGAACAGTTAATCAAATTCTATACTTAGAGCAAATTTTCATGGTTTTGCATGCTACTCTTTGAAAATAAAATTATCATTGATAATGCATGTCAACTTGAATTTTGCTTATGAATGTTATGAAAAAGTTCATGTTTTAATTGAATTAAATGAGATTGAAATAAGCTAAAGAAGATAACACATAAATATTGATGCTGTTATTTTTATTTTATTTTTTTTGACAGGAAAGTTTCTGTTAATGTTGCAATCTGTTAAACGAGCTTTTGCCATTGACAGTAATAACCCCTGGTTACATGAATGCTTAATTAAATTTTCTCAATCTGGTAAGTATAAAAAGATGATGTTTATGTAGACACAACTATGAGAAGCAAATATAAGCCATCTTCTATTTAAATGGGCATTAAAGAAACTTGAGAGAGTGTGAAGCAAAGAAAAGGGTCACATTCAAGTTTATTAAATTTTATATATAAAGTGATATACTACTTAATTGCTTGAAGGTAATTCATTTTTGGACTAGAATATAACTTCTAAAGGAATGATAATATTTTTTACTATCTATATTGTATTTATATCTAGCTTAACACTTAATGAATTACAGAGTTTTTTCAGCTGGTCTCCTCCCAAAGGGCAGATAAAAAACAAAAAATCCAAATGTTTTTGTTTCCGTAGTGTCTAATTATAATAATATTCCAGATGTTGTGAGCAAAGTTCTATCTCAAGAAATGCAGAAGGTATTTGTCAACAAAGATTTGCATAGCTTTAATGATGAGTTCCTCAGACACAACACTACCTCTCTTCAGCATCTACTTTCAGGTTGTATGTAGCTGCCAAAGTTAAACATTTGTAGATAGTAAGTTAGAATGTGTTTATTCATCTTGAAATGTCTTGAAATTTCAGGTGCTAAAATGATGTATTTTCTGGACAAGTCAAAACAAGAGAAAGCAATTGCTATAGCTACTAGGTTGGATGAAACTATAAAAGACAAAAATATAAAGGTAAGATTTTTCATAGGCCAACTTAGGAATATTGTAGGATTTACCAGAATGTATAAATCTAATGTGTGTGTGTGCGTGTGTGTTTCTAGAATTTAAATCTAATGACCGACATGCTAGGCAAGAGCTTTCTATACTACTGAGCCATACCCCAAGCGCTCTGCAGCATAGCTCGTAAGTGGGTTTTTAGAGTGAGGTCTGGGTTCAAGTGTATCAGTACCGCCAAATTATGAATTATGTCACTTTAAATAACTTACCTTTCTTTTCGTCATTTTTGAAAATGAAGGTGGGAAGTGTTACCTTTTTGTACCTTTTTAAATTAACTGCTTAGTGCCTGATACATTTATAGTAAACATTCAGTAGTTGTGAACTATTATTATTAATAAAGGACACTCTCACCAGGCATGGCAATCCCAGTACTTGGAAGGTAGAGAAGGTCAGCTCTGGCTACATAGCAATTTTGAAGCCAGCCTGGGTTTAATGGAGACCCTGTCTGTCTCAGAAAAAACTAAAACAGACAAAAAAAGAACTCTCTCATTTTTGTTAATCACAATTTTAGAAGTTGATTTTTAAATATCAGATTTCACAGTCTTTTAAAGACTGTTCAGAGGAGCTTTTTGTTTTTTTAGACAGAGTTTTGCTCATTAACCCAAGCAGCCTCAGCCTTAGAATCCTGCCTCTGCCTACAAAGTGTTGGGATCAGAGGCGTGTGCTGCAGTCGTTAGCTGGTTTTTAATGTTCTTTATTTGTGGTGATTACTTACTGAAGGTACGATGAAGGTATTTGAGACTAAGGCTTTGTTGTCTTTTTCTGGGTTTAAGCAATAAATTGTATCTTTTGATAAAAGTTATTGGTTGAGATTTTTTTCTTTAAGCATTGTCATTTTTTCCTTATTTCATTAGACTTTAATAAAGGTTTCTGAGGCACTGCTTGATGGCAGCTTTGGGAACTGTAGTTCCCAGTATGAAGACTACAGGAAGGCCTGTCATAACCTGCTTCCCTTTGCGACTGCTTTCCTGCCTGCTGTGAATGAAGTCCTCAGCCCTAGCATGACACAGAACCATACAGCTGACTATGATGTCATGGCACGTGAAATTTGAAGTCTTATGGAAAGTTATTTTCTACAGACTCAAAGCTGAATTCACTTCAGGGTTGCTTTTCTAGGGTGCATTTTAATATGGGTGTGAAATTGGATAGGATTTTTAAATGAAAAGAGTGTGTGTTTTTTCTTTGTGTGAATTTAGATATCTGTTAACTCGTTTGTACTTGTACAGCTTTTCTTAAAACTCTTGAATTATTAGCATTGTGGAGATTGCTGTTGCTTCTCTTTTATACTCAAGATAGTTTCTGATTAAGTTATGAAAGACCTTCCTGTGCTGTTTCTTTACATACTGGTTTCAGTATGTTTTAATCCCATTTTATTAAATTCTTTATTTGCCTGTTTGTTTTGCTTTAAAGTGTTAGGTGGGGCTAGAGAGATGGCTTATGGGTTACGACTCTGTCTTGCAAGCAGAAGGTTCTGAGTTCAGATCCCAGGTCCCATGTAAAAATACCTGGCGGAAATGGTGGCAGCCTGCACTTCTGACCCTGGTAGGTGGAGCCTGGGAAATCCCAGAGCAAAGGAAAAAAGAGATAGAAGCAATCCAAGATGATTTCTGAAGTCCCCCTTGGTCCTCCACAGGGACACACAGTGCCCTGTGATTACACACACACACACACACACACACACACACACACACACACACACGTAAAATAAATAAATATATTTAAGGTGTTAACTATAGTTTGAAAACCCATGTTTTTAATTTTTGTAGATACTGAGATTTGTTCATCTTAATTGATTTACCATGTCCTTTATAATACCCATAAAAGTGATATTTTATAGTTGAAAGGGTACTCCAGTTTTAATGTAGATGACTCAGAATGTGAAGACTGGTTTGCTTTTTAATCATGTAAATTCATTGATAAAATTTGTTGTGTATCTATGTTAGTCATGCAGACCCATCTGAAGGAATTACACTTTCTTGATTGAGTTGCTTAGAGAGTTAGCAAATAGTTTGACCTGAGAAGTATGTTTCAAAGGCGCATGGAGAACATAATGTAAGCTAAAGTGCAGTATATACAACCATAATCTTTAGATTACTCAGTAAAAGTGAGAATTTACACTATTCTTAGTTTAACTATTAAATCATAGTATTGTTGAATAATTTTTAGAAGAAAAGACACTTTTGCCACATTTATACAGCAAGCAGTAATGGAATCATTCAGTATGTCTCAACTGTAAATATGTCTATAATACTTCTGCTTTCTGTCAAATATGAAAAAGAAGATTTTATGTATACAAATAGTTCAGATTAAATTGGTTTTCTTTTCATCTCTTGATTCATAATTGCTAAGGGGAAAATTCACTGTAAAATCATGCCAACTTAGATGATGCTGTAATAAATTATTTTATACACAGTTGTTTATTTCTATTTATGTTTATAAGTACTCTGTGCTAGGAAAATGTTTTTTATAAAGTGTTTCTTGGAAGAGTAGAAGCCTAATCATCTCAATCTTTCAAGTTTATAAAAAATATAATTCTCAATAACCACCTACTAGGTATACTTTGTCATAGCAGTTTTGTTTCATTTCATTGTTTTAAAAGTTTTAGAAATAATCATTATTTGTTATAAAATAGTCTGGAATAATTGTTGTGAAATAATTCTTCATCTTGTCATCAGAAGGATGCCATTTCCAGAAAAGGTATTAGTCAATCACAATTATTTTGGAAATGGTGCATTTTTTTTTTTTTTAAAGTATTCCATTGAGACCATTCAGCATTTCTGAAAGTTTGGGTACTTGTAGCTGAAGCATGGAGTTAGCTGCAGTCCTGGTGGCAGACTTGAGGTATTTTATGCCCCAAATTACCAGCACCTCAGCCAGAGCTTGTAGGGTGAGAGAGGTTTGGCAGTGAGGTCTCCAGGGCTGTGCCCTGCCAGGATCATGTTCAGCCAGCTTTGCTCAGTCCAGACAAATAGACATTAAAAAAAGCTAATTTTAGTTGACTTATTTTTGTATTCGTGTGTTGTTTCCTGGCCTTCCCTTCTACTTCTGCCTTCTCTTCCTGGCCATAACTGCTGTCTCTAAGCAGATCTCAGTGGTTGTTTAATTTATTGCATGTGTGTGCATGTGCTACAGCATGCACATGGAGATTAGAGGACAGACTTTATGAAGTTGATGCTCTCCTTCTGTGTTTACTTGTGTTTCCATGAAGCAAACTCAAATCCTCAGGCTTGTGTGGCAAGCATGTCTACTTGCTAGACCATCTTGACCAAATTTTATTTATTCATACATTCATTTATTTACTTATTTATGTGTGTGTGTGTGTGTTTGTGTATATCAGGGCATGGTATGTCCCTCTGGAAGACCAAGGGTGACTCCGGGAATCATCCTGGATGCCTTCTACCTCCTTTTTACTTTGCTCTGGGATTTCCCTGGCTTTGCCCATCTGGGCCAGAAGTGCTTGCTACACTTGTTTCCAAGTGTAACCTGGGATCTGAACTCAGACCTTCTGCTTGTGAGACATCTCTTCAGCCCATGAGTTCTGATTTTAATTCACAAAGCTCCTTATTTTTCTCCATTTTCATGTTGATGTGAAATCTACACTCTTGCATGGTAAAAGACATAATAGTAGTAGATATTGTGTTGCTCTTCCCAGAATTTATTCATCTAGCAGAGGTGAAAGGTTTTTTTAAATAAATTTTTATTTGAGTGTGCGCATGTGTGTGTGTGTGTGTGTGTGTGTGTGTGTGTGTGTGTGTGTGCGCGCGCGTACATGTGTGTGCGTCACTGTGTCCTTGTGGAAGACCAAGGGTGACTTCAGGAATCATCCTGGATCGAGTCTACCTCCTTTTTGCTTCACTCGAGCTCCGCCCACCAGGTTTGGAAGATGGACACCTGCCCGCCCTTCCAGGCTTTTTTGTGTAGGACATGGGTTCTGACCTCAGAACTCTCTGCTTATGAGGCAGAGTCTTAACCCCTGAGCCATCTCTCCAGCCCCAGAGGTGAAAGTTTACATCCCCTGAGTACCCCTTCATTTCCCCCCATCTGCCAACTCCTACAACCACTATCGTGTTCATCTATGAATTTCGTTAGATCACAGCCTCTCAGAGTAGAATTCAGCAACCAGCCTCTTTCCCCACTGTGACTTCTGCAGTTCCCTTTCCCCTTTTGCAGCCTCCTTCCCTAACTCCTCTGGTCAGTATATATCTAATCCCAGGCATCTATCCATGTCACATGATACCAAAACTTCCTACCACACTGGAAAAGGTGATAAAGGTTAGAGGCTCCCTTGACCTGTGGACTTCCCTCTCCAACCTCATTTTCACACAGTGCTGCCTTATAACCATGGTGGTTATAACCTCTTCCTACTTTATCATCCTGTTTGAGTGTTTGTCTACTTTAGGACAAATCATGGCTCCTAAAGCTCTGTGTTCAAATAAAGACTCCTATTGTGGATTTCCACCTTCTCCATTTCGAACAAGTTTGGCTCTTACAGTTAACCTCATGTAAGTGGAGGTGATAGGAAAACTGTTGGAATCAGCGAGCCCCCTCACTCTGGCTTTCAGACTATTAAAGCAATGAACCCCCTCCCCCATAATTGAAATTTCCCCAGGAATTGCTTAATAGTCAGATACTATTAATCACTAAGGTGTAAAGAGACATTTCCCCTAATTAATTGCTAATAGGGATATAGGTTGTCCCTGAGTCTAAAGACGCAAATATCTATCCTTCAGGATCTTCCAGCAGAAAACAAGGAGTTTTGCCTAATACAGAAATATTATTTCCACCCTTTGAAAAGAGAACTTCTGCTACCTTGAAGGAAAAAGATCGTAGATGGTCAGAAATGTACCATGACCAGAAATAGCCTTCTATTTAACCCTAAACCTCACACTAAAACCTGACTTTAATATTGAATATTCTCTTCCCAATATAGTTACATTGGATAAATCTCTTTTTCCTACTTTTTGCTATTAATTTGTGTGCTAGGTGTTAACTTGACAATCAAAGGCTGAGCTTTGGGCACATCTGTGAAGAATAGGTAGTTAAAGCAAACCCTCAACAAGCCTGACCAGTTTAGGAGTTTGGCATTCTTCAGCATGTTTGAAGTTTGCCCATCTCTCAGCATCCCTGTAGATACGGTGTGGCCAGTTCCTTTGGTTCCTGGTATTGGTATGGACTCTCCTGCCAAGCTGGATGATGCACTGTAAGGGAGAGTCTTAAGCAAGAATAAAACCCATTGTTCATTAAACTGTTTGGTCGTGAGTTTACTGGCCACATGCAAGCAAACTGCAATGATTTTATTGCGCACAGGTGACTGACATGAGTCACAGAAGTTACTCCAGATTTGGTAACACTGATGAGAGACTTAATTTTTTCATGAAGTATTATTATGTGTCAAACCTAGGGTTTTTCTCCTGGCATGTAATATGGGTTCTACCTTTGTTAAAAGAATTACAGAGACCAGTGGCCAGGAAGATGCTTGTGTTGTCCCTTTGAGACTCTGGACTTGATCCTCGGCACTGCAAAACAAAAACTTCACAGACCAGACTGAGGTCTCCCTCCATTCCCACCTTCCTCTCCCCGGTCCAGTGCACGTGACCTGGGACTGTTCTGTTTTTTATACAGAGAGGCAGGCACTCCACTGCCCTGGCTTATCTACTTGCAGAAATGGGAACAAAGACCGCTTGATCTGCAGTTCCCTCTCTGACCTCCAGTGAATAGATTTCAAGTTACTCCATGGTCTCCATGTTGCTAAGTCTGAAGGAGTTGGTTTCTTGTTTTGTTTTTTGTTTTTGAGACCAAATTGATCTTAAACTCTATGCTGCTGAAGAAAACCTTGAATTTTGGAGTCACTTGTCCTACCTCCTGAGTGCAGAGATTATGGTATGGACCAACCACTTGGGGCTTATGTAGTCCTGGGTTTGATCCTAGGACTTCATTCTTTGTGGGCAATCATTCTGCCAATTAAGCTACAGCCCCAGGTTTGTCTTTTTCTTTGTTTCACTGTAGTGTTTGACAGTGTTGATCATTCTCTTCATTTTCTTGGAAATGTTATTAATTCTATAATACATTCATCTATTTGTCATAAAAATTCAATGCAGATACCAATAAAATACAAGATGCACTTTCCCTTTTTTAAAGGACACAGCGTATCTTGCTAGAGCTTCTTCTATACATTTCCGCCTTACTGTTGTCTGTCCATTTGTATTGTTTATGTATACCTATCTTTCTGTTTACCTACCAAAGATCAATCGCCTATTTATCTTTCAAAGAACTGATTTATTTCTTACAGATTATCAAGTTTGTGGACTTAAAGATGTTCATAAAATTCTATTATCCTTTAAATGTTCATGGGTCATGGAATGAGATGATTCTGGTACTAGTAATTTGTATCTCCTTTCTTTTTTTTCTTGGTTAGTGTGTTTAGAAGCTTACCGTTAATCTTTTTAGTGAATCGTCTTTTGGTTTCTTGATTTTTTTGTTTTAAACATCATTGATTTCTGTTCTAGTTTTTTTTTTTTTTTTTCTTGCATGCGCTTAGTTTGGAATTAATTTGCTCTCAGGTAGAATCTTAATGATCAGGCCTTTCTTTTGTAAAATGTGTATTCATTGTGTTACAGTTGAAAACACTGGGTGTCTGACAAAGATAATCAAGAAGCAGGATCTTGGCAAGGCACTTCTGCAGTGGGTAAAAGTGGTGGCATCTTTGAGTAGAGGCAGCAAGCACAAAGAGGAGGCAGTCTGCTCTGCCCTTTTAACCTCACTCCATTGGCTGAAATTTGAACTTTCAATCTAAGTCACAATTGGCTAAAGGGAAAAAAAAGCACCCTGGTCTTGTAATTTTAATGGTGGTAGAGCTGGTAGGAATGAGGAGGCGGCTGATAATGCTGTGAAACAGTAAGTACGAACTAGAAGTGACTTGTAAAATGGATCCACTGTAGTTTGACAGAAAAGATTTGTTGTTTTTTTATTTCCTTCCATTGCTATGAATTGCCCTCTAAGCACCATTTTGGCAGCATTCTGCAGAATTTGATTTGCATTTTAAAATTTCTCTTGACATTCCACTTTGTGTGTTGTTTAGAGATAGTGTCATTTGATCTCTGAATCTTTTTAAGTTGCCCAGATTAATTTCATGTGGTTATGAAAACATACTTTATATACTTTCTATTCCTTTGGATTTTTTTTAGGAATATTCTGTGACCCAGAAAGTGGTCTATTTTGCTGAGCGCTTCATGTGAGCTTGAGAAGAGTGTTCTCAGCCTGGCACAGGGTGTGTGCTTGTAATCCTAGTCCTTCGAAGCTTAGGCAGGATTGCAGGAGTTCAGAGCCAGCTAGGGCTACATAGCACAGCCTCATCCAAACAAACGAGTATGTATTCTGGCGTTGAAAGAAATAGATCGTTCATTGAGTGTTTATTTACATCCTATTCAGTTGTTACATCTAATAGAAAAGTTGAAGGCTTCAACTACAATACAAAAATAGTTTTGTCTTGTTTTTCTCTTTCAGTTCATAAGCAATAATTTTTTTTAGTCATAAAGAACAAAATTGTCCTTTGCAGAAAATGAATACAACTAGAGATTATATATTAAACAAATTAAGAAAAACTCCAAAAGACAAAGATTGCGTTTTTTTTCTCATTTGTGCGTCCTAGATTTTCTACAGATAAATAAAATCACGAATGTATATATGACATGAAAGTAAAGTGAAGCTTTCTAGGGGAACAGATGTCAGGTGGGGGAGGGAAAGGGAAATGTAATGGGGCACTTGGTCAAAGTGCATTATATAATTGTATGCAAAAATTCTCGTGAAACCCAATATTATGTACAATAAATAACAATAAAATTCCAATTATGAAATCTTTTATAAAAATACTTATTTCATGCTGTATCATCTGTGTTTAAGATAGTAATTTCTCACAAGCTTATGAAATTAAAATGATTCAGACTGATTTCATATTCTGACCAAACCTTCCTAACCTACCTTAGTAAATCCTGGCTTCACTGCACAGTTCTCTCTCGAAATGTTAAATTCAAAATCAGATCTTTGCTTTCTTTTCTATAAAGAATTTACTAGTTACAAGGGTTTTCTTTTGAGCAAATAATTGACTTTAAATACAATTTGGTACTTCCAGCGATAATAGGTGATTAAAATCCTCATGGGCTGGACACATAGTTCATTGGTAGAGTGTCTGCCAAAGTCCTAGGTCCAGTCCTTCACCATATTAGTGGGGTGAGGTTGTACACACCTGTAGTCTCAGTGCGTGGAAGGTGGGGTCAGGAGATCAAAAAGGCAAGATTGTCTTTGGCTCTATTGTGAAGGCAAGATTGTCTTTGGCTCTATTGTGAATCTCATGATACCCTGGGCTATACAAAGCCTTAAAAAAATTCTTCATTATGGAATATTTCAATACAAATGTGTAGTGAATAGGGTGGTGATCCCCCCACGCTCTAAGGATTTATGTTCATGTTCAGTTGAGTGAAATGTAGATCAGGAAGTCTGCTAGTGGGGTCTCATCTACTTCGGCTTCCCATCTCCCTTATAGAAAACCATAAAGGAAGTTCTAGACATCCTGCCTTTTCTTCTAGCTCACCATTTTCATTCCACAGGTAAATTTCAGGCAGAGCTTGTATAGCAGAACAGAACATTAGGCTTCCAAAGGCCAGAAGCTTCCAAGGGCATTTGTTACAGGTGGTCTTGTGAAAAACATTAAACAGTATAGAACACATCTGCTTCTCCATGTAAGACAGCAAAAGGCAACAGGAATTCTTTCTCTTTTGAAAGAAGTCCTAGGTTTATCTCACCAGGTTTAAAAGCTCTGGTTAGCACTTCCCTTGCTTCTGGAATCTCTAGAAGCAGCCTCTTGTCTTGGTTAACAACTGCCAAGGCCAGGATTCCACCAAGCTGCCTTAGAAACACGGGGCCTAAAGGGTGTGTGTGCTAAGTCGGCTTTGTCCTGCTGCAGCTCAAAAGAGCTATTAAAATTGGATAATTAGTAACCTTTCTTATTGAAGACTGGGAAGTCCTAGGTGAAGCACTGCTTGCTTCTAAGGAGAGCCTTTGTGCTACATCATCTCATGAGGAAAACTGAATGGTAAGAGAGACAGAATGGTGGTTGAGGGAGGGTCCAGGGGTAAAGAAGAAAAGATGGAGAAAGAAGACTTGATTTTATTCGTTCATTTATCTTCAAGGAAGATTCAGTCTGGGCTTTGGGATGAAAGAGGGTTCTTTCTGCCTTAGCTTCTCCAGAAGCTGAAGTTGTAGGCACAAGCCACTTTGCCAGGTTGAATTTGCTTTTATAAGAAACCTATCCCCACAACAACATTAATCTATTTATGAAGACAAAGTTCTCTATCTATCACAATCCTTTACCCTCAGGATTGAACATGGCCTGGCATGTTCATGGTTCATACCAGCCGCCTTTATAGTAATCAAAGAATGAAAGCAATACAAATCGCCAACACTTGAGTGGCTAAGCAAAATGTAATATATCTATATAATAGAATGTTTGGCAATAAAAAAAGGATGACGTACTGATGCATGCTGTGAGGTGGATGATCCTTGAAGACTTTGAAGGAAAGACACCAATGTCAACTTGTCTGATTCCACCTCTAGGAATGTCCAGAAGAGGCAACAGAGCACAGATTGTCTCCTTGGTGCTGGGTGTGCATGCATGGGAGGAAGGCAAGGGACTGCTGATGAGTATGGATTTCTTCTGTGGACTGGAAATGTCCTAAAATTAGATGATGGCACTGGGCGTTCCAACGATGACTATACTACAAAATTAAAGTTGAACCCTGTAAAGTTATGAGTCATTTCTCAATACAGCAGTTTGGAAAGGAAGAGGCAAGTAATAAACAGATATGACCAAGTCCACGAGGAGAATACAGAAATGCCCTGATGCCAGGAGCTTAAACTGGAGCCTGACGTTCCTCAGGAAACCTCGTACCCCGCATCTCGCTGGAGACAGACTGTCTGCACATGCTTCTGTTACATTCTCTGCCATGTTGCTCATGGTCACAGACACAGCAACCCAATTTTGGCATCAACTAGGCCTTACTCAAGATGTAAGAACAGAATATAAACTGGCCTATGAAGTCAGAGGTAGAGCTGTTGAGGATGCAAAGGAAAACATCCAAGTACACTTTGTACCTCTGCCTGGAAGAAAACAGCAGATTTATGTCGTGGGAGAGAAAATGTTCAGAACATTTTTATCTATTAACAAAGAGGCGGATGCTTCCATTCTGCATGCAGACGGTGGCAATCAATGTGGGCTAGCCATGTCTCCTGTACTGTCCCGGACAATCAGTGTGCCTCAGAGTGCTTTGGGAGTGAAGTCAGCATATGAGTCCATTCGTTTGGGTTTTATGTAAAAGAAACCATGCTGGAACTTACTTAGCAGAGTGCAGTGGAAGAAACTTGCCTCTCATGGCAAGGCCCTGGGTTCCGTCTGCACCCCTGCAGCCACCAACCAAAGCCCAGGACAGTAAGAACCTTGGCTGTGTGGTCAAGTTTGCCTGGGGAGTTTGCCTAGAGCTCCTGTCTCGGATTTGAGAACTACTGATCTCATAGCCTCAGCACACCTTAATGAAAGGTGACCCGTGTTCCTGACCACAGTTGATGGCATGTGGCAGGAGGGTCTTTGACTCACACTGCAGCAATCAGACCCCCTTCCTGGAGCCTGGGGTTCAGACTTGAGCTTCATTTGTAGGGCGGCTTTAATTTTTTTTTTCCTCATCCCCCCCTCCTAGCTAGATGTACAGGTGTCAACTTGACAATTGAAGACTGCGCATTGGACCCATCTGTAAAGAACTAAGTCAGTCTGTAGGAGTTTGTCTAGTTGATGTGGAGATCGAGCCCATGGCAGCTGGACTAGTCCCTGGATAGGCGGTAGGATGGAGAGAGCTGGTTTAGTATGCTGGTCCTACTTTTACCATGCTTTGGCAGTCTTGATGTCAGGTAAGTGAGAAATGCCCTTCTCTCAACAATCCCTGTGGGCATGGTGTGGCCAGTTCCCTTGGTTCCTGGTGTTGCTATAGGCTATCCTGCCAAGTTGGGCCAAGAATTATAACAGAATCAAAACAAACTATAAAACCCCCTTGCTTCCATAAACTGTTTGGTTGTGAATTTATCAGCAATATGCAGGCGAACTACATTTATATATGACAGGCTTTGTAATCAGTCTCCCCACTGATGGGATTATAGGCATGTGCCACCCTGTCCAGTTTACTTAATATTAAAATGCAAGTGTCTATGGAATCAAGACAATTTCTTCCTCTGTGATTAACCATGGGCTTACGATTAAAAAAGGAAATGACTCAGTGGTTAAGAGCGCTCACTGCACAAACAAGATGACCTGAATTCAAATCTCCAGAACCCACATAAAAAGCTAGGTGGAGTTGTTGAGCAGCCTGCACCATATTGTGCAGGGTGGACACGGGAGGATTACTGGGGTTTGCTGCTCGGCAGCCTAGCTCCAGAGTGATAGAGCTGGACATGCGACATCTTCCTCTGCCTGCTTCAAGTTCATGGGTACCCTTACCATCCCCAGCCAGCAAGTATCCATCACACACACACAGAGCAAATACTACCAATTGTAAGAGACTGTTTTGTCTTTAAGCCTGTATTTTCATTCCAAATCCTCCGTGTGTGTGTGTGTGTGTGTGTGTGTGTGTGTGTGCACGCATGTGCGTGTGTGTATGTGTGTGTGTATATGTACAAGTGTGTGCAGGTGCAAGGTGTGCCAGAGGGCACTTGAGTGTGTGTGCCTGTGGAGATCCAAGGGTGACTTTGGGAATCAGTCCTGTATATACCTCCTTATTGTCTAGCTTTTTTCCAGGTTCTGTCTTCCAAGACTGGAAGTTCAGGGGCTACCACCATTGCTGAAGGCATTTTTATGCGTGTCTGGGGATCCAAACTCAGGTTCTTTTGCTAGAGAGGCAAAAATCCATCTCCCTGGCTGGAGAGGCAAAAATCCATCTCCCTGGCTCCAAATTCTCTGTTTTTTTGATAAAAATTTCATAATACTCCAGAACCAAAATCGCTATGAAAATTGGAATTAGAAATTTAAAAATTGGCGGAGACTATAGGCTCTAAGTATATTAAAAATAAGATTTCATAAAAATAATATTTTATTCAGTTCTATGTATTGAACTCCTCATAACTAATCTAGGAAATGCAAACCAAAATCATAAAATATCAATTTCCTTCATTCAACTAAAAATAAAGCCCTCTGACAATAGCAAGTGCTAAAGAGAACAGAGGAATAGGTAGCTTATACACTGCTACTAAGAATATTTATTGTTACCAATGCTTTGGAAAGCACTCTGGCACAATCTTGCAAAATTGAGCACTCATACTCCCTACAAGTGTCCTAACATTCTACTCTTAGGTACAAATGGAATGAGACTTCAACATATATCAGGAATACACACACACACACACACACACACACACACACACACACACACACAGATCTACTATAGCACTGTTCATGACAAGCAATGAGAAAGAAGGGGAGAGAGAGAAAGAAAGGAAAGAGAAAAGGAAAGAAAGAAAGAAAAGAAAGAAGGAAGGAAAAGAAAGACGGAAGAAAGAAAGAAAGAGAAAGAAAAAGAAAGAAGAAGAAGGAAGGAAGGAAGGAAGGAAGGAAGGAAGGAAGGAAGGAAGGAAGGAAGGAAGGAAGGAAGGGAGAAACAGAAATTCTCTTGGCTAGGTGCTTAGGTGGAAACAGAAACAAGCTGACTGAAAACAAGACTAACTTAAAGACTATCAAATTTATAGGAAAAGTAAATGGGATTTTTATTCTCTCTCACATAGGAAAATCAATTCCAGATGGATCCGGGACTCAACACTTAAACTGATGGTATTTCGATTTTGAGACAGGGAAGTGCATCTTTAACAGTAGACACAAACAAGCTCAGCATAAAATAGAAGAATTTGATTACATTAAAATTTTGAACTTTGGGTTATCTAAGACATTAAAAAAGGTGAAAAGATGACTTAATAAGAATCTATTTTATATCCAGTGATTTTTGAGAATGCCTATGAATCAATAAGGAAAGGATACCATCTAATAGAAAAAAATAACAGAAGACATAAGTGGACATATCACCTGGACAAGACTCATGCCAAAACAGTTTCCACAGTTTCAAAATGTATATTTTACGGGTAAAAAACAGACTTTAAAAATATAATTGCTATTCCCTGTCTACCTTCCTCCCTCTCTTTTCCTTCCTTTTCCCGCTCGCTTATGCTATTTTCTGGTTAAGAGAAAATAAGCATCTAGAAAAGCAAACTACAAACTAAATGTTTACTCAGTATTTCGGGAAGATCATTTGCAACTAAAAGGAAGTAGTGCATTTATCAGTTTTGTTTTGTTTTTTATCTTTGTGATTCTGGGAATCTGCCCTAAGGCTTCATATATGCTAGGCCAGTGCTTTACCACTGAATTGTATCCCCAGCCCTGTCAATCAATGTATTGTGAGTTTATTCTAGGATTTTGTTTATCCTACAACCTGACACGTCAACACTGCTTAAAATTACTTCACTGTACCTGATCTTTTGTACACTTAACTCCCATGCACGACCAATTGGGAACAGATGGGCATGTACTTTCAAGACATTAATAAGCAGTATGGAACACATTTTTCTTCCTCTAGATCCTGTGTCCTGTTGGCTCTAAGAATAAAGCATCCACTTGAAGGAAGAAATCAGGTTAAACCAAAAGTCATGGCGCAGCTGTAGTTGAAACAAAGTGCTCAGTGGGAGTTGGTAGGACAAATCAGGGTGGAAAGAGGCAGGGGTAGTCGGCCACAGCACACACTGATGTCCACGGCACCTGGATGTGTTTTTGACTTGGTGTAATTTTTAAATGTTATAAATCTTCCCCCTTGGTTTTGTTTTTGAAAAGGGCTGTAGTCCAGGATGACCTGCTACTGTGTGTGTAGCCCAGGCGGGCCTCAGACTTCTGGAAGTCTTCCCGAGTCAGTCTCCCAAACACTGGGATTACACACACTGCTCCAGCTTCCCCACTGCTGGGATTACAGGCTTGTACCACCGAACCAAGCGCATTGAGTTCTTTCTTCCTTTTCCCGCAGTGCTCAGGAGTGAACACGGGGCTTTGCACATGCTGGACAAGCTGCCCCTGAGCCACATCCCAGGCCCAGACATGCTTTTACAAAATGGGAACCAAGAAGATAAGTCACTCTCGGAGAGTACGGTAGGGTGATACTCAGAACAACTTTGCTCAGATATACCCTTAGATTCTGATTCTCGTCGCTGGATCATCTCAGAGCTATGTGAATGAAGTGACAATCATTGTTGCGAATTTTATTTCTGTTCCTTTTCCCTGAAATTGCAGTGATCCCAGAAGTACCTGATTCCAGAAGTAAAACAAAACAAAACAGAACAGAACAGAGCAAAGCAAATCACACTTTCTGGGGTTTCAACATCTCCCTGCCAGCTCACTGGTTTCTGATTGAGCGTTTGGTTCACTTTACAGTCAGGAAACCACATACCCAAGCCATTAGCTGGATGCCTGCTTCTGCTCCTGCTGCTCCTTGCTTCACCAGTGGAGTTTTCTGTCTTTCTCCTGGATTTGAGCTCGTTGGAATTTGCCTTCCTTAAAGATTATGCCAGCTTAAGTTTCTTGTGGTGACCACTGGCACACTCATCTCATTATGATGCATTAGCCCGGCTTACGGGGCAGGGGATCGAAGCCATGTTATGCAAGCCCTCTACCACGAGCTGCAGCCCTCCATCATCACCATTTGATTTAACATTGAGCTGAAAACATATCATAACCTTATGAGTATTTCACTACGACGAATTATTCAGAGTGTTGTTGCATCCTAGGATATGAGGCAATCCAATAACTCCCTTCTTTGGGCCGTTTGCCTAGTTTGGCCTTTTGGCATGAGAAGATTTTGATTGGTTGTGCTGCAGTGCCAGTGTTAATTGCCATCTGGGCACTTGGCCTTCTTATGATGTGTACAGCTGGCGCTGGTTGGTCTTAGCTGCTCTGGGGACAGTTTCTGCCTTTTCTGGAATTGTCTCATCAACTTGCGGATTTTTCCTGTGTGTTCACTCACTAATTATAAGGACTCGAATTAAACGATGTTTTCTAAGCCGATGCTTAGAGGGGGATATAACCTCCTTATCTGTAAATTAATATAATAACGTTTTACAACTACCTCTCTGAACATGTTCAGTTTTTCTCTCTTTGGGTATCAGAACAAGGTTGCTGCTGCTCACAGACTCATCCAGTTGAGTTCTAATTTATGCCTATGCTCCTTAAATTGTGCTGTCTGGATCAGCCGCGACTACATCTGGAGCCATAGTTAGATACAGATGTCAATTTAGTAACTGAAGATTTGAGCTCTGGGCACAGTCGTGAAGAATTAGTAGTTGAACTGAACTCTGGGCAAGTCTGCAGGAGACTGCCTGATGGATGGGCAGTACCCAGCTCACTGTGGGGGTGTAAGATGAAGGCAAATGGATAAGGAAGTTGGCTCCTTGGTATACTTAGCCAGACATGCTGGTCTGGAAAGCAACGATTGTCTCTTTCTCTGCAGTCGTGTGGATGGTGCCCCTGGGGTTGGTATGCATTCTCCTACCAAGCTGGGTTAAGAGCTGTAATTGGACTATGATAAAGGTAAGTAGTTGTGAACTTATGGGCAGCACGCAGAGTAACTGTTGTACCTGGTGCCATGTAAAAGGTGGAGATTTTCAAGACTTACTGAATCCAGAACTCTGGAAGTGTTTCTGATTCTCCCTTGAGTTTGAGAACAATTATCCTTCTCTGTGCAAGAAGATACTGTCACTGAATGCCCAGTGGGCTCCCACTGCTGAGTTGTCCCATCCAGCCATTTCTAACTTCACCATTTGGGTTTTGCACATGTATATCTGTGTGGTGTGCGCATACATGTGTGTAGGCACATATGTGTGCGAGTGCACGTGCATGCAGGTCAGGGTTCAACACCGATGCCTTCCTTATACTCTCTCCACCTTATACGTTGGGTCAGGGTCTCTAACTGGGACCCCCGCTCTCTGGGTAACTTAACTTGCCAGCTACCCAGGGGAATCCCCTGTTTCTGCCTCCTGAGCCCTAGGATGACAGTCTGGCTGACACTCCTGCCTGGTTTTCACGTGGGTGATGGGGATCTGAACTCCAGTCCGCTTGTAGGGTGAGTGTTTTTCACTCACTGCATCATCTCCCCAGCCTCCAGCCCAGTCATTTTCAAACAGCATCTTTGCTTTCTGGAAGCAATAAGATACTCTAGGTTTGTTGTGACTGCCTTCCTCCCCTTTCCCCAAGACTTTAATTAGAGTCTTTTTTTCCCCCTGATAATTAGCGAATTAGAGAGCAATGTCTCAGAGCTGGTGAGAGCCCATGCAGCACAAGTCACTGTGTGATTCTTGTTAGAACGAGGTTAGAACACTAACATCTTCTGTGTTGACCACACGGAGTTCAGCATTCAGTGTGTGTGTGTGTGTGTGTGCACACGCACGCATGCTCGCGTGCACCTCTGTGTATCAGAGGGCACTGTGTATACATGTGGAGGCCCAAAGGTGACTTCAGGAATCATCCTGGGTTATTCTACTTCCTTCTTGCTTTTGCTCTGGTGTTTCCCATGCTCTGCCTTCTGGGATCAGAAGTGCAGGCTGCCACCATTTCTGCCTGGTGGGACCTGGGATCCGAACTCAGGTCCTTCTGCTTTTGAGGCAGAATCTTAACCTCTAAATCATCAATCCAGTCCCTCAATTTCACTTTTTCTTTGCCAGCCAAAATCATCCGAATGCTTAGTAATTAAATATTTGCACTTCTTTCTCCAAAGACAGCCTTTTGAAGAGCATTTCAAATAGTTGATAATATCATTTTTGGGAGAGACTTTACAGTATAAGGAACTTTACAGTGAATTCCTTTCTCCACACACAGTGCTGGTGGTGTGACAGCCTAGTTGCTGTGAATTCATTTCACCATTTCTACTAATGTGAGCACCTGCATTAGGACACAGGAGGGAGGTGTTCGTTAGAATGCACGCGATGGTGTGGGACACTGGAAGATGGAAGACCATGGTTCTCAGAAAACCACTCTTGCTTATTCACCACTCCAGAAATGTCTCCCAACCCTGATGGCAAACTAACGAAGATATTCTTCTGAAATAAATCTGGGCCAGGCTGGTGAGTAGCTCCATGATAGAGCTACTGACTATGATGTAAGGGACACTGGGTTGAACCTCTTAAATAATAATAACGATTAGTAATAATACTGTAAAGCTGAGTAGTGGGTAAAGGTGAAGATAGTGAAGGACAATTAAGAGTCAAATGAACACTGACCCTTTTAGAATAATTTTAGATCTCTGTTAGACGTAGTCTCTTGTAGTGTGAGCCTGCTAGTTTTATTGTATTGTATTCTATTACATTTGGACTATGCATTTGAATTGGGTAGGCCTCATCTGAGAAGGTTGAACTAACACCAAGTATCAGAGTTTGAAAGTGAGTTGCTTCTCCATGCCCCACAGGCTCATTATATGTTTGAATCTTTATTTGGAGTTAATGTTTGGGAAGGTTGTGGCATCTTTAAGAGATAGAGCTTTGCTGAAGGAAGGCATATGGGGGGGCAGCCTTCAGGTTTCAGTAGTTTACCTATACTTCCTCTTGCTAATGCTCTCTGCTTTCTCATGACTGCAATGATCTGAAATGGGTCTCCTCCTTCTACTTCAGTCATGTCTTCTGTTTATGTGATTCCAGCCATAATGGACTAAATCCTCTGTGGAACCATAAGCCAATTAAATATCTCTTCCTTCCCTCTGAGTATTGTCTCTCACAGCAAAAGGAAAAGAAACAGTAACCGTATTTATAGAATAATCAAGTGCATAGGCTAGTCATCTCTATTAGCGCAAAGGAGAAAATTGTGTTTGCTTTCCACGCAGATTCACAAGGTCTAGCTGCACCTTTAGGGGTGTGAGAGACCCTCAGCAGTACAGAGAAGCACAAAGAGATGGAACCTACAAGAGGGAGAGCTCCCCATGAATCACGCCTGAGTAGAAACCAGCCACTCTTTCTGGGTTCCAGTGTCTTGGCTTGTTGGTAATACTTGCTGAACATTCTCTCTGCCTTAACTCACTGACCAGGAGACAAATTTGCCTTTCAAGAAAACAATGTAAGTAAAATCACACTAAGGAACTGGAGAAATGGCTCAGGGGTTAAGCTTCTGTCTGGAAGCAGAAGGAACTGATATTGGATCTCACATCCCAGGTAAAAAAGCCAGGGGGCGGCCTGCACTTCTGACCTTGGAAGGTGGAGCCTGGGAAACCCCAGAACAAAGCAAAAGGAGGTAGAGCAATCCAAGATGATTATTGAAGTCATTCTTGGGCTTCCAAAGGCACATATAGTACCTTCTCTCTCTCTCTCTCTCTCTCTCTCTCTCTCTCTCTCTCTCACACACACACACACACACACACACACACACACACACACGCACACAATAAAATAAAATTTAAAAAGTCATACTGCGTACTTATTTTATTTGTTTATCCATTTGTACCGGAATGTAGACATTTTACACTTGTGGCCCACTGATAGTTTATAAAGGATTTTTGCCCCTGACATGTTGTTATGATGTCCCCAAAACTAAGGAGTTAGATTGTTTTTCTGGTGTATGTGAGTAAAACAATAAAGGTTCGTGCCTAGCTTAATGTCAGGGTCAGTACCAAAGTCAAGGTCTTCTATGTCTTTCTGTGAAACAACTTCATCTTGTATTGATTATTCAGTCAACAAATGCAGATTTATCATGGATAGTCACCAGGGTGCGAAAATACCCGACATGTCATTATTGCAGTTTGGGTTGCAGTGTAGGTACTCCCTTACTTTGGCCATTTGAAATGCCTTTTCCCTCGGCCATGGTAGGTGCCTCTCCCCCATCCCTGACCCGGGGCTATGAGGTAGATTGTCGTTTTATGCAGGGAGTAGAAACAGAGGCAGCCTGCAGTTCCAGCCCTGGTGGGAAGAGTCCGGGGAAATCCCAGAGCAAAGCAAAAAGGAGATAGAGCAATCCAGGATGATCCCTGACGTCACCCTTGGTTCTCCACAGGTACACACAGTGCCCTCTGACACACATACACGCACCAAATAAATAAATAAATAATTTTGGGCCATAATTTTTATTTACTACATATACTATAAACATACACAATACCTGCTACAAAAAACACCATTTTTAAAAAACTGTCAAGAAAATGTATAGTGTTATAATATAATGGCACATGTTCATATTTTATTTCAAATTGGTTTGCTTATCACTTATTCCAAACCATTCATAGTGAAATGTTACCTGTGGATAATTAAAAATTACCTATTTTCATTATTAATAAGTAATTCCAATAAGTTAACTATTCAAATATTAGTATCCAAAAATGGGCTTGTGCAGAAATGATTATATTAAAATATAGCAGCCAATTCAGTTTACTTTGCTTTGTGACAATGTGTACATGCACTTGACTAGGATTCTAGCATTGCTTTTTTTTGAGGAGGGGTAAAGTACCAATAAGAAGTCTTTTGATTTACTGAGTCAAACAACTGCTACACCCAGCCAAATACAACCCAACAGCTGACATAATGGTTCTGGACAAGTGATCACTGAGAAATTTTTGATTTGGGTAGAGTTATATATTCCACAATATGGTGGTTATACATGATGAAGGGATCCGAACTTAGGTTTTTCTGCTTGAGAGGCAGAGTCTTATCCTGTGAACCATCTCTCCAGCCCACGACGATCATTTTGTTTGCTTATTTTGGTGGTGCTGGAGATGGATTTCACAACCTCTCACGTGCTGGTCGTATGCTTGTCCCCTGAGCTATATCCCTAGCCCCTGACATCTTTATTTTCATCTCTTGTAGGTGTTAGTAACCCATAGTTGGCTGATCACGACTCCACTTTTATCACAAGATACTTTTATTTTTGCTACCATCCTAGGAAAATGAGTTCTTATGACTGAAACCCGCCTTCAGCGGTTGCCTGTCATGTAGCAAGGGGAGAGAGCCTGTCCCCTTCCCAGAAGGCCGCATCCCACTGTTTTTATGGGATGGCTCTGCCAATAGCCTGTTGTTAAACACTGGTCACATCACCAATCCTAATTCAAGATGGACTGGGAATACAGCATTTGAGAAACCTCGAGTCTGCCTATTTATTCAAAACAGGAAGGGGAGAACTAATGTTAGAAACAACCAGAAACTTCTTCCATGGAGTATCTATAAGAGAATAGATGGATATAAGGTGGATATAAGACACTTAAGGGGAAAATGCTCAGGTCTGGAAGGAGTCTGGAAGTGAATGCATACTTTGGTGGGGAGGGAGATGGTGAGATGATTGGGAGAAAGTAAGGAACGAAGTGGATCAAGGGGAGAATTGTAAGGAATCGCAGTTCAGCCTTTATCCCGAGGGGCACTCAGAAGGCACTAGGGAAGAAAGATGATACACATAGGCGAGTGCTGTGGACAAGTTTCAGGAAAGGAGCGGTGGTCAGCGGTGCCTAAGGAGATGAGATGCTGCTGTGGTCTGAAGGAGTTGGAGCTTGTGTTGAAATCATCTGCTGCAACTTAATTGCAAATGTGATCTTGTTACACAGTGAGGCCTTTGTGGGAGGGTCTCATTGGAGTAGAGAGTCCCTGCAGATGGAATTAGGGAACTTAACAAAGGGTTTGAGGTCAGGAGGATGCCCTTTCATTCCTTCTGGCATATGAGGACGAAGCAAAATCCTCACCAGATAGTGGTGATGTCTTGATCTTGGACTTTCAGCCTCCAGAATTGTGAGAGAAAAAAAAAATCTGTTACCTATGAATCACCCAGTCTGTACTGTTTTGTTATAGCAGCACAGATAAGCTAGGAGAGATGCCAGCTAAGATAAAGAGCTGGTCTTCAAAACCGCCAGAGGTTGTGGCTGTCCTGCTTCAAATCAAGTCCTTTTCTGGAGACAGTTGCATTTGTGTGACCGAACGACTGCTGAAACTTGGCATGTCAGTAAATCTCAATGCTAGTATATTATAGTTAATTTTAAGTCTTGGGTTAATAAAAGATACAGCTCCCCGCCCCTCCTCTGTGAGGGACATGGTCACTTGTGATCACTGAGGTCACTCATCTACTCTGTCACCATGATTAGGTGGCAGGGTCATAGGAGACCTTGAGATAGGAAATGGAGTGCATCAAGAAAGCTTAGGAATTGAGGGTTTAAAATTTACTTTGTGGTTGGTTCTAGGGAAGGAGTCCAGATGAACATGGAAGCAGTACACATGTGTACAAGGATAGCCTGGGAGTAACCTCCATGTCACCCGCTGGAAAGAGGTCCAATAAATGACACAACAGCCACTCAGTGGGCTTCCAGTGGGCACCTTCTCTGCCATAGTTTGGCTGCCAAGCTTGCTTGCTGCTGCTGCTCCTGGCCTACAGGATAACCACTGGGTGCCAAGGATAAGTGAAGCAGAATGAAAAGGGACAGAGGAGAAAACATTCATAGAGGCATGGGGGGGGGGAGATAGAAGTAAGTCTCTTGCACTGTGGTTATCTGGGGTTATCTGCTGTGGAGTCTGGAGCCTTCTGACTCAGGTCTCTATCTTCCACTGTTTAGGAGCTTCCCACAGGAGGCAGGGTGTGGTTAAACCCAAGAGACATGGAACCAGACAGACCTGCCTTCTTTCCCTCAGCTACTTAGCCTGCGGTGCCTTGGTTTTTCTCATAAAACAGGGGTTGTGATTCTCCCTTTCAGGGTGCGTGTGGGGGACCAACTAGTGCATTCCAGGGTCTAATACCTAGAGGACCCAGAATCACCAGGATAAGGTGCCTCCCCTCCCCCCCTTACAGCACTGCCCAACAGATCTGTGTTGACTTTCAAGCATTTGAAACGTGGTCTAGTGTGAGTGACTGAAAATTTCACTGTATTCAGATTTAATTACTCTACATCATTTATTTATTTAAATTTTGTTAGTATGTGAGAGCCAGTTAATGATCTCACCCATGCTAGGGAAACACTGTACCACAGAGTTACATCTCCAGCCCCTTACCTTATACTTAATTAACTTCCAGAGTACTGGCATATGGGAATGAGGCAAATAAATCACCCTTCAAACAGGGTCAGGCCCCTTTAAATAGTTACCTGGCCAGTGGTCACCCGTGGCCAGCAAGAGTCTTAGATTCGAGGACCTTTGCCTAGGCGGGAGTTATTCTGGGTCAGGTTAGGGGTGGACAGGAGGCTCATTCGCCACGGCTGTGAATTTCAGTTTGCAACTATGCGGAGACTTCTTCCATTAATACCTCTGTCCTGAACAATCGTGGCTGACAGGAACGTCCACAGCTACTGTTTCGGTCCCTGACTTTTGAGATTGTTGCAATGAGACTGTCCCTATACCCTCAGCTGTCCACTCTGCGGACCCACTGTCTTCTGCGTTCCTGTGGGAGGAGGGAAGGACGAGATCTCTCGGCAACCTGTAAAGACTACTGAGGCCGGTCGAGAAGCTGTGTTTCTAGGTGCATTTCTCAGATGCAGAAACAGGGTCTGTGCCCTAAGGCGCGAAGCGGGGAGCTATGGTATGGTCAACGACACTTCCCATACCCGTGGGTCGGGTTGTCAGGGTGCGGGGAGAGCGGCGGGTAAATATTTGGGGCGGTAACCCTGGCTTCGGCGACGACTCGTCACTGCGGTTCCCCCGCGAGGCGCGTGGCGAGGGCGGTGCCGTGGCGACGGGGGCGTCCCGGAGATGGACTGGGACCCTCCCGGCGGCCCGCCCCGCCCCGCCCCGCCCCCGCCCGCGGCTATAAGATGGCTCGGCGGGCGGGTGGTGGCGCTGGCGAGGGAGCGAGCACTGAAGTGCTGGGGGCAACCAGAGCTCAGCGAGTGGCCGGTCCCGGAGCAGCGGGGCGCGAACTCACCGATCGCCGCAGCAGCCGAGGTTCAGCGGAGCGTGGGCACCGTCCCCCCGGCAGCACCCCGCGGGAGCTCCGCCACGCGCGCAGATCGAGTCCAGCCGCCCCATGAAGCCGCTCTCCGTGCAGCGCAGCCCCGCGGCCGCGGCGGCCGCAGGTGAGTGCGGGGCGGCGGGGATCCCTTGGGTGACACCGGGATCGAAGCGCACAGCCTCTGACCTTCAGTCCCCTGAAGTCCTGGGCCCTGCAGGTAGGGAGAGGGCGACAGCAGAGCGGATCTCGGACGGTCCCTTTCCGCCGGCCGCCCTTCTGTCTGCCCTACGCGCGAGACCTGAGCCCCGGGGTGACCAGCTCGCCGCCGCGCGGAACGGCGATCTGAGTCCAACGCGTCCGGACTCAGCTTGCCCGCGCCCCTGCGGAACCAATGTGAGCAAAGGGGGCGACGGCGAGTAGGAAAGTGTGACAGTGAGGATGAGCTAGTTGACATTAGACTTTCAATTTTACCCGCGGTGCAGTGGGTTGGGTAACAGACACTTTGGAGGGCGGTAGGGAGGCTGAAGCGATAACTGCGTGGCTTCTCCCGGTCAACGCGTGGTGACAGTGATCCCAGAGAATGGTGGCAGCCCCTCCGACTCGGAGGTGGGGGGGGGGGTGAGGCGATGATCACCCTTGACTCTCGCCCCCCCATCCTGTCCCTGTGCCCAGCTCCGGTCTTGGATTCCGCCGCCGACCTGACCGACGCGCTCTGCGAGTTCGATGCGGTGCTGGCCGACTTCGCGTCGCCCTTCCACGAGCGCCACTTCCACTACGAGGAGCACCTGGAGCGCATGAAGCGGCGCAGCAGCGCCAGCGTCAGCGACAGCAGTGGCTTCAGCGACTCGGAGAGTAAGCGAGGCTCTTGGGATCTGTGAAAAGGCTCTAGCCTCAGTTGGCCTAAGGGAGGACCCCCTGGAGGACTGGTGGGTTTACCTGTGGCAGCAGCTGCGTCGCGACGCCCAGAGGTTGAGCAGCTTGTCTTGCGCAGCAGCGGAGACAGGACTCCTGGGAGTCCAGGCAGATCTTTTCCTTTTCCTTGCTTTCCTGCTTTCCAGTTCTCCTCTTTGGTGGACAGGATCTCATATATTAGGCTGGCTTTGAACTCCTCATGCAGCTGAGATGATCTTGAATTTAGAGTTCCCCTGCTTCCATATCCAGAGTGCGTACATGCAAGTTTATACCACCACCACCACCACTACCAGGTTTATGTGGTGCTGAGACTCGAATCCAGGACTTTATTATGGATGCTAGAGAAGTCCTCTGTCTTTCCATTCTTTCTCTCTTCCATTCTTTCTCTCTTCTCAACTATACCTTTTAAGATAATTGCCACTGAAATAGGGGTAGGAGGCTATGGGATCATGGGAAAGCACTGTACTGAAACATTTGTGAAACTAGAAAAAACATGTCGTAAGTTGCTGTTCTTGGAATTTTTGAAAGAATTCTTGCACTTTCTTCTGAGCTCCCAGACTGTTGCACCATTGGGAGCAGTTTTGAAAGAGTCCCCTGGGTTGCTGAGTATTTTAAGGTCTCCCTTTCTTCAGGAGATTGGCTACCCTGGATGGTGTGTGTGTGTGTGTGTGTGTGTGTGTGTGTGTGTGTGTGTGTGTGTGTGTGTAGGTATCAAACAGTCGATTTGGTGATTTTTTTAAAAAATATTCACAGTGATTGGTTTTCAGATCCTATGTTGCTTCTCCCTTTTCAAAGAGGATCTTAAATTGTTTTTACTCTCTTAAGTCTTCCATTTTTAGATAGGTCACGAGCATGAGCAACACTACTACTGCCTTTGATTCTGGGAGTAAAAGTAATTCTGCTGCTTGGAAATCTGGAGCTCTTTCTTTTACTGGGCAGAGATTCCGTGTGAGGCTTGAACCTGAGCTGGCAGTTAGGATAAATAAAGGTTTTGCCATCCTGATCAGGGTTTGAATTAAAAATCCGAGGTCCAGCTTGTGTCTCCTGGGTGACTCTGCCTACGCTAGACCAAGCGGTGACTTCTGAGGCAATAGGAGATAGAAGCACACCTGGTTAACTTCCAGTTAGCATTTTTGGCAGTGACCAATGCTCAAGTCAAGGTCTAGGGAATGCCTTGAAAGTCTCCAAAATTTCTCTCAATAACCTGTGGCCTGATTTAGGCATCTCTCCTTCCACTGGGCCATAGAGCAAATTGTTCATCAAGTATGCATTCTCTCCTCAGAAAAGAAGGTTGGGACAGTAAGTCAGTGTTGCTCTATGGCAAAGAACAGCTCCTTTTTGAAGTTGCAGGCTTGTTCTACCTGAATAGGGGCTGGGCATGCACATACATGGCTGACTGCCACTGCGAGTTCCACTGGGGAGACTTAGCTGTTGGATGTGTTTTAGAGATCTTAAGGGAGAATGCACTAGAAACACTTGCTTAATTAACAACTTGAGGAAGATACTAGGGATAGAATTTGTCTTTTCTCTTTGGGAATCTGTGCATATTCTGTTTTCTATTTTTGTTATTAGCCCTAAATCCTTGGGGTGGTGGTTAGAGAAGCAATGAGAAGGATCTGAAGAAGGCTCACATGGTGTCGGTCTTTGCTTTAAATGGGGTTTGTTCCTCTGCAAGACTGGTTAGATATAGTCTTGGCAGGAGTCATGTGTATTTAAATATTTAAATGTCTTAGGTTGTTGCCAAGAATTAAGCATACATTTGCTATATTCATTTGTCTGTTTTGTGTAAGAGAATGCCTGAGAAAGGTTATAACCCACAGAAACATAACTCTCCCGGAGGGACAACCAGGTTTATATAATGAGATTAGCAGCAACTTGCTTTACGAATCCATACGATGACTAGTGTTTATTAGCGCTTGCTAGTAGTCATCTCTTGCTGATCTTTGAATGTTACCACCCTGTGATCATTACCACAGTCCCGTAGGAGGTTAGGCCCTGTTATCTCCTCTACTTTGGTAAAATAGCAGAACTGAATAGACTGTTCATCTATGACTTTTACTAGAACATGAACCAGTCTTCAGGAACGTTCTGAAGTCCCATAGGTCCTGGATCACCCCACTCTCATCAATGGTCTCTCTTTCTATCTCTCTCTCATTCATCAATGGTGTTGTCAAAGGTTTTTTCAAGGCAGTGGGCATCTGAAAAGTCAGTGGAAATGAGTTGTGAATATTCCTAATTTTTTGAAGAACAAATCCTTCTTTTTCTTATTAAAAATAGGTTGCTTTCCTCTGAAGAAGAAAAATAGATATCCTACCTTCCACCCAAAGTAGCAATGTACTTAGGGGAGAAAAATGTAAAGGAACTGTACCTACCTGTCCTACTTTTAGGGAAACCCAAGAACAATTGCATGTTAACTTTACACTGGGAATAGATGGACATTGGCTTAAAATAGGGCTTTTTTTTTTTCCTGTAGCACTTTATTGGGAGAAGTTTTAAGTTTAACAGTCAGAAGAGAAGAACAGCACAAGACAAAGCAGCATTTTTAAAACTTGATCCTTGAGTGCTTTAATTTAGTCATTGTATCTTTGATTTGAATTAATTACTTGGTGCACAGAAACGTGTGTGTGTGTGTGTGTGTGTGTGACTGCACTTCAATGTATGTGCCTGTGGAGGCCCACAGGTGACATTGGGAATACTCCTGGATTGTTCTACCTTCTTACTGCTGTGTTCCCGGATGTCAAAGGCTCTGCCGTCCAGGGCTGGAAGTACAGGCTGCTGACATTCCTGCTCAGCATGTTTAAGTGAGATCTGAGATCTGAATTCAGGTCCTTTTGAGGAAAAAAAACAAAAAGAAACAAACAAAAAAAAAACCTTCGACTCCTGATGTATCTCCCAAGCCCTTGAATTTATTTTTAAGAATATATGTCCTTAAGTGTTTTTTTTTTTAAACTATGAAAACACAGCAGGACTTCTTAAGTATTTAATGAAATCTTCATTCATTACAGCTCAAATTTTAACCAGTGTGAATTGATGCTTCTATTGGTTGACCGGATAAACTTGATTACACTAGTATAAGCTTTGAGAATGATGGGCTGTGATTCTGCTTGGGAGTCTCCCACCTGCTGGTATCCTTTGAGAAGGGAAGTGCTTTGCTATTTAATAGGAAAGGTTAGACGTCTCCTATGAATTAAGGCTTTGATGATAATACAGACTATTTAACGGAATGAGGAGCTGGGTGCTCCGGTGCGAGCAAGACAGAACATCTGCATATTTTGGCCTAGAATATTCTGGTCTAACCCTGGACATCTTATGGGCCCTGGAGACCAGAGGGATTGTTAGTAGATGGGGGCTCATCTACCACTGGAACGGTAGACCTTGAGCTTGTTTTGAGCCGCGAGGTGGGTGGTGAGGCCACACAGGACTCTCAGGACGGCCTGCTGTCATGTCAGGGGCTCTTTCTTAGTATACTGCCCTTTACTAGGGCTGTCAGAATGTAGATCTGGGGGAGGGGAAATTCCCCCCCCCTCCCATCCCTGCCATTCTTTGCGGGAACAGGGAGACAGACCCAGGGCTTTCTTTTTTCATAGTTAATTACTATAGTTTGCTTGTTGCAAATGTGTGGGATTGTTCTATATTTACAGGAGCCCCGGGCATGGCTCAGTCTGTGGTTTTACTTTCCTCTGGAGTAGTACATGTTAGTACTAACCCTAAATTACTTTCTTCCCTACCCCCTTCCAAGACTCAAAAAACATGCCTACCTTTTAAAAAGGGCTTCTGTTTTTGCCAGTGGAACTTCTCACACCCTCTGGGTACACGTAAAGTCAAAAGGGTCGTGTGTGTCAGGTGCTTTGATTTCTTTCGATGGTATCTTTGGAAACTCAGTCCTGGAATCTGAGACTGCTGCGCACTGAATGGACCAGGCAAGGGTATTTTTCACAGGGGATTTGAGATGCTTTGGGGAACCTCAGAGCTGTCTGAAGTAGATGTTTTAAGGCCCAGGTTACCACGAGTGAAGATACCCCAAATCATCATCAACAGGAATTCCTTGAGTTCCTATTAATAGCAGTTCCAGAGACCAAGGGTGGGTTCTGAGATACGAATATGCATTGGCCGAGACACACTTCTGTCATTTTATCAGCCCGACTAGATGTTATCTGCAAGGAACAGAATTCTAAGGAAGTGAGTGGGTGGAACAGGAGGTAAGGCCTTGCTTACCTTCAATTTACCACGCCCTCTAACGTGAGAATCTGGTCATCGTTGGCTCAATGAAAGTTTATGCCTAGTAAAATTTCTAAGTGAAGTCTAGAGTTGGGGGGGGGTATGTATGCACTGTAGGTTGATTCTTGGAGCCTCTGAAGAGAAACTTAAAAAAACTTGGGGAACTGAGGAGATGGCTCTGGGGTTAAAGCCTTTGCCTCTCAAGCAAAAGGACCTGAGTTAGGATCCCCAGGTGTCGTGTAAAAATGTTGGGCAAATGTGACTGTGGCCTGTAGTTCCTGCAAAATCCCCAGAGCGACATGGTAAGGAGATAGAACAATCCAGGATAATTCTCGATGTCAGCCTCGAACCTCCAAGACACACATTCTCAAGTGCCCTTTTGTATACATGTACACACACACACACACACACACACACACACACACACACATGTGTACACACACACACACACGCGTGCACACACACACACATACACAGAAGAAACAACAACTTTTGCTATTATCTAAAATACAGCAGGAAGCCAGGGCCCAGAATCTTGTTTCTTTCTATCTCTGTGATAGCCTTTCCCTCCTAGGCTTACTGTTCTCCATTTTTCTAGGAACTGAAGAATGAAATCGCTATGAAACCACACCCAGGCATCACCCACAGAGTGCCTGGGTCACTGAGGCCTTTCACATCTCTTTGCTCCCCGCCTGCTCCACCAGTGTATGGCCTTAGGACTCCTGGGTTGTTCTTTTCTTCCTTTCCCATGAATCACCTTGTGTATAGACTCTTGCCCTAGGGGCACACAAACAAGAGAAGGGTTGGTGGAGGATGCTGAGAGTTCTTTTTTCTTGACAGTTGGAGGCTATACAATGGCCTGGAATCTAAATGGCCTTTCCATGTGTAGAGACATGGAAAGAGAGTAAAATCCTGGTGTGGCAAGGAGCTGGCAGGTGTGAGAGGTGCGTGCGTGTGTGTGTGTGTGTGTGTGTGTGTGTGTGTGTGTGTGTGTGGAGGGGGAAGGAAGAAAGGAAGTGAGCGTATGCTGTGATGATGTGTCTCTGTGTATAAGTGTTTATGTAGATACTGTAACTAGAATTTTCCCCTTCTACCTTCCTCATTGTTGGTGTAGCTTAAGTTCATCAGCCGCAAGGCAACTCTTGTGGCTTTGTTTGATTTGCAGCTGAATTTGTAAGTGATATTGAAATCAGACTGTGTCTGTGTTTTCTGAATTTAGGGAAAGTGCTTAGATCAAAGCTGCAGGCTAAGAACAGAGACAGGGCCGATCTAGATGCCTTTCCAGTGACCCTTTCAAAGTGGAAGTGCATCCTTCTCCAAGCACTTGGTGGTGTTTGGACCAGTTGCCTGAAGGCAATGCAGCTGTGGTGTCTCCATCCCATCCTGGAGCTTGAGTGCACGGGACTGCTGGAGAGCAGCACAGAGATGCAGTTCAAAGCCCGGGGAAAGCTTGTGGTACAGGCAGGGTGGGGCACTGCGAGGCGTGGTATTGAAACTGGCTATCAAGTGCCAGCTGCTGTGAGAGATAGAGACCTGGGAGGGGTGGCCCCCGAGCTGTGGGCCAGGGACTCCCAGAGCTGGAACTCTGGATTAGGAGCACTGGGCATCTTTCAGAGCCCAAGATAATGGGGCAAGGGCTTGATGTGACTTCATTTTGGCTGCGGCCTGCTTGCCTGAGACCCTCAGGTTTTCTTGCATTCTGCATCCCATTGCTTCATCTTCTCTCTACGAGTGTCTCAGACTGTATTCACCTGGTTATTGTACAGTGACCAACAGTAGAGCCCCTTTGTAGGTCTGAGTGGGCACCAGCACTCTCCTGCATGCAGGGGAAGACAGTCCCCCTACAGCAGGGCTTCCCAAGTCAAGTTCTGAAGAGTGTGTGTGTCCCCAAGAGTTATTAGTGTCTTATGGTCAAGTGTATTTGGGAGGGAGAGCCCGGCCTGCTTCTTTTCTATAAAACTTCTCAGGGGTTTTTATAGAGAGGGAGATCCATTATACTCAGTATGGTCGTAACACAGTCCTTCCCACACCTCTTCTCTTCCAGGATCAGCGTTCTGGGGAATACGCTTTGGGGGAAATGTAGGTGTGATATCTAGTGTTTGGGAGCTCAGTACTCCAAGCTCATCACAAAGCCCTGAAAAAACGAGCGTGGTTTTTTTAGGTGACCTGGTCTGCAACTCTTTCTTAAAGTGAGAAAAACTTGAGGGCGTGTTGGAAAACTGGCCTATCGAGGTACGTAGGCCAGATAGAAGAAGACCCTGGTGGGAGGACGGGACATGGCTGTCATGGTACCTCAGGACGTGTAACTGCCTTTAAGGGATGGAGCTGCATCTGCTTGTAACTAGAAACTTCTTTCTGGAAATGCTGATTTCTTTTTATGCTGAGCACAGTTTTTTTTCATTACTTAGACAAGCTTCATTTTGACTTAAGGGGACTCCCGCAAGGTGTGTCTGCCTCTCCCTGCAGCAGAGGCCCCTGGCTTCATGTGCAGGAGCCTGGGGGAGGAGCGGGGGCTGGCCAGTCCCCTATCACTTAGCCGTCCTCACTCCTGCTGGCTTTGTGCTCCTTTCTAACCAGGAAGACTGCTCCCTCACCACATCCTGCTTCTGCTGCCTACTCTTCCTTTGAGCGTCTCTGTCACCAGAAGCATGGCCATGCTTCTTCCTCAGCACGACTTAGAGAAACAGGACCTTAGAACTGTATAACTGTGAGGGACCGTAAGGTCGTCCAACTACTTTTCTATCTCAGAGACACCGTCTTGCCTGAGGACCCTTGAGTAGCTTGCAGCTGAACTGCTTCTGGCTCTTCTGCAGCCCAGCCTGGCTGTTGCTTGGACATTTCTGGGCATAAAAACAGAGGGAACCATGAACTCCCCTGCACATCTGTAAGAGATGGACAGCCAAGAGCAGAAATCCTTGTCTGTGACTCCAGCTTGACAAAGACAACTGTGGCAGTTAGTTACAAAGACCCGCTTTACAGTCGAAGGCTGAGACTTAAGTATGTCCATGGAGAATTAGTCAGTTACGGCAACCCTGAGCAGGCCTGCAAGAGAATCTAATTGATGCAGGAAGACTCAACCCCTAGTGGGTGGGACTCCCCCTTGGGCAGGTGGATAAGCTGGAGAGAGCTGGTTTAGTACTTGAGTGTACAAGCGTAGAAGTGCGCCCCTCTCTAGCTCCTTCTGGACGCGTTGAGGCCAGTTCCTGCAACTCCTGATGTTGGAATGATCTCTCTTGCTGTGATGATGGATGTAACTGGGAATCGTAAGCTGGAATAAACTCCTTTTCCCCTTAGTTGTTTTGGTGCTGCCTCCCTTGGGCAATGGAGAGATGAAATTACCACAGCCAGAGTTCAGGAGCTTGGGGAAGTCCATGATTTAGACTCGGGAAAAGGGAAGGGCACCAGGAAGTGACGAGGCCCGACGACATTGCCCATATTTTAGGGGAAGGTTTAGAAGACGGGGACATTTTTCACGAAAGATGATTCCTTTTTTGAGGGTCCATCTGGCTGACGATGACCTCCTGTCTCTACCTTCCCAAGCTCTAGAATTGCTGGCGTCCACCAGCATGCCTGGTTCATGTGGTGCTTGGGATTGAACTCAGCACATGCTAATTACCGTCACATCCCGACCCAGGGCCTGACTTGGCCAGTGGCTTTTCCAGCCAGCTGCTAGACTCTGTATGTGGCACAGATCTGGTGCTGCTGCTTCCATCATGTGTTCTTGCTTGCTTGCTTTTGGTAGACAAGGCCTATGGGGTGCTCAACTGGAGGTTCACACCCTCACATACGTACATGCACCTCCCGCCTCAAAGCATTTTGGGTACAAATACAAATAGGAACTCTGCCTGTGTTCGTTACTATGGATTTGCAACTCTTGCTTCTTTGGGAGATGAAGTGTAGAAATCTCGCTACTGGAAGGACAGAATGTGGCTGACCAAGCACTGTCTCTAACGAGTTTGCCTTTCTCCCTTAAAGGTGCAAGTTCACTGTTTCGGAGCAGCTTCAGCTTTAGTGATGAAAAACTGAATTCTCCAACAGACTCGAGCCCGGCTCTGCTCTCTCCTCCTGTCACTCCTCAAAAAGGTCAGCTCACCACTTGGACATTTTTTTGGGGGGGCATAGATGTGTGTACACCACAGGGGACTTGTGTGCGAATCAGAAAGCCCTTGAGTGTGTGTGCCTGTGGAGGACCAAGAGTGACATCAGGAATCATTCTTATTGGGTTTCCTAGGCTCCATTTCTCAGGGAGTGGAGGCTGCCGCCCTATCTCTATTTGCCCAGTACTTTTTTTGTGGTATCTGGGATCTGAATTCAGGTCCTTTTGCTTGTGAGGCAAAAGCTTTAACTTCTAAATCATCATTCCAGCTCCATATACTGTTTTTCCCCCCCTGCTCTTTATTTTCCCAGCTTTCTACCTCCCTCCCCTCCCCCCTTTTAATCCCCAACCAAGCTGTCCCAAATATGCAAAGCAAACAGATAAAGCGTGTAGCTTACTACTGCAGACTGCGAAATGGAATTGGTTATTTCTAGGGCTTCTGTCAGTGAGAAAACAAAATCAGGTGGTTGGATAGGACATGTCAATTCACACTGAGTTTAAGCATGTGCAGGTGAAAGTGCTTCTCCTTCTCCTCCCAGATTAGTTTAGGTCTGGAATTCAAAGCTCAGCAGTTTAGCTTTGCAGCCACAAAGATGCTTTCTGTTTTATTGCATGAACTATTCAGCCAGTGCTTTTAGGAGACCCACTGAGCAATTAAATGCGGTTGTCACTATGAGACAAGAGTGATCTAACATGATTTCAAATAGCAAGTCCAGTCTGTCTCTGCAATGATATGAACAGTCCAGCAAGATTTTAAAGATGCATGAGCAGTTTCTGAGTTCTTGGAACTGGCCAAGTGTCACCAGCTTAAGAGAGCTGAATGTTCTGTTATACTGGACAAAAGCCCTTTTGAAAACAAAAGGCGCCTTCTCCCCCGCCCCTACCCCTGAGGAAAGTTATATTTGCTGAAAATAGTTGCTAAATGCAATAAAAATGGAACAACCTTTAAGAGACATGTGAAGATTCCATCACTTTTCTACATCTGGCATTCGAATAGAACTTCCCTCTTCTGCAAAAGAGATATTTTTAAATTCCCCTTAACACAGCGGCGCTTGTGGCCTCTGGGGATTTGACCATTGTCTAACCCTCAGTCTGGAAGGGAGCTTTGGACTCCAGGGACAGAGCTGCCTAGAAAGTAGCTTAAATTGTGCCCAGATTTTGCTACCTGAGCCTCCAGAGGTACAAATGAAAGAAGGAAAAAAAAAAAAAAAGAATCCTTAGTGGCAAATTGAGTTGAAATTCAGAACAATGAACCATTTGTAGCCAGCAAGGGTGAATTATAAAAATATTCAGCAATGCGTTTTAAGGAAGGCAGGAGTGATAAACTGCATGGAAGAAAGTAAACCAAGTGTACAGAGAAAATACGTATCTCTGGCTGCAGAGAGAACAAAGTCTAGATATAGATTCTTATCTTGTGTGGGGTAAGGCTGAGCAGAATCTAGCAGAGCTGCATGTTGCCCATCTCACTTTGAAATGGTTGGTAGGAGGTGTGTTTCTGTCCTATGCTATTGCCCTCGGCCAATAGCACACACAAAACCAGGTCAGAAAGCACAGACCCCTCCTACGCCTTGCTTTCTGCTCTGCATACTGAATAGCTTTTGACACAACAACTCATCTTACACAATCTAAAACACCCACACTTACTATTTCCCGTCCTCCACCTCACTGTCCCCTACCCAGAGCTTAGAACACAAGGAGAGATCCTTCTTCCAGTCAGGAAGAGACGAAGTAGGGCTGAGTGGTGAGTGTGTGTTGTGTGGACACTATTCCCAGGAGAGTTGCCACACAATCACCTTCCTTCCCCAGATAGAAGTTCCACAACAGACCCAAGTAGCGACTACGCAAGGCCCTGCTTGGTGAACCAATGAGTTTATTGGGCTTATGTATAGAAGTAGGGGTGAGGTTTGCTGAAAGAAGCAGGGGTGATTCAAAGACACTTACATCACCAGAAAGCCCACCACAGCATGACTGAAGATTACCCCATGGCTGCATAGATGGATCTCTCCCCCATTAACATTCTTCAGTCTATATATCTTAGTGAGCCTCCCAGACTTCAAGGCCAGAAGGCCATGTGCAATTAGGGAAGAATCAAGTACATCCAGGCCAAAGCCAAACACCCAATGACCCTCTTCACTGCTCTGTCTCTGAGCATCAGTAAAGAGCAGGCGAAATCTTAATGGTCTCAGACAAAGATGGCTGTTTGTTCAAAGGAAAAATGCCAAGTCACAGTAAGTAAAGAACTACAGGCGTATCGAGGCTTGTCTTTAGGGTCAGTTTCTGAGTTTACCACAAGCAGGGACAGACACTTAGGGCTGGCATAAGACATGCTTTAATATCTTTGGTGACAGATATGAAATGGAAACAACCAACTCCATAATCCTGAAATGTCTCTTGTGGTTTTTGTGTGATATGGACAACTGAACTACCTTTTCTGTTTTACAGCCAAATTAGGAGACACAAAAGAGCTAGAAGACTTTATTGCTGATCTTGACAGAACGTTAGCAAGTGAGTACAAGCCTGGGATCTTAAAAAAAAAAAAAAAAAAAAAACACAGAAAACCAAGCCACGCCCCTGATAAAGTGCTGTGATATTTCCCAGCTTGCCTGGAGGTGGGAAGTTGCATCACAAGGCTGCCTTGGCTTTGGAAATCCCAACGGCTCAATTTGAAAAGCAGTTTGGAGGCTAAGCTTGCACAAATGCAGACCTGGTCGCTTTCTCAACTGTGACAACAGGTCATCTTGAACAGTGGGGACGTATTAGTTCCAAGTGAGGAACACATATTCCTCATGCAAGCCAGACGCTTCTGCCCCAGGGTAATTTCCCAGGTTCAATCCAAGCCTGACTTCTAAGAGTTGAGTGGCAAGGAGAGAAGTGATCAGGATAGGAAGCTCCCATGTCAATCACTCCATAACCCAGGAGCAAATACTTGCTTCCCACTTAGGAATTTCATTATCTATTTCACGGGCCCTGCAGGAAATGGTGGGAACTGAAGAGTCAGGTTCTAACTGGCTGGGAAGTCAGAGGAAGGCTTCCCTCACAATTTATCTTCATCTTGTACACACTTCAAAAGGACAAGATTGCAAGGGTCAGAAGGATCACCTCCAGCTTTCAGAGGTGGACGGTTTAGCGACTCTTCCTGGGAGAGTCTTGCTAAGCCACAGAGTGGGCCTTGGAGAACTCTGTCCCAGCTTCTCAATTTTTTAGCAACATGTTAATGTTCTAGAAGAAATATTCCATGTGCTACTCTGTTAACTAGGTAAAAATCTGAGAATTTAGATCCAAAAGTTAATTTCAAACTAGCGTATTTAAAAATAACCGTGTTCTTTCAGGCCACTCTGAATATCGGTTAGAACGTCTCTGTGTGTATTTGAAGATTTTATGGCCCCTTTTCTGACACATTGCCTGTCCTTCACCAGAAGACCTGGGCCTGTTTTGACACAGATGATAATTGCAGTGCAATTTGTATTAGACCCATGGAACAAGTCTGTCTGCTTCATGGAAATGGCAGGTGGCCTCCCACTCATGCCAGTTAAGCCAACATATACAGTGTGGGCAGCCTGCCATTAAGCTGGTGCTTTGATGCCACTCAGAGACCATGTGATGTGGTTAAGCACAAGAATCTGGTCCGGGCTAACTTTCCTATCATCTGTTTGCAGGTATGTAAATGAAGGAGCTCGGGGTGTTTATATGGCGAGAGCAAAGTCCAGGAGGCTCCGGGGGACCTGGCACACTTAGCTGGAGGATCTGCTGTGGGAGGGGCAGAGCCGGGGCTCAACTGCCACCCCGACATCTATGCTTGCCTTCCCTTTAGCTGCTGGGTCCATCTCTACGCATCTTAGACAGCGAGACTGACTTTGTTTACCTTCCTACAGCATGTTAGAACAGACAACGTGTGCTGATGTACCGTTCCTCTTAAAACAGCTCTCCTGTAATTTAAAGTGCTTTTATGAAAATATTTGTAATTAATTATATATAGTTGGAAATAGTGATATGCTTTTCCCATTATAATATATTTTTGTATACAAATAAAACCTGAGTCGGATATGTGTATTGTTCAAGCTTCCTTTTTCAATTAGCAGGACCCAGGGTATTGTGACAAGCGTCAGACTTGGGAATAGTCAGCTTCAGGAACTTTCCTCCCAGTTTGCTGTGTGTTATAAAGGGAGGCGCTGGTAGATGGTCAAAATGTGTGCGTGTATGATGTGGGGTGGACATGTATGTCCCATGGCATGCCTGTGGAAGCCGGAGGACAACTTTTGGGAGATGTTTCTCTGTGTCAATTTTGCCACACTGTTTATTCCAGGCTGGTTGGTCCATGGGCTTCTGGAAGAGTCTCCTGTCTTTATCTCCCACCTCACTGTAGCAGTGCTGGGATTACAGATATCAGCCACCACATCAAGCTCCTCAAATGGGTTCTAGAGATCAAGCCTAGGTGGTTCGGTTTGCATAGCAAGTGTTTTTACCCACTAAGCTTTCTTGCTGGTTCCAGGCGAGCAATTTTAATCTGAGGATCAGATAGAACTGTAATAAGACTAATAATGATGGTGCATCTATAAGATCACTCAGCAGCGTTAAAAAGACCACTTTGTCTCACACAAGGTGGAAAGGCAAGGAACAGCACCTGAAGATTGTCCTTTGACCTCTACATGCACATTGTGGCATTGTGTGCCTGCACACACACACACTCACACACACACACACACACACACCCTTGGGCACTAAGGAAGATCCGACAGTCTTGGTCTTGATACCTGCATCTACAGAGACCACAGGGTCCAGACATGAGGCCTCAGTAGGTAGCTTTGTGTGTAGAAAACCACAAGGACTGGGGAAGCTTGAAAACAAGAAATGTTTTTGCGTTTCTGTCTTTAAAACCTCCTCTATAATAATAAGACATTACTTTCATGATTAGAGAAAAGTCAGTGAACAACTTGTTATAGTAAGGCACAGGTGTCAATTTGACGGTTGAGGGTTTAAGCTCTGGGCTCATTTGTAGAGAATTAGTGGTTGAGCTGGGCCCAGAGTAAGCCTGCAGGAGATTGTCTAGCTGATGGGGAAGATCCAGCCCATGGTGGGTGGGATTAGGCCCTGGAATAAAATACAGAGAGCTGGTTGAGAGAGTTGGCATCCTTCTGTACACTTGACTAGACATGCTGGTCTGGCAAGTAAGGATCATCTCTCTCTAAGCTGTTTTGTGTGGGGATGGTGTAGCCAGTTCCCTTAGCCCTGGTGTTGGCTCATGCTCTCTTGTCAAGCTGGATTGAGAACTGTAACTGTAAAATTGTAAGTGAGAATAAACCCCTTGTTCCCTTAAGCCGTTTGATGGTCATTTATCAGCAACCATGCAGATGAACTGCAACACAACTCTAATCTTTTTATTCTTTAGTGACACATATCCAAAACCCACGTATTGTCATATGTCGTGGAATGACTTTTCTGAGTTCCTAGGGGCAAGTGCCCATGTGTGACATTCCCACATCATATGACAAAGCTGACTGTCATGGTTTGAAATGTATCCCCCACACTCTCATGTGTTCGGCCAGGTCATGTTACCTTGAGAGGTGGAGCCTTGCTAGAGGAAGGCAGTCACAAGGGGTGGGCCTTGAGGTAGATTAGTCCTACCCTACCTCCAGAAAGTCTGCCTTTGCTGCAAGCAGTCTGCAGCTCTCAGCTTCCAAGATGTCTGCAGTGACTTAGCTTCCTCCAGTTTTGGCCAGAGAGCCATGCTATCTCTGCTTTGAAAGACTCTCTCTCTCCTCTGGAGCTGTAAGCTGAATAAATCTCCCTTTTGCCCTTAAGTTGATTGACTTTGGATGCTCTCTCACAGCAATAGTTAAGAGTAACTGGTACAGAAACTGGTACCAGAAGTGGGGTATTGCTGTGAGATTAAGAAAAGCTGGTACCATAATGTGAAGTTGTCTGTGAAGGTGAGAGAAGTATGGTCAATGCTGTGATGTGGGTAGTGTGTCTTTGGAACTGTTTGTTGGGAGAAATATGGAGAACTTTCGGACTTTGTGCTGGGAAAGTCTTTGAGTCTTGGTGATGAGGCCAAATGGGCCTTTCTCCTGAGAGCTCCAAAGAGAGCAATATTGTGAGAGATGCAGGCAGTGGATGCCCAGCTTGTGATGGTTCAGAGGGGAACAGATACTGTGTTTGCAACTGGATGAGTGACACATGGAACCATGTGTTGGCAGAGAGTTTAGTGATGTTTTGCGCCCCTCCTGAAAGTTTGCCTGACGTTAAACTGGAGTGCTTGGTGGAGGAAATTTCAAGGCAATGTAGTCTTGATAATGTGATATGGCTACTTTTTAGTTGTCTTCAGAGTTATGAAAAAGAGGGAAGAATCAGGCAGGAAGAAACAAAAACTGTAAGATCTAATGATGAAAAATACAATGCAAAACTTACAGAGTTGAACCTGGAAGAAACAGAACAAAATGGCTATTAAAGAGATTAGCTCCATTTGTAAATCAAAGCCTGCTCTCAATTTGAATAATAGAAGAGGCCTTAGCTTGAGGACAAGATCCTCAGAGAAGGTCCCATCCATAAGAATGCAAATCCTTTCAGAAGAAATGAGCTACACTGTGGTTTCTCCTACAAAGCAACTGCCCAGGAGTGAAAAAGATGATCAGCATAGATTAGGGGAATCGGGTGTGATTCAAGCGGGCCAATCTTGGCAAAGTCATTCATGTGGTTTTGGTTTTAGAGGCATCAAGGATGCAAGAAGGAAGAGATGGTGGAGTCCTCCTCCAAGATTTCAAAAAATGATGGAAGTCAGGCAGCATGTGGCAGAAAGTCTTCAGTTTAAAGGCCCAAGAAGGCCAGTTTGTGTTGTGGAGTTAAGCCTGGTTTGCCATTGAGAAGTAAAGATTTAGAGATGCCAGAGACAACGTGGGACACCTGCCAAGAAGAGCTGTATACCCTGGGAGGAGTCAGCTCAAGAGAGCAATGTGTTCTATGGGCAGCTGCACTGGTGGGGTAGAACCAAAGCCCTTTGGAACTGAGATGATTTCAATGAGAGCCTTACCTGTTGGACTTGGAGCTACAGGATTTGGAGTTTGTCCTCCTGGTTTTTGGTCTTGTTATAGACCGATCTTTCCTGAATATGCCCCCATTCCTCCCTTTTGGAATGGGAATGTTTATTCTGTGCCATTGTATGTTGGAAGTATGTAACTTGTGTTTTGATTTTACAGGAGGTTTAGGACTTTGGACTTTTGGACTGTGTTGGAACTACTGATGCAGTCTATGAAGACTTTTAAAGTTGGATTGGGTATGGTTTGCATAATGAGATGACAATGAGCCTGTGGGGACCAATGTTGGAGTGTCATGGTTTGAAATGTGTCCCCCACAATCTCATGTGTTTAGCAAGGTCATGTCACCTTGAGAGGCGGAGCTTTGCTGGAGGAAGGCAGTCACAAGAGGTGGGCCTTGAGGTGGATTAGTCCCACCCTACCTCCAGGAGAAGTCTGCCTTTGCAGCAAGTAGTCTGCAGCTCTCAGCTTCCAAGATGTCTGCAGTGACTTAGCCTCTTCCAGTTTTGGTCAGCCAGCCATGCCACCTCCACTTTGAAAGACCGTATCTCTCCTCTGGAACTGTAAGCTGAATAAATCTCCCTTTTGCCCTTTGGGTGCTCTCTCACAGCAAGAGTTAAGAGTAACCGTTACACTGACCATGTCTCACCACCCAGGACATCCCAGCCATCAGAATGTTGTGGCAGGGTATGTTATGTGACTGACACTGGTATGAACAAATCTGTCAGGCCACCAGCCATAGAAAAGTACAACACATGCAGTTATGTACAGACATGACATTGGATAATGACAGAAGAACTGTTGCTAGATTATGTATTTATTACATTATTCTTTTCATTATGTATTTTTCTATTTTTGTCTTCTATTTTACTTTTGTACTATGTTCTACACATTAAAGAAGTTTACTGTATGGCAGTTACTATATTACACCAGCAACCTCATGAACCCATTCATCTCTTGGTTGCACGGAGAGGCCACACTGGATTGACCTAACTACCTAAGTTCACATCAGCACTCTTTGTGATGCTCTTGCAAAGATGTAATCACTTAGCTGTGTATTTCCAAAAGCTAGATACTAGATTTGATCTGCTTTTTTGTTTTGAGCATTGTGAAAATAAATCACATTTTTCTTTTTTTTTTTAATTTTATTATTATTATTTATTCAATTGTGCGTGTGTGCATATATATGTGCGCGTGCATGTGTGTATGTGTGTATGTAGAACCACGGACGAATCGGGAACCACCATGGACACCTCCACTGCCTTCTGCCCCGGGATTCACAGGCTCCGCCCTACCAGGACCAGAAGCGCAGGCCGCCCCCGGCTTCCCCCTGGCGTCTATACGTGGGATCTGGGATCCGAACTCGGGACCTTCCGCCTGCAAGGCAGAGGCATAACCCCTGAGCCACCTCTCCAGCCCAATCACATTTTTCTTTAAATCTTTTTTCTTTGATCTTCTAGGAAAATTTTTAGATTTAATGAAAATATTTTCTCCCTCTATTTTAAAGTTGAGCTATAGTTCACATATAACCTTCAGTTCTGTGGCTTTTAGTATATTCACAGATGTTACAACCAGTGTCACTACTCTCTGTCATTATGGATTTGCCTATTCTTCACAGCACAGATAAATGAAATTATACAATATGTGGGCTTTTGTATTTGTCTTTTTTTTTTTTTTTAATTTAGCTTAATACCATCAAGGTTCATCCAATCTGTAGCAGTCCTTTTTATGGTTGAGTAAATGCTCCACAATGCGGATACATCATGTTGTCACATTTAGTTTATATATTCATTGGCTAATGAATGACACTTTTTTTCTACTTTTAATTAATAAATAATGCTGTATGCATATACAAATTGTATGTTTTAATTTCTCTTGGATATATAGCTAAGTATGGTATGTATTCCTAGGTAAAATGTAAGGTTCATGAAACCCCGTTCTTTTCAGATTTTTGTAGTTTTCAGGTCAGAGTGGGCCTCATGCTTATAATCTAACACTTGGAAAGCTGAGTTAGGAGGAGTTTCCTGGATTCAGGGCCAGTCTGTGTTACTGAGCACTCCCGTCACAAAAAAAATTTCACCAAACAAAATAAAACAACAAAACAAAACAAAACCATCTACTAAAGACCTTTATAGCTTTAACTTTAACATTTATGGCTGTGATGCACTTGGTATTTTAAAAAATATTTTATTTAATATTTCTGTGTGTGTGGTATGTGTGTATGTATATGCGTGCATGTGTGCGTGCGTGTGTGTGTGTGTGTGTGTGTGTGTGTGTGTGTGTGTGTGTTTATCAGAAGGCACTCTGTGTCCCTGTAGAGGACCAAGGGTGACTTCCAGAATCATCCTGGATTGCTTCTACCTCCTCCTTGCTTCGCTCTTGGATTTCTCAGGCTCTTCCCACCAGAGCCAGAAGTGCTGGCCAGGGCTATTTCCACCTGATGTTTTTACGGGACCTGGGATCCGCACTCAGGACCTTCTACTTGTGAGTCTTAACCCCTGAGCTATCTCTCCAGCCCCTAGTCTTCATTTTTGAACATGAGACATCTTCCAATTTACTTAGACCTTGTGTAACTTTTGTTATCTCTAAGTTAATAGCACAGTTTTATTTTGAAGCTTTTTGGAATTTCTCTCAACTATATTTTTTGATTTCACAGTCAAACCTTGCATCTCTTTTCTTAAATTTATTCCTCAATATTCTGATTCTGTTGAAAATAAATAGTTTTTCTTTATTTTTAGGTTCTTTTTGAAATTGATAATGAAAAGAACTAACAGTTTTTGTGTGTTCGTTTCACCACCTTTAATTTTGCTGTACTTGTTTGTTAAGAATAATAGTTTGTGCATATGCATACATACATGTATAGCATCCTATATATTTTTACTTCTTCCTTTATGATCTGAATGCCTCCCATTTCTTCATCTCTCTCTTATTGCTTTGGCTGGACTTTCTAGCTTGATGTTGTTCCCAATTTTAGAGAGATTTCACCGGATTATAATGTCCTTAACATACTTATAGCAAGAGCTGTGGAGTTCTTTTGCTTTGGGGGAGCAAATGAATGCTAAACTTGTTTTCTAACCTTTATCTCCCCCCCCATATTTCCATTATATGGATCTGGTTATGTTCCCACTTGTGAGTCTCACTTGTTTTGGATAAGTCCCCCCCACCCCACCACCATCATGACACCAGTGACTTTTCATTTCCACATACTTTTTTTATTGACCTTTTCTGGGTTTGGGGAGCTCACTGGAGCTCTTGGGCTCAGACTCCCAGAGTTAGACATATAACACCTAAAACTTTGTGACTTGATGTGGGGAGTGGCATGGGGAAAAGAAATAGATTTTTTTTTCTGTAAGTGCCTGGGAGGGGCTATTTGTGTTCTTATATAAGCTCTTGTTGGATAATGGCTTAGGGACAAGTGGACTGACTCATAGCTTGGGGTTCTGAGAATGTTGAAAAGTGTTTTCAGAGCTCCTTTCAAGGAGCATAGTCCTAACCTGCTTTGAAAAAGAGGGTATAAGTCATGTGTACTTGAAAAAATGCTGTATGCTCTGTATCACACTTGGGAGATTTATTTTACAGATCCTTGGGCAAATTGCTAGTAAAGACATGGTGGCATCAATGAGGTACAGGTTTTTTTCCTCACCAATATTCCAGAGATGATGAGTGTAATGTTTCCTGGTCAGCATGACAGCTGGTGCTCTTCTCCTCACATGTCTGTCCTTATAATGTGACTTCTGTTCAGATAACTCAGTTCAGGTCTTAACCAAATGGTCATTCCTAGCTGCAAGAGAGGCAGTGAAAAGGTTTAGATGAGCACACATGTGTTCAACTAAAATTTGAGGAATTCTGTTATTAAATTAGGATGAATAAAATGGATGTTGGGGGACCAGTCATCTCTATCATAATTTGTTGAAGAATCTATGGTTTTCTCCTTGTTGGTGAACAAGCTGTTAGCATATTATTCCTTGGACCATACCTTGGGAAAAGCTATCATAGGTGACCTCCCTCCAGTAAGGTCTCTAGTAGCCCACCTCCTCTAAGATTTGTCGGTAGGTCGGGCCTTAAAAAACACTTTTTTGTGACCTGAAGAATGTTAGCCAGTATGGTTTTCTGGGACACAGCAGGACTGGCTATTGTGCAGGCAACATGGGTGTGTTTTTGAGTGGAAGTATTCTCCTCTAGCTTCTGAAAGGATCAGCCAAAGAAAACCAAAATGGAAAAATATGGCACACCACGACAAATAAGAGGATCCAGTGCCCAGCTGAGCATTCGTGTATCAACCAGACTCTGGAATGAGGTAGAGAGACCATGACTGAAGAGGGTTACATGGCGTGTGCCCCAGACATGGGAAGGAGTGAATGAGCTGAAGGGAGAAGGTGCTGATGGTTGGCCATTTGGCAGTCAAGGTCAGGAACGCTGAAGAAACTTCTTCACAGAAAGTGTGGGGTGGGAAGACAAAGAAAGGGAGAAACCTTCAAGCCAGACCAAGTTCAGCTCTCAGCTGAACTGGTTTTTTGAATAAGTTTTTCCACTCTTAGCAGCTCCCCTTCATATATGGTAGGGTAAGTCCTTTTCTGCAAGGGTCACCTCAAAAATCAAACAGACCACATGAAAAGCATTTCTTTTTATCATAGCACATTGGGCTTCTATACCCTAGGCAAAGTTAATCTTCACCTACTGTGGGCGTTGTAGGCAGATCCAGTGACATTGTACCATGCCCCATAGATGACATGGGGCCAGAGGAACAAGGAAGAGAGATAGGCTTGGAGCCCTGGCCCCATTGTTCAGTGGATTCAGTTTCCTTTCTAAGCCTGAGGGCTCTCCGGCATCTGTGAAGGAAGGAGGTTCAGCTTGTGGGTCTGTCCTGCCTTCAGGGTTGGTCTGTTCTGGCTCCCAACTTGCAGCAATTCTCCGTAAAGCAGCTGAGTTCGTTTTGTCTTCTTGGTGTGTGTTTCTTCCACACTCACATCCCCAAGTGTTTTCCTGTGTTGATATATTTGGCTAAGGAGGATTGTGGCAAGAGACACCAAACAGGAAATGGCTGTCATAGCTGCTGTCTACAAGTTTTTTTTTTTTTTCCTAAGGCTTTCTCCTGCATAGCTCATCTTGCTTGTAAGACTTTGAATTAAGTGTGTGTGGGGGGGGAGGTTGGGGGGATTGAGTGGAAAGGGAAAGGGAAAGGGAAGCACAATTTTAGAAGGGAATGTTTCCTTCAAGTTCAGAGTTTTCTGAAGGTTAAGGAGCATGATACTTCACACCATGGAACCTTTCCACTTGTAGCATTCCTTCGGTCTCTGGTAGCCCACCATATACACACATCCTCTCTAGAGCATCCTTTCTATCTTGTTTTTCTAGTTAATTCTGCTTCTTTGAGATCGGCTCAGTCATCCCATCTTCAGGAAGCTTCCTTCCCTTCTGGTCTAGGTTGCTTTTTCTGTACTATGTGCTTCAGTGCTTTGCTCAAGTTCCCTGGTCCTGATTTGGGATGAGATACTCATTGGTAAGCGTTACGGCTTGAGACTGAAGCATCCTCCCTAGACTCATGAGTCTGAACACTTGGTCCTCTGCTAGTGGTATTTTTTTGAGGTCATGGAACCTTTGGGGTGAGGGGTCCATTGTGGAGATGGGGATTTGGGGAGGCCTTGAAGTTCTGCTAATCTCTATTCTCTGTTTCTTGACCCCTTGAGTGTGATGAGTGTCCACTATATGTTCTTACCACCATGTCTTCTCCATTATGCTGGACTGAAAGCCCTCTAAAGTGGTGAGCCAAAACCCCTCTCTTCCCTTAAGTTGTCCCTGCCATAACTGTGAGAAATGTAGCTAATCTAGTGTGACTTTCTAGTCAGTGTCTCCTATCTTCCTGTAGCTAGACTATGAGCTCTATGAGGTTAGGAACCTGAATGGTTTGATGCTCCGTCCTCTTATGACTACCATGGTCCGAGCATACACAGACACGGTCCACATCCGGAATGGATGAATCAACTCTTTCATCATCCGCAGTCCAGTTGAGCAGGACACAGTCCACGAGTGCTTGCTGGCCTTGCTGACTTGCTGAGCCACACTCCTCATGGAGGTCTTTACTGCTTCCTGCTCTCCAGGCCCTTCTCCCTCTCCTACCACAGCACACGAGAAGTTGATCAGAGCCAACACTGGTGCTGGAGCCCTCAACAGTCTCTTCCACCTGCATCTCTGAAGATGGAGGAACTTTTGAGACCAAAAGGAGTGAATTCCTTAATCATGGAACCTTAGGTGCTTTAAGGGGCAGCAAAGAGTCATGCCCGATCCCAACATAATAGCTACACCTTTTCTTGTAACTCAGAGATTCCAAAGATCCATTGTGCACCTAACATTGAACATTGTGTGTATAGGTATATAAGGCCTGCACATGCATCCAAGTGTGCATATATGTGCACCTATGAGTTTCTAAGGGGCAGACTAGGCATGGTTTCTGACTGGATGAGGCTGGTCTGTGAAGTAGGAGCTCCCCAGGCTGACCAGCAGCATGCTGACAATCATTGGTCTCCAGGGGCCTGGAGCTGCCCTACCTACTGCAGGCTTGCCTTCGCCTGTCACCCTTCAGAGCAGGCTTAAGTTCATAATGAGGGTTTCTCGCATCACATGGGAAGGGCCCATTCCCACATGCACCCTGGAAACCTGTGACCTCCTGTCCTAGGCTGGGAGCCAAAGCATGTTCTGGAACCAGAAGAGTCGGGGCTTGGCTGTGGATTCTGAGCCAAAGGAAGCCCCCACCCAGTCAAGAACAGGTCTGGGAGGGGCAAGTTCAGAGTGTGACCCCTGTCCCATGTGGATGTCGTGCAGGGTGAGACTTGGAGCTGCAGGAAGGAGGCAGCGGGGGCCCAGGGGGGAGAAAACAACAGTAGAGTTACTAGACATTTCAGGAGGGGCTTGGGGTGAGGTTCTTGCCCTGCTCGGGACAGTGTGAACGCAGATGAAGCTCCTAAGGTGGCTGGGACAGCTAGAGAGGAATTACAGTGAAGATTCTGAAAAGCGAGCAGAATATAAAGAGCAGCAACAACAATGAGAGAGAGTCTCCAAACAGGAGTCTCCAAATACTACGGCATTTCTGTGGGACTCCTCTGTCAGAGTGCATGAAGGCAATGTGTGCACCCCTGTAAGGAGACTGAGGTACAGGGAAGTGTGTAAAGACAGAATGAGGAGGATCACACTGGACATGAGAACAGTGCTGGACCCGCTGATCAAGTGTGAGTGTGCCGCTGTCTGAGGTTGAGTGGTTGCTGGGAGACGTCCTTGAAGTTCTCAGAGCATGAAGTTCTGCGCACACTTGTCTGAGAAGTCTTTCATGATGGTTACTGTTGGACCATCATGCGTGGGACGCCTTCCCTCAAATCTCAGCTGTATTTACTTGTGTAGGATCGGTATGAATAATTCCATTTTGTTCTCACAGTTTTCAGATTTCTTTCACAAAACTTAAAGACAAAGGAAGGGAGTGGTGGTTAGGGCAGGGCAGCACCTGTTCCAAACCCAAGAGTTGTTAGCATCAGATTCTTGATCCTGCTCTGCCTCAACGAGGCAGATTTCCTTAATGACCTGTTTGAGTCAAACATCCTCATTTTAGAGATAAGCAAACAGACTGGGGCCGGAGGATTAGGTGAAGTTTCATCTCTCAGACAAAACAAACAAAAACTAAATCTGAGTTGGATGGAAAGCAGAAACTTGAAGGTAGTACTAAGGAGCTGAGGTCCACAGACCTGAAACCTAAAGAACCAAGGTTGTGGTTATCTAGGCCTGTCAGAGCAATTAACTGTGTCCTCAAGGGTTTTCTTACCAGTTAGCTGCTTGGGCACTGATAAGAGAGGTTGCATAAGGAGCAACCTAGGCGCTTCCGGCACAGACAAGAAAAACACTTGGGGGAGGGAATGGGGAGGGAGGTCACCTTCATCCAAGGAAGCCCATTGTGCTAAGATTAGAGTCGCTGGAGAGATTATGAAACAGGTCCCGCCTGACCTCGGCAGACTCAAAGCACAAAGAAAAATGAAATCTGGATCTTCAGAGTGAATTTAAAAAAAAAAAAAGTTTTCATCTTGATGGGGGAGGTGAATAAAGAGGGGCTTCTCCCTGCTGACTGCTTGCTCCTGGAGCCTTCCAGATCTGTGGGTGCTCATGAGCCCCAACAAGCTGAGGGATTACTGGTGATTCCACCTTTCACGCCCCAACTCCTTTCTCACTCTCCCACTCCCTCCGCCCCAACCCTGGACGCTCAGGTCCATTCTGAAAGGCAAAGCTTTTGTCTCTCCAAGGAGGACAGTTGGCATGGTCCCCTTTCCCCAAAGGTCAGCTTTGCATTTCCTCCTGCCGACCAGGACTGTGTGCCAGACAATCGCTGCTTTGTTTCTCTGGAGGTGGTAGTAGCCACCTGGCCGCTCCCTCATGGATGGCTCTTGCCTTCTGGTTTTTCTGCCTGTACAACCCAGGAGAGCAGACGGAGGGGCTGGGAAATCAAGTGCTCCTTCCAAAAGGCTGGGTCTGCACAATAGAGCGAGTGGCAGTTTAATACTCCTCAATGTCACTGGCTTTCCAAGGAGGGAGCAAGACCCAGGGTTAAGTGACAGCACACTTGCCTAAATTGACAACCTCATCTGGTGGGGAGGGAATAGAGGGATAAGGTTTGCTTTCTCTGGTGACCTTTTCTTTTCAAAGGACAAGTTATCATTTGTCCAAAAAGATGTAGGGAAGTCCCAGGTTCCTTCTGCTCTGTGGCTGTTTCTCCCAGGGTTCTGTTCCCCACCTGAGGTCTCCTGAATTGCTAGACTTTGAAGAACTGGATGACATTTCCTCTGTGAGCTTGCGCGCAGATTAGTTTAAAATTGGCACTTGCGGGAGCCCGCCGTGAGTCACCTTTTCAGATGCATCTCTGCTGTGCACTGTGGGCGCTGTGCACTACGGGAGGTGACTGTCACGCCAATGCGCCCCTTCTAGAGTAGTACGGAAGCTTCAGCAGTCATCCTGGGGTTTCCAGGATCAGAGACATCCTGTTCTAGGATTTAAATAGACAAATCCAGCATTTAAGAAGTGTGAGGTCACCTTCAAAGGGCCACTTAAGAGGGGTGCTAACGCGGATGTGACCACAAAGGAATGTACTGTAGACCTTGGAAACAAACACTTTGGAGGGTCCCCTGAGGTCAGGGACGACATGGCTGCAGTTGTCCTAGATGCACGGTGTTGACTGGGCTGCTCGTCGGTCCCATCCTCAGCCTGCACACAGCAATGGAAGGCTTCGGTTGCAGCTGTGTGGCGTGGTAGGGCTGGCGCGCACTGAGGTCATCTGGTCAGCAGTAAAGATCTTGCCCTTCAAGTCTTCAGCCACTGAGGCTTCAGAGGCTGGTCTTCTTGGGACTGTCCAGCAGAAACCTCAGGGGCTCTGCCCCTTCGCAATGGAACCCAAATTGGTTTCTCATCTTCTTGCCAGTGCCCAACAGTCTCAAAAACAATATGGATCAGTGTTGCCATGGTTACCTTGTGACTTCTAGGGAAGGAGCTCATGGTAAAGCCCCAGAGCTAGTCTCAGGAAAGACAGACATACACAGAATCAGCTTCTGGGGTTGCCACGCAATGGGGACAGTTAACGAGGAAGATACTCAGCTTGGACTGAAGACAGTCGAGTATACTGGGATAAGATCAAGTTTGTTTCTTTTCAACTTTATTCTTTTTTTGAGTGTGTGTGTGTGTGTGTGTGTGTGTGTGAGAGAGAGAGAGAGAGAGAGAGAGAGAGAGAGAGAGAGAGAGAGAGTGCACTTTGTGTCCCTGTGGCGGACCAAGGCTGATTTCAGAAATCATCCTAGACTACTTCTACCTCCTTTTTGCTTCGCTCTAGGATTTCCCAGGCTGGAACTGCAGGCCACCACTATTTCTGCCTGGTGTTTTTACACGGGACTTGGGATCAGAACTTAGGACCTCCTGCTTTTCGAGGCAGAGTCTTAACCCCTGAGCCATCTCTCCAGTACTGTTTGTTTCTTTGTTTTCGAGACAGGATTTCATGTATCCCATGCTGGCCTTCCTTATGCTTCTTAGCCAAGGATGACCTTGAATTTCTGAGCCTTCTGCCTCCACCTCCCAAGTGCCGTGACTGCCAGCATACACCACTATGTCTGGCCTCTGTAGTTCTGGACATAGAACTGGGGGTTTCTGAATGCTAGGTAAGCATTCTACCACCTGAGCCACATCCCGGCCCTGGGGAGGAGACCAACACCAACGGAAGCCCTGTCTGCCTCGTTTGCTTTCTCTGTGCTTTGAATCTCCAGTACAGCCCCCATGAGCCATGAGCAGAAAGCTGTCTGGTTCCTAACCAGGTCCCTGGGAGCGTGCAGTAGATGGCAGCCTAGCTGACCTGAGTTGACAGGTCCATGTTAGAAGCAGCCATGCAACACCATCCTGGCACCATTTGTGATCTTCAAATCTTGCAGTTAGAAAAAACTCAATAGCCTTCCTCCATTTTAAAAGGAGATTGGAACGATAAGACTACAGCTGGGTTAAGAGCCAGGAGAACTGAGCCACAGCCCGGTTCTGCTCCTTATTAGCTGATATTCCAGGCAGGTTATTGACTCCATCTGAACTTGAGTATTTGGTATCAATATCCTAATTAATCTCAGGCTTATTAAGAGAGAGAAATAATATCACACAGGACTAAAATACTTTCACATAGAAATACAAGGTGGAGAGTTTTTGTGCTATTAGAAAAATTATAATGTGATATCAGGTTATCAGAGCAGGTGGAAGGCTTTGGTTTAATTTTTGAATGTTACTAGTATCCTCAGGAGCTTTATAGTCAGTACCCTCTAAAGGGAACTCCTGTTCTCTAGACTGGGGAAGACCTGGACAGTCTTTCTAGCTTGGATTCCTGCCAATGTGTTAGCTTCTCCTCCCCTACCTTACACTTAAATTCCATTTATATTTTCATTTGTATGTGTATACAGATGCATGTGTGTGCTCACACTTGTATGAGACGCCTGCGTGTGAGGGTGCATATACATGGGAATTCAGAGCTATCTGAATTCCTGCCCTTTTGCATGTGCTATCTCCTCAGGCTCCTGCCTTCCAGTCCCGCAGAGCTTTTCTATCACTTCCAGAAAAAAAAAAAAAAAATCTCACCATGTGCTGATGGTTGTCAGCTCAACCCTAGATCTCACAGGTTGCAGCCTGCACCCTGCCTGCCTTCGTGGCTGCATTTGATGACCTTATTCCATCTACTTCTCTCCTGCAGCAGGTGGGTTCTCTAAAGACATGGACCAGCAATCTATCGATTCCTAGGCCCCTGGCAACAGTAAGTGATCATGAAATCCAACTGAATTATAGACCTGTGTATAGGCCAGGATATCAAATCTGGCAAGCGTTAAAATTCATGGCCTGTATCCTTCATCTCCTAACTCACAAACATCACCTTCTGCTTCGGTGGGAACCATTCCAAGGATACAAAAATAGCTTTTTGGACTGTGCACTTATTTATTAATATTTTTAAAAGAAAAACAAGCACAAGTCAGGGAGGCCAAAAGCCAGCAGCCCGTGTTGCATAAGCCGAGTTGGCAGGTCTGGCCCTCGGCTGATGGGAACGTGCTCCACGTTGTGGCATCCTCAAGACAGAGTCCTAGGAGGTGAATCTCTCAGCCAGGAGTGTGACCCATTTGCATGTGGAGGGAGTAAAGATGCCTGGAACCTCGTGCCGTGCAGTGTGTGGGTTTGGCCTTGGCGGCTCAGTAGATATCTGTCCGTCCTTTTCTCCACCCTATTGGCCACTGTCCTGGGCTCAGCTCCTGGTCAGGTCCCATGGTGGTCGCTGAGCTGTTTGCTTCACTACCAAATCACTGTCCGCATTGCCATCTTGTCGAGACCTCACCTATCATTACCACGTGCTCGAAGCCTTCCTGCTTCCTGAGACTTTTCAGGAACGGCTGCTTTGAGCTAGGGCACACACGCCACGGAGTTCAACCTTCCAAAGCACACACTTCTCTTGCTTTGCCTATGTGTGCTCACACGGTTGGCAACCACCACCACTCCAGAAGATTTTCATTGCTCCCCAAAGAAACCCTTACCCACCAGGCTCCGTCTCTCCCCTCTCTGTGTGGACTCACCTACTCTGCACATTTCCTGCCGATGGAGTCACGCACTCTGTGGCCTGTGGTGCCTGGTTTCTTTACTAGCACAGGATTTTCAGGTTCATTCATGTGACAGCACACCGTAGTACGCCATGCGTGCCCTTTTATGGCCAAATGCTATTTCGCCATGTGGATTGGGTTTACCCACTCATCTGTTCAGGGACATTTCCTTGTTTCTCCTTTCCGGCATTTATGAATACTGCTGCTGAATACATTCATTGAAGGTGTTTGTGTAGGCCCAAGTTTTCATTTGCTTGTGTAATTACCAAGGAGCAGAATTTCTGGTTCCTGTGCCGTTTAAGCAGTAGTTCAACCCCTTGCCCAAGGGCCCTGACCTTTCAGGCCTGTGCGTGGCTTTCCTCTCTCTAGAATCATGCCATGCGCAGATGCGTCCTGCCACCTGTTCTCTGGCACAGCCTGCCTCTCCCTGACCTCTGACTGGAAACACTCCCTGAAAGTTCATCTCAAACATCATCTGCAGCTGACGATTCTTCAGGGAACAAGACAAAAACCCCTACTGTTATGGAGTTTGCATTAGAGTAGAAGGGAACGCAATTCCATCCATGGGCATCCGTGTATGTGCACGCTCTTTACCAAAGCTACTTCCTCTGCCAGTGTGGAACAAGGACTACATTCTCTAGTCCCCTTCTGTCTAGGTGTGGGCAGGCCATTAATTTTTGAAGTGAGATGTGGGTAGAAGAGACGGGCGTCACATCTGGAGGGGATTTAAGATACAGGTGGGTTTTCTTCACTCTTGGTACAGTTTGGGTGCCGGGGGCTTTGAGGCCATATGGGATGGCAGCTCCACCAGATGGAGGGAGGCTGGCGCCTGAATCACCTTGTGGAAGGAAGACATTCACTCACCAGGAGCTCAGAGGTAGCCTGGACAGAGAAGCCAGCTGCTACCGCTGAGCTGAGGAAATGCTGGAGCCACTTCCTAAAGCAATTGGTGTTTCCCTGAGCAAAGGGAAATGGAGAGGATTTCCCACAAGTTAAAGTCAGGTCTAACCTACATTCTCCAGAAACAATTGAACATATGCTGATATTTGTTTTCATCTGGATGCCTTCTGCCTTCTAATCCAGTCCTCATTTGTCCACCCATCCGAAGAACTGCCGCAGAAGCATGCTCAGCAGTGTTGCCCAGGTGAGAGGGAACAGGATTGTTAGGGAGGGGGAGAGATGAGATGTCTGCTTGCGAAATTAAAAGTCCTTCCCTACCACTTCCCGAGTCTCCCCAACCAATCACATGCGATTTCATGTTTGTTCCTGAGCAGAAGTGCTTTTTCTTATATTAAAGTTCTGGAAATGAACTTTCAAATGCCAGCAGAGATGGAGGCAAGTGAATGCATACATCCCCTCAAAGCCCACCTCGTTGCACCAGCTCAACTTTCCTGGCACGGAAAAAAAATGAGGGTTCCACGGGAAGAATGGGAAGTACTGCTCCGGAAGAGCAGAGCTTCCCAGCTGTCACTTTCAGTGGCTCTGCCCTTGGCCCAAATTCTTCCCACAGCTTCCCCAGGCTCCACGCTGCACTCTCCACTCCTGCCCCCTGCTCCCCCTGTTGACATGTCCCCTCCTCACCCCAATCAGGGTCTCATCCATCCTTCTCCCAGATAGGGATCCTCACTTCTGGGTCTCACTTATTTTTTCTTACGGGGACATCAAACTTTCCCATCTTACCCCGTGATCATTGTACCATGAATGATCTGGCTCCAGCGTAGAGAAGAGGGGTTTATAAACAGCTGTAAAGTTGTTGAATCTAGCAGATACTCAAAACGTGCCTATTTTAGACATCTTTTTAAGAATAATTTTTTTCTTTTCTTTCTTTCTATCTTTCTTTTCTTTTTTCCTTCTCTAATCATCCTGGATTGCTCTACTTCCTATTTGTCCTCCTCTGGGGTTTCCCAAGCTCCATCTTCAAGGATCTGAAGTACAGGCCACCCCCATTTCTGCCTGGTGTTTTTACCTGGGATCCGGGATGCAAACTCCAGTCATTCTGCTTGGTAGGCAGAGTCTTAACCCCTGAGCCATCTCTTCAGCCTCCTATTTTAAACATCTGAAGCCACAGTACAAATACTTCACATGTCCTTAGCAGATTTGATCAAGAAATCTTGGAAATACATCAGAAACATACTAAATTTCCCAAAGGGATGAACAATTTATTTTGAGAGATAGCCATAGGTACGTTTACCTCTTACTGACTCCAGCCAAGTGTGGTGGAGCAGATCTGTAATTCCAGTATTTGAGATGCAGAGGTGGGAAGACATAGATTTTTGAGGCCACATAGTGAGTTCCAGGTCAACTTTAGCTGCAAAGCAAGACCCTCTCTCAAAACAAACAAACAAACAAGCACCACCAGCAAAACAAATCAACCCAATACAACACAATGCAATGCTAAGTGATTCAGCCTGTGAGGTTGGAGGAAAGGCCTGCTTCACCCCTCGAGGTGCATCTAACAGATACCTGCAGGTGTGCGGGGCTTGTCACTGGGAGAGGGTATTTCCTCTTTGAGTCCACTGACCGCAGACACCTGGGTTTTTGCATATTCTTTCTCATAGACTACAATGTTCCCCATTATAACTGGGACAGTTAGTTACAGATGTCAACTTGACAACTGAAGACTGATCTTTTACATACATCTGTGAAGAGCTGTCTAATTGATGTGGGAAGACCCAGCCAATGGTGAATGGGATCATTTCCAGGCAATGATAAATGGAGATGATCGAGAAGATTGGTCCGGTATTTTGGCATACTGGTAAGAACAATTCCTGTGCATAAGGTGTGCCCAGTTCTTGATGTTGGTATGAACTCTGCTACTATGCTGATGATCTATACCGAAGAATCATAAATTGGAATTAGTCTTTTGTTCTCCTAAGTAGTTTGGATCCTACATTCATTCAGCAATGGGAAGACGAAACTAATATGATGAAGTTGATTCTTTTAGACATGGTTAGCTCCAAACCCTTTCCTCAGGCCTCTGGAATCAGATCAATCTTTTAAGGAGTTCAGATTCTGTAAATGTGTGATTCCTGCTATACTGATCCTGCTTCTCAGTGTTCACCTGATGGAGGGGGGCTCCCACCTGGAAACTTTCAGTTTCCTCAACAGTTTATTATAGTCTCATTTTACTGAGCATCTACAAGCTAAAGGCACTGTGCTCAGTACTTTCTACCTTATCCCAAGGAGCCCCATATAGCTCTAGGAGTTGCTAGTAGTTCCAGCTACTTTACTGACTCCATTTAGTCAGAAGGAGTTTGAGGGGTGAAGCAATCCTTCTGCTGTCACATGGTAAATAAGAGGTGGACACGTGTTTCCTTCCAGGTCTGTGGACTGCAAAGTTCCACTATTTTAGTTTTGTGTTCCATAGTAGAGGTTAAACTCCTGCTCTGCTGAGCAACTTGTGTGAAGCTGGAATGCAAATTAGTGCTGGGAGAGTAATTCAGTAGGAGCCGTTCACGATTTGATTTGTGGAGATGATCTGTTCTTGGTAAATCAATGCTTACCTTCCATGTTTGCATCTTCCTTGGGTTTCTTCTTTTCTGGCTGTGTAGACTGGTATAGTACCTCCAGTTTCTTACTGCTTTTTCTTCCACACAGCTATGCAGTTCCTGCCATGAAAGGAATAGCTTTCTTTTTTTTTTTTTAATATTTATTTATTTTTTCCCAATCACACAAGCTTAAAGGACTAGCTTTCTTACTTGTCCTTTGATCTGGGATCTCTCCAGTGATTTGTCTTGGTCTGTGGGTTGTAACTGACACAAGGAGTGAAAGAATGGATACGAATCTGTGAGGGTCAAGGGAGCTCCGAAGAACTCATGGACTCTAACTAACTCCAGTTTCTGCAAAGGTGATTAGAGCTTTTGGTTCTCCACATCGCATTGGTCTGTTCGTATTGGGGCCCAAAACAGTTGATATTGTGCCGGAACTCTACAATGGAGAACTAATCTCCATATCCTTTCATGAACAGAGGGCTGGGGGAAGTTGGTGACTTTATCTCTGTGAAGAATTAGAGTGGGTTCCTCCAGATAGAGTGTGTTCTTTCTGGTTTAATCCCAGCAGTGGGAGATGATCTTCAAAGAACTTCAGAGTCCATCCAGCATGGCTGCTTAATTCCCCCCTTAATTTTTATGACTGCTCAAGGGATGAAATGCAATGATCACTCTGACTACTTCCTGCTGAGTTGGGCCAAAGGAAATGTGAGCAGTCAGTGATCCTCATCTGTGAGATGCTGGGATGATCCAGAGGTCCCCACATTCGAAGCTTTATGGATATTAATCTGGAAGAGACAAAACAGATAAATTAAGCCTACAAGATCCAAATATAAGGATTAAACCTTTGGAATTGGGAAGGCAGATGGGATAAGGAAAAGGAGCTTAGCAGTCTTACTATGAGTACAGGCAAGAGTTAGTAAAGAAAACCTGTTATCTTGCCTGGAATAGTCTCTCCTTTGTCTGGTGTAGACGGCAAGAGCAGCAGGTGATCTACATACTGGAGGAGACCTTTCTCCTCTGGCAGCTGTCACATTCTAAGGCCTGGCCAAAAATATGTGGACTGTCTCTGAATCCTTGGGCAGAACGATCCAAGTTAGGTCCCCTTTCCTTTCTGGGTTCTTAAAAGCAAAGAAATATTGGCTTTTGGAGACCAAAGGAATTTGCAAACACACATCTTTTAAATCTCAAGTTGTTGAAAATCTGAATCAGTCCTGATCTAGTTTTTGATTATAGGGACACTGTTTCCTGACATGAAAAGGTTTTAAGGATTTCTGAACATTAACTTTGCTGGGGAGACTCTTATAGCTCCACCCATGTTTTGGAGTGGGGCCCATACCTGAGCTAGGGCTTTTACTAAAATAGCCTGATTACCCATACCACAGACAACTTCATAACAGGGCTAAAATGTTTCATTAAGTGTGACGGATGTTTAAAGGGCATTTAGGTATATAGACAAAGGAATGCTTAAAGACCATACTGTTGAGTATACAAGGAACTTCAATAGTCACTTTGCTAAACCCGTTGCACTCCAGATCCTAACAGTTCTGGTTAAATTGAAGGTTGACAAAACCCTAGGAAGGAGATTGAGCACTGAAACTTTGTGTTCCCATGTCTATTAAGAGAGAACAAATTGGCTTTGCATTTGCATGTTAACCCAAGGTTCTCAAGATACTATATCAATCTCACATTTGGGCTCTCCTTTCCTGGGTATCAGGGGCAAACTCTTTTTTCCCATCGGAGGGAATCCAAGAGCTTCAGGGCTCGTCATTGGTCTCAGCAGAGGGCTCGATCCCTGGGCCCTGGTGTTCAGGAGACAATCCTTTCTCTAATGGAGATTCCCACAGTCAGGACATTGGCCATGTAGAGGTTTTTTATACTTGAAACAGCCCCCCCCCCCAGGTATCCAGCCTGGTTCCATTTAAAGCATTTTTTTTTCTTTTCTTGTCAGAATGGATTTGGGGGTGTCTGTTTGGGTATGCCTGTTAGAATTGTCAATTGTCTCTTTCCTCCCTTTCATAAGTGCCTCTTCTTGACCTCCACACTTGACCCATTGCTGAGTGCTCTCTCCATCCAGACTTCTGTTGCTTTGCTTTCTGCCTGTAGTCTCTTCATCAGTCTTTATACTGTTCTTCCCATCCTTGTCTCAAGGTTCGAGGCCCCACAGATTAGCCTCTGAACATCTGTTCTTCCTATGCAGCCATTCCCTTTAGACCAAACCAGTCTTGTGACTTTCAGTGCTTCCTATATGCTTGCCAGTAATTGATTCTTTCCCTGAACTTCAAACTATGCGCTAAACTGCCCGCTTGCTTTGCCATTTGAGTATCTCAGGGGATCTCAGCGGGAACAGGTCCAGACAAATGCCCAAGTCCCTCCCTGTCCTAAGCATGCAGTCTTCCTCAGGCTAATTCCTTCTTCCCTCTTGTTGAAGCTCAAATCCTTGACATCTGCTTTGATGGCTTTTCTTTCACTCTCCTGATGCAATCTGTCAAAGATCCTTTTGGCTCTGTGCTTAGAATATACCCAGAGTCCTCCTCTCTCAACATCTAGCACCTGGTCTGTACCACCAACCCTTCTCACCTGGGTTGTGGCTAAAACTCGCTGATCCTCTTTTGTTCAGTTTTTCCCACCCCCTCCTTTCCTAAAATCTCTCTTCCACACAGATGCTAAAGTCAGATCATGCAACTAATTCTTCCTTTCAAACCTTTCCTGTGGCTTCCCATCCATTCCACACAGAGTGAAGTTGGGGTTCTGGCTTGTGAGGCCCCACGCTCTCTTCCTACTACCTTACTCACTGGTCGTCAGGCATTGGCTCTCCTTGTGGCTGCTTCTCCCAGCGCCACAGTTTGCTCCTACACTGGGCTTTTGCTGTCACGTCCCTGCCTTGGAGTGCACGGTGGGTGTGCTGTCCCACAAGTCCCCTTGCCTTCAGCCTCCTTCCCTTCAGGACCTGCTTGGCTTCTGTCCCAGACAGGGATGTCTTGGAACAGCAGTGGCAGACAGGAATGAATGTCGACCGGATGATATAGGGACCTGCTGTTGTCATGGAAACACCCCATGGGTCAGAAGGATCTACTAAGACCCGGCTTGCACTACAGCAGAGAGAGACTCAGCTCTCCATCCCTCTTTGACCCAGAGGAAAGAAAGCCAGTTGTGACACTGACCAGGAGCCACTTCCCTTCTACTCATGGCCATTCCTTCCATTGGCACAGGATGGCTGGGAAGCGGTGAAGAAAGAAGAACAAGAACACTGGAAATAGAGCCAGAAACTGGATCAAGTACTCACATCTCTTTTCTATGCTAGATACTTCCTGCCTACAACAATCCTAAACTAGGGGGAAGGACATGTGCTTACTAGAAGTTTATGTACTTATTTTTGCATGTGTAGATTCATGTAGAAGAGGGTGTGCCTGTGGAGGCCCACGAGTAATATCAGGAATCATCCTGGATTGATCTACCTCCTTGTTGCTTTGCTCTGGGGTTTCCCAGGCTCCACCCCTGGGATCGGAAGTATAGACCACCACCATTTCCAAACGATGTTTTAATGAGATCTGGTGATCTGAACTCAGGTCCTTTTGCTTTTGAGGCAATGGATTTAGCCACTGAGCCATCTCTCCAGTCCCCTAATTACAGCTTTAAATGAAGTTAGCGCTTCGACCATTAGTGAGCAAAGCTCTGCTCCATCTGATTTCCTCCTGGAGGATCTGGAAATGATCTGGCAGTGCCCTGACAAATCCTGAGCCTGCCTGAATCTTAATCCAGAGCAGGAGAAGAACTAGCGAGCAACCCAGTTAGACGCAGCTTTGGTTCCCCTCCCCCCTTTTTATTCTGGAGACTAAATGGAGTCAGAAGCTGCCTACAGACTCCTACCCTGGAAATTTTTGTTTCTTTGTTTTTTTGCTTTTGTTTTTGTTTTTGTGAGTGAATCCAGAACCTTTTGAGCACTAGGCAGGAAAGAAGGAAAAATCAGGAATAAAACAAGGGAGACAAAGGACCAAAAGAATACAAATCAAGAAACCAATTCTGGCCTGGAGAGATGGCTCAGGGGTTAAGACTCTGTCTGGGAAGCAGAAGGTCACGATTTCAGATTCCAGGTCCCATGTAAAAATGTCAGGTGGGAATGGCAGAGCCTGGAATATCCCAGTGAAGGAAGAAGGAGGTAGAAGCAACTCAGGATGATTTCCGAAGTCCCCTTTGGGCCTCCACAGGGACTCATAGTGCTCTCTGATACTCATGCGCAGGCGCGCGTGCGCACACACACACACACACACACACACACACACACACACACATACACCATTAAATAAATAAAATATTTTTTAAAAAGAAAAGAAACAAATTCTATTACATGGAACTATAACACCTCACTAATATTAGCTCAGGGTATATCACTGAATACCTTGATCATTTTATTCTAAGTGTGTGTGTGCTGTTTGATTGTTTGTCTAGATGGAACAGAGGAGGACAACCGACAGATGCTAGACTGAGGCTTAGAAGTCATGGTCGGTCATTTCAGCAGCTAAAACTCTGGGAAAGGGCTTGTCCCTTGGAATTTGAGGAAGATTATAAGGGAAAGGAAAACATCAGAAAGTTCTGGGACATTGAAGAAGGGAGTTTCTTAGATACGATAGAGTAAGATATCTTTACAAAACAACAGCATGTTTTTGGGATGAAGAAGGGACGTGGCCTTCAATGACTGCACTCCCTCTCCCTGCACTCTAACATTCTAGACTTTGTATTTAATCAGCAAATGGAGCTCACACAGGCAATTGGCCTTCTTGTAACTATATGCAAAAGCCAACAATCGATTTTTTAAAAAAGCAAGAACTTGTAGATCAGTAAAGGTTCCTGTGACCTGAGTCAATCCTTAGAACTTACATGGGTGGAAGGAGACAACCAACTTTTAGAAGCTGTTCTCTGACTTCCAAGCCCATTGTTGCAGTTCACCTGCATGATTGCTGATAAATGACCATCACACAGCTTAAGGGAACAAGGAGTTTACTTTTTTACGACAGCCGGATTACAGTTCTCAGTCCAGCTTGAAGGGAGAGCACACACCAACACCAGGACCTAGGGAACTGGCCACACCATCACTGCATAATAGCTGAGAGACGGACAATCCTTACTTGCCAGACCAGTATGTCTGGCCAAGTGAACAGAAGGATGCCAACTCTCTCAACCAGCTCTCTGTGATTTATTCCAGGGCCTAATTCCACCCACCATAGGCTGGGCCTTCCCCATCAGCTAGACAATCTCCTGCAGGTTTGTTCTGGGCCTAACTCAACCACTAATTTTCTACAAATGTTCCCGGAGCTCAAAGCCTCAAAGTCAAGATGACACCTGTGCCTAACTATGACACCCATACACATTCTCTTTCTCTCATATATGAACAAAATGTAAATGAACAAATATTTAAAAAGCGCAGGGGCTGAGGAAATGGCTCAGTGGTTAAAGCTTCTGCCTCACATGTGGAGAGAGGGGAACTCTCCTACATTGCTGGTGGGAATGCAGGCTCATACAGCCACTCTGGCGAGCCGTCTGGAGATTCTTAAAGAAATTAAAGATTGAAATGCCATATGACCCTGCTATTCCACTTTTGGGAATAACCTCCCATACAGCAGAGGTTCACCTCGATAGCACAAGCACGACCATGTTCATAGCAGCACTGTTTACAATAGCAAAGTCATGGAATCAGCCCAAATGTCCAACAGTTGACGAGTGGATAAGGAAACAGTGGTACATCTATACAATGGAGTACTACTCAGCCATCAAAAATGATGAATTACTGGAATTTGCCGGGAAATGGATGTCATTAGAAACAATTATATTAAGCGAAGTATCCCAGACCCAGAAAATTAAGCGCCGTATGTACTCCCTAATAGGTGGCTCCTAGTACCAAACCCACCCAGCCCACCTAGAGACAGTAATTGCAAGGATTATGAACAGGAGGGATGGGGTAGGAGGGCCACACCAGAAACAAGGAGAGAAGGGACCATGTTACAGCAGGGAAAATAGGCCTCCACTAAGGACCCAAATAAGTAATGAGACATCTGATTAAGTTCACAGACTTTTGTTCCTGATCATTTACTACTGAGGGGGTGTGATCTCACCAGAAGAGGAGGGCATATAGTCTGGCAGATAAAAAGTAACCATTTTGCAAAGGGGTGATAGACCCCTCCCTTAGTATGGTTTCCCACTTTTATTACATCTACCTTTGAATGTGCTTTTATCACAAGACTCTAACAGCTTTTTGTCTCTGGCCAGGGGGTAACATACAATGCCCACCAGGATGGAGTGAAGGGCATTGCAGGAGCAGCAAAACTGCAAAAGAAAATCAACAAACCACAATCCAGAACTTCAGAGACTCTATATCAACCACCTAGAACTAGGCCAGCTTAGTCTCTACCCATCTTGAAGCTCAGGGAAATTTGTGGAAGAGGGGGCGGTAAGAGTGTAAGAGCAAAAGGATGGGAAGAGCAATGATATATAAGATACTCTATACTAGTTAGGGCTGAAGCAATCATAATTGGACTTTGCATGCCCTGCGCATTGTCCAACACACTGTTGACCTCACAAAGTCTAGCATCTGCTAAAGGCACCAAGAGCCTTGGAGGTCAAGGATTGGCAGCCACAGCAGTGTTCCTATACCTAAGGGGAACACGGGAAAGGGTTCAGGGAAAGGCCACTGGGTCCTTGTACGTCATCGGAGAGGAGGGCCCAGAGGAAAATCACACATGCACAAGAAAGGACTCTCTGGGAATTGGGGCGGGAGGCACTGGGGGATGGGGAGGGAGAGAAGTGGGGAGGAGGAGCAGGGGGTACGGGGGGAGGAGGAGGAAGGGAGGGAACTGGTGTACCTAATAAGTTTGTATGAGCTGAAATTAAAAAAAAAAAAAAAAGCTTCTGCCTCACAAGCAGATGGGCCTGAATTTGGATAACCAGATCTCATATCAACATGCCAGGCAGGTGTGGTGATCGCCTATAGTCTAGCCCTGGAAGGCAGAGCCGGGAATCTCCAGCACAAGCTGGCTAGTCACATTATCCCTAATTGTGTGCTCTGGGTTTTATTAGAGACCCAGACTCACAATATAAGATAGATCGATCAAGAATGATTCCCATTATCATTCTTGGCCTGTACAAGTGCACACAAGTGCACTCATGTCCATATACCTGCACGCACATGTGTGCACACGAGTGCACATACAAACATACACACACCCCATACAAAAGTAAATAAGTAAATAAAAATCCAAATGCATTTGAACTAATACTTTCTGCCAAGATGGATTAGGGCAGGCCTCTTATGGGCCCAAAGAGAAGAACATAGAAAGAGCGGTGACACTATTTTTTTTTAAGAGATTGGCTGTCAGCTCAGGTAAAGAAGGACCATGATTGTGAGACCAATGGCTGCCTTCACCGTCTATGGTTTTCAAGCTTCAGCCAGTGGGTGTGAGTAAACTGAGGCAGAGACCCAGCCTCTGGGTGGAGGAGATGGAACTGAGAGAGAAAGCTATGTAGAGAAAGAACTCTGGAGTCTGTAGAGGGGCCTCTCGCATATTTAGGTGACTGCTGGTTACTGAGTACTGCAGCAGACATGCAGGGAATTTAGTCACAGATAGGCAAGGAACAACCTAGAAGGGCTCTAAAGGGATATTGTCCACCGTGGTGCTAGGACCACTAGGCAGCCAGTTACCATGAACAAAGCCACATCTGCATGTAAAATAAGAAGGAAATGTAGAATCCTGATTTTGTATTAGTTGAAGATCTCTTCAATACAACATTGAAGGTAAGATACTTAGAATTTTTACTTTATTTTGCATACTGTGTGTGTGTGTGTGTGTGTGAATGTGTGTGTATCAGAGGGCTCACAATATATATCCGTGTATCCGTGTGTCCCTATGGAGGCCCAAGGGTGACTTCAGGAATCAGCCTTGGTTGCTTCTACCTCCTCTTTGCTTCACTCTGGGACTTCCCAGGCTCTGCCTACCAGGACCGGAAGAACAGGTTGCCGCCATTTTTGCCTAGCTTTTTTATGTGGGACCTGGGATCCGAACTCAGATCCTTTGGCTTTTGAGGTAGAGTTTTAACCCCTGAGCCATCTCTCCAGCCTGATACTTAGAATTTTAAAAGATGATCGATTGCACCTTTTCAGAATAAAACACTCTGGCTTTTTTAAAGATACTGCTGAGAGAAATTTTGAAACAGATACTCATACTGGCTTCACTGACAATGATACAAAACTGGCAGTGAGTCACAGGTTCTATTGTTGGTTGCTTTGATTTTAGTCATGCATAGTGGGTGAAAAGTATCTTGGAAGCCCTCTGATAGCATCCTTTGAAGTTTTACATTTTGATGAGTCCAAATTATCTAGTTCTCATTTTGCTTCTGGTGTCATAAAAAGAAGTTGCTGTTTAATCTAAAATCATAAAATTTACACCTTCCCCTCCAAACCCCCAACCCTTTTTTTTAAACATTTTTTATTATTATTTCCGCTCATACAAACTTAATAGGTACACCAGTTCCCTTCCTCCCTCCTCCTCCCCCTGACCCCCCTGCTCCCCCTCCCCTCACCCCTCCCTTCCCATCCCCCAGTGCCTCCCCCCCAATCCCCGGAGAATCCTTTAATGTGCATGCCAGACTCTCCTCTGGGCCCTCCTCTCTGATGACGTACAAGGACCCAGTGGCATTTCCCTGAACCCTTTCCTGTGTTCCCCTTAAGCATAAGAACACTACTGTGGCTGTCAATGCCTTGCCTCCAAGGATCTTGGTGCCTTTAGCAAATGCTAGACTTTGTGGGGTCAATAGTGTGTTGGACATTGCGCAGGGCATGCAAAATCCAATTATGATTGCTTCGGCCCTAACTTGTGTGGAGTATCTTACATATCATTGCTCCTCCCATCCTTGTGGTCTTGCAATCTTACCGCCCCCTCTTCCTCGAATTTTCCTGAGCTTCAGGATGGGGAAAGATTAAGCTGGCCTAGTTCTAGGTGCCAAACCCCCAACTCTTAACTCTTGCATTTAGATCATTGGTTTCCTTCAGTTAACTTTTGTATCTTAAGTAGAGGAGATAAGTTCTTTATCTTAGTGTGGTGGTGCATGTATCCTCACTGGTGCATGTATAAAGTGTAAAGCTTATCAAATGGTACACATGAGTGTGGACAGTTTATGCATGTCAATTCATGCATGTCAATTCTACCTCAAAAATCAGTTTAAAGAGTAATTTTTTAAAACTAATATAACAATATCGTGTATTTATGATAGAAATCTTTAGAAAAAAGAAAGGTAGGGAAAAATCTGAAATAACTGTCCATGGATTGGTGAGCTAGGTTTGTGGATGGGGGTCCTGCTCACAAGCCCAGCAATCTGAGTTTCAACCCTAGAAGCCACATGTAGAAGGAAAGAATTGACTTGCAAAAGTTATCTTCTGATTTTCACCTTTGTGCCACGGGATGCATGCATTCTCTCTCTCTCTCCCCTCTCTTCTTTTTCTCTCTAGCTCTTTCTCTCACAGATAAATAAATAAAATTTAAAATATATCATATATAGCTCCATTTTTGGCTGTTGGAAATTTGCTGCGTTTATATTTTACTTTAATCTTTAGTCAGTTTTTTTTTTTTTAAATCTTGGATTGTCAAGTCTACCGACGGAAGAATGGAGAAGGAAAATGTGACGTGTATACACAAAGGAGTTTTAGTCAGCTGTTAAGAAAAATGAAATTATGAAATTTGCAGGGAAATGGTTGGAACTGGAAAGATTATATTAAATGAAGTGACCTGGTTTTAGAAAGACAAACACTACAATTTCTCTCTCATATGCAGATTCTCTTTTAGTGTTTGTTTGTGTTTATGGAAATTAGCAGTTCAAGATTGGCTGTGGACTATGATTACATAGGATTTCCACAGAGGGGAGCAGAGGTAATGAGAAAGGAAGGGGAAAAAATTTTTAAGTCCTTTAAAATAATAAAGATTTAAAATAAAAGCCAATGCAAGCCATGTTTGAAAAACCTTGTAGCCGAGGGGGTTCCAGTCTTTGCTTCAATACATATATTTGCTTCAATATATATATATCGAAGTGGACAACAATGGCCTCCAGAATGCAGAGTACCAGTGACTCTACAATGCTCACTCAGAACCAGGCCAACCTAATCTCTCCCCATCCTCAGGCTCAGGGAACCTTGCAGAAGAGACAGTGGTAAGATCATAAGAGCCTAAAGATGGGAAGGTCCAGTGTAAGACAAAACACTCCATTCAAGACAGAGCTGCTGCATCCAGGAACTCGCTGCAATGAGACTTGTCCTTACCAGATCTGCATAAAGACTGACATACCAACATGCCCCTACTGAGGATCTCAGGAGAGATTATTGCATTCAGTGGAAACCTTGGAGGCAAGGGATGGATGAGTGAAGGGGAGTGCCTCTATCAGTGTGCTGGCTCGAGGAGGGGGCACTTGGTATTCTACAAAGGCTTAAACCCCCACGACAGTAGACAAGCCAGAGGGAACCCTGGGGCCCATAAAAATGGACAGGCAGGAGGCGGGAGGGAGTGAGATGTATTGATGAAAGGAGGGAAGAGGAGATGGGAAGGAGGGAGGCAGGGATAAGTACTTAATATGCTTGTAAAACTAGGAAAAATTATTAAATGAAAAATAAAAGAATTTAACTTTGTTCATATCTGTCTCAAGCATTTTTCTGACTCCTGGTGTTATTTAAAATGAGTATAGAGCAATCCAGGATAATTCCTTGTGTCACCCTTGGTCTGGGGAGATAGTTCAGGGGTAAAAGCCTTTGCCTCGAAAGTAAAGGGGTCTATTACGTGATGCTTGGACTGAAGGCTTCATGCATTGGCCTCAGAAAGAAGTCTTTGCGGGTGTATGGCCAGAGGTTTTGGAAACTTGGACTAAAGGACACCTGAACCTTCATCAGTGGGGATGAAAGTTGGGTATGTTGTGGGCACCATAATTCTAGCACTTTGGAGGCCAAGGCAGGTAGATCATGAGTTTGATCCCATCCTGAGCCACACGGTGGTAGCTAGATATATAGGTATCAACTTTACAGTTGTAGGATGAGCTTTGGACACATCAGTGAAGAATTGGTAGTTACGATAAGCCCTAGGCAAGCTTTCAGGACAGTAACTGATTAATTTAGGAAGACCTGATCCATGGTGAGTGGGTGAATAAAATGGAAGGAGATGGCTCAGTAAGTTGGCATTCTTCAACATACCTGGACAGATTTGCAGTCTGGCAAGTGAGGTTTGTGCTTCTATCGGGAATGAACATGGTGTGGCCAGTTCCTTCACCTCTTGGTGTTGGTATGAACTCTCCTGCCAAACTGGACTAAGAATCTAACTGGACAATTGTAAGCCAGAACAAAATCCCTTGTTCCCTTAAGCTGTTTGGTCATAGATTTATCAATAACATGCAGGCAAACTGCAACAAACAGCAAAACTAAAAATAAAACCCCACAACTAAAAATGAGAGAAGAGACCAGATCAACAATGGTGGAGGTAAACCTTGGTTCTGACTAAACAATATGTTTTGTTCATTGGTCTCTTAATATGGTTCATTAGAATCCATCCTAAGGATTTCAAACACGTGAACTTAATGGATAGGGCACAGGAGAGTCTATTATTACGCTCTGTGCTTGTGTAGGGAAGCTGAGACACAGAAGGTTAACATGCAGGGCCAGGACTCGATGTCACTTCGTCTGGTTTACACTGCTCTTGGTGATAAGGGAGGACACAGTAACAGTGCTGACCTGTCCAGTGTTTGTTCCGTTTGCAGCTCACATTCTTCTGGGTGCTGGAGGTTCAGCAGTGAACGAGGACAGCCACACCCCTGCTGTCATGGATTTACGTTCCAAAAGGGAGAGACATGGAAGAAAACAGAGAATGTGTCCAGACAGTGGAAAACACTATGGGAAAAACTGAAATAGGACAAGGAGACAAAGGATAAAGAGAAAGACACTCAGTGAACGAATAACTTTCTTTCTTGAGTTTATGGTAAATGAGATTGGTTTCCTTACTGTTTTTTTCCCATTGTTTGCCCTTAGTATATAAGAAGGCTACTGATTTTTGTATGTTAAGTCTATAACCTGTCACTTTTTATTAATTCTAGGTGTCTCCTAGTAGATGAATGGACAACTTTCATGGTTTGAGTACAATGAATCCTCCAAAAAGCCCATGTGTTGAACTTTGATTTGATCTACTTGGGTGGATCCAATCCTTGAAAGGTGACCGGATGAGAGGTTCCAGCTTCATCAGTGAATTAACCCATTGCTGGGTTCGTAATTTCATGACATTTCTGGGAGGTAACAAGAGGCAGGAGATTACTGGAGGTGTATCTTTGGAGGGTATCTTGACCTTGGACAAGACCTTCCTGTCTCCTCTGCTCCCAGAACATTATGAGGGGATCAACCTTTGCCGTTTACAGTGATGTTTTACCTTGCCTGAGGTCCAAAGTGATGCAGCTGGCTGACCTTAGGCCAAAACCTCTGAAAATGTGAATCAAAATTAATTTTCCAGGCCAGTGAGATGCCTCAGTGCGTAAAAGGGCCTGTGTGGAAACCTCTGTGCTGAGTTGGATCCCTGGAGCCCACATAGTAGGAGGAGAAAACTGACTTCTGAAAGTCATCCTCTTCCACATGTATAACGTGGCAGGTATATTCTCTCTCTGTTTCTCTCTCTCTGTCTCTCTCTCTGTCTCTGTCTCTCTCTCTCTCTCACTCGCTCTTGGTTTCTCCACATAAAATATTTTAAGAAAATACACACGTGTTCCTCCTTGCAGATGTTCTTCTCAGGTATCTGCAGCAGTGACAGCCCACATCATCACTCTGTGAATGAATGATTGGGAGCGAACGGGTTTGGGAACCTAATGGATTAGGACAAGCCCTAACCACCTGCCAATCAAAAAATTAGCCATCTGAATGCTCTTCTCAGTTCTCTGTGGATGCTGAGAGGTGAGCCACGTGGAAGCAATCGCCCCCAGACAGCTTTAATTTCCTATAGACTGAAGAGCTGCCTCAAAGCTGCGCAGGCCTAGAGTTTAGTGCTTGAAAAATAAAGCGGTGTTTTCAGACATTCTCCACATTTGTCCCGTGATGTCAGACCTTTAGTCTGGCTCTTCATCATGTATTTATTTTAACATTAAATGTGTTACTACTTACACTTGAAAAGAGATCCTTTGGAAACAAAGACATAATGTTTCAGTTGGAAAATTTCCTCCTCCTACAGCTCCTGCTTTTATTGAAGTGTTTATCCTTCAGGGATGGGCTGTGAACAGACAGGAAAAACATCACAATTTTAATGCTATTCAAAGTAAATCTCAGAGAAAGGCCAGTGCCTTTGCCCAGAGCCTCCCTTTTCAAAGTAAACACGTGGAACATGAAAGAACGTTGGACATTTTATGATATTAGTGCTGTCGACTCAGTCCTGGACTATGTGTTAGTGCAGTGTGACCCTGTGACCCACCGCAAGCTCCAGGAGACTGAGAGTCTGACTGTAGCACAGGATTCTGATTAGCCCACGTGTGTGTGTGTGTGCTGTGTGTTGTCGTGTGTGTGTGTGTGTGTGTGTGTGTGTGTGTGCGCACATGCATGTGGAGGCCAGAAGTCAACCTTGGGTTTTTCCTCAGAAACTGTCTGCCTCACTTTTTGAGGTGGGATCTCTTATTGGTGGGGGTTCACAGTTTCAACTAGGCTGGTTGGCTAGAGAGTCCCAGAGATTTTTCTGCCTCTACCTCCCCAGCCCTTATATTACAAGTTAATGTCACCATATCTTTTTTTTTTTTTTTTTTAAACATGGATTTGGGGAGGCAGTTATATCTGTAGGGAGTAAGAGATTGACAGGAGTAAAGGCTGACAAGACACTCCTGAAGGCTCAAGGGCCCACAGCCACCGTCATCTCTGAAGAAAGTAGTCCAACTCTTCTGAATCTCAACTACAAGTGGTGGGAGATAGTGGACAATGGGACCTAGCGCTGTCACCCCAGCTCCAGCTGGTTCCAACAGGCCCCACAGGAAGGTCAAGGCAATGGCCGCCCTGAGGCTGTTTGGAGTCCAGTGCGAACACGCTTAGATATCTGTAAGGGCCAGCCACATGCCAGCAAAGCAGACACTCTAGGGCTACACAACGTAGATTTCTCTCCTTCTTAGCTTAAAGAATTCAGTTTAATTCTAGTATCTTCCCTCTGCTCAGCAGCCAAAAGCTTCAAGGAGCCTGCTTTCTTGGGCCAGGACCCAATTAACTTGCATTCAACAAAGCGGTCCCATTTTCCTTGTCAGTGATTGGTCTAATTAAGGACACATAGTCAAATCTGGCCAGTGAGGTAAATGGAAGAAGAATGTAGCCTGGGAGTGAGAAGGGTAAGGATGGGTATTTTGATAAAACCATCTTCATTCTCAAAAAAGAAATAGTTTCTTCCTGAGTCTGAGCAATGGTGAACCCAGAGGCAATAGCTAGAGCTTTGGCAGCCATCTTGTGTGTGAGAGCAATGAGATTAAAAAGGAATGGTGGGAAGAACCAAGGTCCTTCAAAACATCATTAGTCACCAGCCAACTAAGCACTGAGTCACTGCCTTTGGACATCTTGTACTTAAGTCAGTTGACTTGTGTTGTCTAGTACTTGGGGTTGCTAAATCACATGTTGACAGACGATCCATGACCTGGTGTCATAGTTAGGCACAGGTGTCAACCTGACAGTTGAGGGTTTGAGCTCTGGGCACATTTGTAGAGAATTAATGGTTGAGTTAAGCCCAGAGCAAACCTGCAAGAGATTGTCTAGCTGATGGGGAAGGTCCAGCCCATGGTGGGTGGGACGAGGCCCTGGAATAAAATACACAGAGCTGATTGAGAAAGTTGGCATTCTTTTGTATACTTCGCTAGATATGCTGATGTGGCAAGTAAGGCTCCTCCCTCTCGGCCATTACGTAGAGATGGTGTGGCCAGTTCCCTCTGTCCTGGTGTTAGTGTGTGCAGTCTCGTCAAGCTGGACTATGAACTGTAACCAGACTGTCGTAAGGAAATAAACCCTTTGTTCTCTTAAGCCATTTGATGGTCATTTATCAGCAACCATGCAGGTGGACTGCAACACCTGGGAACTTGCAATCTACAGAGCACTCAATTCCTTTCTGGTCCTGGCTCCTCTCAGAGATTGCTTCAACAGCTTCATAGTGCTGCCGCAAAACTGTGGCGCCTTAAACCAAAACACATTTATTCTCTTATCATTCTGGAATGAAGGTGTGGACAAGGCCATATTCCTTCTAGAAGCTTCTGGAGAGTCTGGTTTCTTAACTTTTTTAGTTTCTAGAGGCTCCTGCATTCCTTTGCCCTCTTGTAGTTTCCATGGGCCCACAGACTATCCAATACAATCCTTCAAAATCTGTAATCTAGCTTCAAGGTACTGTAATATGCTACCAAGGAAAGCAGTGTATTCACAAGTTTTAGGAACCAGAGTGTCTATGTGGGGGATTATTTGTTTCAACATCTCCCTTGTCACAAGTGACCCATGTGTCCCTCCCTTGAATCCATGGAGGCTTTGTCATGGTGTTCCCCAGTACTCATCTTGCATGGGTCCGTTTTCATTTTCCACCAACTAGATGTGCATGGCTTGCTAAGGCCTTTCTGTTCCTTAAGATGGGCTTGTGAATCCAGATGAGCTATAGTTAATTCAAACTTGAGAGAAATAGAGGCCTTGTGCTTTCTCAGCAGCACAGAAGCAGAAAAAGATGTTGTCGATAGAGATCTACCAGATGGCTTAAGTGGGATTTAGATTTTCCTCCTAGAGTCACTGCTTTGAGACCCACCCCCCTATTGACGTCAGAGCTCCAGCGAGCATGAGAACATCCGGGTGCTTAGACAGTTCTCATCGGAGAAGCTGAGCATCAGAAATGGACTCCAAAACCAACAGACCAGCGATCTGCTTCCCATCTGGTCTAGACACTTGGCCGAATTTGTGCTGCAGAGAATTCAGAATTGCAGAGTTGGCTGTTTTCCTCCCCTCCATGCCACATGCTGGGCTTTAGGCTGGGTCCCCAAAAACTCATGTACAAATCATATCAAAAATATCTTCTTATGAACCACCCTATCATACTGGAAGTGTCTCTTACCCTCATTGAGGGTTGCAAAATCTGCGTCCTTCCAACCTCGAGGGAAGCTGTGGAGGTCACCAGGAGAGGCATGCTATGAAACAGCTTTTTTTTGGGGGGGGGGAATGAGACTGTTGAGCAGAGAACTTTCACTCACAGAGAGGAGCTTGTGAGGATATCCTCAGTGAAGCCCATGTGGGATTTCATGGGAGGAGACCTCTGAGAAGGACTTAAGACAATGCTGCACCCCGGAGGTCAGGGTCTTGAGGAGGCAGCTGTAACACACAGCTTGGCATTTGCCAGTGTCATAGTTAGAAAATCCATGCTGGGCTTATATGTGAGTCATGCTGGGTGTCTGTGTCGAGGGTGGTGGAAGAATCATGGAAGAGTCCCCAGGACTCTCTGAACCATTCACAAATTGGTGCAATTTTAGGCAGAGAACAGCAAACTGAACAAGACAGCTTTCCAGACCCTTCGGACACATCACCCCTGGGCTCCCCTTTCTCTTCATCTGTTTTCTTGTACACAGCAGCAAAGCAGGGACACACACACACACTGTGTTTCATCGTGGTTGCTGAAAGAGGGGGCCAGTTTCTGGAGTTCTGCAAAGGTAAGCTACAAGTATCAGACATTAGGCTCAGTGGGAGGCCATTCTGTCCACACTGGCTACTGACCAGAGATCCCTGGATACTTGACATACTTGCAAAAAGCAGAATTTGGGATGTACAGTGTGCTAGTTAGACATACAGATTATCAAATTGATGATTGAAGGCTGAGCTTGGGACACATCTGGGAAGACTTGGTCATTGAGGCAAGCCCTGTAGGACGTTATCTGATTGATGTGGGAAGAACAGTCCATAACGGGCGAGTTCATTTTCTGGGGAGGTGGATAGAATAGGGGAAGCTGGTTCAGTGAGTTAGCATCCTTCACCATGCTTTGGGCAGGCTTGCTGTCTGGCAAGTAAGGATTGCCCATCTGTTGGTAATCCCTAGGGACATGGTGAGGCCAGTGACCTAGGTTCCTGTGTTGACATGAGCTCTATCGCCAAACTGGAGTAGAAACTGTAGCTGAGAATCATCAGAAAGAATAACAGCCCCTCGTTCTCCTAAGTTCTTTGGTCGTGAATTTATTGGCAACTGTCATAGTTAGGCACACGTATCAACTTGACAATTGAGGGTTTTGAGCTCTGGGCATATTTGTGGAGAATTAGTGGTTGGGTTAAACCCAGAGCAAACCTGAAGGAGATTGGCTGATGGGGAAGGCCCAGGTGGGTGGGACTAGGCGCTGGAATAAAACACAGAGAGCTGGTTGAGAGAGTCGACATCCTTGTGTACACTTGGCCAGACATGCTGGTCTGTCAAGTAAGGATCGTCCCTCTCTCAGCCATTACATAGAGAGGGTCTGGCTAATTCCCTTGGTCCTGTGTTGCTGTGAGCTCTCCCGTCGAACTGGACTAAGAACTGTAACCAGTAATCATAAGAGAAAATAAACCCTTGGTTCCCTTAAGCCATTTGATGGTGATTTATCAGCAACCATGCAGGCGAAATGCAATGGCAACATGCAGGCATAAAGGACTCCTCTCTTCAGCAAAGAATCTCTTTATCCTTCAGGGCTCATTGCATAAGCAAACACAACTGATCCTGGCTGATGAGGCAGGAGGAAATGTTATGAACAAGACATTGGGCCTTTGGGCATTTGTTTGGAACATGTGAAGACAGGCAGAGCCCCTAGTTTCTTCATAAAATCTATCGCTGAGGTCATATTTGTCCTGCTGCAGGGTCCGATGTGATACCCGATACTGACCACTGAGTGCTGCTGGGAACACGTCATGGACATGCTGGATCTACTGCCACCTTGGCTGTAGCCGCTTCTCGTCAAGACAGTGCATACCGGGCAAGGGGGGACAGAGGTCAGCCGCCTGCCTCCCTGCCTAGTGGGCTGGAGAAGCCAGTGGCGGTCATCTTTGAAATTTCAAGTGAGAGCTGATCTCACAGGTGAGGAACACAAACCCAGAAGGAGATACGGATCCTTGGTGAACACACAGATGACAGTTGTTCCATCCCAGCAGGATGCACTAGAACTAACTTCAGGGTACTTGGCCCTGTGTGACCTTAGACAGCCTCCTCTCGACGACCTGTGTCCTCCGGAACAGGACACATTGCGCTGATCACTCGAATCTTTTCTATTTAAGGTCACTGTTCTTGAATGTCAGGTGAATACTAACGAGGAAACAATTCCTGCAGTTTAGTTTTAGCTTTTTTCCCCTGATTTATTGAGATATAACTTCTATACCTAGGATCTAAAATTTTTCATATATGAAAAAAGTTATAAATGTAAAAACATACAACAAATTGATTTGATATATGTGTGTATTATGAAATGATTGCTAAACCAAATCAATCTATATCTAACACTTAGTTGCTGTATGTATGTGTGTGTGTGTGTGTGTGTGTGTGTGTGTGTATGTGTGTGTATGTGTGCATGCAGGATGAGGGCGCTTGAGATATACTTGGGCTGGGGATATAGTTCAGTAGTAGACCACTTGTCTAGCATGATCAAGACCCTGGGTTCAATTCCCTAAACTACTACAAAGAACTACAAATTTAGTGAATTCAAGTAAATAATACAGTATCACTAGCCACATTTACCATGTTGTGTGTGAGGACCTAACTTTCTATTATTTATAACATTCCTGTTAAAATATGGTCCTATTATTCTGAACATAAACATTATAATGCACACATTCAATAATCATTTTCTTAAATGTAATTGAGCATGATAAATCTTGTATATATAAGCAACAGCTACTATGTTAGGATGTAAAATGCTTAAAACATAGGTTAAAACATTAGTCATTGTGGTTTTTAATGGTGGTTTTGTAGATGATGCTGTGATATCGTTCAGTGGTAGCATCAGAAAAGTACTTTGTGGGTATTCAGTGTGCTTTGCAAATTATGTGCAATTAATGTGTGCAATTAATTACAACAAATGTGTGCATTTCTTCAGACTTCCCTGGTATTGCTGTTTGGTTTAAAAAAAAATAGTGTCTTCCTGAGAGAGTAAAGAGGGTTAACGCAGGGTCCGGGGGAGAGAAGCTATTTCCCCAGTGGTGTGCCCACTGAGGCACCATCTTTGCTCCAGCAAGTGCCTTGGCACATGCCACTAACAGCAACTCAGAAGAGACTTAGTGGGGCACACACACGAAAGGACTTGAAACCTGAAGGGACTTGAGACCTGAAGGGAAGATGTTTGCAGTGGGAAGAAGAGGAGGATTGGGCTGGATAATAAGGGATAAAATATTGTACAACTGAGACGCTCCTGGGGCGGGGATATAGTTCAGTAGTAGACCCATTCTCTACTACTTGCATTCATGTACGAAACCCTAAAAGAATATAAATAAAAATTTAAAAATGTAATGTGTTCTGCCTTATAAGTATAGGTAAAAAATAATCTTAGATTAGGTGAGAAATGTCGATGATAAAAGAATGAAGCCCACTGGGAAGAATACATAACATCATAGTTTGATAGGACCTGTCCCTCAAAGGTCCGTGCACTTGGATACTTGGTCCTCAGTTGCTAATGATCTTTGGGGGGGTTGTGGAACCTTTAGGAGAGAGGTCTTATGGGAGGAAATAAGTCACCGGCTGGGCCTTGAAGTTTGATAACTGGGTCCTGCTTCCTGTGCGCTCTCTCTCTCTGCCTGCTGATGGCAGCTGTAGCACCAACCGGCCTTCTGCGTCCATGAAGTCTGCTACGCGATCCACACTGTGACGGACTCTGCCCCCTCCAGAACAGTGCATCAAATAATAAGCCTTTCTCCCTTAGTGTGCTCAAGTCAGAGTATTCCCTCACAGCAACAGATGAGTGACTGGAGCAAATGTGTCCCCTGAAGTTTGGATGTTAAAAACGAAGATGCGAGCGTCCCGCAGAGGGCTGTGGTCTCCGCAGGATGCTCAGTGGGAGCTTTGCCTGGCTGAAGACCATCACCCAGGCACATGTGACGGCTTATGAGTAAAATGCTCCGGAGTAACTTTATTTATTTATTTTTATTTTGACCCTTAGTTATCTATTTACTCTGTGTTTGTGTGCCTGCGGAGGACCAAGGAGGACTTCAGGAATCTTCTTGGATTGTTTCTACCTTGTTTTTTGCTTCACTCTGGGATTTTCCAGGCTCCATATTCCAGAGCTACAAGTTCGAGCCATCACCGTTTCCACCTGGCATGTTTAATATGGGATCTGGGATCCAAACTCAGGTCCTTCTGCTTGTGAAGCAGAGTCTTTTTTTTTTTTTTTTTTTTTTTGTTTATTTCAGCTCATACAAACTTATTAGGTACACCAGTTCCCTCCCTCCCTCCTCCTCCCCCCCGTACCCCCTGCTTCTCCTCCCCACCCCTCTCCCTCCCCATCCCCCAGTGCCTCCCACCCCAATTCCCAGAGAGTCCTTTCTTGTGCGTGTCTGATTTCCCTCTGGGCCCTCCTCTCCGATGACGTACAAGGACCCAGTGGCCTTTCCCGAACCCTTTCCCGTGTTACCCTTAGGTATAGGGACACTGCTGTGGCTGCCAATCCTTTGGTGAGGCAGAGTCTTAACCCCTGATTCATCACTCCAGCCCTTGAAGTAACTTTATTAAAGTAAAGTAAATGCATGAAAAGGAAGAGGAGAAGGAGGAGGAGGAGAAAGAGCAAGGAAGAGAAGGTGATTTTCTTTTAATCTCTAATTTCTATGGCTTATTAGTTCCTTAATGCTGCATTTTGTGTTGTGTCTAGGATGGTGCAGGGAAAGGGTATGTGCTTTGAAAGCAAACATGTCTGGGTGTAAACCCCAATTTATTATAGATTCACGGTATGATACTGGCCACATTGTCTGGGCCTCATTTTCTTGTCTGTACAATAGCGTGATAACAGTTTAGTCATGAGGTTGTGATGTATATAGAAATACCATTGATTTCTGGTTCAAGATGGAAGACTTCTCTCCTTTCACTCAGAATCTCACTGAAACTATGGAAAGTTGTTAAGAAGTAATCGATTTATGATCACATTGGAAGAAATGGTGCTGTTATCCAAATAAAAAAGTTGGGCAAAGTCAATGGAGTCACATTAGATAGTGTCAGAGTGGTGTAAACAGTGGGTTCCATTTCTCTCTGATTTTTGGGCTATATTTTTTGCCTTATGTTGACTCTGGGAACCACTGTTTCTGGTTTCTTTCAGCATGGTGCCATCGAAACTGTTCTCCTTAGACTTTCTGGTGACGGCCACCTTGCTAATTGAGATCATGTTTTTGCATTATTTGTCCCAGCCACTTCCTGGAACATTGTCTTCTTTGTTTCCATGACACCTCACCAGTCTGGCTTCTCCACCTCACCAGCAGCTCTTGTTTTGTCTGCTAAGCTAACTTCTTGTCTGCCTAGTCCCTGAACATCGCTTTGCCTGTGAGAGGCTTTGGCTCTTCTCTTTAGCAGTTTCTGTTAGCTCATCCATTCTCATGACCTCCCTACACATCTGTCCAGTTTGGTCCTCGGAGTTCCAGACATGCATACTAAGCTGCATTTAAAAACAAACAAACCAACTCCTTTCTGAAGTGCCACACATCTCTGAGAGACTGAGGAGGACTAATTCTGATAGGGAAGAAAAGGAGGATGCTTTCCTTAATGGTATACTCACTGATCTATGATACTTGCTGTAGCATGAATCCTATAAATGGTGCAGGGTTAATCAAAGTCTAGCCAGCTACTTTCCAGTTTTCAGATATTTTTCAATAGTAACTCTCAAGAACAAGGTGAATAAGAAACCGAAATGTAAATGCTATCTTTGAATCAAACAAGGAGACACCTGGGATTCCAGGGAGGAAAAGAGGGGAGAAGATGAAGTGTTGTGACCATCGGTAGTAGTATTTTTTTAAATAAGGCACTGAAAAAGAAGGGAATTTATCCGATTAAAGAACGCATAAAATGATAAAAACAAAATGACAAAGGTGCAATTCTGCTCATTAAAATAATTAACTAATAGGATTCTGTTGGAAAAACAACTTGCTGTGGTCAGGAAGGACAGCGTGTCACCAGTGGGAGGTGAGGTGAACTAGTTACTGTCTCTGATGCTGTGAGAAACCACTCAAAGTCGTGCAACTGAAGGGAGAAAGGGAAGGTTATTCAGCTTATGGTTCCAGAGGGGGGTACAGTCCTTTATGGCTGAAAAGGCATGGCTGGCGGCAGCAGCTGGAGGAGGTTTAAGTCGCGTCCATGATGGAGGCTGAGAGAGCTAGCTGCAAACTCAAGACAGACTCTTCTGGAAAGCAGGGCAGGACTAACCAACCTCAAAGCCCACCCCCTGTGACTGCCTTTCTCCAGCAAGGCTCCACCTCCTAAAGGTGCCGTGACCTTCCCAAACAACTAAAGATTCAAACACATGAGCCTGTGGGAGACAACTCACATTTCAAACCATGACAGGAGAATATTAGGAAATTTGAATACAGATTATGACGGGATTATATTCATATTGATAACAAGGTATTTGGCAAAGTTTAACATCCATATTTGACCAAGAGAAAGATTTATTTAATTATTTATTTATCTATTTTTTTCTTCTGGGACTTTACAGATATTATTTGTGTTATTTTCACCCCTTATTACTCAATCTGTTTTTCCCTTTTTCAAGCCTTCTTCTTGTCCACCTATCTCTCATACTCTTGTCCTTCTATGACCAAGAGATTTATATAAAAAATAAATAATTTTGAGCACGATAAATACAAGCAATACAATTTAAAGTTGCCACCATGTGCATAAGTCAAATTAACACTTAAGACACATGATTAAGCCATGTAAAAACCTGCAATTTTATAAGATTATTTAAAAATACAATTAAAAGGTGTTTGAACATGCCATGGCTGTGTGTGTGTGTGTGTGTGTGTGTGTGTGTGTGTGTGTGTCTATGGCAACTCAAACTGAGTCCACATCTGTGGCCAGACATCACTGAGGAGTAGACCACCAACCAAAGTTACTCCCTTCCCACTTGTTTCTGACTTTATTTTGTTTTGTTTTCATACACATACATACATACATATATGCATACATTTATATATATTTGTTGTTGTTGGATTCTGTTTTATTTTAATTCTCTCCTCCAGACATTCACTGACTGGCATTGCTTCTCTTGGAAATGGTGTGATTATCTCCTCATTGATTGGTGGCTGTCATCCTGTTGTGGGTAGTGTGTGCCTGTGGCTGTACTATATATAGTGAGCATAGTTGGCATATTTTTGAAGTTTGTTGGTGACTCCACCAGACTGGTGTAAAAACTAAAAACAATCCACAAAAAAAACTCCAAACCCCCAAATTCAAAAAAATTCTGCCTATATTCAGTTTCAAACTTTATTAGTCTATTTATAATTATAAAACCAGAAAACTTCAATTTTTTCTACCTTCTCCTCTTATTTGTTATTTTCTTTTCTTATGTCAATTTTGTTTATTATTAACCAAGACAGGGATAACCTGGGGATGAGATGGGTCCCCAGGCACTGAGGGGTCTATCAGATTGAGACAGCCTCCCCCAAACCCAGCGCTTGGTCCTTCCAGCCTTCTGTTCCCTCCTGCTCACCCCTGGCGAGGTCACACATGCCAAGAGAACCCACAATGCTGGTGCGTTGGTGTTGGCCAAACTCTGGAGTCACGGACTGTTTTGACTTTCATATGGTGGATGTGAATTTGGTCTGTAGTGATCATGGAATAAACACATCTCTCTCTCTCTTTTTAAAGTGCTTGAACAGAGGTACCCTACACAGGTGTGTACAGAAAGGAGGAAAAAAGGGATTAGCAGAAATCACCTTGAGATACTTCTTTCAGATGCTATAGGTGATTAAACAAAACTCCCAATACCTCCATATGAACTGCTGGTCAAGGCAGTCCCAGAGCCCCCAAAATAATATCTGCTTGCCATTGTTCTTAATTGCTCGCCAGTAAGACTCTACTACTGAAGATACCACACAATTTGCTTCAAGACATGGAAAAATCAGGCTGCAATTGGTCTGGAAGCTTCTTCCTTGTTGGTTGGTTTCCACAGTGCCAGAAGGTGCTATGCAGGTTGTGGACGAGAGAAAAGTCACCAACAGTCTCATCCAGCTGTGAATCCTGACAGCTACAGTAACAGCCTGGCAAGATGTAGCTAACCACCTTCTGATTGGATTGAAGTCCTGTCCCGTAGGGCAGACTCATGCTTAATATTATGGGCCTGACTAAGAACCCTGGATGGGAAGGTCAAAGGCTTCTTTCCTGGCCTGTCTTCTCTCCCTCCCTCTCTCTCTTTCTCTTTCTCTCTCTTTCTCTCTTTCTCTCTTTCTTTCTTTCTTTCTTTCTTTCTTCTCTCTCTCTCTTTCTTATTTTTTTTTTTGGCTCAGGCTTCTTGGGAGAGATTATCTTTGTTAGTGTTTGCACTCCAGGTCCAAGAAGCAGCTACTTGGGGGATGGATGAGTTCATGTAAGACAGAATCAGGTACCAAGATGAGGAGCAGCAGTCTCTGCAGCTGGCCCTGCGGATGGAGTGTGGATGTGCACACACCTGGAGGCCAGGTGCTCACCTTGCTGGGGCATTTGCTCAAGAGAGGTTGCTCAATAGGAACCCAGGGCCCAGGGATATTTTTCCACTGGATTTTCTCAATTGCACAAAAATTCCCGTTTGCTATTGACAGAGGAAATAATCTTCTCAGCACAGGGAGCCCGGGGTTTTTGATGGGAGACTCACAAGGTGCCGGTCACTGTTTCCACTGACTTTGTCAGGTACAGGAGGAGAGAATGAAACCGGGAAACGTTCTCCTCAGTCTGGGAAGCACAGGGGCTGAAACCCTTGCGCGAGTGTCATCCTAACATGGAGGAGGGGCTGCGTCACAGGCCGCCCCTCCCAGCCCTGCCTCAGCTCCTGGTAAATGGGCGACAGGAATGTGCAGCGGCATCCCACTCTTCCCATTTGGTCCCTTCAAATTTTCATTTTATGGCTATTGACTTTGATTGATATGCTGGCCCTTGCGGGGGATCTTGTTTGCTTTATGTTGTAAGCAAAACCTTCCCTTTGAGATATTAGATCACCTTCTCCTAATCTTACTTGTCTACCAAGCAAATTCAAATGATGATGGGTTCAGATGGGACATCTGTCAAACACTCATTGAGCCCCTAGATGCCCATTCACTCAAGATGGCACAGGCTGGGCAGATGCCACTCCAGGACAGAACGTCAGCATTAACCCCCCCCCCATGTGCTCATTACAAACATTACTAATGTTATCTGCAGTGGTGGAGCTGGAGAGTATTGCGTCTTTTCCAAGCCGCACTGTGAGAACCAATAATTTTGGTCGACTTTTCCAGGGCTGTGATTCTTGCAACCTGCAGTTGTCTGCTTGGTGATCCACTGGGTATCAGGATTTCTTCAGATACCTTTATGGGAGGGGCCAATGAGCAGAACCTTAAATAATTTATATGTGGAATCTTCACCAAAGGAATTCAGGACTTCAAAGTCCCACAGTGGTGTCCAGGCTGAAGGCTCCTTGCTCACTTCAGCTGACCCACACCAGGATGCCCATTCTTGCCATATGCTGAGTCTTTGGGAACTGGGTGTTGGAGGCCACCATGGTGCCCATGAATCCTGTGAATGTCATAGCCTTGCTTGGCCTTGAATCTCAGCCTGTGCATTTATCCGGCCAAGTAGGTCAGGTGGCCCTGCGGCGCACAGAGAGCTGATGATACTGCCAACAACTGGCCCTCTGAAGAAAGGACTGCTTGTCCTTCCATGGCTCCCGGTTATACGTGTATGCACCTCGGCTCATCTGATGGCTGTGGCCAGACACAACAGCAATTCTGACTCATCAGTGGTTTATAATTTTTTTGCTTCCTGCTCATCCACCCCCTTCTGTCTGCTTTCCTGGAGCTCCTCTCCACACCTGCTGCCCACCTCTGTTGCTGCCAAGATTAAATGGCAAAGCTCTAGCAGGGAAGGGATGCAGACGATCCTTAGCGGCTCTGGCTGGGGGTCGCACTGGGGATGGGCAGGAAGCCCAGGTTCGAGTGTGGGCTCAGCCCGCCCAGGTGCTACTGCAGAATCATCCTGAAAGCTAGAAAACCCCCTCAGCTCAGGGTGACCTCGCTCTTCTGCCAGGTCTCTCCAGGGCTGGATCACAGGTGTGGGCAGTGTTACCCAGCTGAGGGGGTCCTCACTTCTGACCCCTGTGCACATGAAGTTAGCTCCCAGGGATCTTCAGCGGGAGGAGCACTAGATGCACGCAGTGTGTAGCCGCTGCTCCCCCGAGGGCAGTCATCCTCGCGGGCCTGAACAGCCAGCCAAGAACACAGCACAGAGAACGCGCTGTCTGTGTCTGCCAGTACTTTAGCATGAACTCTCACATTTACATTTGTGCCAAGCTGAAGATAACAATAAAATAAACTCAGTAGTCGTGCCCCTCTGTGAAGTGGAAGGAGAGAGAGACAAACAGAGGAGAGAGAGAGAGAGAGAGAGAGAGAGAGAGAGAGAGAGAGAGAAAGAGAGAGAGAGAGAGAAACAGCCCAGTCCAGGAAACAAAATGTCCTTTGTTGGCAGGCACAGGCTGTGTGAGACCCCCAGCCCTGAAGTGGTGGTGGAATGAATGGGCAGGCCCAGCATCTGGCAGAGCCTCCCCCATCTGGCCTTGTTTATACATCCTGGGAGAGGGGTGCTCCCCGCCCTCTGGGGACACTGAGTGCCCCACTCTGTGGGAACCCTGGGTTCTGAATGCCTCCCCTGTGTGGGAGGGCCTAGGCCTTCGGACCCTTGTCCCTGGCACCCTGACCAAGGGCACACACTGACGACAGATTGTACCCAAGTCCACATCCTGCAGAACAACCTCCCCTTTCACTCCAGAAGCCGAAAAGGTTCAGATTCTCATCTTCGTCTCTAGGAGCTTCCTCCTCCGCCAGCAGTCTTTCCTTCCCTGACGTCTCCACAGAAAGGCCGATCATCTGAGAGAAGCTACCTGCTGCAGGGGCGGCCAGTCTTTCCTAAAATTTTATCCTTTTGTACCTGAGCACAATGAACTTACATCGTTTTCACTCCTTGCTAGGCCATCCCATGCCTCCTCCTTTTCTCACTACAAATCTTCTTTTCAACCTGGATTCCCTCCTACATTCATGCTTTTTCACAGGTGTGGCCCACCGAGCTCCATCCGGGTTGCCTGTACCGGCATGAGCCTGGGCACTTGCTGGGACGCGAATGAAACACCATTGAGGAGAGCAGCTCCCACGTGGCGTCCACGAGTCTCTCAGGGAGGTGCGATTCTTCTTGAGATCGTGTCCGTTCCATTTTGAGATGTCCACAGAGCAAATCCCGGGCAGGTCTTGGGGAAGCGCACACAGCTTCAGTGAGTTCTCGGGTGTAGCGGCCCGCCATGGCCAGAAGATCCTGTCTGACACCCTCTGACCCTTGCATTCTTACTACCCCCTCTTCCGGGATGCTCCTGGGATTGACTGTTCTTGCTAACCCCCCTTAACTTGGCCATGGGCTTAGCAACTCTGGGTCTGAGAACTGTGAGGGGCCTTTGAGTCTCCTTTCTGTTGGAAAGACTGCATCTCGGTCAGCTTTGGGGAGGCTTGTCCTCTCCTTCACCCAGTTCCTCATCTTGAGGAGACCTGTAGGCTACAGATACTTCTTGACCTACTTCCTCATCAGCCCAGCCTCTTCTCAGTTCAGAACTCCATGACCTGCACTTTGCTTTCCGGAGTAACCATGTACTTGTATAGCTTCTTTCTCAGTGTGGACTAACCCTCAGCTGGTCCTGTGGTCTCCAGAGCTTACAGCCCCCCTCAGGAGAGCTGGGGCACGGTGCCCATTTCTTAGGACAGGTTTCCTTCCTCCCGACAATCGTTAATCGGCTGAGAACCTTCCCTGAACACCGACATCTTGGGGCTCCAGGACTACACTTTGTCTTTCCAGTGGGTAGTAGAGCCAACAGCCATTAGCAGGAATGTGAGACCCAGGGATCCTGAGCTCTGAGCTCATTACATGTTCAGCTGGATGTGAGTCATCCTGGAAACAGGACGACCTCTGGGGCAAAGTGGACATCCCGAAGGGGGTTTTGCTTCTCTTAGGAATGTAGAAAAACAAAAAGAGGAGGGAAGAAGAGAATAAGAAAGTCTTGGTTGTGTCTGGTGACTCACACCTGGAATACCAGCTACTTGTTACTCCTCAGTAGGAGGATTGTGAGGCCTGCCTGGGCAACTTGATAAGGCCCAGTCTCAAAAAGAGAAGTAAAAAAAAGGGAGGGGGGTTTGAGAGATGGCTGAAGGGCTCAGGGATTTGTCTCTCAAGCAAAAGGATCCAAGTTTGGATTTCCCAGATCACACATAAAAATGCCTTTGGGGCTGGAGAGATGTCTCAGGGGTTAAGATTATGCCTCAAAAGCAGAAGATCCTGAGTTCAGATCCCACGTCCCACATGAAAATGCTAGATGGAAATGATGAAGACCTGCACTTCCAGGTCGGGTGGGTGGAACCTGGGAAATCCCAGAGCAAAGCAAAAAGGTGGTAGAAGCAATCCAGGATCACACACACACACACACACACACACGCGCACACGCACTCATGTACACACACATATGAATGCATGAATGAATGAATAAATAAATAAAATATAAAGAAAACTTTAAAAAAAGTCTTCAGAAATGGGGTGGACTGCAATTCTGGTCCTGAAAAGCAGAGCCTGGGAACCTCATAGCAAAGCAAATAAGGAGGTAGAACAATCTAGAATGATTCCTGATGTCACCCTTGGACCTCCAGAGGCACACAAACTCAAGTACACACACACACACACACACACACACACACACACACACACAGGCAAAAAAATTAAAAGAAACTGAAAAAAAGGTTCACATAACACCCTGTCATCCTGTCACACCCTGGCTTTTTGCTCCGATGGACTCGTTTTCATTTTACTGATGGGCCTACAGTTTAGGTTGCATCCACATATTTGATTTTACACACATGTCTGATTATAAAACAATCAGAAAATTTCATTCAAAATCTATGGTAGGGGCAGGGAAGATAGTTCCGTTGGGAAGATATTTGCAGGGCAAGCATGGGGACCTGAGTTCAATTTTTATTTTTCTTTTTTAAGAGGGAAAAAAGGGTGTGCACAGTGATGCATGGTTATAATCTCAGGGATGAGGACATAGAGATAGGCGGATCTCTGGGGCTCACCGGCCAGGCAGTCTAGCTGGGACTTGATAATTCACGGGTCAGTTACAGGTCCTCTTTTAAATAAATGAGGGAGCTGGTACCTGAGGAATGACACGTAAGGTTGTCCTTTGGCCTCCACACATATGCATGTGCACACATGTTCCTGCACACACAGACACACAGGCACCCCCCCCCCTCGCCCCACACACACACTATGGCAGGCTAACCTGAGGCTCCTAAAGTGAACTTTCCAGTCATTCCCCCATTTCTGATTTATATCTCACAGTAAGCACATAGCTTCCAGAAGGGACTGAAAACCAATTAAGAGGGATGAGTAAAGATACAAATCCACGAAGTACTTGTTAGGATACAGATCAGTGGCTGATTTATACAAGAGGTGGTTTTGCCTTCCGGGGACACTTGGTAATATCTGCAGATATCCTTGCTTGTTACAACTTGGGAAGATAGTCTTCCGTGGTGTCCAGGGGAGTGTGAATTCTTAGAAACAAAGAGCTATCTGCTTCATAATTCAGTAATTAGTGCAGAGGCACCCTGGTTAGAATCTGTGCTGATACAAGGACACATCCAGCTCGATTATTGTTGAATGATTTTTTTTTCCCCTTTTAGTGCTGGATATCAAAGCCATGGCCTTGTGCATGCTTGGCAAGCATTTTGCTGTTGAGCTATAATACATTTTCAGCTTCAAGCTGAGTAATTTTCCAAGTGCTGTATAAAAGAAGCAGCCTTCAATCACCCACATGTCTTCAACATGACCCATGATACAGGCTTATGGAAAAATCAGGACTTCCACTCCTCTTCTGAGCCAGGCATTGTGGCTAGAGCCAAAGCAGGCAACATAGTGAGCTTGGGGCAATAGGTGTATGGTCTGTGCTTTCTTGGGGAGCAGAAGCACATGCAAGTCTTCCTACCTTGAGGTGGTACATAGCAGAGGACACCCAAGGAGACCAAGGTCATGAAATAGGCTCTGACAGGAGCCCCAGGAGGGGGACCAGGTGCACAGAGTCCTGTGGCTGTTCCCAAGCCGTCATGCTTGGAAACCTCCTTCCCGGGTGTCTGATTCCTCACATGCCCCTGACTTCTGGCTCCACCATGGTCTGTTGAATTCTGGGAAGTTAACACCTTGGGGTCAGCCTGATGCTCTCCCATCACTGTCATGCTCCACGGAGTAGCTGGGCTCCACTTAGGTGAGATTTTCATGAACGATGAGTGGTAGTATATTGCAGCGGGGGAGGGGAGGTGTTCTTGCTTTGGCAGATGAAGCGAGATGATGGCTGGAACTTGCCTGAGAACAATCTGGAGGGCCAGTGAGAGATGAGGTGACAAAAACTGCACCCTGTGTAACAGTCTGTGGGCGGCTGTTTTACCCATCTCTGTGAACAGTCAGAAACAACGCTTGGCTGTCAAAGGCCAAGGTCTGGGTGGGTGTCAAACTGAGTGAAGGGGACTTCCAGTTCTCTTTTGGAGCATGTCACTGATCTCATTTCTGAGAGCTGGCCTGGTCTGGAACGAGGGGTTTTAATGTCATGCATTTATCTGGAAGGTCAGGATTCCCATCAAGGGTTGGGCTTGGGGGTGGCAGACCTAGAGTGGGTGGCATGGGGACGATGAGACAGGCAGGTCTGTTAGGATGTGCTGGCAAGATGAGTGTGGGCCAAAGCATCTGAAAGCATCTGAAACAGGAAGCTGGGTGTGTGTGTGTGTGCGTGCGTGTGTGTGTGTGTGTGTGTGTGTGTGTGTGTGCGCGCGCGCGCGTGTGCGCATGTGCGTGTGTGTGTGATTTGAGCAGTCTCTGGTGGCGCACGGAGGCCTTCGGTTTACCTCAGTTTGGTATGCCACACAACGTGCAAGTGCAGAGGTCATGCGGATTGATGGACATGAATGAATATCAAGAGACAATGAAATTGTGGTGTTTTAATACAAAGCAAGCCCTTGGGTTTCCCTTCTACTCCTTGAGCTGCCCCGATTCAGACCCTCAGAGTCACTGCCTGTTCCTTGACAAGCATCGTTCACCCCTGGCCTCTGTTCAGCCTCTCTCTTTGCCCTGGAGACCTGTTTCTGTCTGGGCTCAGAGCTTGCCTCTCTCAGCTCAGTAGGGTCCTCATGGCCGGAAGAGAGGCTTGGCCTCACAAGTCTTTCTATAGCCTCCTGCTTCGGACTGCCAGCCAAGCCGCTCCAGTATCCACCACATCCATAAGATGTGACCACGCTCTCCCTCCTCCCTCTGTGCCACTCTGAGTTTCCCCTTGTAGTGGACCAGAGATGGACCTGACTCTTGGTCATTGTCGTAGTTACTTTTCTTGGTTGCTGTGACGACACCACTCAAATAACCAGCTTAAGGGAGAAAGGGAGATTTATTTGCTTATGGTTCCAGTGGGGAGATGCGGCTCATTGTGGTTGGAAAGGAAGGCACGGCTGGCTGCAGAAGGTGGAGGCGCTGAAGTCCTTTCCATCACAGAGACTAGACGGCTCATGCTGCAAACTGCTAGGGCAGACGTCTCAAGGAAGCAAGGTGGGACTAACCAGCTTCAAGGCCCACTTCCTGCATCAGGCTTTCCTCCAGCAAGCTTCCACCTCCTAAAGGTGCCATGACTCTTTCCCAATACTGACAACAGCTGAGGATTCCAGCACATGAACTTGTGGGGGAATGACTCACATTCAAACCACGACAATCATTCTTTCTGCTTATTCCTCTCTCCTTAAATGGGCTTGTGACCACTGAAACAACAGGAGGCGAAGAGGAGGGGAGGCCAGGCAGTGGACTGCACAGAGAATGGCCTTGTTAAGTAAGAGGAAGACTCCCACTCGGACACTTGGGGAAGGTTGTGTACCCGTGTAGGAAGCCCTGTGTCCTGCCAGGCAGCTCGTCTGTGGAAACCACACAGGGCAGGCCACAGGGGAAACAGAAGCTGTGAGATGACACACAGCTGTCTTTGAGTCCTGGGAGAGTCTCCTGGGGACTTCTGCTTGGAGGAATCTTATCTGCAACCTATAGGATTTCCCTTGAGAACCATTCAGCTGAGTCCTAGCAGCCTGCGGGAAAATAAATGCTGGCTAGCTTAAGGCATCAAATTTGGGATGGTTTATTAGCTGTCAATAGGTCACGAAGAAAGCCCCACTTCTATTTCCAGAAATCTTTCTGTGGCTTCTATGAAATAGAAAGGCCTCTGTAATAAATAGAATCTCTCTCCCTTACCTGCCCTCCTCCCGCCCCTTTTGTTCTTTGATTAGATTTCTCTAAAAGCTGTGACAGGTTTGGAGAGATGGCTCAGAGGTTAAGACTGCCTTGAATGCAGAAAGTCCTGAGTTCGGATCCCAGGTCCCATGTAAAAATGCTGCACTTCTGGCCCTGGTGGGTGGAACCTAGAAGATTCCAGTGTGAAACAAAAAGGAGGTAGAAGGAATCCAGAATGTTTTCCAAAGTTATCTTTGGCCCTCTACAGAGACACACATTGCCTTTTCACACACACACACACACACACACACACACACACACACACACACTGAATAAGAAGTTAAAAGTCATGACAGAGCCCAGAACTAGAGACCTTGTTCCTTCTCCATGGCTGCAGCTTGGACTGGAAAGGGTCAATCCAGCACCTAGCAGGCCCTGGAGACCTCAGCATCAGCTGTCACGTGGCATCAGGGATCTCTCTGGGGCCAGTCCTGGTTTCTCCAACCAACTGCCTCCCTGTGCACTGCGCTTGCAAGTCACACATCTGGCACACCGAAGCCAGACCTGCTCCACGTGCCATAGCCTCCTTCAGGAGGTCCCTTTGCACCTGCAGAAAGGAGGAGGTCTCTGCTAGATGCCTCAGCCTTACCATGGCGGACAAATGATGGATCCAAAGGCGAGGGGACCCAGGAGGGGAAGGAACATCACAGAGGCCCGAAACATCTCAGCATCTGCCCACATTCTACATGTAAACTGCTCACGAACCGGAGTCACACGACTGCCCCACAAGTACAAGGATGTCACATGGGAGTCAGGATTTGAATCCGGGTGAGCCCAATAGTGGGCCACACGCTCCTTAGTCTCCCAACTGCAGTCCAGGAGCTTCTTATGGGTGGGCCTGTCCATAGGAAGGTGTGTGTGCCCGATGCAGTCATCGCTCCCCAGGGACAGACCCCTCAGGGACCTCTTTCATTGTTAGCCAGGACATATGCTAGCAGCTTTCAGGGAGCTAAGGTCTGTAGTACTTACTTACTTTAGTCTGCTTATTTCGACTCTGTCCACAAAAGGGTCTGTAGGGATCACAGTCAAGTCAGGACCGGAGGGGCTTCTGAATAGTGGGTGGTTGGCTGTCCTACAGTGTATGTCCAGCAGACAGTCAATCATCCGCTATTCAGCCAAAGATGGAGCGTGGGACACAGCATCCCAGGCTCCTGTGTTTGGAACTGAAATCAGACGTGATCGTGAGTGCCGTAGAGGATCCCCCAGTTTTCTGTGTCTCCTTAGGTTCCAGGTCACAACCCCACCAAACTGCTCATATCCACATGCATAATAGCAATATAACAATAACAATGAGAAATGAAGTTAAATTAAGGATATGAAAACCCCGAGGCCTGGCTCCTTCTGCCACACATTCTGGTTAGCTGCACTATGCGCTCTAATAGAATTCTAATGCCCGTGACAACTTCAAGACACCGTTCTGACGCCCTGTCCTCTGCCTCCCTCCCCAGTCCTGCTCCCCTCAGTTGCAAGTGAGTTGTCTGGCAAGTGAGCTTTGTCCCTCTTTCAGCGTTCCTGTGGCCAGTGTGGCCAGTTTCCCTCCGCCCCTTGCGTTGGTGTGGACACTACTGCCAAGCTGGAATAAGAACTGTAACGGGACAATTATAAGAAAGAATATGGGACTGAAGAGATGGCTCAGGGGTTAAGACTGTGTCTCGCAAGCAGATCGGATCCCAGATCCCAGGTAAAAAATGCCAGGCGGAAATGGAAATGGTGGCTGCCTGCACTTCCGGCCCGGGTGGGTGGAGCTTGGGAAATCCCAGAGCAAAGCAAAATGGAGGTAGAAGCAACGCAGGATGATTCTCAAAGTCACCCTTGATCCTCCATAGGGACACATGTGCCCTCTCTCTCTCTCTCTCTCTCACACACACACACACACAATGACTGAATGAATGAATGAATGAAGTTTAAAAAAAAAAGAAAGAATAAGTCCCCTCGATCTCTAAGCTGTTGAGTTGTGAATTTGTGCACCTTAGTAAAAATAATGCCCTTCATTCTAAGCCCAAAGTTCCCTCTCTCTTTTTCAACCCTCAGAGTTTACGCAGAGCCCGCATCGTAGCTGTTCGCCTGTGTGCAGACTGACTCTTGCCACTAGAAGGCGGTTCCAGAAGAGGAAGCGCCCCACTTCAAAGCCCAGGATTGGTGCCTGGAACCCAGCAGGTGAGCAGGAGATACGCGCTGGCCAGGGACCGCCTGAGGCACAGCTGCCAAGACAAGACTCGCAGGACAGGCTGCTCCCCAGAGGCCGTGCAAGCTGGCGCGCTGCGGGGGTCGCCTGCCTGGGGATGAGCGCATAGTGATGCTGCAAGGGCATTCCCTGCAGAGGGGCTTGCAGACGTGGAATCAGTCAGGAACTGGGCCGGCTGGAGAGCAGGCTATGGGAGGGGCTTTGGGCGATGTCCCGGCTCCACGAGGGCTGCACAGAGCCCTGAGCAGCGAGTGGCCAGGGGAGGAACATTGTAGAGCCAGAGAGCTTTGTTGTAATTACTCATTTGCGCTCTCCAGTTGATACACAGGCCACGTGTCCCCTAGATTTAGTCACCCAGGAACCATTATAAACCTCAGAGGTCCTGGCAGTTTGGGTTGGCTGGAAGGAAAATTGGTGGAGCCGGTGTGGTCCTTCTGCCCAAACTGGCCGGTGCCCTGAGATGGCTGAGGTTTTGTGAACCTCATTCAGGTTTGGGAGTGTGTCTGGGTTCACTTACCTGGAGAGGTAACAGAGAAGTTAATGAACACATTCACCGCCGGGGAAAAGCCATTTTGGACAGGAGACAGGAGCAGAAAGGGCCCGAGAATTGAAGGCCGGTTTGGCTCTAGCGCAGCGGCTGTTTACGCGGGAGCTGGGGCTTTGGAGGATGTGTTGCTGCTCATGATCGCGGTTAGGCAACCGCTGCCATTCACTGCCACTTCCTTCCTCTACAGCCAGTAACAAAAGCTTCCCCGAGTATCTGCCAGTGCCAGGTGGTATTGGGTGCTTTGCCACATTGTCGTAATTATTTCAAAAAACAAACAAACCAAAAACAAACAAACAAAAAACCAGAAAGAGAAAAAACTCAGGGACAGAAAAGAAGCTTTTTTTATGGTGAAGGGAAATATTAGACATTTCCTTGATTGTGTATGTGCTCATACGTACATTAAAAAGGAGGAGGAGGAGAGAATGAGAATCAGTGAAAATGGTGCACTACAGGCTTCCAATACTCCAGCTTCCATAAAAGCAAGGAGGATAGTAGCAATAACGGTCAGATTCAGTTTTTTCTAAATCTTGGAAATCAAGCAAAACTTTTCAGAAACACGGAGAACATTTATTTAAAAAAAAATGGCTACATTGTCATAGCCTAGGAGCTCAGTGATATTTTAACTTGCCCCATTCGAAATAAGCATGTTCAGGCTGGTCTTATGGATCAAGTGTGTAATCTTAGCTACTTGGAAGACTCAACAAAGAGGAGCACATGGGAATAGAATTCAGTTAGAATGTTTGCCTAATATGTATAAGCTTTAGATTCAATTCCAATACCACAAACTATATACTTATTAAACAAGTTCAATGACGTTTCAGGATACAAAATCAATACATGATCTGAATATTAAGGAAGTAATTTCCATGCTATAATAGCATCAAAAAGAAAAATATTTTGGAATACAATTTAAAAGAAGTGCAACTTTTCTATATTGAAAACTGCAAAATAGTGATGAAAATAGTTTTCAAAGACTTAAATAAATGGGAGAAAGACATCTTGTGTTCATTGAAAGACTTAAGCTTGTTGGTGGTGGGCTGAGGAATTGACTCAGTAGTTCAAGTGTTTGCATATAAGCCAAAGGAAAAAGAGTTCAGATCTCAAGATCCCATGCAAATCCACCTGTAATTCTATCCTGGGAAGGTAGAGCCTAGGAATCCCCAGAGCACGCTGGGTAGCCTTATCTTTGATTTCTGAATTTAGAGACCCGTCCTTAAAATAGTAAGGTGGAAGAATAGTTAGGCACAGGTGTCAACTTGACTGTGGAGGGTTTGAGCTCTGGGCACATTTGTGGAGAATTAGTGGTTGGCTTAAGCCCAGAGCAAATCTGAAGGAGATTGTCTAGCTGATGGGGAAGACCCAGCCTATCGTGGGTGGGACTACGCCCCAAACAGATGAATAAAATACTGAGAATCGGTTGAGGAAGTTGGCATCCTTGTGTACACTTGGCCAGACATGCTGGTCTGGCAAGTAAGGATTGTCCATCTCTCAGCCGTTATGCAGTGATGGTGCGGCCAGTTCCCTCAGCCCTGGTGTTGGTGCATGCTCTTCCGTCAAGCTAGACTGAGAACTGTAACCACACTGTCTTAAGGAAATAAACCCCTTGTTCCCTTAAGCCATTCAATGGTCATTTATGAGCAACCATGCAGGCTGACTGCAACGGAGCTATTGAAGATGACTCCCAATATCACCCTCCAGACTCAACATGTATGTGCACTCACGCTCGTGTGCATTTGCACTCACACATGTGCTCGCCCACATGCAAAACATGCAATACACATGCATATGCCTTATACGCATGAGAATAGAAAGAAATTGTTAGATGGTAATACTCACCAAAATGGATACAAAGATTCAGTGAAATCTTTACCAAAATCACATCTGGGGGTTACAGAATCTGTCTCTGTCCCTGCCAAAATGACAAATTGCTCCTAAAGGTCATACATAAATTCAGATGTGACGGCTAGTCTTAGTTGTCAACTTGACACCATCACCACATAACCTTGGAGAAGGGTCTGCGGGCGGGCCAGAGGAGAATTAGCTTGACCACATTGATTGAAGTGAGAAGACTGGTCAATGTGGAAGAGGCTGTCTTTTGGGTGAGGTCCTGGACTGTGGAAGACCCTGAGCTACTGCAAGTGAGCAAATGTGCAGGCAGGGCTTCTTGGCCTCTGCTGTGGACTGTGCGGAGCTTCTATAAGCTCCTGCTTCTGTGACTCCTTTGCCATGATAGACTCTGCTCTGGAGCTGTGAGCTGAATAAGCCTTCAGTCATATGGGTCAGGTATTTTGTTTCAGTAACATGTAATGAAACTAAAACACCAAGAGATCCAGGTCAATCAAAATAATCTTGAAAATAAAGACCACAGTTGAAGGGCAGTACTTTCCAATGTTAACTTACTGTAAAACAACAATAATAAGACTTATATGTTAGTAGTACAAAGATAGACACATAGATCATTGTAATTAAATTGATAGTCGAGAAGCACACCTGTATGTTTATGGTCAGTTAATTTTTGACAAGAGTGCCAAGACATTTCAATTGGAAATAGTTATCTTTTTAATTAGTGGTGCTAAGAAAATTGTGCAGTTATAAAATGTTTTATATATATATGTGTGTGTGTGTGTAAAAGAATAAAAGTAGGTAGATAGTTTATACATAAAAATCAACTCAAAATCAAAGACATAAATGTTAGATATATAATATATAATAAAATATAAATATAAGACCTGAAACTGTAAAACTCCTAGAAGCAAACATAAATGTAAATGTTCGTAATCTTGGATTGGAAAATGATTTCTTAGAAGTGATATTAAAAGAACAAATTAACCACAAAATAGACAATTTATATCATCAAAGCTTTAATCTTTTTTTATTATTATTATTTATTCAATTGTGCGTGTATGCATGTGTGCGCGTGTGTGTATGTATGTGTGCATGCGCGCGCGCGCGCGTGTGTGTGTGTGTGTGTGTGTGTGTGTGTGTGTGTGTGTATGTGTGCGTAGAACCACGGGCGAATTCGGGAACCACCATGGACGCCTCCACCTCCTCCGTCCCGGGATTCACAGGCTCCGCCCTACTAGGACCAGAAACGCAGGCTGCCCCCGCTTCCGCCTGGCGTCTATACGTGGGATCTGGGATCCGAACTCAGGACCTTCCGCCTGCAAGGCGGAGGCTTAACCCCTGAGCCACCTCTCCAGCCCCTCATCAAAGCTTTAATAGAAATAAAAAACTTATACATTGAAAGACTATTAAAAAAAGGTGAAACTTAAAGATGGGAATGTGGCTCACACTCAGAATTTCAGCTCAGAGGACATGGAGGCAGGAGAATTGTTGCAAGTTCAAGCCCAGTCTGGGCTACATAATGAGTTCCAAGTCAGACTCAGTCACAGTGTGTAAAAACAAAGTGAAAATACAACTCACCTGAATGGGAAAACTATGTACAAATCATGTATCTCATAATGGTCTTACATCAAGACTATATAAAGGTGTGTGTGTATGTGTGTGTGTATGTGTGTTTTACTAGAAACTAAACTCAGGATCTTCTGTGTGCCAGGCAAATGCTTTACCAGTAAGCTATATTCCCAGCTACAGGGAAGACATACAAATGGCCAATAGGCCAACAGATATGTGAAGAGATTTTCAGTATCACTAGTCACTAGGGAAATGCAAATTAAAACCACAATGTGATATCACCAAGCACCCTGTAGGATGACTGTGGGAAATAGATAGAGAACATGTGTTGGCAAGGATGTTGAGAAACTGGAAACCTCATACTGCTGGTGGGAATGTAAAATGGTGCAGCTCCTTTGGAAAACAGTTGGACAGATCCTCAAAACATTAAACAGAGTTATCATATAACCCAGAAATTCCACTCCTACTTATATGGCCTATATAACTGAAAACATATGTTCATGTAAACTCATATATGAATGTTCATAGCAGTACTATTTGTATTAGCCAAAAGGCCCATCATCTTATGAATGGGTAAACAAATGTGATATGTTCAAACAATTAAATAGTACTTGCCCATGGAAACAAACAAATACAATATGAACAAATCTTGAAAACATTATGGTAAATAAAGGAAGCAAAAAAAAAAAAAAAGCTCCATGTTTCGTGAATGCATTTATGAAATGTCCAGAGCAGGGAAATCTGTAGACAGAGTAGACTTGTGGTGCCAGGGAATGGAAAGAGGAGCATGAAAAGTGATTCTTAGGCATGTGGACTGTTCTTTGGGGAGTGATCAGAATATTCTGGAATTAGATGGTGGTGATACTTGCACAATTTTTTGAATACACTCCAAACCACTATATCATAACTTTAAAAGAATGAATTTTTTGGCATGTATTTTTTTCAACACTACTTGAGGATAGAAAACCAGAGAATACAAAAATGCAAAAAATAAGTGACAGTGAAGAACTAGAGCCTAAACAAGATATCTGACTCTGATGTCTTCTCCCTTTCACCAAAATTCAAGGGCCATTGCGGAAGAAGAGGCAGTGAGAATGTAAGCCCTAGAGGGTGGTGAGGAGTATCACCGTGCCTTGTGGACATGATAAGACTATTGCATCCATGAGCTCACTGCAGCTGTGTTTACTTGCACAAGGCCTGCACAAGACAGTGTTCATCAACATTACATCATGGGTGGGGGAAGATTTCATGTGGCCCCATACCTTTCTGAGTGAACACTGATGGTTGATGCTGGCTAGGGGAAGGGGATTCACTTTCTTGAGTGGTATTGCCTTCAATATATGACCTTTGTTCCAGCTAATGTCTAGGCACACGTTAATGCAGACAATCTTTATTAAACTTAGTGGGACACACAGACACACACACACAGACACACATGCACTCATGCATGCAAACACACACACACATGCACTTATGCATGTACACACATATGCATATGCACAACTTCAGATAAAAGTTCATTGTATATTTTCATTTTACTATGACTAATTGGTTTTATTATATTCCTTTTATTTTGCCTGAGTGATTCCAATATACCAGGAACCACACTAAAAATAATTAACACAACTGTTATTGTCTCCATTAGTATTTTTCTGAAAATTTTATGTATTTATAAGCCTAATATTGTGCCTTCTACTACTTCTTTTAAAAATCCATGTCATTAATGATTGTTACACTAGATAATTAGCTATGTAACATTGAAAATAAACATCAATCTGATTGTACAATAGCTATGACTAGAGGTTGGGAAGGGTGTGTGCGGAGGGGGTGGATAAGGGAAGGTTGGATTTGATTATTTTCTGCTATATAATTATGTGAAAATAACAAGCAGAACCCCAGTGATACGGACAATTAATACTAATCATGTTAAAAAAGAGTATTTAAAAATTATACTTTATGTTCTCATGACAGAAAATGATAAGCATATTATTAATGTATGTGTTAGCGCCATTAAACCATGCTGCAATGCGTGTGTGTTGAAAATATAACTGATAATTTTCATTTGTCCACTAAAATGATTTTTTGAAATACCATGAACTTTGAAAGTTAGCTAATAGAAGAGTTATGATTTAGATTCAATGTCCACATGTTTCAGGACATGTGTTGCCAAGGCTTTCTGTCCTTACTAGGAAACATGGAATTCCCAGGCACTCAGAAAAATGGTTTCTGCTGGATGGTTCTGTGTCCTCTAGGCATAGCAAGTCGGGGATGTCTGCCATCATTAGGAGAAAGAAAGTCACATCAATGTGGCCCAACAATCTTGGCCCTGTCACCATTAAGATTTTATTGTGTCAAGCACATGTGTTCCATTGTCTCTTATCTCAGATGAAGTTATTTCCAGGTAGGTATTTCTCATCTGTTTGGGTTGATCTGGGGACTTACACAGCTACTCTAGAAGATATGACAACATTCTTTTTTTGGTTTAAAGTCGGAGCTCTACCACCATTCAATTATTACTATGGGAATCTGTAAGAGTTCCAGGAATTCCCTTTCCTTGAGGTACTCAAATAAGATGGACTTTCTCAACCCATCTCATCATTTACCTGCTCAGTCACACATTCATTTAGCCATCTACTCATCTATCCATCCATATAAACATCAATCTATCCATAATTCATCCATCCATCCATCTATCCATGCACACGTATACCTTTCTGTCCATCATGAATTCGTTCATCCTTTCCAGTTTTACTTATCCATGGTGGGCCAAGCTCTTGTAAAGTGAGTTATTGCCCTGCAGTTTTGTATGGCTTCGGGAATATGTGCTCAGTAGTTATTTTTACACATTTATGGATCTGGATGTCTTGCTGGGCTGTGTATGGTGGAAACGCTTGGCAGCTACAATGACCAGGCCGGGATTGCCGGGGAAGCCTGTGAGAGGCTGAGTTTATTCTGATCCTCTTTGTCAATTTCCCCTTTCATTCATTTATCCTTCTCTCTCTCTCACAGAGCAAATCATTTTCAACCAAAAAGCTTGCAGATATGCAAGCTCCTTCCCAAGGGCTGTGACCGTGCAGCTCAGCCCTTTCATCACCAACCCAACTTGTAATCTTGGCTAAAAGATTCCCAGCTTATTTTTGAGGAGGAAAAATGCAAGCAAGCAAAACAGCCGCATCGTGAAACTGCTCTGTGTCCGAGAGCTTGCTCCGTTGAGCTATCATTACTCTGGGCTCCAGGCGTGTCTGGGTTGTCCAGCTGCCTACCACCTTGCCCAGGGCCAGTCAGGGCCAGGGTCACCAGAGGGGCATCCCAGAAGGCCGGGCTGGAGCCTCCAAGAAGAAGGTTGTATAGACATTCCTGGCTGGGCAGTGGTAGCGGGGAAGGAGAACGGTCCAGTCAGTTGTGCCAGCTCGCTTACCTCTGAGAATGTGCCAAATTCAGACTTTTGTTCGAACTACCCTTTCCCCTGCCTTCTTCTGGACTGCCCCGTGTCCTCTGGGTTCATCCAAATCTTGCTGGTATTTCAGAACCAGCATGACTTCTGTCTCCTGGGACCATGGTGTTTTCACATGCCACAACTATTCATTCACTAAAAATTTCTTCACTACTTTTTGAGGGTCAGGCCAGAGACGGATAGGGCTTGGCTCCTGTCTTTGTCCCTCACGACAGGGAAGATGGACATGCACACAGTCAGGAGCTGAGCGCCACAGACCCAGGACTCTGCCGACTGATCCCTGACCACAGAGGCCGGGTCCAGCAGTGTTGGGCACCACGTGGTCATGCTTTCCTGATGGCGTGTCCTGTCTTTCCAGCTGGCAGCAAAAGCAAGGGTTTGGGTGCATATTGAATGCTATTTCTAAACCTTATGTTGAAATTTAATGGCCACTGTAATAATTTTAGAAACTTGGAGCTTTTTCTAATGTAATTAGCATGAGGGCTCTGCGCTCATGAGTAGATCGATGTCGTTCTCATGAGGGTGGGCTGCTTATTGGGATATTTGGGTTCCGGATAAAACGGATGAGTCCGTCTGTGGCACACACCTTGCCCCTCTGCCTTCTGCTGCGGGACTGATGGAGCAAGAAGGCTCACACCAGATATCAGCCCTGGAGCTAGGACTTTCCAGCCCCCGGAACTGTGAGCAAAGAACGTATTATGCTTTGTTAATAGAATACTACAGGAGACATTCTGTTATAGCAGCAAAAAGTGGACAAAGACAGGCTCCAGTCCCATCCACGAGGGCAGTACCCTCGTGGCCTCTCAGCTCCAGTCCCATCCACGAGGGCTGTACCCTCATGGCCTCTCAGCGGGTATCTCCTCCTAACATAATCACAGCAAGGAGCTAGGATTTTTCTGTTATGACTCATAACACCCAGTGAGCTGGGATAGCCTAAGGCTACTTCATCTGAAGCACATGGTTTTCTTCTTCACCGCCCCCCCAAAAGGAGCTTCCCAGCTGTACACTGACTTGTAAGTGCTTCCACTCACCGATGACACATCGCTGCTCTAACATGTGGGGAACACTTAGTGACCTGTCCCAGGCTTCCCACGCTGGGAGGACACCAAGGCGTTTGTCGGTTTCCAGGGAAGGGGGTTCATCTCAGCCTCAAGATGAATTGCACCATGATGGAATTAGCAGCTTAGGCCAGGCTCAGAGTTTTTCGGCACTATATGTGCCCTCTTTTTACTCAGCAAGTCTCTCTCTCTCTCTCTCTCTCTCTCTCAGGATAAAATGGCTTTCTTCAAAACTGAATTGTAAGTAGTACCTGTTTTATGAAAATGTGAGGGGTTTATTTACACAAGAGGCTTAACCTTATAAGATTCAGTAGTCAACCACTGAAAGAGCTGATGAGGAAACCAATTCCTTGGGGGATCTCTGGATAACTAGCTGATTCAGGAGTTCTCCCTTGGTTTGAGGAAGGGGTACAGCTGGGAAGGCACCCCAGATGGTCTCCATTATAGCCTTTATTTTAAAGACAGGTCTAATTCTAACAGCCTCCCAAAGGGACCTGTTTGCACTGCCAATCGCTTAGAGCCCCCTCTGAAGAAGGTCTTCTCAGCTCCCCCAGGGGCAGGCTACAAGAGCCCGAGAACTGAAGTCCAGACTAGGTTCTCACTCCACGGACCCGCCCACTCCACGGACCCACCCACTCCACGGACCCACCCTCTCTACGGATCCACCACTCCACGGACCCACCCACTATTCGGATCCACCCACTCCACGGATCCACCACTCCACGGACCCACCCACTCCTCGGATCCACCCTCTCTACGGATCCACCACTCCACGGACCCACCCACTATTCGGATCCACCCTCTCCACGGATCCACCACTCCACGGACCCACTCACTCCACAGACCCACCCACTACATGAACGTACAATGCTAGAGTGTTATGGAGGTCCCTAAGCTAGGCACAGATGCCAGCTTTGCGTGTGTGGCTGCCCCTCTGTTCAGAGGCTCCAAGGATGAAAAGCCAGTTTTCCAAAAGGGTGTCCCTCAGATAAACGTAGTGGAAGCAAGACCTTGGGTCAAATGGGCATCAGGCTGCCCCAATGAACATATTTTGGATACAAGCAAATAAATCCCAAATGCCTTGTGAGCACATCACATTTCTGGTTTCTGAGGTTCTTTCATTATTTTGTTTTAATCTTCTCATCAGCAAGAGATGGGATGACTGCTTCCACATAGCAATGAGGAACTTGATTCTCAGCAAGACCAGGAACCTGTTCCAAGTTCTAGTAGGACAGGACTAGAATTCTACTCTCATCTGCAGACTCCGAAGCCTGTCATATAGAGCTGGGCTGGATGTGTCTGGTGGCCTGGGCTTGTCAGGGGTGGGGGTGAGTACAGAAGTCAGGGAGAATCTTCACGTCCCAAATGTCTGCTTCTGTCTCCTCTCATGACTTATGGAATGTTTTCTGGGTGCAGCCATGTGGTCACTATTCACAGAAGACCTGGGTGAGACAGGTTATTCTAATGATGCATGAATGACAGGACAAATTAGATTATGAGAGAGAGGAGGCAGAGTGGGGTTTAAGAGGGAAACTGATGTGGATGGGTGCTTATTTATAAACACCTTGGGGGCAACAGTTATGAAGGGAGTGTGGTAGCTAGCTGAGCAAGGATCGAAAAAAATGCAAAAGAATTGATAGCTGAGTTGGTAGAGGGTTACTGTGTGAGCAAAAGGACCCACATAAAAAAGTCAGGCCTGGTAGTGCCAGGTTTGTAATCCTAGCACTAGGGAGATAGAGACAGGTGGATCTTGGAGCTCTCTGGCCAGCTGGTGTAGCTCAAGATAGTCAGAGATCCCATTTGAAGAAAACACATAAGAAGTGTGGCATGTATTCATTTCTCAGAAGCACTTGATTTTTTTTTTAGCGATAAGAAAGTGCCATTGTAAAGACTGGATTATAGACACTCCAAAAAACTTCGTGGTGAGCCAAGTTTGGTGGCACATGCCTGGAATCCTTGTACTCAACGGCACTGAAGCAAGGGGGCTGTTTGGCTTTAAGAATAGCTTGGGCTAAGTAGAGGCCAACCTGGGCTACAAAGCCCTGCGTTAACAACAAATAAACTCCCTTGAACAGAATAAACAAAAATAAAAACTAGTATGCAAGAGTCTTAACATCCTTGTGTGAAAGTATCCTTATGTAACACAGTAGCATGTGCAATGAATATGCATAATGGAAAATTTTACAAAGACAAAAACGAAAAAAAGTATTTCCTGGTAGAGGTGCCATTGAAGTCTCCTTCACTCTCTTGCTGGACAGGAGGAGCATGTGTTGATCCTGAGTTTACAGAGTCACACTAACCTCATTCCATCCTTATCAGGATGAAGCTTGGGAATTCCAACGCTGTCTCCACAAAATCCCCATGGCTTGTGTTGATATCCAGTGGAACTCCTGTTCTCATGAGAGAAGGGAAGTAGCTTCCCGTAAGGGTTGTGGCCTTTCAGGGATATAAGGTCTCTTTCTATAGGCAGATACACAGGAGAAGAGTTCATCTCTTGTCAAGTTAAATGAGGAGAATCTGGTTTGTCGTCATCAGAGACACCGCCTAGGGGCTGCATGGTGGGTGTCCAATGTTGAAAGGCTTTGACTGTCCTTGGAGCAGGACATCAGGAAATCCCCTTCTAATGTGCACACTGCTTCAGCCTCTGTAAACGGGGTGTCAGAGAAAGTGAGAGCTTCCTTACTAGTGGCAAGTCACATACTGAAAAAAGTAAGATATAGGAGAATTTAACCACTACCCACTGTACCTGCCTGCAGTGACAGTGTTAGGAGGACCAAGAGGTGGAATATGTAATAGTTAAGGCAAGAATGCCACCCTACCAATGCCCCCATGTCTGGTGCTTTCTTGCTGTGTCCTAGACCCAGATCATTGCTTGAATGTTGCTCTGAGAGGCAAACACGCCCATCCTGTGATGGTTTGAATCTGAAATGTTCCTCACAGGCAAACGTCTGTGTTTGAAGACTTGGTCCCTAACTGGTGGCACTATTCCGTGGGAGCTGTGGAGCCTTTAAGAGGTGGGTCCCGTTGGAAGCGCTAGATTTCAAGGGGTGGGTCTTTGAGGGTTACGGCGAGCCCTCTGATTCCTCCTGTTCTTTTTCTCCTTCAGGTCAGGTGTGATGTGAACAGTTTCTGCCACATTCTCCTGGGACCATGCTCGAAGCGGCTCTGCCATGCTTTTCCTGCGATGATGATGGACAGAAGCCTCTGGAACCAGGAGCCAAAAGAAATCTTTCCCCGCTTAAATTGATTCTGCCAGGTATTTTGGCCGTCTTGGCACACACACCAAAAAGAACTAATATCTTTTTCCACTTCCTCTGCCCGGGGACTTTCATTCGTCCTTCTCAGCTGGGGCTAGAGGACAGCGTGTGAATGAAAGGACTCAGATCAAGATGTGCAGGACGGAGGGCTGTCAGGACCGAGGGCTGTGCAGGGGCGCGTGGTGGAGAGCACCCCCCTTGCTGAGAAGCTCCGCTCTGGGGATAGACTTCAGATGCTGCGCCCGGAGCAGGCAACTGTGCAGCTGTCCCCCAGCCAGGCGGCTGAATGCCCGCTTTCAGGCAGCCCGAGGACTGCCGGCCCCTTCCAGTCTCCACGAAAGGTCAGAGGGAGAAGAAAAAGCGATTCTTTACTTCTGGCTCGGCATCGTTCATATCAAGTTTCTGTTCTGCAGCCCGCCACGTGTGCGCGTGCGCACTCCATCAGCCTTGCAGACACTTGTTCAAGACTTTCTGGCATCTAAAGAGAACGCTTTCTAGCAGAGACACCTTCTTTGGGATCTTCAGAACGTTATTCCCAGCTCGTAGGATCGTTAGCCTTTCCCACTCAGCATCTGTCTTTTCATTCTTTGCATGTAACATTCTGGAAGGAGGATCCTGGCTGACATCGGTGGGTTCTGTGGGTACCACCCCCAGGCCATCTGGGCTGCTTCCCCGGCTTTGCCCTGTGATTTCCAATGAGTGGCTTAACAGCCTTCCCAATTAGGTCAGCGTTTTTAGGGCTGAATGTCGTATGGCCTGTAAAAGGTTTTGTAAAAGGGCAAAGAAGAACTAGTTTTGTCGACTCACTCTTATTTCTGGCATTCCCAAGGCATTAGACTTAATTCACACTGGAATGAAGAAGCAGCCGGTCTCATTTAATTGGCATCTGCATTTATAAATACAAGTAAATGTGCTTGAAAAACTCAACTTCAATATTCTGTCGGAGTTTCAATCCGTAAGCCTTCACATTGTAAGCCTGATGTTGTGAGGCATGCGCGTCCTCCTGCCAGGTTCATGTCCCTTGCCATATTCTGGCCCGCAGCAGCCACAGGCCTGCCTGGCCATGTTCAGAGAGCTCCCTTCCATGTCCAACTTCAGCCGCCATGACTTATGCTCCATTGTTGCGAGTAATTCTAAATCTTACATTCTGACTCTCCTCTAGGGGCCTGCCACTATCTTTGAAGTCTGAGTTTATTGATGCATAAACTCTTGGTAGCTCTTAAGTGCTTTTACCGAAGTCTGTAAGAACTGTGGCTCAGGTGTCTGGCGCCTGCCCAGCCCGGGGGAAGGGCAACCATACAAGGTAGCTCATGGCTCCTTGATGAAATTTCTTGGAGCGGAACATGACGTTCTTGCCACCCTGACAATCCAAACCACTTTAAAAGAGTGTTTTATTTTGCTCGGAGTGGCCAGATACCACAAGCACTACTCGAGTTCAAGATTACACAACCCTGGCATTCCAAAGACGATGTGTGCAGCTTGTGCATGAATAGATGAGGTCTGTGTTTGGAGGTGGAAGTCCCAGACAGGGCCTGGACCCCAAAGACTGTCGAATCATTCTCACCTTGAGATGTCTGCTTGGCAAGCATTTCTCTCTCTCTCTAGAGGGTATTATGCTTAGAGGACCCAACATTTATACACACTGGCACGACATGCATGCACAGACACACTCGGGCATTATGCAGCTGTGGCATGAAGGTCGGCTCTTAGGGCAAAGCAGTTTTCCAGTTCCCTATTCTTTTTGATTTTCGCTGTGCAGATCAACAGATTTGCAATTTTAGTGGTCATTCCATTTGGCAGCTCTGTTTGTAATTTATTTACTGTGTGTGTATGTGTGTGCGTGTGTGCGTGTGTGTGTGTGTGCGCGCGTGCATCAGAGGGCACTGCATCTCTGTGGAGGACCAAGGGCCAAGGGTGACCTCAGAAATCATCCTGGATTGCTTTTACCTCTTTCTTGCTTTGCCTTGGGATTTCCCAGGCTCCACCCATCAGATCCAGAAGCACAGACTGCCACCATTTCTATCCTATGTTTTTTATAGGACCTGGGATCGGAACGCAGGATCTTCTGCTTGCAAAGCAGATTCTTAACCTCTGTGCTATCTCTCCAGCCCCAGCTCTGGATTTTGAACTGGCAAATCCTCATGTGCTTGCCCTACCACTGAGCTACTGCCAGAAGCCTAGCAGACATGTTATTTTCACTGAAAACAGCAAAGGATGAGACAATAGACAAAATCTTTTACAGTGTCAGTTCAGTCCTTTTGTTTCATGGACTTCTGATAATGATTTTGCAAATTTGAGATCCATATTCAACTAGCAATACTATTAGGGGGCAGTTGATATAGGTGTCAAAAATCCAATGTGCTGGGAGAGAGGCTATAATTTATTAAACTCTAGGTGCATAGCATTGTAGAGACACAAGTTACATAGAATGTGGTTCTTAGGAGATCCACGAAGAACCAAGTCACTTCCCTTCATGAGTGAATAACTGTAGTGTTGGGGACCATTGTCGCCAACCACTTTAGTTCACAGATTTAATTCAACGTCCAAAGTGACCAGTTCATTTACATACGTATTGACTAGTTGATCAGGTTCTAGAATTGCTTTCTACAGACTAATTCAACCTGGAATTATAAATTCTCCCTATTACCAGAATGAAAATTGAATTACTTCCAGTAGTAATTTTGTCACAGCAAATATTAGCAAAACAAAGACAGAAAATGCAGTATGTTAAGATATCTATGACACAACACTGATCAAAAACTGCACTTTTCATGTAGGTATTTTTAATATATATATATATATATACACACTATATATATATATTATCGATTAAATTTTTAAGTGGAGTTGAAATTTTTTTCATGTATGTGTGCCTGGGATGTGTATGTGTGTGTGTGTATGTGTGTGTGCCTGTGGAGACCCAAGGGTGAGGTTGGGAATCATCCTCTATCACTCTTCTTATTGTTTCTATCTTGTTGTGTGGCCCCACCTGTAATTCCAGCCCTGGAAGACGGAGCCTTGATATCTAATTAAACCCAGAGCAGGGCCTTGGGTTCATCTGGTTAGCCAGTTTGCTCTGTGGATTCCCAGGCTCCATCTTCCAGGACTGGAATTACAGGTGGGCTCCATGCCCACCAGGCATTTTTATGTGGGATCTGTGTATCTGAATTCAAGCCCTTTGCTTTCAAGGCAAAGACTTGAACCACTGAGCAGAGGCCTGCACTTCCAGCCCGGAAGACTCCAAAGCAAAACAAATGGGAGGTAGAAGCAATCCAGGGTGATTGGGAAGTTGCCCTTAGGCCTCCACAGCCACACACAATACCCTGTGTCACACATGGCCACACATGCAAAATCTTTTTTTAAAATTAAGAACTTTAAAAGTTGTTCAAGATGGAAGCTGGCTTAGAATTCGTGGATGTTCTCCGCCTCCTTCTCCTTCTGAGTGCACAGCGCTCACATGGGAATTTCATTTTGCCTGACCTGACCGGCACAGGAAGGAGCCAGGTGCGGGAGGATGGCGGCCTCTCGAGCTGGCCCTTCAGGAATCTGACCAGGCTATGCTCAGAAAACCGCTTCTAAACGACCTTCAAAGCCCTGGAATTGATTTAGAGAAAATCTTGCTGGCAGTGACGGATGTCCTTTCCTCTGAGGGGTCTCAAGAAAGCGGGTGAAGAATGAAGTGCTTCATTCCAAACATCTGATGGGTTCCCTTGAAATGGTTCCACTCTGATCCACTTCTGTGGCTGCGCTGGGGCCGCCGCATCTGTGATGAGGTCATTGGTTGGGGGCACACAAAGGATTCCAGGGGAACACGCATCATACACTGAGGGCTATTCACGGCATTCATCCCTCCTGGCCGCTCAGGATAACAATGAACCTTCTCAGGGTTACACGTGCACGCTACCGAGACAGGGGCCAGATGCCTTTCATATCCCCCAACCCTCAGGAACACAGAGCATTTATTATAACATCCGGCCGAGAAGGTCCTGGGAACAGCTTGGAGTGGCCTATAATTAACTACATTTAATAATAAATGCACATGCTTCTTAAGAACTGTGAGAAGTGAAAACAAACCATCTTTTCTCCCTCCTCCCCCACCTCGCCATCCTTCCTTTTCACAAGTAAGAAAAACCAGGAGCCTCTATTTTCTTTTCTTAAATAACAATTGCAAAGGATGTCTGGTTAGCTGGAAAGGGAAATTCAATTACTTGAGGATATTCTCTTTCATGTTTAAAAAAATGACTTGTGCTTACTTAGGTAGATGTGTATGTGGAGGATTTGCTGAAAGTGTGCCCCTTTAATCACTCATGGATTCTACCTCCAAAGGCTTTCAGATGACCTCCAGGCAAAGGGGCATGCTGTGGGTGGGACCAAGTAGCCACTTGGATGAGTACTTCTTACATTCACTGCTATACCCAGGAAGGAAGGAGGAGTTAGAAGATTCTCCCTAGTGGGGTCCCAGGTCTATGGTCCCACACGGGCCCAAATGTGAGCAGATAGGTTTTCTGAGAGCAAGAAAGAGAAGTAGGCTCAACGGAATGTGGACACATTACACGAAGTTGCACAGGAAGGCACAAGGGTGAGACTGAGTCTACATGTAGGCCAGGGGGTTGCAGCTGGAGGTTATGGTGAAGGGCCGACACAGGCATGGGCAGACTGAGGGGACGCCAGCAGGGTGAGTATCCTGTGGCATCTGTCATTATTTGTAGAATAACATTAATAGCACAAGTTACTCATCAAAAATGGAAGATTGGGAATCTCAGGAAAGTGACATGTTCTCTGAGTAGTACTTTCTCTATCAAATGGGGTAAAAATATGCATCTTATATGCACTGCTGTGAGGACAGAATAAAATAATACGTAAGATCATTTGGCATATTCCCACTGCACAGCAAGTAATTATCAAGTGTGGGCTGTTATTAATAATGTGAACATTCTGAAGGCACTTGTTGAGTGGAAATTGTTTGGTTCATTGAATAATTCTGTACACAGAGCAAGCATATGACGGAAAAGGAAACCATGCAAACTCGTTAAGGCTAATATCACATTGGGAGTCTGATCACTCCATTTCTTTGACAGGTGATGAGTGGGAGATGGGGTGACAGAACTAATGGGTGTTTTCTTTTGTCCTATAATTAAATAAAATGAAATTATGTGTACAATGGGTTTGTACACCTTCGATGCGTACAATGAGTAAGGGAACATTATTAGCAAGAGCAGCTTTTCTGACTCACAGTAAGAAAGCACATGCGCAAGGGTGTTCCCAGTACTTTCTGACTTCACCACCAACCTCAAAGAAGAACTTTCTGTTAGATGGTTGGAAAGCCTGATTTCTGTTGACATACCTGATCTAAAAAATGTGAATGGGTGGGGATAAGGTGTACATTAAAACACAAGAGAGGGCTGGAGAGATGGCTCAGGGATTAAGCCTTTGCCTCACAAGCAGATCTGAGTTCAAATCCCAGATCCCACATAAAAATGCTTGGTAGAAATGGCAGTGACCTGTACTTTTAGCCCTGGAAGACAGAGCCTGGGAAACCCCAGAGCAAAGCAAAAAGGAGGCAGAACATTCCAGGATGATTCCCAAAGTCACCCTTGGGTCTCCACAGACACATACAGTGTCTTCTTCTATGCACACAAAAACATCTATGTACATCCACATGCCTATAGATACTAATATACATAAAATAAATACATAAATATGAAAATGAAAGAGAATTTGGCTTCAGTCAACACTCAAATCAAACACTGCTTTTAACTTTGTATAATTTTTATATAAATATTGCCCCAAATAATCTCTTTTATTATGCACTTGTTATTGAGTAATATATTTTAGATATCAAAGTATATTCCACTGTATACATTTTTAGTTTTAATTATATTTATTTATTATTTGTGTATTTATGTGCATGTGTGGGCACTTGCATGCCATGGCACATGTGTGGACTTCAGAGGACAACTCGTGGAAGCTGGTTCTTATTCTTCCACTATGAGCTCCAAACTCAGGTTGAACTCAGGTTGTCAGGCTCGGCAGCAAGCCACCTCTACCCGCAAAGCCCTCCTGTGGCTCTCCATGGAGGAACTTCTGAGAAGCACTAGGAAGTCAAGAACAAGAAACTTGAAGCAAGATAAGTTGATCCTTTGAACCAGGCAGCGGAGGACTAGGGCATTGACTCTTTATTGTTTGAAGAGCTTTTTAATAGTCTCACAGGAAGGTGAGCACTTTAAGGAGTTTTTGATTTCTCTTGACTTTGACCAAGAAAATGGAATCATTGACAAAATTGTGTCTCATAGACACAAAATTATGTCTCATAGTACTTTTTGGTGGGTTAAAGGCAACAGGGTAGTTGTTTTTTGGACAATATAGATTGGGGAAAAATAACAGTAATTATGGACAGAGCATGTTGAGTGGAACCTGCAGATTTGTTGACAATGTCAAAATGTGGCCTCGAAGGCTCAGTTTGCTGGGATTGTTTTTTTTTTTTTTTTTTTTTTTTTTTTTAATTCAGGCAACAGATGATGAGTTAAGGCAAAAGCAGGGTGTGTCCGTCGTCCTTCAGGTCTGGGCCCCAGACCAAGCCCTGAGGCTCTCCTGGCGCCTTCTTTTAGCCTTTTAGAAAAGGCAGGTCAACCCATTTCCTCTGAGGACTCTTGAAATGCTGGTGGTGGCAGATTTCCATTCCCACGTGTCCTTCCGGCTGCACTGCTGGATTCTGATCACCCAGCAAGTGTCGGGAGCCCGTGATGCCAGCAGCATGCAGCCGCTGCGCAGGTTCGCTTTGCAGAGCCCCTTCTCTTTCTGAATTCTCTCTATTCCCTTCTTGCTTCAAATCCTGAGCTCCCTAGGGTGGCGACAGGCGCTTCTTAAACACTGGACAACATGGTGGAGGTGAAGATCTGTTGTAAGATCTGAGGGATTTGCTTGGTGTCCATCGCGATGAAAGACCGGCCAGCTGGCAGAGTTCTCTGCAGCCTGCCAGGAGGGAAAGGGGAAAAAATTGACCATTGCAAATCTAGGCTCCTCTTCCAACCTGTCGCCCTGGGCAAGCCATAGCATCTAAATGTACTTAGGAAAGGACATCTTCACTTCTGCTACCTTGTCTCATTGTGTGCAACGGAACTGGCTGTCGCCAAGCAACCAAACCCTGGAAAAGCTATAGGGACAGACACAGTGAAAGCGGTGAACTGGAAGAAAGGGCTTTTCAGTGAGAAAATTAGCAGATTTGAAAAGAAAAAGAATTGTCTTCCTTTCATGACTTCTCTTTGCCAGTAGCTTAAGTTCCCTTGGTAGCGCAGAACCCTAGGGGCCTATCTGGAAGTAGCTCACCTGGGTCCAGCAAAATGTGCTGGCCTCATACTGCTCTTCCCAGTGCTTTTCTTTCCTTAGAGAACAGGACCCCAAAACGGTGCCAGTCAAATCCCCAAGTGTCTTCCTCTCTCATTCTCCCTGAATCTCATAATGTGAAATACAATCTTCATTATCCATAACTGCTGCTTTGCTGATATTGGAGTTATATAGCCTTATGCTAGATTTTTTTTAAACACCAGTTTATAATGTGGAACAAAAAGGCCAGTTTTGAAGACAATAAAACTGTAAGACACAGTTACATTTACTGTGCCAACAAAATCTGGTTTGGGAATGACATTTAATAAAAGTCAACCATCCTGTGTAGTATCATATATTTGGCACGCCTGGTAGACCAGCTAACTCTGTGATATATCTTCTGCCAGTGGATATTGGATCATTTCCCTAGGAAACCACAAGGGCATTATTGTGCTTTCTTAAGTATTCCAACAGGATCTGTCCACTAGAAAGGCAGGCTAACCAGTATTCATTGCGCTTGCATCAGCCTCACACTGGCTGGGGCTGAGAGAATGTGCGCAGATGACCAAACCTTCTCTGGTCTGAACCACAGAGGCAGAAGGTGGGACAGAAGACAGGCTCTTGCTCTGGAGGGAAGGATTTTTTTTAGGGGATAAGATTTTAGTTGCGTTTTCTGCTTTTTATAGATATTGTAAGTAGAGAAAACCCATGAATCCTTTTTGCTTATAACTCAAAAAGATACATGTTGGTATGTTTAAGTTATGAAAATATTTCCAGATCTCTCCTTTCAGCTCAGCCCCAGTGCTATTTATTGTTGGGCCATAAATTTCTGAAGTGACTATATTTATTGTAGTAGTGCATATGTGAACACATCCTTATTTAAGAGGTAAGTCTATAGGGATATGCATGTATATGTATGTGTATATATGCTAGTTTATATATAGTATATGTAGACATACATACACACATTTGTATATTGTCTCTTATGTCAGGAAAATAGCTATTTACTACTTTTGATTCAACTCTCTCTCTTTTTTGACAAGTGTTCTACCACTGAGTTACATCCCCAGTCCCTAGATATATATAATTGAATATGATTCAAACATAGACTGATTAGTTTGGGCTCTGGATCTTTGTAAAGTGCCTAATGGATAAAATTGTCTAACTTATTGGTGGAGAAGCCAGTTGGTGATTCTTTATTTGATTGTTAGCTTAAATACAAACTAAAAAACAACACATAATTTTTATGACTGTGTGTTCAAACAAGCCAGCACATCACATCCTCTCAAGCAGATGGTAAAGAGTAGTAGACTCTCTACGTTCTGCATTCGCGTCAGCCCCGTAAACAACCCTCGTAACTAAGGTCAGGAAACAGCATGTGTCAGGTATCCTATACCTGCCCTTTGCTATAACCTGTAGCCACACTTACCTGGCTGCTTGATCTCCTAAAGATCCAATGAAAATGGCAAAGGCATTAACTTGAGGTTCACTCGTGAGGATTTGGGCAAACTTGGCAGGATGTATTCCATATCTTGAAAAATTTGCATCACTTAGGACGATGACAAAGTGCTCATCAGCCTCTTCTTTGACCATCTCCTTGATGGCATGTTCCGTCCCCTCGAGCGTGTGGTCCCCACTCATGCAGAACTGAGCATGGGCGTGCATTGTCTGGAATCAAGGCAGAGCCCGAGAGCTCTGGGTGAGAATCCTGGAGGACGCGCATGTGCCCGATCCCCGTAAGCTGGTAAAAAGTGTCAGTGTGAACTCTGCTTTTGCAAATTACAGTGACAGGACATGTGATGTTTGTATTTGGTAGAATTTTGTTAAAAATACAGAATGTTCCAAAAATGATCACAATGGACACTTAATTTTATAATTCAAACTTCTATTTAAGATGAGAAAATGGAAAGAAAGAACAAAAGAAAAAGAGAAAGAAAGAAAAAAGAAAGAAAGAAAGAAAGAAAGAAAGAAAGAAAGAAAGAGAAAGAAAGAAAGAAAGAAAGAAAGAAAGAAAGAAAGATAGACCTGTGTTATCAGCCAGAGGAAGGAACAGACTGAATTTCCAATACAGAAAATCATTCTGTAAGACCAAACACTGTACTCAGCAGCAAAGGAGAAAATTTGTTTTTAGTATGTGAAATTGAAGGTATCATTAAAAATACTAAGAAATTTGTGAAGTTGGGAGCAGAGAGCATGGTAAAGAGACGTTGTTTTCCTTCTGTTGAACATGTGGGGTATGAGATCTGGGTTTCAAGGATGCAACACTAAAGTGTATGTATAATCCCTAGTACTCTGAAATATGCAGGGAAATTTAAATTTGGAGTGCTGAGAAAAGCATGTTAAGCATGACAGATGTTTTCTAGTTAATGCTTGTGTGTTTATGAAGGGAAACGTTTTTTTTCTTTTCAGTACATATTGTTTTTTTCAATGAATATTTTAGTCTTCACTTTATCTGACAGACGTTCTCACAGTATAGAGACAACCAAATGTATTTACCTTCAGAATTTCAAGTCTCTGCTTATTGTCCTTGGGGATTTTGTTCATTGGAACGAGGCTGATATTGTAGCCATCTCCAGAGTGTCCGGCGATGTCATACTACATACAAGAGAATCAGAAAGTTACAAAGCCTGTCTATCCCCTGATGACCACTGTTCCTGTAAACCTCCACATCTGAATTGCTCCAAGCTGCTCAACATTTGGCCCTAAAGCAATGCAGAAAGATGAGGTGTGTTCTTCAGCAAAGGTAACCGAGACTCCTGTCCTTAGGTTGGGTCTGACGCCGCCCTTCAGCAAGAGGTGGAAAGTATGATGGAGGCTTCAGAAACTATCCCTATATTTCATTTGTAACTTCCAAGGAAGACTTGGAAGGAATTAACTCTCTCTCTCTCTCTCTCTCTCTCTCTGAAGAGCAGAATTCTGCGGGAGCTGGGGACTGTCAGCATTCTGGCTGCCGGTGTGAAACTCTCTCTACTCTTCCTATGAGGGACAGGATCTGTGGATGTGACAGACACCACTCATGAGCATATTAACTTTTATGGAAAAGGGAATTTTGTAGATATAATCAAGTTTACTTGACTTTGGATTAAACAAAAGGGAAATTATTTGAGGGACCTAAACTAATCACACAAGCCCTTTAAAAACAGAGAGCTTTTCTTCCTGACCTGAAGTGTGCGTGGGATTTAACATGCGAGCGTTATCTGCGGCTTAGATGGAGGGGAGCGTAGACAAGAGCCCGGCCCCTTGAAGTTGCGAGCTGGCAAGGAAGCAGGGTCTCTGCTCTTCACTCTGAGGAACTGAATTCTGCCAATAAGTTCAGCCTGCAAGCCAATCCCTGGGTAAGAATTCAGTCCACCTGACACCTGCACTTCAGGCCTATTAAATTCTAAGCAGAGACTGCACTTTTGAATCACAGAACTACAGTTTAATGAATAGGCATTGCTGCAAACTGCTGGGTTTGTGGTAATTTGTCATGCATCAATAGAAAACTTTCAAAAGTATTATAACACACTCAGAAATTATAGAAAAGCATCATTATCAATAATCCCACTAAAAATAACCTTCAATATCATTCTATTACAGGAGCTCTTGAGTTTTTATTTTCTTTGAATACAACATGTAGATGTGTAGAAGTTGCGCATTCACATACAAACACATTTGTGTTGATGTATTTTTCACTACAATATCAACAGTGATTTATAATCTGCTTTTCCACTTAATAGTGCATGGCACCTTTTAGAGAAAGGTGGTCCTCTCCCTCTATTTAGAACTTCACCATTCTCCTCTTGCATTCCCTTTAACTTTCCTTAATTTCGTGATGCTGGTCTGAAGGCTAGGGTATACCTTGGGAACACTGGGGCACTGCAGTATGTATGAAGAAGGGTCTGGCAATAATGATTTTAGGGAACACTTGGGTACTAAAGAATATGTACCACCCCACTATCAATTGACAATTGTTCTCTGAATACTTACTGCACAATGTTATGCTAGGTGTTGTGGGGAATGCAATTATTCCTTTATATGTCTGCTCTTGTGAAAATGATGAGTTCTTTAAAAGCAAAGTCATCTCTGATTCCTCTGAGTATTTTTTCAGTATCTATGAAAGTTCATTGCAGAAATGCTTTAAGACACTTTGTAATCAAGTTGGGACAATAAATGGCTTTCCTTTTGCTTGTGGGCTACATTCTTTTACAAACAATCTAGAAACTGGAATGCATTTTTTTTCCACCTAGAGATCATGTGATTAAATAGTGGCTTGCCCAAGTCAGCTGATAAAAAGCTAGCCATAACCTAACTGAAAATGCCACATTTAAAATGAAACATGAGGGCTGGAGAGGTGGCTCAGGGGTTAAGCCTCTGCCTTGCAGTCAGAAGGTCCTGAGTTCGGATCCTAGACCCCAGGTACAGACGCCAGGCAGAAGCCGGGGCAGCCTGCATTTCTGGTTCTAGTAGGGCAGAGCCTGTGAATCCTGGGGCAGAGTAAACAAGGAGGAGGTGGAGGCAGTCCATGGTGGTTCCCAAATTCGCCTGTGGTTCTACACACACACACACACACACCCACACACACACACACACACACACACACACATGCATAATTGAATAAACAATTAAAAAAAATGAAACATGAAAAAATTCCTGTTAGTCAAAAACAGGATGTGTTTTGGATGTGTGAACATTATATACTGGGGAAATGTGCCTTGGGAGAAAGACTTGGCAGTCACCTCCAGGAAGAGAATGTAACTGGAGGTCCATATAGGATATTTAAATCTTAAAAGCTATAAATCTGGCTAAAACATGTTCTTATCTCCTACTCTGATAAGTTCACATTGTATTGTTCAGAGAAGCCAGGACCCAGTGACAAGTATTTGCCTCCCTGAAGCTCATTTGGGACATGGCAGGGTGGGTTTTTCGTGCTTCTGATCCAGCCTGACTATGCCTCAAACCTTGAGGTGGTCACATCCATCGACATTCCTGCCAGACAGACCTAGGAAAGAAACTCAAGCAGGACCTGAAAGCAGGTGTGGGGTATTTCATCAGGATAACTGCAGGCTGCAGAGGCCTGTCCCGGGCCACGGATACCTCCCAGGTAGGGCTTGGTCGTGGAGGGTCAGGGTGGAGCCAAGAGCTGGGAGATTACTTCAGGTCTGGCTTTACGTTAGTTTTTCTTGTGCATGTACGTAATGTAATGTGTGTGTGAGTTGCACGGGTGCCACCACAGAGGCAGAGGATAACCTCTGGGTGTTGTTCCCACCTTTCCACCTTGAGAGTCTGGAATCTGAACTCAGTTCTCATGCTTACACAGCAAGCACTTCACTCACTGAGCCATCCGCACAACTCTTTCCTTCTTTCGTTTCTTTTTCTTCCTATTTTTTCTTTTATGGTGGTATATACACAAGGCTGTAGGGCACTGACATACTAGGTAAACGCCCTCCCACTGAATTATATCTCTAACCCTCTTTTTGTATTTCAAGAGAGGACTCACCAAACTGCCTTGAACTCACTGTGCGGGCAGACAGGGCTGTGAACTGGTAATCTTCCTGCTTCATTGCTCTGAGGAATTGCGTACAGGCCTCCACTATCAGGCCAGTTTAAGTTTATTTTTCAACATAAAGAATGATACTTGTAACTAAAATTTACTAATACACTAAAAACCTTGGCAATAAATACTAAGGATGTAGAATATTCTATATATGGAAAACATCTTTAGCGTAGCTGGTAATCAATATAATGGAAAAGTAATAAATAAAAGTTGAAGTCTAAAAGTTGCTCAGCTCTTGAAAAGTATTCTATGTAGAAGATGACTGGCTACAGCATGTGCCTGACTACGGTCACCACGTAGCTCATGTGAGGACAAGTGCTATTTGGGGAAGCAATGTGACTCCCCCACGGAGGCAGTCCCAGTCTGACAGGTCTAGTTTCACAATGGTTGTCAAGGATGTTTGTAGCAAATAAGGTCTCCCGTGAAGGTGCAGGTCAGGCTGCTTTCATGACAAGGCTGGTGAAGTAATGTGCCGAAGAGGGTCTTATGCCTGCTGTGAGACAGCTTAGCAGGTAAAGGTGCTTGCTGTGCACGCCCAGTAATTGACTTCAATCCTGGAACCCACCTACAGGTGAATGGAAAGAACCGACTCCACGAAGTTGTCCTCTGACTTTCATATATGCACCGAGACACGCAACCCATACTCCACTTTATATACCTTACCCGCATATCCACAATAATAATAAATAAATAGATTAAAAATTTTTAAAAAGAGGATCTTATGCAGAAGGAAGAAAATTAGTTCCTTGGAACAGAAGTGGATTTCTCTAATGGTGTGAGGTAAGAAAATGAACTGATTTTGCTTTTTTCCCCCCTTTTAACTGGTGGTTAGAATTCTTATTAATTAGATGACAATGGATAAGACTATGTAAATCTTTGACCACATGATTTGTTCAAGAATTCCTATATGTTTAAAAAATAGTCATTTTTTCACCTGAAAAACTGTTTAGGTTCAAGGAAAATGGACAAAACTCATTCTGTTTTCAGCACGTGTGTGTGTGTGTGTGTGTGTGTGTGTGTGTGTGTGTGTGTGTGTGTGTGTGTGTAGGACATCAGGTGTTTCATTGTCTCTGTCTTACTCCCTTGGACAGGGTCTTTCACTGAGCCTGGAGCTGGGCTGGCAGCCAGGAAGCCCTAATGATCCTTATACTTGTGAGTACTGGGTTTCCAGACCCATGTAGCCATGCCTGGCTTTTTTTTTATTACACATTTTATTTTTGCCTCATCATACAAGCTCAATAGTTACCCCCTCCTCTCCCGTTCCTCTTCCCTCCCTGTTGTCCCCCATTGCACTCTCCCTGCTTTCCACCCTTCTTCTCACTCTCCTCCCTCCCTCCCCCTCTCCTGGTTCTTACCACTTCCTCCCTCCCATTCCCCAGAGCATCCATTTATATGGGTGCTGAACCTCCCTGTAAGTCCTGTTCTCTAGTGAGGGTTCAGGACTCATAACCTGGGGCCCCTTCTTGGACTGCCCGCTAGCATGGGAACTCCATTATGTCTGTTTTACTCCTTGCCTCTGAAAATCCTACTGCCTGAAGCCTTCTCCCCTGTGATCCGTACTAGACTTTGGGGTCTTGACATGTCAGCCATTGTGCAGGTCACATGACTGGATTTTTTTTAATTGGATGCTGGGTGTTGGAACTCAGGTCTTGTATTTGTTCACCAAGTGCATTTATCTACTGAGCCACCTCCCAGCCCTTTGTTTTCTTGACTGTGTGGTCCAAGCTGGCATCAAACTCATGGTCCCAACTTCCCGGTGCACAGTTGCCTCAACTCAATCATTTCTTTTCTCTAACTTTTGCTTCTGCCATTCACTTGGCCTGGACCTGGTCAGGACCACGGAGTCACCAGCCTGGATGAGGCCTCGTAAGGGCTTCCCCGTCACAGGTGCCCACAGACAAGCGCCTCACCATCCTTATCGAATGTCTTATACTTAGCTCGTAACTTTTCTTAGTGTCTCAATTCTTCATGCTGGTGATTTCCTTATTTTCCAAAGCATCCTGGAGATCCTGTGGAGTTTTTGCCTTAGAACATAAAGTAAATCTTAAGCCTCAGCTATTCAGAAGCTCCAGCTAGCTAGAGCGCACCCCTTTCTAATGCTTCTTCACTTATAAAATTTGTTTAGATCCTTGTTAGATTTGCTTTTGAGAATTTCATCCCTTTAAAGAATGAAAGCAAACGCAGAGTACATGCAAGGATTTATCACCAAGTAAGAAGGGTTAATATTAAAACAGAATGCAAAGGAAGCTCTACTTAAAACAAAGATCCATTAGCATTTTTATGACTATGATTTATGTTTTAATTTCTCCTTGGGAAGGCTGATTGGTTTGCTAGTTTTAGGAGGAGCCATGGTTTACTCTACATCTACATTATAAATAGGTATGAGATAATCCTGAGGCCTTCTGAACACTGACTGACGGCTGTTCTGAAATCCAAACATACCATTTAAAAGGGCACTGCTGACTGTGGGCAGCAATGAATTAGACAAAGACTGACTGATGCAGAAGGTCAAGGGACGTGCTGCCAGGATCCCAGCACACACAGTAGTTAATAAGCTGTAGAATGACCTGGCTCAGCTTGCTTCAACTCACACAAGTCAATATGAAACGAACAATGTTCTGAAAGGTCAAGATGCTAGACATGGCTCCGACATTAACAAGCCCTTTGATCTACAGCAATAAGCTTAACTTTTCCATACTTCTTTTCTACCTTGTAAATAGCACTAGCTTAGATGACCTCTAACATTATGTGTTTATAAATCATTTGGTCTCCCTGATAAAAAGAGATAATCTCTGTTTTACTGCTTTCCAGGGTCACTGAAAGGACAGGGTGATCCACTTAGAGACCAAGATATTCAGCAGTTGCCTGTCCTTCCCGGCATGCACTGCACCTTCCCACACTGCATGTGATCTGTGCGCTGGCTCTGTGGCTGGAGGTGTTCTCACTTCACAGGTGAAGGAACTGAGGCTGGGGGACTCGCAGACTTGCTTAAGCTATAGGTTTAGTGATGGCTCTGGAGTCAGTGTTACTGCAGAGAAATAACCACTCCCCAAGCGACGTCTCTAGCTAAGGTTTTTGCTTGGCCTCGTCAGTGTTTCTATAACAGCTGAGTCAATTCTAAATGCTTGTTTAACTTTATAAGGACTCAGCAGTCTGTGGACCCTTTTTGGTCTTATATCTGGGAAACAGTAAGAATATACTCAGGACCGGAACCCAAAGGACGCCCGATCTCTATTAATCACCTCCCCCTCCAAAATGATGAGACATGGGAAAGGAATTATTACAAACATACAATAAAGTTCAAAGTTTGTGACAGAAGAACATTCTCAGCAGGTGTTGGTTTGTCACACCGTTCTATAACTTTGTGGAGGTAACCCTCCTTCTTATCGAGGTATCTTTGAAGAAACTAGGTATATTAATAGTAGACTAATCTCTGTATGATGGGACGTTGTGAGCAGAAGAAGATGAGTATGGAAATGTTACAATAACTCCTGAATTAATTTTTACAAAATGTTGACTGAGCAGAAATGAAACAACTGCAACCAACAGGATGAAAACAATTAAGAACACCTGAGAGAGATCCTCACGGCTTCCCAGAGTCTAGCTGCCGCCAATGACTTAACCTCTTTGAATCTTGGTTTTCTTGTAATTCCTACCTTTAAGGTTCTATGTAAATTCAATGGTATTCCCAAGAAATAAAATGAAAAGTTGGCATCTCTAAGTTTTAGGAACACCTGTGCCTTGTGCTCACTGTCAGGGGAGGACTGAATCATATCACTGAAGTGGAGATTGATGATATATCTTATCCAGAGGAGGTTGAAAAGAAGAAATAATCCAATATTGACTCTAGGCTAGTTCCTTTCTCCTTCCCTCTCTCTCTCCCTCTCCTTCCTTCCTTCCTTCCTTCCTTCCTTCCTTCCTTCCTTCCTTCCTTCCTTCCTTCCTTCCTTCCTCCTTCCTTCCTTCCTCCTTCCTTCCTTCCTTCCTTCCCTTCCTCTTCCTTCCTTCTCCTCCCTTCCTCCCTCCCTCCCTTCCTCCCTCTCTCTTTCCTTCCTTCTTCCCTCCTTCCCTTTCCTTCCCTACACTGTCCCTCCTTCCCTTCCTTTTCTTTCATTCTTCTCCTCCCTTCTCTTTTGTTCCCTTCTCTTCCTTTCTTCCCTCCCTCCCTCTGCCCTATGCGACAGACTCCCTTCAAAGCCTCCTTTAGTACTGTTTGGTTTACATAATTTCACAGCAATAAACTACATGTTCTTTTCTTCCTAAAGCTCAATTTCTGAATAACATTTATAACATAAATACATTTATTTGTTGACATCATTATTTGAGTGCTTAGTAGAAAAACAGTCACCAAACTTTTGGTATTACTGAGTACTTTGAAAATAAGAATTGAGGCATTAAGAGGCTTTGAAAAGAAGCTCTATTTTAAGATCACAGGGAAAGCCTTCCCAGGGGCTTGGAGGGATCATGAGGAACAAACTGATGGAGGTAAAGGGGAAAAAATGCTTCTCGCCAAAAGTAAAATATTCATGGAATTATTACTATTACACCTTTAGCTGTCATGTTTAAATTCTATGTGGACAATAAAAACTATGCTGCTTCCCAGTGTAGGGACGTTTTAGAATAACTGTAAGCAAATGTTATTGTTCTATGCGACCTGTAAATACTGTTCTGAGAATAACTGAATTCAGTTGGTAGAAGAATTATGAGAAATTTAGAGAACGTCGAACGGCTTAGCCAATGTTTCTTGCCATTGCATTACCTTACTGCCTCATTAACTCTTGCTCGAGGGTCCCTGTGGTTTGGCATGTGTCATGGTAATGTGGAGTAAAAAGTAGGGAGTAGACGCCAATGGAGCCTCCTGAATGCAGATTGTCATGACCCATAACTCAGTACTGAGCTCCAGCCAAATACAACACAAGCATCAGCAAAGAGGGATGGGGAGAGTGCAGACCACCACACCAAGCCGGGCGCTTCAGAAAGCCGCAAGAAAATACAGACTAGACACCTTCAGAGTCCAGGGAGAACTGTGGGAAGACTTCACTAGGAACTGTCTGGAGCTGGAAGCGACAGTCTCAGATCACACCGCTGAATCGTACAGACACCATGTGTGATGACAGACTCCCATCTGCTCATGCGACGTTTTTCTATCTTCTGAATAAATGACAGCCTTATTCATATTTCGTAAATGAGAAACTGAAAGGCTAAATAAGTTGGGAATATGATCACACAGCATGAGGACATAGAACAGAGCACATGGCATGTAGCCACTGGTGCGTATGCACTGAATATTTCTGAGAAAAGATCATAATTCAGTACTTCAAGGGGAAAACTGGGGGAAGGGGAGAGGTAAAGCCTCTTCTCCCTTTTTTCATATTTCTTACATTTTGTACTGTATGTGCCCATTACTTATGGCCTCAAACATTTCATTAGACACAGGAAAAGTGCTGACAGAAAGTAATTGGCTTCATCTACTTTGCTCCTGTCCTCAGTGAGGGGGTCTGCGGCACAGCAGAAGCTGGTGGCCTGTGATCACTTGAATCTCAGAGGTGTGGCAGGGGTACTGGGTATCTGATAAGAGTCTCTGGAGTATCAATGCAGAAGGAAGGTAAGTGCTTGGAAATTGAAAGGATGCTGAAGCAAGTTAAAGTCAGAGGTTTTGAAACATTTGGAAAGATGTGGTTATTGATGCCGACACGGTGGATCCAACCACTCACTGGCCGTCTGTGGCCTAAACGATTACAAATTATACCGCACACTAGAAAGGATCTGCATCTTTTACAGTAACTATTTCTTGTGTCTTCCTTGATCCATAAAACATTAAAAAGACAAAGGCTAAAAATCAAGACAAGGTTTCATATGAAGTGAGGGAGAGTTGAGAGATGGAAGAAGCCAGGCAGGGACAGTGGGCCTTGCAGTAGCAGAATCGAAAGGACTGATTTCTTCTGGTTACCACAGAAGAGAGCTGCAGCACTTTACATGCCGTGTGACGTTAACCCTAGTGCTATTTAGAAAGGTAAATGTTTGTTTGCAGATTCTCCGAGCATCCTGTCATCCTGTCAGATGACCCTGGGATTCCTGGTGGCTGCAAGCAAGAGAGACTCTTGAACAGTTCCATGTGTTTCAGTGATCACAAGGAGAAACACATCCTAGTTCTGCAGGGAAACAGCTCCTCTTGGAAAGTCTGTGTGTCACTGACACTTGACCCTGTCCCTCTGCAGGGTCTGGCACCCCACAGTACTCACTGCTGAAAGTAGCTCTTCCTTTGCCACTTATTTCTAAAGGGACTTTCTCCCTTAGTGTGCCTGAGGCCGCAGGCTAGATGGCAGGCTAAATACAATTGCTTTGAGATTGCCTCTTTTTGGAGAGTACGTTTGATCCAGCATAAAATCTAGATTACCCGGGACACAGGGTATGTCCTTCACCATGTCTGCACATATGCCATTTCTCCCACGGAACTTCTGATGATAACTCCTTGGCATGTGACGGCATTCAGGGTTATCTGTGGCAGGTCAGGAGCTCCCTGCGGCTCATTAGCAGCAGGGTAGCAGGCTGGCTTCAGAGGTAAATAGAGGAGCACTGGGGAATCCCTTCTCTGTACTCAGACCTCTGAAACGGAGGTAACAGTGAACTGAGCAGCAGCTGAAGGCTGCTTTTCAACCTGCAGCCCATTGTCAGCTGGGGTGATGTCTTGCAGCACAGTCACCCGTGTGGAAAAAGGACACGAAACCAGCATGTTCCTGCGCTGTGTCCGAGCCTCGGCTGGGGATGGCAAATTCAGGGGCATTCGGATAAGCATAGGACGCTTAGGGAGATCTGGGAGCAGACTTCTTTGCTTCAGAGTACCTCTATGGGTAACATCACACAACTTGTAAAATGCAGCGTGTCAGTCCTTTTGAGTTCTGCTACTATGACAGTGGACGAAACAAATGCTCGCCTTCCCTACACTCTGGTGAGAGGATCATCATTTGCTGCTCTAGATGGAGTCTGTACCCGCTTTCCGCCATCGTGCCCTAACTCAGGGCTCGCTGCTGGGCAGTCAATGACACGTTCTTGGGTGTCAATGAACCTCTCGACATTCCAGTACCTTGAACTTCTCCTCGTAGTTCTCGAAGGCTTCCATGACCATGCACACAGCCTCCATTGAGCGCTCCAGCCGGTTGTCCACCCCGTTGAAGCGATACATGCTGCCAGAAACATCTACCACCAGGCGCAGGCGCTTGGGTTTCTGTTGCGGGCTGCCCAGCTGCGGGAGGGAAAGAAGGAAAACCGTGAGTGGCTGCTGCCCGGGCGGGGCAGCCCCCGACAGGGGGAAGGTCATCTGTGCGGCGTGGCCCTGACCAGGGCTGTCACCAGCAGGTGAAGAGACTGAGGGGGAACTTGGTTAAGTGGAGCTGTAAAGTTATGCTGGTAGTCGCGCCATATGGAAAGGATTTTCCTTTGGAAAACAGTCATTCCAAAGTCCCATCTAGTTTAGTAAAGTTGCCTTCTGGAGGCTGATGACAAAAATAATACATTAAAGAAATAATAATCTGGATATATACACACCTCACTGTGTCAGTGTAACTCTGTCCTTGGAGTCAGTACTCCTGGCAAGAGCTGGTGCTATTTTGGAGGGAAGCCCACACTAATTTTACGTGTACCTGTAATGTAGTCCCTTAAAAGCTATTTTCCACCTAGGCTGAAGAAACCTTAGATTTCTGAAAGAAGGTTCTGTGAGATGGGGTCTGGCAAAGAACTTAAGGAACACAGTTTTACAATGCCTTTTGTCTTTGGTAAGATTTCAGTTTTTCCTAGTTACTGAACCACTGCTTTTTTTTCCCTTTCTTGCAGTTAAAGTGCATTGAGCTACTGTCTGGCAACAGCTGTCAATTAAAATATGAAAACCTTATGAGATCAGTTTGATTTAAATCATATCTTCCAATGTACAAAATAAAAAAGTGTGTCAGTAACAAAAAAATATTAAAATTCTGGATGATTCTGTTACTTCGTACTTTCTGAAATGCATGAAAGCTAGCGAGCAGAGCCAGTAACTTCAAGAAAATACTGTAGACATCAGAGGATGAGAGTCTGAAGCAAATTCAATATCTTCCTTAAAAACTGGTTGCGTCTGTCCAAATTGAACACAGCGCCACCCGTGCTTCCATGACTACTCACAATTTTAGATTCTCCAAACACTCTGTGGACCACAATGAGTCAGTAAGACAGCAGTTTTTGACTCATGGCAACAACACAGAAATAAGAACTCCCAAATTACCACCAGATCTTCTCTGAGTAAACATTGAGAGATGCGGGGGGTGGAGGTGGAGAGTGGGGGGGCACAGAAAAGGGGAGTTCTGCCCTCTGCTGCCCCTTGGCTGTGCTGGTTATTCAGGGTCATAAGGAATCCCGAGGTCCACCCAAAAACTCAGTATTTGACCTTACTGCCATTATATGACAAATTCTTCTACAATGTCACTTAAGTACAGTAAGAGTCACTTAAGGGAGAATCCCTTATTGTCACAAAAATTAAGTCATGTGATAGACGAAGATCTTTAGGGTTGGGGAACAGCAGAAAGCCACCGAGGTGGCTCTGTCGTTCTCTGGTGACAGTTCTTCTGGGGGTCACAGGCAAGCAGGCCCCTCCAGGGCCCCTCCAGAGCCCCTGCTCCCTGTGTGGGGAGGGGGTCAGTAGGGGACTCACGGTTCTCTTGGCTCTGCTTCGCCAGGGTTTTGCTGATGGGAAACTCTGGCTGGTCGGAGTGAGGGGTGGGGTATTTGCTTCCTTGGTTCCTGCTCTGCTGTTGTTGGGGTGAGAGGTGGGATGGGAAAGTTGGCTGTGACTGAAGATCATAATTCCAAGAACTACCTACTTCAGATCCATGAACTAGCAGCACCTTTAGGTTTTAGCATCTACTCTCTTGCTTTGCCCTGTTAGACCTTGGGGTACAGTTTGATACCTGCTGCTACTACCCCTGGATTACTGTCCTGAATCTTCTGGGTTTGTTTAAATTTTTATATTGACTTTTCCTTAAATTGTCCAATTTGAGTGTGTTGTGTGTTTGGATGAGACTTTAACTTGAGAATAAAGTACATAATTTTATATTTTTCTTCTTTTTATTTATCTGTTTTTCATGGTCACTGTTTTCTGGGTTAATGGCAATCTGACACATCCTAAGACGAAAGGCTCTCTGCAGAAGACTATGTGGTCCAGAGGCAACCAATTCCCCATTACTTACTTGGGGTTCTAGGTCACCCCGACGCTTGTAGATGGCTCTTTCTCCAGTCAGACCATCGATGATCTTGGCATCGTCTAGCTCCCCAGTAGCTTGGTGTCTTAGCCACTGTCTTTCTTTACCTTTGGCCTACAATGACACACAAACGCATGCACATAAATACTTATTTTAGTTTTGCAGGGTCTTTGATATACTTGGTGCATGAATAACAGGAAACACACCAGGGATTCTTTCAGTAAGTGTTGGATCTGTATGAGCAGTCATAGGGTTTCTGACAAAAATTTTTCACGTGGTTTCTGATGTGATTCTGTTGACAAAGAAATAAATGCCTTTTGTGTGAATTTCATCAGTTTAAATTTTTTTAGCATATGGAATAATGAAAGAATTTACTCGAAGGATATATAAACAGGAAGATAGTATGCAAATGAACCCATGGAGAAATTACCATCTGGAAATGTAATGATGCTGTATTTCTTACAGATGTCTGTCATAGTTCACCTAGGAAATTTATTAGGTAACAAAATAATCAGCTTGAACTTGTTAGTGCTATCTGTAAGCCCAGAGAAAACATGAGCGTCAAAAACTTCCTTCTGGAGAGGAATTTGCTTCTCAAATTCTTGTGAAAAGTATGCAAATGAAAACAGCTGAGAAAAATATATGTGAACATTTTGTACCACTCACATTGTTCTGATTTCTAGATTCAGAAGTCTCTGAATTCCTTTTCTAAAGGTATTTCTACATCCTGCTTTGCTACAGTAACTTACAACTATGCCAGATAGGTAAGGAAGGCAGTTAAAAAACTAGAATATCCCAAGCGAGGTATATTTCCATTACAGCCTGTGATCTATGTTAAGTCAGTGATTTACATTAAGATGTAGGAAGAATAGCTAAAGCATTTTTAGGCATGTAAACCAGATTTTAAGTTGCAATATGTCTTTGGAAACAGCAAAATGTAGGAGAAAAATGGAATCATAGTTATAATTTTACCATTTTCTAATTCCTTTATGGTGAGATGAGGGGGTTTAAGTTTATTTTATTATAGTCAAGACAAGCATTTAAAAAATCACAGCAATAACACGATGCGTAGCTGCTGCAGTGGTGAAACATTTCTGGTTAGAACAACCATGTAGTAGCTAGACGGACAGGGTAGGAAGTGCTCAGGGTCAACGCCTTTCAATACATTTATGAAACTTAGCAGATCAGTACCTAATGATAACAATGGCACATCTGCTTTCTAATGTGGCATACAATTTTATTGCAATACTAATTCTGAGGATTTTGTTTGCTCACATCCTCGCAACACTGGAAGAGTGATACACTGATTCTTTTCCAGCCATTCTAGTGGGTAGTATACTCTCCTTGTTTCTACTTTTATCTGAAGATAAATGAATGACTGCTTGTCACTGATAACTTTTGGGAGGATGAATCAGTGGATATGATGAATGTTATCAGCTGTTTGAGACAGAGCTACCGGGAATGAAAACATTTCTGTAATAGCAGCACTTTTCATTAGCCTCTGCAAAATGACTTGAAGATAACATGGAAAGAAGTTTATGTTTCCTATCCTTTAGGCCTACCCACCAAAGCTTTGAAACTCAAAACAGGAAGAGGCCTGTCAGGATGAGTACTACTCAGGCCCATGGGCTAGGAGGCAAAGATCTCAAAACAGAATATCAAAATAGAAATCATATTATTTTGAACTGTGAATGGAAAGATTTCCGTATTTTAAGGACTCATTGAAATACTTTTTAAAATAGGAATTTCCTTCAGTATTTAAGTATATGCTTTTAGTTATAACAAGAGACCAAAACAGATTTTCCAATTCTATTTCATGAGTCAAACTATCTTTAAAATATGTCCTTCTGTTGTATAATATACAATAAATTCACATTAATGAAAATTCATTATACACAGAGCTACAGACCACAGACTACTAAAAAGTTTAAATTATAGAATTTCAAAGAAAGAAATATGATTTTATTACTTTCATATAAAAAATAGTTAAACAACGAAAATGCTCAGAGAATGATGCATTCTGGTTAATTTATTTTCTGGGAAATCTTGGTTAACCATAAAATACACACACACACACACACACACACACCATAGCATATAATGAATAGGCTTTACCGAAAGAAATTATCTTATGGTCTGTGACATCATCTTGTAATTTCAGCATTGAAAATATTAAAATATTAACTTCAAGTCTTTATATTTTTGGCCTTATGGTTAAGTAAGAGTATCTATAAACTTTACTATTAATTCAATTTTCTATTATTCTTTTAGAAGAAATTAGAAAGATGTTCAGTAGTAAGTATTGTAGGAAGTATAAGCATTCTACAGACTAAAGCAAGATGGTCAGTTAGTTTTCAATAAACTGTAAATATGTGTTTGAGGACACCTAGTGACTCTTTTTTAATGCTACTTTTTAGTATGTTAATCAACATTTGTTTTGTTACTACTTGATACCATTTAAATGAAATACCTTGGCTAGATGAAGGGAAACTGTTGCATAGCACTTATAAAATGACATATTATTACTCATTAAAAATTAAATTCTTGTGGTTCTTAATAGACACAAAAATCTTATTAAAAATATGGAAGGTTCTAATAGTGCAAGTATATTGCAAAGAAAAGAGAAAATGAATTATCTTTTTTTCCAGAAGAATTCACTTCTCCCTGAAGTAACATCTCATTGTAAGGGAAAATGGTGGCACGAACTTAACAAAGATGATTTTCATTAGAAGAGTCTGTACCTCTCTGATGCTGATGTGGAGCTATACAATCACTTTTGGCAACAGCTTGTTATCACTTATGGTCAGTTTTTTTTAAATTTTTTTTAAAAAAATTAAATTATTATTTATTCAATTGTGCATGTATGGTGTGTGCTCGTGTGTGCATGTATGTGTGTGTGTGTAGAACCATGGACGAATTCGGGAACCACCATGGACCGCCTCTACCTCCTCCCTGTTTACTCTGTCCCGGGATTCACAGGCTCCACCCTACCAGGACCAGAAACACAGGCCGCCCCCGCTTCTGCCAGCATCTATATGTGGGATCTAGGATCTGAACTCAGAATCTCCTGCCTGCAAGACAGAGGCTTAACCTCTGAGCCACCTCTCCAGCCCCACTTATGGTCAGTTTTTATAAACAAAAACAATTTTAGATCTTTCCTTCAGGTGTTGAATATGTTGTGCCTCAAAGCAGTTGGGAACTAGCATATGGATGCATTTCTTTTTTTTATTATTAATACATTTTTTATTATTATTTCAGTTCATACAAACTTAATAGGTACACCAGTTCCCTCCCATCCTCCTCCTCCCCCGTACCCCCTGCTCCCCCTCCCCACCTCTCTCCCTCCCCATCCCCCAGTGCCTCCCGCCCCAATTCCCAGAGAGTCCTTTCTTGTGCATGCCTGATTTTCCTCTGGGCCCTCCTCTCCGATGACGTACAAGGATCCAGTGGCCTTTCCCTGAACCCTTTCCCGTGTTCCCCTTAGGTATAGGAACACTGCTGTGGCTGCCAATCCCTTGCCTCCAAGGATCTTGGTGCCTTTAGCAGATGCTAGACTTTGTGAGGTCTATAGTGTATTGGACAATGCGCAGGGCATGTAAAGTCGTATTATGATTGCTTCAGACCTAACTTGATATGGATGCATTTTGATAATAGGATCTATGTATGTATGTATGTATGTATGCATATATGTATCTACATAGTATCTATCAATCTATGTACCTATGTGTCTATCATATATATATATATATATATATACATGGGGGTTTAGAACAAGTTCCAAACCTTGGGCTTTACTCTGACACCTTGCTCTCCCTTGGTCATCTTTATAATCATAAAACACAATGACTAACCCCACTCTCCCACCTGTTGAGGCCACATGCCTAGGAGGCACTCCTGGCAAATCCTCTTGCCTCCTGGCAGAGCTTGATGCTCTCTCCCTACCAGTCCTTGGTGCAGCCAGCCTGCTCCCACACAGCCTCCCACTGTCTCCCATCTCATATCCTTCCCTCTCTGAGGTCCTCTTTCACATGATAATGAAACTCTTTCTATGAAATAAGGTGTAATTTGTAGGATATGTAAAAAGTATTCACTGTAAGTCTTAAAAAAAAACCCAGGCAGGTTTATGTTTCTTTAGTTATTTTTTTAAACTTTATTTATTTGTGTGTGTGTGTGTGTGTGTGTGTGTGTGTGTGTGTGTGAGAGAGAGAGAGAGAGAGAGAGAGAGAGAGAGGGAGGGAGAGAGAGAGAGAGGTCACTATGTGTCCCTGTGGAGGACCAGTGGTGACTTTAGGAATCACTCTGGATCACTTCTACCTCCTTCTTGCTTCCTTCTGGGGTTTCCCAGGTTCTGCCCACTAGGGCAGGAAGTACAGGAGGCCACTGTTGCTGCCTGGCGTTTTCATGTGGGACCTGGAATCCGAACTCAGGAACTTCTGCCTGTGAGGCAGAGTCTTAACCCTGAGCCATCTCTCCAGCCCTCCTTAGTTATTTTTAAGAATGAATATTGGACTTTCCCATATGTAACATGAGTCATCACACTTCTCCCATCTGCTCTTTTTCTTTAACAACTTAATTAATTAGAGCCAACAGAATTAACCAAAAAAATTCTTGATTTTTGCTTAACTTCTTAAACAATGTGAGAATTTAGGCCCTGTTTATTATTAAACTAATATTATCAGCTCTTTATATACTTATAAACAATTATTTAGACCTGATCCTGGGTCAACTGCTTTCAGTATTTACTGCTAGTCATTTTTCCTAAAAGATTCCCATTAAAATTTTTTTGCTGTTTTGTTTTTGAGATAGGATCTTACTATGTAGCCTAGGCTAGCCTCAAACTCAAGCTCTTCCTGTCTTCAGTATGGGATTATGGGTGAATATGTCCAGCTATAGTCCCAGTCTAAAGAAATTTTGATGCTTCTGTTAACTGGACTATTTATACATGAGTATACACACACACGCACACACACACACACACACACACACAAACACATATACACATATATTTGAATCAAATTTTTTTTTATAGAATGAGTACCTAAGTAGTATATTTTAAGTGTGTCTGAAAAGTTCTATCAGCTCTGTGCTTTGGTTGAGTGAAAGATTTTTGAGGGGCTGGAGAGGTGGCTCAGGGGTTAAGCCTCTGCCTTGCAGGCGGAAGGTCCTGAGTTCGGATCCTAGACCCCACATATAGACGCTGGGTGGAAGCGGGGGCAGCCTGCGTTTCTGGTCCTGTAAGGCGGAGCCTGTGAATCCCCAGGGAAGAGTAAACAAGGAGGAGGTGGAGGCAGTCCATGGTGGTTCCCGAATTCGTCCATGGTTCTATATACACACACACACATACACACCGCACACAACACACACACACACAATTGAATAAATAAGAAATAAAAAAAAAAAGAAAAGATTTTTGAGTCAATTTCTCCCCCCCCCAAAAAAAAAATCCTGTAGGCATTCCTGTGTTCTGTTCTGGAGAACTGGAACAAAGTCATTTTCTCTTTCACTGACAATGGCTTCTTTTTAACCACCTTATGTTTTTAGGCTATGACTATGTTTGTGGTATGTTAAACCGCAGGAAGCAGAGACAAGGAATGACTTAGCTCGTGCCTGCATACCTCCAACCTTTTGTTTTTGTTTCTCTGTGTTCACCATGTTACATCTTCTATTGCAACTGAATATCTGACTTCATTCCTAGAAGGTTAGTCATCAAAGCAAGAATCCTTAGGCATTAAATGTTTATGAACAAAACAGAGGGTAAATCAAAGGAATGGGGAAATGCCTTCTGTTCCTCCCAGTGATGTCTAAGTTCCTGAACTGACATCTACTGGCCTCTGTCCTCGCTGCATTTACACGGGGTGGCATCTTGCCTGGGGAGGGCTCTCAGCTCATACCCAAGTCCACAGTGCTGTGCCCTTGTCTGTGCTATGCCCTCTGCTGGGACACTGCTTCCATCTGTTTTCGCCTGGTTAGTAGTGCTGAGATGTCAAGATATGGCTCATGATTAACCACTGACATTTTGAGAGAAGGCGAGCCATTGCCTTCAACCTGTATTCCCTGGTGAGCCCCCTGGACTCCACTGAATAGTTACAAACCTAGGGTCACAGACAGCCCTGGACCACAAAACAAAACAAAAACACATGAACAAGGGAAAGAGGTTTGTAGGGAAGAAGGGAGGTTGACAGGTTTGGAAGAAAGATAAGAGAAGGTAAGGATGAGAGTAATCAGAATTCATTATATATGCACCTATGAAGTTGTCAAAGAACAAAGTTAACTAATAATGGGCTGGAGAGATTGACTTAGAGGTTAAGATTCTGCCTCACAAGCAGAAGATCCTGAGGTTGGATCCTAGGTCCTACGTAAAAACACCAGGTGGAAGCAGCAGTGGCTTGCACTTCTGGCTCATGTGAGCAGAGCCTGGGAAATCCCAGAGTGAAGCAAAAAGGAAGTAGACGTAATTCAGGATATTCCCAAAATCACCCTTGGTCCTCCACAGGGACACATAGTGACCTCTGACAGACACACACTCACCCACACCCACCCAATAAATAAATGAAATATTAAAATATTAAAAATAAATAAAAGACATGGTTCATGTATCATTTCCACAATACCTATCGCTGACTCTCCTTCCAATGGGATCTGCATCCCTTTACTGAGGCACTTAAGGAACTTACGGTGCTTAGCCAAAGTGATATGCTTCTCTTCCTTCCAGACTAGAGCCTTCTCAAAAAGGGAACAACATCTCATTAATCTTTATACCTCAGTGCCAACCCCAGGGTAAAGTGTATTTGCAATGATCCAAACACTATGTATTTGAGCACAGGTTCCTTTGGACACATGAAAGAGAAAGTAACATGATTGTTGGTTCATGGAGTTATGCTGGCCAAAGTGACTGGAGAAAGACTAATTGAGTTTGGACTGAGGATAAGATTACTAATTGAGATTAGAAAAACATTAGAGAGAAGATAAGCATAAAACCAGTAGCTTTTTGTGGAAATTGATACCTTTAGGAATTCTGCATCAGAGGCTGATTCTGAATCAAATATAACTGAAGTACTTACAGAATTTACAATTCTTTCTTTTTAAAAATATTTTTATTATTTTTTGAAAGGGAGGGGAGGTAGAGAGGAAAGGAGAAGGAGAAGGAAAGGGAGAGGGAGACGGAGAGGGAGAGAACAGGCATAGGTGACAAGGGCAGAAGCCAACATTTCAAAGTCTTTTCTCTCCTCCCACCATGTGATTCTGGGGATTGAACTCAGGTCACCAGATTTGGGCACAGGAGCCTTTACCTGCTGAGGCATCTCATCGGCCCCAGAGTTTACCGTTCTAATGAGAAAATTCATGCTGCGGATTCACAAAAGGGAAAAGTCCAATAGTTCCATAGAATCTGGTCATGTGTTAAGGACAGTCCATGGTGAAAGCTTTCTTAACTGAGAATGACGTGTTCTGTGACACGTGCTGAAACAGAGGCCGACATGGCCGAATGGAATAGCATCTCCCGGTCCTCAAATCTCAACCCAGCCAACCCAGAATCTGTGCTCGGTCCATTTGGGCCTTGGAGAACCATCTGAAAGGATGATCAGCAGGCTTTTGGTCACACATTGTACAGTTGCCAAGGAATCACTCCTCGTTACTGGGATTACTCAGCAACCTCAAAATAGCTGGGAGATTTTAGTCATACAAGACTGGCGGAGGATGGCAGGAAGGGGGCAGATCAAAGCCTTCTGCCTGTGGTTACAATCTGCAGCTTAATAATCTACACAGACCCCATCCATTCTTGGCCAGTAACTGTGTTTCTAACATCCCCAAACTGAAGACTAGCAGACCCGCGTGAAATTAATGGTCCTGTGAGTCACATAAAGATACAGTAAGGGAAACATTTGAAAATGTGGGGTTGGCATTTGAATAATGTTACAAAAACATCTTACCAGTATATGTTAAGAATTACACCTAAATGAAATGATGGGATGGGAAGAAGGTAACGGATCTGAGCTTTGGGCTCAGATCCTCATTGGTCATATAATCCAGAAAACTTTATATCATCTGCTTAATATTTAGTTTACTCATTTGTAAAGTGGGAGTAAAATATCCATATTTCAAAGCTATTGAAATTGAGATAACTATTTCAATTTTCTGTTAAGTGTAGACGATGAGTTATCCAGGCTATTCATGAAGAGCCTACATATCAAGGAGCACAGGTAATACATACAGCCTGGCTTGCAGTAGAGGCTAGCGAATACTGGCAATAATGATGATAGTAATGATGAAGCTAATCCTTCTGGAGAGAAAGCTGTACGCTAGGCACAGTTTGGCTGCATAGATAGTCCAAGTTAGACTTCATGGCTGCCCCGTTGCTGTCATTCCCACTTTATAGAACCTAGGCTGTTGACTGCAGAGCTGACTCTAACCTCCAGTGGGTGATGGTGGTGGTGGTGATGGCAGATGATGGTGACAACATTGGAAGAGATCTGGATGACCACACTGGCAATGTGAGGCTCCTAACCCAATGCCTGGCACATGGTAAATGGCAGTAAATGCATGCTACCCTTACAATGCTGGGTAGCATTGTAAAGATGAGGTCTTAAAATTCTTGTTATTAAAACTGATTTTTAAATATGGAGAGAATAAAAACTCTGAAGTAGTTAACTCAATTTGAGGATATTTAGCAATTTACTAAACCTTGTTTCCATAAAGATTTTTAAAATAGGTGCCAAACTTGTTTTCCATCAATTTAATTTTATTTCTTTTACTTCAGACCCTTCACAGAAAACTCATAGAAAAACTGGCCTCTGTTCTGACAGGTCTCATGGCCATGGTATTTGGTAGAAGAGCCCTTCCATGTTGTTACCGATCCTAACCCACTGCTCATGTGCTATGTCAGAAGGTACAGTGTGGATCTGATGTCTCTTTGGTGGAGCTTACAGATGTCACAAATGCCATTTATTTTATGGGGATGATATGGATATTAACTGCAATGATATTTATAAATATAATTACAGAATGATGCCCAATGAATTTCAAGCAAGGTATTAATTAATGCCAAATAAATCTGATTCCTTTAATTTAAAATGCATTCCGTGTTCCTGTCTAGTAACCTGAAGTCTCTGCTGGTTTCTGTTTGTCAAGGGAATAAAACTTAATCTGTTCCCATGTTCTCAAGACATCTAGGACTTTCCTGACCCAACGCCCAAAACCTGCCAGTCTCTTCCCTTGCCATCGTCTCCCACCCACTGTTCATGTTCTCAGCCTGATCACATCTCTGAATTCACTGGGATCTCCCTGCCTTTGTAAATGCTATTACCTAGCTGGAGGACACTCAACTTCCCAGCCCTGAGGAGAATTCCTTTGTACTTGTCAAGAGTGAATTCAGTAGTCGCTGGATTCTCCACATCTTCATTGGTCCCATGGAAACATTGCCAGCTTCTCCACAGAACTCAGGAAACTGCCTTCTTTGAGTTTCTTCTTTGAAATCTACACCTCTATCTAATGCCTGCATGGCATGCATGAAGAACTTAGGAAATAAATGAATGCTGAATTGTTTCCCACTCTCCTTTCCTCTGAGAATCTTAGCTCTTAGTCAGCTGCCTGGCTCCTAAACTCAGAGCTCACCTGGCAGCAACCCAGTTATCTTCAATGCCAGGGCACAGTGCTTGCCAAAGGGTGACTAAGGGAGAAATGTCAACCATTTAACATCATGTTCATATAAAATTATGATGCTGTTTTGTAACTACGTGTGATTTTTTTTGGAAAAGGAATTAATTCTTACACACACAGATTTTGAAACTAGGCAATCTGGTTAACCACTTGTGAAGATCTTTCCTATTAGAAATCACAGAAATTTTCTTAATCTCTTGACACAGTTTGCTTTTTTTTTTTTTTTTATAAATAAGCCCTTCTCTGAGTTTTGGGTTAAGACAGTAGATTCAAACTGCATCACACACACCAGTCCAGAAAAAAATGGTGACCATTCCTTTAAAAGAACAATTGCAAACAAACACCAGGACGGTAAAGCAGCGTGAGAAAGCTGGCCCTGGCAGCCTCCTGAGCCTTCTCCACCTGCCCTTAGCTTTCTTTGGACAAAATAATTTGACTTTATGTGTCATTTAGGGAATACTAAACTCTTCCTCAATTATTTGTGCAAATTGGTCAGAGATAAACAGCCTCTGCTTAGGAAATTGTTGAGATGTCTTAATATTTTTAGGAGTTACAGCTCTATTGGTTCTGAGGCACTGAGAGTTTCATGAAATGGCAAAAAGTTGGGTGATGTAAAGCAAGAGGAGCTGAAAAGGAGGAGGAGGAAGAGGAAGAGGAGGAAGAGGAGGAGGAAGAGGAGGAGGAAGAGGAGGAGGAGGAAGACGAAAAGAAGGAGGAGGAAGAAGAGAAGGAGGCGGAGGAAGAGGAGAAGGAAGAGGAGAAAGAGGAGGAAGAAGAAGAGAAGGAGCAGGAGGAAGAAGAGAAGGAGCAGGAGGAGGAAGAGGAGGAGCAGGAGGAGGAGGAGGAAGAGCAGGAGGAGGAGGAGGAGGAGGAGGAGGTGGGACACAAAGAATGCACACCCTGAGTACTCTCTGTCCCTCTGCTTCTTCAACGTCAGGGAAGTGATTTGCAGGAGAGAGCTCCATCTGTGAATTTCTCCATCTGTGAATTTCTCCATCTGTGAATTTCTAGGAGAGGTGAGATACACATAGGTCTTCCCTGAGCATGCCAGGAAGTCAGTGTCTGTGGGGGCTACTGGTAGAATTACTGCTTCCTGGACAGGAGGAAAGAGGAGGCCAAATGTTTTCCTTGGAGAACTCAGGATAGTCATGAGTAAGTCCACAGTTTCACGTGGATATGTTGGGACTGACTTCTTCTAATTGGTTACTTATGATTCAGATAACTTTCTCCGTCAGTTTTAATATGAATCCAGATTTGGGATCATGTTATTTCTTGATCCTCTAACAAAAAATTACCTGTAAGTTGTCCAGGATGACTCGGAGGGAGTGCACCTGCCGGCGAACGGCACCTGAAAACCTTTCGTAGGTTGCAGCATCATATTCGCTCATTTGGATCTCCTTCAGCCTGAAACCACAGGGGCGAAAGAAGACACCAGCTTACACCACAGTCCCAGGGGTCATTCACCCTCCCTCATGTATGGGCAGAACTGCAACATAATCCTTGTGAAATCAGACTAACTTTAAGAGGAAAAGGCAATGCCCTTGGATTCAAAAGAATGGAACGCACAGTGGCGTACTTGTAAATGCTAACAAACTGTCTTTCAGAACAAAGAAAAAAAGCCCTAATTTATACTGATAAATACTGATTAACTTAAGCTATCAACAGGGAGGCTATGAAGAATTCTATAGCATGCTAGATCCCATGTTGTGATGTCAGTTGCTGATTGTCTATGTGATAGATCATTTCTTGGGTGAGTTCTCATGGATCTTAATGCAAACATAACACCACACAACAATACAAGAATACAATATATAACAGAAGACTATAATACAACACCACAAAATACAAGAATAAGACACAATACAATCACACAATGACACAACATAATACACTGAAACATAGCAAAATATAACAAAACACAAGATCATACAGACAATACACATGAAACAATACCACTACAATACAACAGAATACAACACCACAACAAAACACAGTACAACACAATTCCACACCATTACAAGCATAATACAACATAACATAAAATGAATAACTATATAATACACAATAAAACTATATAAGAACAAAACATAATTCTAAAATAATATACAACTACACATAAAACAACCATACAACTACATAAAAATTCTACACAAAAACATGGTATGCAAGTATACAACAACACAATGTATGACTATGCAACACAATGAGTCAATGGGAGTTAGGGAAAAGGTCATGGAAAGGACTTCTCTGGAGGAAGAGTCACATATGCACCAACTCATGAGCCCACGGTGTACTTGGAACTGCCAGTGGGCTGCATTGACTCATCAAGGACCAATCTAACCATCACTAAGAACCCCCCGCTAAGAAACCTGCACTGGCCCCCATCTGCCTCATGTCACTTCATCTACCCCCAGGTCAGAAGGTTTATCATTCCTGTCTTCCCCTACCAGGCCTGGTGCTCAGAGTAACAGCTGGGGTGTTCTCATCTGTCTATGTACAGTGTCTAGCATGGTGGTCATCAGACAATAGCAACTTGGAATAAGTCCAACTGAATGGCTCAGGACTACATAGACTGTACATTTAAGTAGAAGGTTTGCTCGCTGAGTGCTTGTTTGCACAGTGCTATAACCATAATGCACTAATTTAACCACACATTTCTTTTCTTTTTTTGCATGTGTAGGTTTAGGTGTGTATATGTACCTGTGGAGGCCCAAGAGTGACTTCAGGAATCATCCTGGATTGCTCTACTTCCTTATTGTTTTGCTCTGGGGTTTCCCAGACTCCACCCTGGAGGCCGGAAGTGCAGGCTGCTGCCATTTCTGCTTGGAATTTTACATAGGGTCTGGGATCCAAACTCAGGTCATTTTGCTTATGCACCAACTCTTTATCTCCTTAACCACACATTTCTATGCATGTATATACATATTATAAGTGCTGAAGCAAGGGAAAGGAATAAGGAGCATGTTTCCCAAAAGTATAATCATAACTTCATCTAAATTTTGTGTGTGTGCATGCGTGGAGGTATGTAGATACAACCTTGGCATGTAGCTGCAACTGTTATCAAAGTATATTTATAGACTGGGAAAATGGCTTAGTGGTTAAAGGCCTTGCCTTTCAAGCAAAGGGACCTGAGTTTGAATCCCCAAGTCCCCCCTAAAAATGCCATGTGGGTGTGTGTCAGCCTGCCTGCAGTTCTAGTCCTGGAAGGCAAATCCCCAGTGCAAGTTGGCTAGCCAGGCTTAGAGACCCAGGTCACAATAATAAGGTGGAAGAGTAATCAAAGATGATTTCCAATATCACCTTTTGGACCTCTATAGGCACATATACTCATATGTGCTTGTGCACTTACACACACACACACACAATGTCACACACATATTCATGTGCATATTTCATACACACAGACATGAAAAAATAAAGTAGGGCTGGAGAGATGGCTCAGGTGTGTAGACTCTGCCTCGCAAGGAGAAGGTCCTGAGTTCAGATCCCTGGTTCCACATAAAAAACACCAGGCAGAAACAGCGATGGACTGCACTTCCAGTCCTGGTGGGTGGAGCCTAGGAAACCCCACAGCAAAGCAATAAGGAAGTAGAAGCAATCCAGGATGATTCCTGAAGTTACCCTTGGTCCTCCACAGGGACATACAGTGCCCTCTGAGACACACACACACACACACACACACACACACACACACACACACAAAATTAAATTAATAAATTAAATAAATAAAGTTCAAGTCATTTAAAAAATAAAGTATATTTATCATTGGGTTGGGAGAGAGAACGCAAATGCTGATGGGATAGTTTCTATTCTGCATTCTTAGGTCAAGTACTGGAAAGAATCTAATCTGTGTTGGAAGTCAGTAGTCCATATGGGTATGTATATACTTGGAGAACACAAATTATTTTTTATTTTGAGTTTACGACACTGAGCATGATGCGTGGTACACAGTGGCCCTCTATAAATTCTGAATACACTTGCTCCCAAATGGTAAATATAGACAAGGCCACTATAGTATCTGAATGGTTGTTTCCTGAGGTGACATGCTAAGGGGCCCTTCCAGATCTTATTAGCTATTTGTTCTGAAGAACACAGGAACGTGTGTACAAGGCTTCGCCCCCTTATAATATCCCTTCTGTTAGGTCTTGGCAACCTCTGAGTTCCGCATCCATTTCATTAGGTTAAGTTCTGTGTTAGGTGTCAGGGCTGACAGAAGCTGGGCATCAGATGCCCAGCAGGAGATGCCAGCTACCTACTTCATACCTGGGCAACCACTGGGCATTCATGAAGAAAGCAGATTACTGACTGGGAAATGTGTGGGTGAATCTCATTTTTAGGGAGGCTAGTATGAGGGGAGTCAGGAAACAACACAGAGAAGCAAGGAGTCGGGCAGTTGGAAAGTCACTTGCAGCACAGCAGCCTTTAGAGAGATCAGAATCAGCTCTTATTTGGGGCGACTCCAAACACATCCTGAAACATATCATCACGTGCTATTTAAATGATGATATATCTAGAAATCATATTTCAGATCATACCACTCTTTCACAAAGAACAAAAACATGGTGTTCAAAGCGGGTAATAGAGTCTGAAGGGTGAAGACTGAAGTAGGGAGTGGAGGAAGAAAATAGGAAACTTTAACCCCTGGATTAGATGAGTTTCCACTGCTGATATTCAAGCCTCCAAAAATGAAGCTAAAAATATGAACATCTTCTCATCTTTCTGCTTGTTTTACCTCTGACCAAAGCTACAGGGCGCAGCTGCTTCACTTCCCAGTAATCAATGTGGACAAACCAGCTGTGTTAGCACATTATATTTTCAAAGGGTATATTTATTATTATGTAAAAGTCTGGGAATTTTAGTTTTTCATTTTTTCTTATAGGTTATATGCAAATGCTATAATTTTGAATCAGTTGCAAGGAAAATAAGCCCAGACTGAGCCATGCTTTGTTAAGTGTGTACACTTTTAAGTGGCACCTTTCCATCTATTTCCTCGCTTGGGGTGATATTTCTTTTGCATGATAGGTATGTCTCGTGCATGTTTCTCTCTCAGCCATTGTGAACTGATCGATTCTTGGTGGGTAGGACCAGTATGACTTACAACCAGATGGAAACAGATGTTAACATCATGCTGTGTGGATGAGTGACATAGAAATGCTTTGCAGCATCAGACTGTTCAAGGCAACAGAGTTGGCTTCCAGCAATGGTGAGGACGCCCTTGTCCCAGCCAGTCTCTGACTGAAATACAGTCCATTACAGGCAGGGGATGCCATTACAGGCGGCCCTCCAAATCTGTGGCTATACCACCTGCAGATTCAACTAAATTTGGATAGAAAATATTCAGAAAAATATTTCTTTTCTAGTAAGTTTCTCTTATCATTATTCCCTAATGATCATTTGAATTATTTTCAGTTATCAGCAAATACTAAGTCATTTTATATGACAGATGTGAACAGCTGAGTCTTTGGTAATACTGGGTACTGAGGTTGGTAGGTAGTGGGGACTTGGAACCAGTTGCTTGTGGATACCAAGAGGAAATTACTAAAGGGTAATGTTGTTACTTATATGCACATCTCTCTCAATTATTCTGTGTATGAGCATTTGCCATGCACCAGTTTCTTCCCTTATGGAACTTATAGTCCATGTAGAGCATCAACCGCTCACCAAATAATAAGGTGACAAAGAGTGATGACAGCTACGGAGAAGGGTTCAGGGTGTTACTGTCCAGAATTAAAAATGATGATTTGAATAAGTAAAGATGACTACTTTCTAAAAATGGCACTGTGCGTTGGGGGTAGTTCCTACATTGTAGAAGTACACTCTGAAATATTTGTGGTGATGTGATATACTAGCTTGGATCAGTTTCAAAACGGTCCAGGAGTGGAGAGTTGGATTTTCTTTATGAACTGGGTGAATTCATTATGTTTTTCTCTTCTCTCTTTTACACTTGAATGGGCTTATAATAAAAAAAAAATAAAGAAAGACTTTTCAGCAGTCCTGAGAGCATTCACCAAATGGGATGCAGGCCCCATTTCCAAAAGCAACACTTTTAGGTGTTTTGCTGTACCTGTCTTTCTCAGGACTTTTGTATGTTTTTATTTCTTCCTTCCTTTTTCATGCCTTTGCCTTCTTTCTTTTTTAACTACCCTATGGTATTCTCTTTAGCTGAGATCCTTTGCAGTATTTAAGAGATATAATAAAGGGGGGGCTAGAGAGGTGGCTCAGGGGTTAAGCCTCTGCCTTGCAGGCAGAGTTTGGATCCTAGACCCCACCTATAGAAGCCAGGTGGAAGCGGGGGCGGCCTGCGTTTCCGGTCCTGGTAGGACAGAGCCTGTGAATCCCAGGGCAGAGTAAACAAGGAGGAGGTGGAGGCGTCTATGGTGATTCCCGAATTCGTCCGTGGTTCTATCTACACACAGACACACAGACACACACACACACACACACATACATACACACACATGCACACATGCATACACGCACAATTGAATAAACAATAAAAAAATAAAAAAATATTTAAGAGATATAAGAAAGGGGACTGGGGACATGGCTCAGGGGTTAAAACCTTTGCAAGGCCACAAAAGGACCTGAGTTGAGATCTTCTGGAAGGCGGAATCTGGGAAACCCCAGAGCAAAGCAATAAGGAGGTAGAACAATCCAGGGTGATTCACAGTATCATCCTTTGGCTTCCTCAAGCACGTAAACTCAAGTGCCCTTTGGTATGTGTACACATGCACGCATGCACACGAACACATACATTTAAGAAAGGACATGATTTTCTTCCTTATTCTCTTATTTTTCTTCCTTATTCCCTTTTTGCTCCCCCACCTGTGTCTTATATTCACTAAACTTAGTTGTCTCTTAGTTGTCTTCCTATCACAGATGACTTTTGATTCCTTTCTTCTGTGGGGTAATCAATGTCCTCAACAGCCTGACAGGTTCTTCTTACTCTAGCGTCGGTCAGAGAAGGGATGGCACTTGTACCACAGTGCCCCTGTGAGGTCGTTCTGCTTCTGTGATCACGAGCGCACCCTGCTTGTCCATGTAGACATAATTCAGGCCGGATGTTACTTGTGAGGACCCAAGCAAACAGTAACATCTACTTGTTAACTGGGGAAAGACTTAGTTCTAATTATCTTTTTTTTTCTCCAAGGTGTATTATTATTCACATGAAACGTAGAACAATATTTCAGTTCTTTTTTTTTTTTTTTATTAAAAATTTAATTATACATTTTAAAATTTTTTACCAGTTCCCTCCCTCCCCCCTCCCCTTCCCCAGTGTCTCCCCCCAATTCCCAGAGAGTCCTTTATTGTGTGCGCCTAACTCTCCACTGGTCCTCCTCTCCGATGACATATAAGGACCCAGTGGCATTTCCATAAGCCCTTTCTCTTGTTCCCCTTAAGCATAAGATTACTACTATGGCTGTCAATCCCTTGCCTCCAGGGGTCTCGGTGCCCTTAACAGATGCTAGACTTTATGAGGGCAACAGTGCGCTGGACATTGCGCAGGGCAACAATATTTCAGTTCTAACAATGCTTTTCCTTATGAAATAACTTTCTTCTCACTTTTTTTTTTTTTGAGAAACTATAACTACTCTCATCTCTCAAAATCACCCATGTTCCCTATCTCTGGAGAGGACGGGAGCGGGAAGGGTGAAGTCAGGCACCGGGAGGACGGACGGCCCACGGCTCCCAGGGAAGCCTGTGGGTGAATGGAGAGCAACACTCCTGCCTCTGGCATAGCTGGGCTCCTTCACCTGCGGAGGCTTCCAGGGCTTCCTGAGGCCGGACTTGCATTTCTGTCTCTATTGTTCTGTGCTGTTTACTTGCAGGATGTGAAAGCACAGCACGTAATGTAATACCAGATGTTCTGCAGGGAGGAATTTCATAACTCGCAAACACTTTGGCGGGCTTCCTCCTCACTGTGCTGGCTCCTCTCATTGGACCCAGAAGGGTAACTCTGCCTCCCAAACCACCACCGATGCCTCTCAGACTGAAAGGAGATCTTGCTGGTTCTTTGGCACTTTTCACTCTTTTGTGGAAAGCATATGTGGATTGCTGGTGAAAGTATTCTGTGGGTTCTTTTTTAGATAGGGTCAACCTAAGTGGTCCAGGACAGCTGTGGAATGTCTGCAGCCCACACTCACTGGCTCAGATTTCTAGGCTTCAAGCTGCTGACAAGGCCTGCCCACCCCCTTCACTGCGCACCTCTTCCCAGCTAGTCCCCTCTGTCTCAGGCAGGCGAGCTTGTGTGCTCTGCCGTTGACACTATTCATTCTTCCTTGGTGTCTCTGTTCAATCAGTTTCTAGCTCTTTGTTTTTCCAAATCTTTGCGATGGTGGGCACTATTTTAAAACTTTGCTTTTTCTGCACTGTCTGAGGGCACAGACTCTGTGTGTGTGTGTGTGTGTGTGTGTGTGTGTGTGTGTGTACTCCCATGCGTGTGTGTATATTGGTTACCAGGACTGTTCTAGCTGCCCAACATGCACTCACCTCTGCTGAAATGCTCTCTGGCCCATCTCTCTCGCAGCTCTCTTGACCTCCTCGGGAACTGCATCTTTCTCGGCCTGGGAGACCTGGTACACTGGGTGGCCGGCATCCAGTCGGTAAGGACCTCCTTTGCCCCCAAGACCTGCAGTGTCTCTTCCCCCTGGAAAGAGAATATGGGAATTCAGATGTACCCCTGTTTAGGGTGATTTTCCTTTTATTCCATCCATCTGAGTCTTACCTCTCATTGGGTCTTGAGGTCCATCCAGTTCTATTGACACCTGACTCATGCCTCCGCTTCACAGGGACTGATTCTCATAAGTACTATTTGCAGTCCTTTTTTTAAAATTTTATTAATACAATAGCAGGGATTGTATCTTTATACTTCTGCATCTATCTTAGTGATTTAAATATTATACTTATATATTTGTTACCTATTTTTTCCTTAAAATACTGAGAATATTAAGCTGTAGATGGAATTTCTTTAATTTTTTAAAATAGCAAAAGTGATACACAAGGAGGTTAAGTAACCTTTTTGTGAACTCATATCACTTGTTAACCTGAGACTTGAAGTTCTTCATTTTCTGGCTTTGACTTAGCTTTTTATTAATACACAGTAGGTAAGCATCATCAACTTCAGAATAGTTTGTCAACACTAACGTAAGTTTATATACTTTTAAGTATATGTCGCGCACTATCAAATCATTTATGTTCCAAAAGGAAAACTAAATGCCTGTAAGACTAGTAACAGGTGATATCACAAGAAGTGGTAGAAAAAAATGGCCAACTACAGAAATGCTGCTTGTTTAATACATGTTCAAATTTAAATTATTTTAAAACATCATGCTGACCAAAGATAATATGTATATCTATTAGCAAGATTTGACCTTTAGATAATCAACGTTATTATTTCTTTTAAATTTTTTTGAGAGAGATGGAGTGATCTATACATATATATTGTCTCTCTATATGCATATGTAGAGAGTGCGCGAGAGAACGAGCAAGTGTATGCCACTGTACACTTGTGGAGGTCAGAGGACAACTGGAAATTGAGTCTCTCCTACTATGTGGGCTTCTGAAGATCAAAACCAGATCTCCAAGACTGTGTGAAGCATTTTACTGACCCCTGGATACATTACTACTTCTGCTTTATAATAACGAGAATACTAGCAACCAATGTTCTTTGTTCATTTACATATAATTTGTGAACTTAAATGAGAATTCAATATTGGATGGCAGTATCATATTATATGATATACTACTTGCATAGTTGAAGCAGACTTACTTTAAATCTGGCTTTGACTTTCTAGCTGTGTTTTGGGGAAATCATTTATTTTCTTCATGTTTTTGTCTCCTCATCTGTAAAATAAGGACAGTAAAATCTATGCCATGGAATTGCCATGAAGCTAAAATGCTTAAAAAGTGTCTGGCATGTAATAAGAGCTACATAAGTGATTGCTCTTTTGGTAATTATGACTTCCAGTCACAGAGAGTGAGGTAATTTCTTGATTTATAAAATGGAAAATTTGAAAGCTTTTAGACTTTGGTTAAATTCTGTTTTCCTTTTTCTCTTTTAGTGCTCTGATGAATAAGCTGAATGTGCACTCGGCATGAACCCCTGCCCCCCGAGAGTGTGGGCAGGTCATTTCCTCGGGGGAAATACCACAAAGCCGGTCTATTAATCACAGTATTTCAATCCTCTGATTGGAGCACATCGCGTTTCATTTTCATTTAGAAATGGAAAGTGGAAAATTCTTTTTTAACATGTATGATTCCTGGTTTCCATTCTTGGTCAGTCGACGGTGGAGGGGAGCTGGTGGTGAACAGTGAAAACGTGCGTTGCATCTGCGCTTGACAAGCTCCCTGTCGGAGGTTCTCCTTGGGGATGGGTGGACTGTGACCAGAAGTTAATACTTCCTGGGTGAGCAGATGTCCTTATTCCACAACCGTTAGAGGCAGGTGTGAGTGATAGCTAGAATGATTGATGTGGCCCCTTGGAAAAGTCATCTGAGGTGGACAGCGTGCAGAGAAGAGTCCTTGTTTCTAATCTCCAGAGTTTAAAATTCATGCTATTTAAATGAAAAATGCTTAGAGTGAAATCAAATATTCATATGGTAGGGGGTGAGGCGGGGGCTAGGAAGACTCTTTGGTGATGGAAAAGGAACCAGATGACTTGGGCCAGAGTTAAGTTCAATGTAGAGAATTCTGAGTGGAAAGTGACACCGAGAAAAAGTCAAGCCGAAGTTTAAGAGCCTGAGAAACAAAAGTCTGGAGGGAGCTCAGGCAGGGTGCGTGGTCTCAAGAGAGAGTGGAAGAGATATTTAGAGGCAGCGTTTGCCCGTGTAATACCAAGCCTGGGCTTTGGAGAGTCGTTCTAGGAAGCTAACATCTGGCCAGTTCATTCCACAATGCATTTTGTGCGGATTAAATACTGTTGGCTTGACACTGACTTCTAGATCAAAGGATACTTCTAAAAATAGTGTTTTCTCTGCGGCTGCTGCTGGATGAATAAACAGAGTAGGCAAGAAGTCCCCGGCCTACTTGATCGCTCATTGTCTCAGTACAGAGACTCATTTCCTGCCAAGGCCCTCAAGGGCAAGAGGCACAGATCATCCTAAGGGACGGTGAAGCCGGAGCTGTGCCAGCACTTGTCCTGGCTGAGATAAGCCCAGACAGTGCGCAGTCTGGCTGTGTTCCTGTGGTCCAGCAGATGTGTGTGCTGCAGCTGCGGGAGGAAAAAGGAAGAAGACAGTCTTGGGAACAATGGTCCATTGGGGCAGCCAAGAGGAAGGGATGGAGAGCAGCTCCCGGTGCAGGCTGCACCAGCCTTCTTATCTCCAAACCTTGCATCCTCTCACGCCGCTTCTGAGACACAGAAGACAAGGACCACTTCTTTCCAAAGTCAGTCACTCAAGAAAGAATTTAGCAGATTTCTGGCACAATCCCAAAGACATGGAATTTAAAAGAGATCAGCACTTCAGTAAATGCGCTCTTCAGGTTAGCCATTATGCCTGGTGCTTTCAAATTATCATCTTTTTTAATCCTCTTCTTGGCCTTGTGAGGTAGATAATATTTCCATGGTCCCCCCAACCCCTTTCACTGATGAGGGGAAATGCTTTCAGGTCACAGAGTTTCCTAGTCTATGAGATGCCAGATGCCAGGCTGAGCACGTGTCGATGTCATGTAGGGGTTGAGGGCAAGAACACACCCGACAGAATGATCGGGGAGGACAGCTGGCCCCAAGCCTTCTCAGGGTGGTGTGCTGGCCTTGATGGGCTCACAAAGCCTTAGGAAAGTCAGATCCAGACTAATACACACTACTGACCTGTTCCACCAGCCCACGTATTTCCGCCAACGTGGGGCATGTTGTCAGGGTCCTCCTTGCCGTGTTTGGGGGAACTCACATCTTCACCACTCTCTCTTTCGATGGTTATCTGAAGATGAAGTATTGGAACATGATCATTACCCTGTAACACCAGGAACTGCCCAGCAGAAAAAAGGGCATCTTTCCCTTTAAGTCCTTAAGGTAGTTTATAGCCTCAAGCTACAGGACATGACAGTTTGGCAAAAAACATCAGATTTGGCATCGATTCAATGGGAAAGGAGATGAGGTAAATTTTTTCTTTAAAGAAATGCTTTAAAGAAAAGATAATGAAAAGAAGCTGGGTCTAGGACTCAGTTTCAGAATTCTCGTGGTGCAAACATGCTGCAAGCATTTATCCAGGAATGAGGAATTGGGTCTTACTATTTGCTAGAGGTTGGAAAGGACCACTGCCTCACTGATACAGCTGTCAACAAACATGCCTCTACCCACTTGCTTTCCAAGAGGTCCCATTACTTTGAACAGTGCCATTTTATAGAAAACATTTAGAAAACAAAAATCAGAAAACGTATATGCATGTGGCTCAGTGACAGATTGACAGTTCTACACTCAAACAATAAGAACTTTTCAGACTCATTGAAATGTTATATTTTGCAGCAGTCTAATTCATCTGTATTTCAAGGCTGGGCTCAGAAATTTTGCAATTCAAATGGATTTAGTGGTACTTTAAGCCCTCTTTGGTGAGAGTTTATTACTATTTACTTTTCATACCTCTTTAAAAGAGTATGAAAAGAGGTCTTTCATATGTTTATTTTTAAAAATGCTGTGCTGGTGTGTGTGTGTGTATACATGTGTGAAAATCAGAGGACAACAAAGTTATTGAGTCAGTTCTCCTTGCACCTTTACATGGATCATTTGATCCGGGGAATCAAACCCAGGTTGGAAAGTTTACATACAACACCTTTACAACCCTCATTTATTTTTAAATAGTATAACCAAGACACATACACACACCACACACACACACACACACAAAAACACACACGTGCTCCCAAGTGAACAGTGGTTATTAAAATGCTTCTTCCAATAAAACTGTCCTACTGAGACCATCTTTGGACCTTTTGTTGCTGTCCTGCCCAGTATTGATACACTGTGGCTGATTCAGAGAGTCCAAATCCAGTAATTAAAGTAATTAAGTAGAATTTTGGTATACATCAAGTGCAATTAAAATGAAGGGAGAGTGGTTTGCTTTTAAGAGTTTTGATTCTTCTAAAAGCCAATTCTAAAAGCAAAGTTCCAAAAACACTCTAAGCAGGGACAGGTTTACTGGAAGAATTGTTTTGAACGCCGTTCTTCACCTTGGGCTCTCTGGGTGTGCATGCATTCTGGTATGTTGTTTAAAAATAAAGAATTATGGAAGAGGTATGAAAAGCAAATTCCTATGTGACAAGTAGCTTTAACCAAACATCCGTTATCTTCTGCAGACACTGCACGAACTGCAGCCAATCTGCTGTAGAGAATAAACAGCCTTGCAGGAACGAGCCCTGACAAAGATGACCTGAGGCGAAAGAGAAGGTCTCTCCTACAAGCCCCGTTACCTCAAAAATCACATTTTTGCAATTGCAAAGACACTTACGACGGCTGTCAAGTTACAGAATTCTGGGCATGTTCTTTACCACCCCATGTTTATCAGGCCACCTGCAGGGAAGCAGTGCTGCTCATCTGTTCACAGGCACCCCATATCTACCCCAAATGAGATGCTTCAAAATAGACGAATTCTCGACAAACCATCACGAAACACTGATTTATTTCACAGAAGCACATACCATAAGATTCAGGAATACTTCACCAAGAGCAAGTGTCTGGGGAGGTCATCTAATTGTCTGTCAATGTATAAATGCCAATGGCCTCACTCACGGGCACTTATTTCCGTAGGTGGTAGGGAGAAGCATTTCTACCATGGAGTTTTCAGAACCACTTCAGCACATCTATTCCATGACTTGGCAGTGATTCACCAAAGGTGCAAAGAAAACAGAAAAGCTAGGACAGTCTAACCAGGGAAACAAAGAAGACCTGCACTTGAGGACTCGTGTTCCCGTGAGCAGATGTGCACAAGGAGGCACTGTCCTTCAGAAGGCAGAGAGACTACTTTCTGTTTTCATGCATGTTGTTGGGATTCATTTGGGATGCATTTCTCTTGAAAACTGGTTCATCCGCAAAAAGCTTAGGAAAGTCTAATGACTGAAACAGTGCCAAATTCATGTAAGTGGATCAACATTTGTCCCATGTAACTTTGTTTTTATGTTTATTTATTTTGGGGAAGGGGAGATGCCATGGCACATGTGGTATGAAAGTCAGGGACAACTTGGACTAGGTTTTCTTCTTCTGCTACCATGAGGATACTGGGGTTTGAAAGGACAAGCACCTTTACGTATTGAGCCATATTTCAGCCCCCTAGAATTTCTTTAAATTATTTTTTTTCTACTTGTACAAACATATTGAATATTCATCTCAGCTTCTCTCCCCCCTCCCATTCCCTCCCTTCCCTTCACTATTCCCTCCTACTCCCTCCCACCCTTTTGCTTGCATGCCTCAATGGACCTCAGGGTTCACTCTGGCTCGTTTAGAATTTTTGACACAACCTGACACACATACTAATCCCCTTAATATGTTTTTCTCATAGGAGACATACTCATTCATTTTAGAGAAATGCGTTATAATCCTAGGAATCATTACACATGAATGAAATGGGAAAAACATGGATATTGTAAATTACAAGTCATAAAAATGTTCCAGTGAGAAGCCACCCCATGAAGGGACATGACTCATTGAAGCCCTACAATTCTGGGTAAGGCCCATGTATTTTAGGCTCCTTCTTGAGGTCATGAGTTTTAAAAAGCCATCAGTAAAATTATATAAATAGCCAGAATATAATTCAGGGAGAAAAGTTGGCTGTTGGAAGTATGACTGGACTAGACAGTTCATTATTATTTTCTGGACTGAAGACTAAGTATGGCATGGAAGACATTTCTAGTTGCATGCCCAACATCCATTTCTTCCTTTTTCTTTTTAAACAGAAGTCAGATAAATTTCAGTTGGGTAGATTTAAGCACAGAACACCTACTTAGCCTTGTCACTGATTGGTATAGGGGAAGCCACGTGAACTGAGATATAAAAGAACGGGTCAGGAGGTGATTGAAAAAAGTTTTCTCCATAAGTAAAGGAGAGTGGGTGGTGAGGAAAACATTTTACTATGGTGAATATGCTGCCTTACACACACACACACACACACACACACACACACACACACACACACACAGAGGCATACATGCACGCTTTCTATCTTCAGACTCAGCTAAGTGAGATCGTGATATACAGCTGTAGCCTCTGTCTGATGATCATGTGGCAACAAGAATTGTGCACAGTGGAAGGAAGGGCGGGTGCCTCTGCTGACGTTAGTGGGCTGTTGACCCAGCCTGGAGTTAACTTAGCTCCGTTTTCTCCATAAGTAAATTATAAATGCTACCTGAAGTCAAACATATAAAATTAAATGATTCATGTATTCAGCGATGAAAAGGAGCAGCAGGTCAGAAGCCACTGCCTTTACTTTCTGAGGATGTCCTACATTAATGAGAAGATATGCTTTGAATTTCCTGATTCTAAAATTTTCCATGCTAGGCTGGGGATATGGCTTAGTGGAAGAATGCTTACCAGTATTACCAGTATGCATGAGGCCCTGGAATTAATCTTTAGAACCAACACATGGGCACATGCATTCATGTGCATACACACACACACACACACACACACACACACACACACACACACACACTGATATCACAATAATCTCACTTATTCCAGTTGCCTACTATTTTCTTGATTGATTGGCAGGCACTGAATACATCCATACATTTATTTTTTTAAACAAATGGTCCTGTGTATGTCTGGGTTTCATCTACTATTCACTGAAACATAGAGATCTGTGAAACAGCTCTCATAAAGGAGAGCAAAATTTCAGAGCTGGGTAACATGAACGGTGATGAGACACTGACACATTTACCCACACTTAGCATTGTCAGAGCTTTTCTTGTGCACAGGTAAAAATGTCCTTTCATAGATATTGATGCAATGGAAGTCACGTTAACATGTCCCTAGGAATGATGGTCTTTCATACATGTCAGCTGGCTTAAAAAAAAAAAAAGCTGGGGTCTGGTCACAAGCAAAAGGAGAATCCTAGATCCCACTTAAGTGCTGAGTGCTGGGTGGAAATGGTAGCAGTTTGTACCTTTGATCCTGGAAGGGGATTCCAGGAAACCCCAGAGCAAAGCAGTAAGGAGCTAAAGCAATCCAGGATGATTCCTGAAGTCACCTTTGGGCCTCCACGGACACATACAATGCTCTTTAATACATATAATTACACACACACACACACACACACACACACACACACACACACACACACAAATAAAAAATAAATAAATAAATCTGACTGCTATTGCTTTTTATAAATAACCCTGGACCTTCTACAATGGCAATGCATGGCAAAAGTGCCTTTGTCCCCTATGTAGCTTCTGTGTGTCTCGATTTCTGCCCTGGCAAAACCAGTAAGTGTGCAGTTCACCTTTAGTGCTTGCCTAGGTTGGGGTAACATTTGCTTTCAATTACTGGCTTTCGATTTAGGAATTTCAACATTCCTAAAAACCAGACTCTTAACTTTTGATCACCAGTAACCATAAATTAATTCCATTATGGCTGGCACCCACTCAGTTGATCTGGTTCAGTGGTACAGTGCTTTCCTAGCACGCTGGGGTCCTACAGTCAATCCCCCAACACCACTGCCAAAAAATGAAAAGTCTATGATGACACGGCTGCAGCAGTTCTACTTATTCAGGTGCCCCCTCTTCCTAACCCTAAGTGCCATCAGTATTAATAGAGTCAAGGCTGTCAGGAAGTCTAGAAACCAGGAAACAGGTAGAGATACACAATGGATATGGAGAATAGGAGGTTGATATTCCTTGCTGAAAATAAACGCCTGTTAGACCGTCTGGGCTATTATAGGTGAGAAGCAGCAGCTATCCCTGGCCTGACCTGCAGGGCCTTTATTCTGAGTAGAAAGTGCTCCTTTCCCCAGCTTCTTCAAGTGAGCCACCAATCCTGTTCCTCCGGACTCTGGGCTAGACTCCTCTGCCCACCAACCTAGACTACTCCACTTTGGCCTTACTTTCTCCCTCTTCCAATTGAACATACTTATAGGAGTTTGTTTGCACATTTTGGCTTTTGGTCTGCATGATGCTCTTGGTGCTATTTTAAAATTTTAAAGTTATAATTCCAAACACTTTCCTTTCTCCAGCTGGAACACATTTATATGTATCCTGCTATTTCTGTATCTGAATTTAGAGTCTTTCACAAAGAACTTTTTTTTACTGGGATGGCCTCTTCATTAAAAGCCATTTCGATGAATGAAATGAAAATCCAAATTAAAATGGGCAAAATTTTGCAGATCTCATGGGCTTGGACTAAAAGGAGAGCAAAATATCAATTTGTTAATATGTTGCTCTACCGGGGCTAGAGAGGTGGCTCAGGGGTTAAGCCTCCGCCTTGCAAGTGAAGGGTCCTGAGTTCGGATCCCAGATCCCACGTATAGACGCCAGGCGGAATCGGGGGCGACCTGCGCTTCTGGTCCTGGTAGGGCGGAGCCCGTGAATCCCGGGGCAGAAGGAGGTGGAGGCGTCCATGGTGGTTCGCGAGTTAGACCGTGGTTCTACACATACACAGACACACACACACAGACACACACATGTGCGCGCACATACACATGCACATGCGCACAGTTGAATAAATAATAATAATAAAAAAATTAAAAAAAATGTTGCTCTACCTTTATCTGACAGTGGTAGGCACAGTGATCATGTGCATAATAGGTGCTCGATGGTCATTTAGATGTTGCTCAGTGACTCGATGCGAAGCATCTGATGTTCTCCAAAGCAAGCTATAGTATGGGTTTTCTTCCAGCCCTGTCTGCCAGCCCACAATTAGCACACAGCATCACTGACCAACAGGTCCTCTTCCACACATGTGCCTGCTGGCTCTCAGCTGACCAGATTCAGATCCTGCACCATCCCACCGGGGCCTCAGTTCAGCAAGCCTCTGGTTAGCCCTCTCGCCGGGTGCTGGATGGGCCCCAGCCATAGCCCGCAGCCCCTGGAGTTGGTTTTTCACCTTGTTCCCTGGCTTAAACAGAGGTATTGGAATGGCTGCCCAAAATAATATTACATTACAGGGTTGCGAGGCCCATCCAAGCAGCTTCTCGCTTTCCCTAGTTCTTTCTTCCTTTTAAATTCAGTAGGAATAAAAGGTGGGCACTGCCAGAAAATCTGGAAATAGTATGAAATGATGGAATCGGAGGGATGCTTCGTGGGTTCAGATGTAGGACTTATACATAAACCTTTAAATGAAATCTGGTGTGGTCATCACTGAATATAGATGAGTGACCAAAACAAGTGCTAAAATCCCACAAAACAGCCGGTGTTACTGGTTCTAGAAGTGGCCCCTCTGCTGCCACCCCACAGCAGCACAGCGAATATTCCAAACACCCACAAACAACTTGCTAATTAAATTCCGAGACAGAGGGTGGGCACTGGCAGGTTTTCCTGTGTCCCACCTTTTCTATTTTTGCATGTTATGTTTAGAAGCCTTCAAAACATTCACAGTCCACCCTGCTGACCTTCATACCCAAGGACAAAGACACCAGGCAAGGCAGTCTCAGTATGGTTAAGAGCCTTTCAATGTTCTGGCTTTGAAATCTACAAGGCTGCCCAGCAACGGACATGCAATGTTCAGGTTCTCGTAGTCGTAGAAGACGAATGGATCCTCCTGGTATTTCCTGGCCAGGTGACTACAATTTTATAATCAAGTTTTGTGCTTTTTCTAAAACAGAAAGCTGACTTGGCAAAGTTTAAAGTCGTTCTACTTTCCATGGCAACAGAGTTGTCTGAGGCGGTAAGAGTAGCTAGGGAAAGGAAGCGGGAGTGTGTGTGTGTGTGGGGGGGGCGGTTTAAATCCTGTACACCACTCCCCTGGGCAGAAGTGAAAGGGGTTTTTAATATGACCCAGGTTCTAAAAGTTCCTGGAAGCACCCACCACAACTATGTGCAAAGCAATTAGCATCGAATTCTCTTCTGAAAATAGGGTGCTAAGGAGCCAGCACGTCACTATTACAGCACAGCCCCTGTAAGGAGCATCTGTGACCGGAGTCTGACCACCAATCTCACATTTTCTTTGTTTCTACTCAAGCCACATTGTGCTGCTGACCATCCTTTTCCCAGCTACACTTTACACCACTGACCTCACCACCTCGGGCCAGACATGTGCTTGTGAGGCCACTGCCTATCTTGCTGCCTGACTTTCCCCCAAACTCTTGGATACCTGGAGTCTCTATGAACAACCTGAGGTGACAGTGTTGCTTCCACAGGCACACACTGTCACTTGCACACAGTCGCCATGGGGTCGTAATGTAAAAACATGGTGTAGTGAGGAAGAGCCCACGGAGGAATAAGCAATTCCTATAACCCAGGAGAGGCTGGTGTGTGGCTTAGAGCTGAGTTCTGACACTCAGATATGAGGGTGTGCACTGGCTCAATAGTACTCAGGATAGGAGCAAAATTCACATGTCGAGCAATTATAATGTACACTTTTGCTATAGTATGTTCATACATGTGTATATGTATTCACTCAAATTTTGTGTGCATGTGTGTATACAGGTGAGCACGCATGTGTGTGTTTGTGTGGTGCCTGTGGAGGCCAGAGGTCAACCTCGGGTCTTATTCTACCTTGTTTTTCAAGACAAAGTCTGGTCTGTCACTTGTTCTGAATCTTGACTCAGTGGAACATTCTTGTAATTTATGATTATTAAAATCCTAACTAAGTGAACAACAAATTCATTAAATACCAAGTGGGTGAAGCTTTCTAATTAAATTTCAGACAGTTAATGTGATACAAATTTCTGTCAAGTATCATTGACAGTGGACTACCTGGTAATCGGAAGCAGTAGGCGTGATGTCGTAATTAATTAAGGGCCCACATAACCAAGAATAGGTGAGTGGCTCGTTCTCTTTTGTGCATTTCTAACATTTCTTGAAAGTGAATCTGTCAGCTTCCTACTTACAAACACCGCTTCCGTCTAAGAAGGCTGAAGTGCCCGTCTTCTCCCTGCACTCTATCCACTTGCCTCTCTCAGTGCTGTCTCAGGATCTTGCCTGGGCGCCAGCCTTGGGAGTCCTGGGAAGCTGGGGGCTTCAGCAGCATAAGTTTTGGGACATGGATCTGCACAGGTTTAGCCAAGGTGTCGTGGCGCAGCCACTGGCCATGAAGAGGGCCACACGAGGAGCCACAGCCTTGGGGCTGAGCGGGGGCGAGCAGCATGGCAGGCAGACCTTCCTCTTACCCTCTCATCATCTGTGCTGTCCCATAACTCTTCATGGCACTGCAGAATATTTTTGTGTCTGTTTCCTATGGACACCATGGTATACTACTGTGTAACAGCCCGAGGCTGCTTCACAGAAACACACTTTACATCTCACTTCCATCCTGCTTGGCAAAGCTTACTGTCACTTTCCTAAATTCAGTATAGAGAATGGGGCAGGCATCTGATGGACACTGATAGCAGATAAAAGTCCACACCTGAGAGATGTACTAGTGCTTGAGAGGAAAATACAGCAGAATGAAAACTGAGATAAAAAGTGGAATCCTGAACTTCAGCCTAGCATGGCTGTAACTTGCTATGACACAGAGCAGTCATTTAACCCATTGGGCCTAATTTCTAGCTCCAAATTCTTTACTTGGGTGCCCATCTACATTTATTTCAATTTTAGTTTGGAAGTCACTGGGAGTTGACTTATGTAAAACACAGTTAAGTTTTAATATATTAATTATATTTAATTTATATTAATTATACTTATATTAAGTATAAATATTTTGAGATTATGAAAAGTTTAACTTTTCTCCAAGTTAGTTTGCTTAAATTTATTTTTTTAAACAACTTTTTGACTTGTTGCTTGATGTTGTGACACAAACAACTTGCTTTCTAGTAGCTAGAAAAATGGCCTTTGATCTTATTTCTGGTACTAAGTGATGAAGGAGTTTTTGCCACAGGCCCTTATCCTAATTTTCTTTACATAGACAGCGAGGCTGGATGGCTGCCAACATGGAAGTCAAATGATCCATATGGCTCTCCTGACCAATCATGTCTCATGTAGTTATTACTTTGTGAAACCTATACCTGGGTCAACCAAAACTTCAACATCAATTAGCCAGGGAATGTGGGTATCCCACAGAGGAATGGGGAAGTGAAAATCGAATTCATGGTCAAGTCAGAAGATGATGCGGTAACAAGGAAAACCCATTGCTTACACATCAATGCAGGGGGGTAATTCAGAAGAGTTGAAAGTGTGTTTTCCTGAGCTCTGTAAATAACAAATCTTGCAGATTTCATCTTTAAAATTATGTACTTACTTAGCTAAAGCTCCATTTGTTCCTGTTTGATGACTTCCCTTTAGCAAAGAAGTTTGCCTGATTCACAGGATTGTACTGACCCTACATATATTGTGATTTCCCTGTATATAGATAACTAGGGTGAAGTTTGTTGATTAGACAAAAGAGATGAACAATAATAACCAATAATAAAACAGAATAACCTTAATACCATGCTGTAATGAAACTGTAAGCATCATTCTTCTTGCACTTTAGAGTCCTTATCATAAAAACATGGGTTCCCAGAACACAAGCACTGTGACACTGACAGGCAAGATGGCTACCAAGTGACTAAGTGGCAAGCAGCGCACATGGTGTGGATCCTGCCTGTGTCGAACAAAGGGACGACTTATGCCCAAGTGGGTCACAGTAGGACAGTGCATGCTACCCAGGACAGAGCAGAACTTAAAACTTATGAAGCACTTAGTCTGGACTTTTGTATTTGACACTTTTGGACCACTGAAACCTCTAAAAATGGAAGCATGGTGAAGAGTAGAGGCAGTTTATTTACTACGTACTGGCTCTGAGTCAGGTATCTGCTAGGATGTTAAGAATGTGAAGTCAAATGAGACCCCGTTTGGTACTTCACGGAGTTTGCAGTCAGGAACACGAAGGACTCAATAACCAGTGTGGAAAGCGGGGAGAGTGCCAGGCCCTAGGCCGTTCTAATAGAGGAGCTGGTAGAGCCAACTGGCTGGGGTTCTGGTCAAAGGTAGCAGCCCCACAGGGATCTTGATGGAGAGTGAGAGTCAGAGTGGACCGAGGCCAGAGGATTCAGGCAGAAGGAGCTGCAGTGGGAGTGCTGGGCTGCAAACATGAAGTGAACATGCGCAATCCTTTGTCTAGGTTCCCACGGATTGCACAGCGCCTGGCATCATGGAGGGGATGACAAGAAGACCCCGCCACCTAACATCCTCTCTGCTGAGTCAGGGAGAGTGAACTCACCAGAGCACAGAGAAGAAACCTCAAAAGCCAGAGCAGCCAGGGGTCATCCTGACCAAATGTATTGTCTCAGCGAAGAACCCTGGGGAGAAATGTAGGCTACTAGAGTGGCATTGCTTCCGCAGCAATCATGTGTGCGTAAGTATATATGTATATATGTATGTATTGGCATGTCTGTCTCGGTGTGTATACCTGCGGAAGCCCAAGGGTGACTTAAGGAATCACCTTCAATTATTCTACCTCCTCTTTGTTTTTGCTTTGGGATTTATCAGGCTCCACCTTCAGGACCAGAAGTACAGACAGCTGCCATTTCTGCCTGACATTTCTAAACTCAGGACCTTCTGCTTGTGAGGCTGAGGCTTCACCCCTATCTATCTCTCCAGCCCTTAACATGCATCTATAAAAACCAACAACCCCGCTTGGTCTTTGCATGCTGATAAACAAAAATATGTATAGTCTACCTGCAATAATTCTAATGAGCTTCTGAAGAGAAGCAACTGCATGCCAGAAGCTAGTATTGCTACCTATGAGCTATGGAATTGTGTGCAAGACTCAAAATCTCATTTTTTAAAAAATTTGCTCTTTGGCCACTGCATAATGTTATATAAAAATAGTCTATGCTAAATGTACAACATGGTATTTTCATGCATGTATATAATATACATTGATCAAAATCGCTTCTGTTCTCCACACCTGGTTTTCTCATTTCTTGAATAATAACGAATACATATAACCTCATGGAGTTGTTGTGAGGTTCAAATAAAACACAAATTGTATGACTCTAGGAAAAGTACTTAATCTCTTTGGAAGTCAGCTTTTGCATCTATGGAATGCAAAGATTCAGTCAGACATGACTTCATATATCATATCCAGCTTGAAACATTTTTATAGCTATGTAAGAATGGTTTGAATGATTAAACATGAAATAAAACAAAAGAAAAGGGAGTACTCATTCTTTTCTTTCTACATTCCTTTTTGTAAATTTGTACAATTGCTGTGACCATTTTATTTGCTCATGGATTTTTATAAGCACCTGAAATCTGGAAAGCAGCCAGAAGAGAAATGATCCCAAGAAGGAGCGCAGCGAGGAACAGACAGAAGAGGCGGGGGAGAGTGGTGAGGTGGGGTCCAGGCTGCACAGAGAGCGAAGCTCAGTGCAGGGCCAGAGAGGATGAAGAGGCTACTGACTCCAGTCACTGCAGGGCAGGAAGGACGAGAGCACGAGAGCAGTGGACCGAGGTCTGAGAGTAGAGTCAAGTGCAGGCAGACGACTTCAAGAGGCTCTGCAGGGATCGAGTTGGGGACTATGCAGAGTCAGAGCAATGGGAGGTTTGATCTGTGGGCTTCAGGAAAACCTGTCAGGGAATAATCCCACAGTGCGAGGAGCGATCCAGAGGAGAGAGGAGAGGTACTGGACCAGGAGTCACAGCGAGTACAGTGTGAGGAGGACGGACAGGCCACTGAGAGGAGGGGAAAGGAGGCGTGAGGGGAGGGTCAGACAGCGTGGAGCTCTGAGCTGGGGAAGCTGGAGGTCCTCTCTCAGTAACTACATGTTCTTTGGGAAATGAGACACTAGAATACTGAGAATTTGAGAGAGAGGACTTAAGGTCTTCCTTATGATTGAGTCACCATCAACAAAACTCCTCATAGAGATTAAGTTTAAAAGACATTTTTGGGGGGTTGGGGATTTAGCACAGTGGCAGAGTACTTGCTTTGCAAGCACAAGACCCTGGGTTTAGTCCCCAGAAACAGGAAAAGAAAAAAGACACTTTCATCTCAAATGAATCTCTACATTTCTAACATCCTTTAGTTGAAATTCTGCTTGGAGATTATTGAGCATGGACAGATATCATATCCATATCATCCATATTATGCATGTATGTAATATATATTGATCATAATCGCTTCTATTCTCCACACCTGGCTTTCTTATTTCTTGAATAATAACGAATACATATAACCTCATGGAGTTGTTGTGAGGTCCAAATAAGACACAAATTGTATGACTCTAGGAAAAGTACAGAAAACAGATCTGTGAGAAAAACAGATCTGGAGGTTAGAGCTGAGGCTGAGGATCCGTTCTGAGGAGCTCCAAAGCATGAGAGGAGAGCCACCCTGCAGTGATGCTCTCGGGGCACCTGCCCTTCTCCACACAGTTCTAGATTGATGACAATGTCGTCAGCCAGGGATGCTTTGAAACGGTTGTTTACACTGGAGAGGAAGCATTGCCTGGTTTAAGCACACTGGCTTTGTAGATGTTGAGACGGAGAGAGGTACCCCTGTAAGAACAAAGGGGTCACCAGAGACAGCAGCACCCTAACATATGAGCCGCCCAGGCTCGGAACGGAGAGCTCTTTCCCTGACTGCACATAGTTGTTTTAGTCGTCTGGCACAGAAAATTCAAGGAAATGAAACAGCCTCCCCTCCTCCTATTCTTCTTAGGTACAAAAGACAGATAATTATCTAAAGTATTTCTCAATATGAACAAAATGGAAAAGCGACCTTTATGTCTGTGACAGTCTATTCACGTCAGTTGGGAAGCAGGAGCCAGGCCCTGCCAGGTTTAGTGGGTCCCCAAGTTACACAGGCCATAAAGAAAGAGAACTGCTCTAACACGCAGCCAGACCCGAATGACAGATGAGGACTCACGATCTTCCCTGGGGAGTGATAAAACGTTCTGCTGGTAGACTTACATAAACCGAGAGGCAATTAATTTTTTTTTTTATGGATACCCCCTGTGCTCAATAATCATGAATGCTTTAAACGTCAAGGATGGCTAGCCTGAGAAGGAAAATAAATCAATCTGGTAAGAAAAAGCAGCCATTCAGTGTTGGTAGATTATCCCCAAAGGACAGGTTATCAATTTCAGTGACTTAAAAGTCACATGCTTACAAGTTTACAATCTCCATTTCTAGCTTTATGTCCATTTAGAAAATGTACTATGGGGAATAGAGGGTAATGGGTGTGTGTGAATATGAACAAAGTGCATTATGTGCATGTATAAAAACGTCACAGTGAAATAAATGCTAACAACACATGAGAACAGGTTTATTAACCATTTGCCTACTTAATGATAAAATTGGGACTTCTTGTCACCTGTTTGAATTCAAAATAGGTGATAAACTTCAAAGTTTAAAGCTTTTTACAAACATCTGCTGTTCCATAGCAGTAAAGAAAAGTCAATCCAGTGGAGCATTTCAAAGATCATAAAAACAGATTTTGGGGGGGGTGATAGTTCCAATTTGCTGCAGCAAAACCCTAAAACGACTGTTCATTCTATTTAAAAGAGAAAAATACTAAAAGAATCAAAGAGGACAAGCTAGTCAGAACCAGGTGGGAAGGAAATGGGAGTCAAGGAAAATCCTTGGAGATTCCCCTTACTATTCTGACCTCCCATAACCAGGACTGCTCCCTGCCCCTTGAATGGCAGGGGGATTTGTGGTTTCAGGGCAACAAATAGGTGGAGAACAGACTGTGGACATTTTCTGGGGAGAGAAACATGTTAGAAACACACACTTGAACTGAAATCACCAGGCTATATGTTTGTGTGTTTATTTCGATATTTGGAAATAGAGAGGATTAAAGCTAAAACCACGAGCATAGTAGGCTAGCACCCTACCACTGAACTACTGCCATAGCCCTGAGAATAGCAGTTTTTATTGGGAAAGCCAATCTGAATCTGAAATGTTAATTCTACAAAGATAATTCAATTCCAAAGACACTCAGGAGTTTTGAAAGACATGAAAATGTCAGTGTGTGTGGATTTTTTGACTTCAAATCTGTTTAGAAATGCAGTGTTGGGGCACCTGGTTAAGGTCACACAGAACTTATCTGGAGTCCTTGGGAACTCTGACCCCCTTCACGTGTCAGCTCGGCATTCCCCAAAGACTTATTGTGATGTCTATTCACTGGTGAGGGGCCAGCACCACTGTGTGACTGATTATGACTCTGCTCCTTCTTTATTGAGAGGCAGCAGTTTTCATCCATCTTGGGGAGTACTAACCATGAATGCAATGTTTCCCTTGGCAACACCCGATTAGGAGGTGAGACGCCCATGTATTCATACTGCATAGTGCTCTAGAATGCACCACAGTTTATAATGCAAAGATGGCTTACAAAAAGGTAACACATGGGAGAAGTGGGGAAACATTCTCTTGGTATGCATGGGTTTATATCCTGACTGATTCTGGATCTATTTCCAAAACACCAAAGGGATCCTATAAGATTAGCTTCTAAATAAAATAAGATGAATAAAAGTCACATGACTCATAACCAGTTGATTCTATATCCTGCCATGCCTGGGATGGCCCCAGCGGATGCCTGCTGTCTAGTGCAATTACTTTTTTATTTATTTGTTTTTTTAAATTTAGTCTTTTTTTAAAAAAAATTATTATTATTTATTCAATTGTGTGTGTGCTCATGTGTGTGTAGAATCAGGGGTGAATTCGGGAACCACCATGGACGCCTCCACCTCCTCCTTGTTTACTCTGCCCCGGGATTCACAGGCTCCACCCTACCAGGACCAGAACCGCAGGCCACCCCCGCTTCTGCCCCGCGTCTATACATGGGGTCTAGGATCCAAACTCAGGACCGTCCACCTGCAAGGCAGAGGCTTAACCCCTGAGCCACCTCTCCAGCCTCTAGTGCAATTATTAAAAGCACTGCTTTCAGTTTACAGCAACTGCACGATCATCCTAAATAACACAGTAGACACGGCCCAGCCCCTAAGAGGAGGCAATTATCCCTGTGGCTATGGAATTAAACCTTGTTTCTTGGCAATGCTCACTTCAGCAACATTGGGTGAGTGATGCACAGGTCTCATCTGATAGAAGGAAGCACAGCTTTGCCTGGAAGACACCTAATCCCGAGCCTATTTCTTGAGTGTAGAGTCTTTTGAATTTTAAAATAAAATGTTTTGAAATCTTGAATTTGGTCACCTGAATTCTGGGGTCTGGGATCTGTTTCTTACAGTTACTCTTTATTAAAAATAGAGGACTGTAAGATTTGACATGTATATGCATATGTATGACCAGGGGTGAGTGTGGGTATAGACCATGAAACTAGAGAGGAAACTGTGAGAGGGGAAGAAGAGGTGTTGAGGAAGGAGGAGGAGTCAGGGCATATGTAGCTTGGAGGCAGAAATGAGGCTGTGGGGGAGGGTAGAAGGGTACGTAGGGCTGTAACACAGGAGGGTGGAAGGGTATAAAATGGTCATGGGAGAGGGTGAGTAGGAGGATGGAAGGAGACAGGAGTCTTGGGGAGGGCGGTGGGTACAGGAGGGCCATGGGGAAAAGAACCAAGATGAGTTAGACTTGAAAACACCATAATGAAACCTAATGCTGTATATGTTAACTTAAAACTTGAAAAGAGCATATGGGTAACAAGAAACTTCCAGATGCTTCTCTAGCCTCTAGTCTGACCACTTAGTTCTACCTGCTGCTTGGTCTCAGACTAATTCTGCTGCGGCTGCAGTTCTTTCTGTCTCCCAACCCCCATTTTGTCTTGACTGGCCCCTTTCCTTTCTTTATGCCTGTCTTGCACTCTACTTCCAGAAGTGGATCTCCGATTTGATTCCCCACGGTGTGAGCCCACACTTTGGTTCTCTGTCTCGTCCTTTCTCCTGATACTGAACCTACCTGACCTTGACTCTCGGCCAGGGTCACACATCAAGTTCCAGACTCTCCATTTTGCTTGTGCTCATGATGGTGAGAGCAGACACCAAGGATTTCTCGCCTTTGAATGGCTGGCTCCTACTGCAATGCCGGGCGCATGGCAGATTCTCTACAAGTGGTTCTTAAGAGAATGGAGAATGAGTAAACACTAAAACTTCCTTCTCATTGATTGGAGCTGGGTTTCCTTCCTCGTGACTTCTACCCTGGCTTTCTAGTCACTATTAGCAAGAATGGGTTTGAAATTCACAGTGCTGGAATGATCAACACTAGGCTTGGGGAAGTCATGGAAAGAAGAGGTTGGCTTCTCCACTCTTACATATACTCACAGAGGGCCTTATTTGCAATCAGATCTTCTATTCGAGAAAGCCATTTTCTAATTTTATATAGTACTTATGTAGGTTGGGAAAAGCCCACAAGTGCTAACGCCCATAGGAATACATTGAGAGTGAGTTTTGGGCAAATTTAGCTCTAGGAACAAACATCTGGAAAGGAGTAAGTCTATCCTCACCTTTCCTCCTACTTATTCCAGGTAAAACCCAGTCTTTTTCCTGAAAGTTCATAAAGATAGACTTTATCAGAATATGAAGGCAAGAATTTTAGTGTGCTTTTACTAAACGTTATATTCACGTATACTTCCCCCCAAGGCATTGAAATGAATCCTCTTATCCTTGGGAGAACTCTTGGAAGGGTTTTGAAGAGAATTTCCTCTAATCTGTATGTGAAACCTAGGCATGTACTACCTATGAAAATACAGAGTGTAAAAGATAGTCTTCCTTGCCCAGGCACATTTCTCTAGAACATCAAATATGCATCTTGTGTAGTCTTTTTAAAAATCTGTGTGTGTGTGTATATGTGTGCTTATGTATATTGGAGGTCACTGTGTATACCTGTAGAGGCCCAAGGGTGACTTAGAAAATTATCTTATATTGCTTCTTTCTCCTTTTTGCTTTGTTTTGAGGTTTCCTGGACCTTCCAGGGTCAGAAGTGTAAGCTGCATCCATTTGTGTTTGGAGTTTTTTTTAATATGACATCTGGGATCCGAACTCTGTTCCTTCTGCTGGCAAGACAGAGGTTTAACCCCTGAACCATCCCTCCAGTCCCTTGAAATCCATGTGTGTGTGTTTGTGTGTGTGTGTGTGTGTGTGTGTGTGTGTGTGTGTGTGTGTGTGTGTATTTATTTGCTTGTATTTTTATTTGGATTTATTTACTTTGCTTTGAATATACTTGCACTTACTTCAAATATTCCTTAATAAATGTCAGTTTAAGATACTGTATATTTGCTGATGCATAAAACAGTAAATGTGTAATAAATAAGCATTGCACAAAGACTTCAGGGTTGACTGACCCAAGCCTAACATGGTAAAAACTTGGGGAAAACCCTAAACTCTGCATGTCTCAGCGGTGCTGCGTGACTAGTGAAGAGCTTTGCCAGGGCCACAGAAAACACCTCCACACTGCAACACCCACGAGCAGTGGCTCGTTTCCTCAGCCTGATTACCACTAATGATGAGGACAAAAAAAGATTCTCTTATTTTAGTCTTGGATAAAATCCTATCTAAACAATTTTTGGAAGCTTGAGATTATGGTATTTATTTGATTCAGGTTATAAAAATATTTCTGATTTTTTTTTCTCTGCCAACAATTAAATCTTCTTTTCCTAGTGGACAGAAAGGTTTATTTCTGAAACAGTTCTTCCCTTGACGTGACTTGGGAGGTGGGCATTATTCCCCAGAAAAGTAAACAAGGGAATGAAAACAAGGTGACTCCAAGGATGAGGAAGTATGTTTTTCTAGAGAACAAAAGTTTCTTTCACAGTATGTCAGAGACTTAACCGTGACCTTTCCTGAATATAAACACTGTTCAAATGTCAAAAGGAATTTCATCTATGTCTATAAAAGGTCTCAGACAATAGTTCTTGCTGGAAGCTACATTTAGCAGGCAGTAAAATAACCTTTTCTTCAAATATTTTGCCTACAGAGCTACAGACCCAGGCGACATACAATTGTAATTACTTTCATAGTAGTAATAACAGTCTGTAGATCAGAGGACTGCTGAAGGCAAGTAATTAAAAATGAGAAGCATCATTTATGTTTAGGGTCTTCAGGAATAAGGAGATACTTTTCACTTAGCATTGTGTTTACAGCTTACAGAGTAGTAGCTGTCTCTCACAGTCCAGGTCTGGTCCTATGCTAAACAAAGAATGACATCAGGTTGCTAAAATATTTCCCCGCTTCAAAGTTTTTTTCTCTAAGAGCCTGGGAAATCACTGAGTGAAGTAGAAGGGAGGTAGAAGCAATCCAGAATGATTTCTGAAGTCAATGTTCGTCCTCCACAGGGACACACAGTGCTCTCTGACACACACACACACACACACACACACACACACACACACACACACACACACACACACACAAGCAAAAATAAATAGAGTTTTATTCTTCACAAAGCTCCTAAACTGATACAAGTACTATTTACTGGAGCTAAATATGCTAATAAATGAAATTATGTCATTATGATGGGAATGTCAAAGGTTTTTCATTCTTTATCCATCTGCAGATTTCACATTTTATTGTCACTGTTGCCAGTCGAGCCTGCAGAGCTGAGCCCCAGGGTTTCTCCAGTGCATTTCTCAGACATGAGCTAAAAGAACTGCTCTCAGGAGCAGTTGAGGTTTGCAGTAGGAGAACACAAGAGGAAGCAGTGGCTGAGGTTAGCCCCTGGCAGTGGCTGAGGTTAGCCTCTGGGACATTCTGTCATCCCGGAAGGAAGGGGCAGGGTCAGTTTTTTCAGATAACAAAGGACAGTGGAAGCAAAGGAATGTTTCACTTCAGCAAATCCTTAAGAAAGGAGGCCTCAGACCTTGGGAGCAGAAGAGGGCACAGAGGAACTCCCAAGGGATTCAATCCCCATGGGAAGAATGGGACCCGCATTTACAGAGGGCAATAGCATTTTTCTGGCAGCCACCTTGGGTCACAATGGGTCTAGCACTGTTTGTGGTGCAAAGCTGGGGGTTTCCTGTAAGTGACTTTGGAGGAGTCATGGGGTTCAGACTTGTAAGAATAATTTAGAAAGAATAAGCCCCCAATTTCCTCTTCCCCAGCACCACTTAATTAGGGCGAGGAAGAGTGCTAAAAAAAAAGACAGGCCTGTCTTTTCAAGTTCTAGTCCTTCTGTCCGAAGTAATCATGCATACCGAAGTGAGTCATTCCACTTTTCTGGGGCTTAGTTTACGCATCAGGGTGCCTTGTGATTTGTAAGGGTCCTGAAGTCGTGGCAATACCAAAAATGAACATTTTCCACACACTGCCATTATTCCGTGCATGGACTGGCTCACTCTAAAGCTTTCCTTTGAAGTCTTATCACTCAGTCCACCTGAAGAGCAGAGGCTGGCGGGAGTATAGTAAGTTGCTCATGGCCTCAAGCAGTGCAGAGTGGGGCCAGGCTTCAAAGACTGCCCTGCACCATCCTAGGGTTGGATCACCCACGAGTCATGCTCTGCTGCCTCTGGTTTGGAGTTGTCATACAGGCATGACTTTTTTTTTTTTTTTTTTTTTTAAAGGAGGCATTCATTTGGTTTAGGGGAAGCAGTTTGGCCCCCTTCCCTTGGTTTTGTCTGCTACGTCTTTCTTGCATCTAGCAGGGAGAATTGCCAATCCAAACTGGGAAAAGACCAGAAAAACCATTGTTGTACATTTTACAAGTGGACAGGATCACTGTGTGTTAAGTAGTGTATTGCCATTAGAAACAGGCTCCCGGATACGGCCTACCTTGCTGAAGTGAGCTGACAGAATATGGTTTTCTCCCCAGAAGGCCCAGCCAGGCCTTTTCTTCCGGTTTTTCATTCCCTGTGCTTGCACCTGATAGGGGTGCTGGGCGCGGGGGTGTCTTCTTCTCACATGGCCAGCAGGGAGGACTGTGTGAAGCCCTGCTCTGCTCTCTCTGGCCAAATCTCTTTTTAGCAGAGTCAACTGCTTTTACACTAAGACAAAATGAAAACTGGTTCACTCGTCAATAACATAAATATATTGACACCAATCCCATCTGGCTGGTGGTGAATTTAAAATTCCCTTGCTTTGGACTCTTGAGGAAAGAAGATGTAAATGACAAGACAGGGCATATCTGGGTCCTAGGCTATATCACTAGATACCTTTAGCACTTCAAGTTTCCTATAAGAAGCAAAGATTGGAAAAGGAAGTTAAAAAAAAAACACTCACAAAAGAAAATCCACAATCAGATAGATTTACTTCTGAATTCTACCAACATTTAAGGAATTGATAACAATTCCTTACTAGCTTTTCTTAAAAAAAGAGGAAAAGAGATTATTTCTTAACTGGTTTATGAAATCAGGATTACTCTGATGCCAAAAATCAGAAAATGATAATTTGAAAGATGAATATATGCAAAGACTAATATATGGCTTTGAGTACAGGTATGAAAACCATCAGCAAACTGGACCAACACTATGTATAGAAATATACATATATGAAGATCACGTAGCCTTAATCCACAGAGGCAAGGTTGAGTTTACACATGAAATCTATTATGTAATTCATTACATTAATACAATAAAGAGTAAAAATCACATGATTACCTTGATAGATGCAAAAAATCCAACATCCTTCATGATAAAAATGTTCAACAGTCTACATAGATATGGAAGGGAATTTATCGACCTGATAAGAGTCATGCATGAAAACCCCAAAGCAACATCCTATACAACACAGAAAGACTGAAGGCTTTCTGCCTACTGATGAAGCACAAGATTAGGATGTTCATGTCGCACCCACCCAATATTGGACTGGAGAATCTAGCCAGGACATTTAGGTCAAGAGCATAAAAGGAGAGATATTAGGATGGAAAGAAAAAGAAGCAAATTATTTATATTTGCAGACTACACGGTCTTGGTCTTGTATAAACATGCATTATACCTCATGCCTGTAATCCCACCTGACACGAGAGGATCGCTGTGGGTTCCAAGCAGGCCTGTACTACAGTGCGAGGCTGTCTCAAAATAATCAACCAATCAATCATCAGCAATTAGTCATCAGCAAGAGCCAGTGAGGAGTCTCTGTGGGTAAAGGCACCCATGTGCAAACCTGGCAACCTGAATTTAATCCTGGAGCCCGCTTGGCAGAAAGAAAGAACCGACCTCTAAAAGTTGCCCTCTGACCTCCACATGTGTGCTGTGGCATAATGTGCCTGTTTTCTTCTTCTCCCCTTCTCAAAATAAAATAAGCAAATGATAAAGTATAAATAAGAAAATCTTGAGAGACCTTCTAAAACTATCAGAGCAAGTTCAGCAATGTTATGGAATATATGACCAATAAAAAAATTATGTTTCTATATACTAGTGAATAATAAAAAATAAAATTAAGGGGCTAGCAAGATGGTTCGGACACACAAGAGTGATGGCTGGTATCCATATCAAATCTAGGTGGGCATGGTAACCTGCCTGTAATCCCCGAACTCAGGAGGTAGAGCCTGGGAATCTTGGTGTGGCTGGCTGGATTAGCCAATAAGCAAGCTCCAGGTTCAGAAGAAGACCCCATCCCAATATATCATGTGCACAGTGATCAAGGAAGACATCTAATCAACTTTTGACCTACATGTGTACCTATATACATGTTAACATGCATACTTGCAATCACACTAAACATACACACACGTTAACATAAAGTTGCGATATGACCCACCCACTCGACTCCCAGATATATAAAAATAACTGAAAGCTTTTGTTTATACAAAAGCACATATACAAATGTTTAGAGTACCATTATTCATAATAGTCCTAAAGTGAAAACAACCTGTATGTCCATAAATGAATAGATAAAATGAGGTATAATCAGAGAACTTAGACACAGCTGCCCTGAGCACTGAAGGGTGGGATAGAAAAGTGAGTGTGTGCTGCCCAGGCAGAAGACAACGTAACTGAAGCATTTGGCTCCAGAGTGCATGCCAAGGGGGACTGGGTGGACTAACTTCATTCTTCTCATTCTTTTTACGACTAGAGAATTTGCCTTTGCCAATCATAAAATGCAGAAAATGTTAAAAAATAATCATGATTTGATTTTTTTCTTCAATGATTAATACATGTACATGTATTACATGTAAGTAGGCTTGAAATAATCCGTGGAGAAGAAATGTTGCATCCTTACATCTGGATAGTACTTTTTTCTTGCTTGTGTGCAGATGTATAGAAGAGGGTACTTGAGTGTGTGTGTCTGTGGAGGCTCAAGGGTGACATCAGGAATCATCCTGGATTGCTCTAACTCCTTATTGCTTTGCTCTGGGGTTTCCCAGGCTCCGCCTTCCAAGGTTAGAGTTACAGGCTGCTGACATATCCGTGTAGCATTTTTATGTGGAACTGGGATCCGAATTCAGGTCCCTTTGCTTGAGGCAAATGCTTTATCCCCTGAACCACCTCCCTAGTTCACCTTAATAATACCTTGAGAAATTTATGCTCATTTTCTTTTCCTTATTTCCCTCTTTTCTTCCTCCTTGACCTAAGCATGTTATACATGCTTGTGTGTGTGTGTGTGTGTGTGTGTGTGTGTGTAATCCTAGAGCAGGATGCAGTGGAGTAGAAAGAGGAGATGCACCACTCATCTTTCTGGCTTTTGAATTTTAAATCACAGTTGGCAAAATGCTTTGTAAAGGTCAGAGAATAAGTATTTTAGGCTTGGCGGCCCGTGTGATCTGGTACAGCCTGGTCAATGTTGCTCTTGTTATGAAAAAACAGACCCTGGTAATGCTGAGTGAATGTGGTTATGTTCCAATAAAACTTTATTTGTAGATAAATCTGAATTTCATCTAATTTTCAGATATCACTTGATGTACCTCTTTTGATTTTTTTCAACTGTTAGGAATGTTGAAAACAGCAACAACAAAACAACTCAATGTTAGTAGGCCCTACACAATGGGTGGCATGCTTTGTCATTCCGGTTTAATCTAATGCCTTTAGGGGAACCTGAGATTTTCTGGGAAAAGAAAGTAAGGCCTGGAGAGGTGAAATGAGCACTCAAAGCATTCCAGGGCAAAGATTGAGTTCTCTTGATTCTTGGCCTGAGAAAATTTCAGTGCTACTTCACTGAAAATCTCAAGTTTTTCTCATCAAAGATCTTTGGCTGATGATCAAAATGTCTGCTGGTGAAAAGAGAATCGACCAGGTCTGATCACTCTTCTTAATTACAATTCTAAATACAATAAAATGACCAGAATTTGTCAGTTTTAACATTTGTTTTTTGAGATACTCCTGATCTAAGTTCACTGACGCCCTCCTGTGGTCAGTACAAAAAACAAATGAGATGAGTAAGTGTCAAATAAATAAAAACTCATTATATTATTTAGGCCCCTAGCTAATGCCTATGAAAATATTATTTATCTCTGACCAAATCTTAGCTAGATCAGAATGTATGCTTCAGCATATGTGGTAGTTGTATTACCTTAGATCTTTTAGGTTTTCCCCCACTATACATGACTGTGATTTTTTTTTTTTTTCAAAGTCAGTTCCTTTTATTAAATTGATTTCACAGACCAGAAATACAAAATAAAAGTAGAAATAGGGCCTGATGAGGAGCTACAGGCCTGACCTCACACGACCCTTGATGCAGCAACTCTCCGGGTATAAACAGCAGCTTCACCCACAGGCAGGAAAGTGGGGTGAGGCTCTGGATGGTGAATGACAGAGCTTTCTGAGACTCTATGGATGGTGCTAATACTTATAGGTCAAGGGTTGGCTAACCTAAGCTTCCTCCAAAGTATCTCCTCTCAAAATGGACTCTTGGTAAGCTCAGCGTCCCAGGAAAGCAGATGTGGGGACATCTCAGGGAGAGGTTGATGTGAATGTTCAGGTTTGTTCAGTGAGGTGGCTAATGAAAGCAGCTTAGATGCTTCTTTAGTGCTAGTATGTTGACTGAAGTCAGCAGTCAGGAATAACCAGAACATTGAAACAAATATGGGCAGGAATGTACCAGGACTTATTCCGTAAGGTTGAAATCCATGAGGTCATACTACAAGCCAAGGGAGTTCTTGCCAGTGGCACACAGGGAAGAAAGGTGGAATGAGAAAAGTCACCACTGACGGACATAGTAGTAATAATAGGTTCAAGCAGGAGCCATCGGTGGAGAATATAATTGAGGGATGAATATCTGGTCAAGCAAGATATTTATAGTCTTGAAATATATGGCCCCCAAACACATTTACTAATTATAAGGAGAAATAACAGTGGAGAACCAGAGTGGACAGAACACCCTTACCAAAGGCTTGGAAGTTCATGGGTTAGATAGTCATGCTGTCACCTAACTGGAAACATTGAGAAGGACACCATTTCTGTGATATTCCTGCCACAGGCATAAGTTGGGTCTCACATGAGAAACATTAAATGAACATGAATTGAAGGATGCTTTACAAAACAATTAGTGTGCAATCTTCAGAAATGTCAAGTAAAAAAGGTCATGAAAATAAAGGCAAGATGAGGAACATTCTGACTGAAAGACAGACATGACCTTCATCTGTCTCTTTTTCTTAACTTAAATAAGAACATCTGCAACTTAAATAAAGGTATTAACATTGGATCCATCAAGTTCCTGAATTTGAGGAGCACATTGAGGTGGTAGTGTGCCTTATTTTGAGGAAATACTCACCTCATATCTACAGTCATGAAAAAGGTATACATATATACCATACATACGCACTCACATATAGAGAGATGAAAAGGTTTTTAATGTAATGAAATTCTATGAAGAAAAAAGGTTGAATTACCCAAGGGCAGAAATTATTAGTAGGACTTGAACTTAAGGTTCTAATAATATAATGCTTCCCCCATCCCTGTTTTTATTAGAGGTGCCACAGATGAACTAATGTTCCCTTCAAACTCACCAAAGATGGCAGGATATAGTGTTAAAATCAGAGTTTAAAAATCAAGACTTATTTTGAAAAGGAATCTTATTGGAGCTTTAGAAAAATGATATATGTTAATAAATGTCAAAATTCTTTACATATCTTTATATATATCTTTATCTATCTACCCATCCGCTATCCATCTATTTACCTGTCTATCCTTGTGTCTGGCCTGGGTGTGTGTGGGGGGAGCTCTTCAGAATCATGAAGCTAATTTTTTTTGTTACATTAAGTGCAACATCAAGCTTACTTCCACCATCAAGTCAGAGGCACAGGAGAGATAAACCTCTGGCTTTTAAACATCTAATAACTAAGGTTTATAAAGGAAAAGTAAAGGATTATAGTAGATTCTATTGACTGCTGTGAGATAGGCTGTCCATACACACTTCTCTAGGCTGGTCCAAATCAGACTAGAATAAGAGAGTTTGTGTCCGATGCTGTACCAGTTTTATTTTTCCTGGACGTGACATCACTGTCAATGTGAAGCTAGTGTGGTTGAGGTGATAGTGACTCAATTGAAATGCAGCACTTTCCCTAGGTGGTTAATGTAAGACCTATTTAAATGTCAGATTTTCCTATGAAGACTCCATAGAAGATGTTCTTTATGGAAAGGATTATTCCACGTACACCAGCATGCAGAATGTAAGGGATTTAGCAGCCTGATATTTATTTAAAAAACTAAGAATTATCCAGTATTAAGATGCTCTTGCCTGGTCTGGGGCATAGTTCAAGTTTGAACCCCAGCATTACATAAACTAGGTATGACGGCACTTGTCTCTAACCACCATCCGGGAGGTAAAAGCAGAAGGATCAGATATTCAAGCATATCTTTGGCTACATAGTGAGTGTGAAGCATTTCTTGGCTATGTAAGCTCTTGTCTCCAAAAGCCAAAAAAGAAAAAAAAAATCTTTCTTTTAAGGGGAACTCTCCACTACTACTAAATTCCAACACAACAAGACTTGGCAAATTTCATTCAGAATTCTGGCAACTGGAGAACTCATAAGCACACTGAACTCATGTGTTGATTTCTGCTCCCCTTCCCAAGTAGTTAGAAAACTAAGCATGTATTATTTCCTTAATCCTACTTCAGAAGTTAAAGGGAAGATAAAATTAATGGAAGTTAGGTCATTATTGGCCTAATTCACATATTGCGTTTAATAAGGATGACTTTTCATGAATGTTATGTTGACAGACAAAAATAAATCTGATGTCTGTCTTTGACTTCAAGAAGTTTCATCTAGAACAAAGGCCATCAGTAATTGTTTGGAAGGATCTAGCTCTAAAAAACTGCTGTCACAAGAAAAAAAAGGCTTTAAAAAGTTTTTATTCACTATTTCTTTGAGTGATCCTTGTCTCTCTATTTCCTAATTGCATAATTGAAGAAGGGCTGATATAATCTTTCATCTCAAATTCTGGCCATGGAACCTTGGTCCAAGTCTGACCAATTACAGAATTCCATCCCTTTGGTTATAATGACTGACTGGCTTAGGGATAGACATCTGACCTCATCAGTCTATTGGACTGCTCTTGAGTGGCTACTGGAACTATCAGGGAGTCCTGATCCCTCTGCTGAGATTGTCAGCTATGGGAACCATGTGTTGCCACCCGATGAAGAATGAGTGGTGAGAAGAAGCCATCCATCCCAGAGGAAAATCAGAACCAGAAAAGGAGAGGAAATAGGTCTCATGATATGTGTAGAGTCCTTGGTTTTGGCTATACCTTTGGCTCTGTGACTCCTTGGGTCTGTGAGTCAGTAATCCCCCTCCCCCTTTTAACGTGTGTGTGTGTGTGTGTGTGTGTGTGTGTGTGTGTGTGTGTGAGTTTTTATAGTGGGAATTCTTGAAGATAGCATACGCTAATTGTAATTTTATCTTTAAGAACTTTAAATTTTAGTATTTCCCAAAATCTTGAACATGGGTCTCCTATAAAAATTAGGTTGCAGGAACATCCTTTCAGAAATAGCTGACAGTATTTCTAAATATGTAGCTTTCTTTTTGTCCTGAGTATTTTGCTTGACCTCTCTCTTTTCCTTGACATCTTAACAATTCCCATGGCTTTAACGAAACTTCCCTTTTAAGGATCATTATAACTCGCTCCAGTTGGAAGCTCTAACCCTTTATTTCAAATACCAACACATCACAGTCACCAAACAAACTCAATGTATTCATAATTCATAATCCCTGCTTCCTCTCGGGTTTTCATGATTGCCTCAAAGTTCTGACAGCTGTCAGATACCATGGAGAAATATCCCAGAGGAACTCCTCTACGCTCATGCTCAGACAGTTTCTATCAGGCCACATCTGGTCATTACCTGGGCCTCACAGTTACCTGGGAGCTGTTTCCAAGACTGCTCTTTACCAAGTCGACAGTCCCAATAACTTTTCCCCAATGGCCTGCAGCAACTCCCACTCACAAGGAATCTAAAAAAAGTCTTTCATGCAATCTGGTTTCTCTCGACTTCTACACCCTAATTGCCCTGGTTTCTTAGGGAGGCCATTACTTGTCTTCTGACAGGTTAGGACATGACAAAGATCGATCAAGGGCTGTCTGGAAGGTGAATTTCCTATGAACTGCTTTAAAAAAATGTTTTGTATTAAGACTATGCAGAACTTAACCCATGCTCCAATCCCTCAGCTACCTATTTCTCTGGTGGCTTCCCATCAGCCTTCACCATCTGCTCTGCTTATCCACTCCTCTATCTCCTTAGGGCAGTCAGTGATGAGTCTAGATTTGTGTTCAGTTATGACTTTTATTTATAGCTCTTTTGATTTCTGTATCCAGCCATTCCTTGGACTGGTGATCCTCTCTTTAAGGAAGCACACCACACTAGTTTTTACATTTATGCTTGTAGTCATGGTCTGTTTTGAAAGGTCTGGAATAAAATTTCTCTTTCCTTTCAGTTACTCAAACACATCCACGTAAAATGTCAACCTTGGGCTGAGATGCAGCTCAGCTGCAGCGTGCCTTCCTAGCATGCATGACCACAGGCTCAATATAGGCTAGTTTCCAAATGAGACAAACAATAATGCCCAGCCTAAGCTCCACTCCTTTACTTATAAACCTTTGCTATATACCTAGGTGCATAGCAAATTTTTGTAAAGATAACATTTCTGTAATGTACACACACAGCACAGGATCTAAATTCCTCCATTTAACATGGAGCTACACATTGTTTGGGTCCAGCAGATTCCTTGCTGCTGCTGCTGCTACACAATCAGCAGCTGTACAAAGCAAACTTCCTGAGAACGAAACCTCATTTTCTCTTTCAGTATCTCGCTGCAGGGTCTCTGATGGGGCCAGAGGAAATGTTTCACCTGCCCTAATTGCCTAAATGATTTGAATGATTTGTAAAGGCCCCACATTTCTATTGTTTGTCCATAACCACTGTAATTCAATGGATGACTACCTGCCAATGCCACAGCTTAGATGACCATCATCTGCCTAGGAAATTATGGTATGTTGACCTTCCTGAAGCCACAGTGTGATGACAAACATTGTTGTTATAAATAGACTAGGAATATGGGAACTGGGAGAAACCAACAAAAAGATTTAGAGATACAACCATTGGATATCAGAAATGATAGCATGACAGGAAAGCCTCTTATCTTCCAAAAACACTTGAATGATAACAAAAATGTGATTTAGATTTTTTTATGGGGGAGTATGCTGAGACAAGTGCTCTGTTAATAAGCACACGTGCAGGGGTTGAAACAGCAGCCTATATAATTGTATTTGGCTCTACAGACATAAACCTCTGTTTGCAGTTGCAGGAAGTTCTTCATTAGTAGGAAATTCTCACTGAAATTGCACCTTAAGGTTTTTACTATATTCACATGCAGATAATTATAAATCAGTTCATTTTTTAAATTCTCAGTTATCTCATGTGTATAGAAGTGTAGATGAATGACTGATATGTGACAAGCGAGAGAACCAAGTGCTTGGAAAAGAAAAGCACGTCTAAGTGAATGAGATGCCAGCTTCCTAGTGCTCTGCCTTGCAGAGCAACGGTGGGTATCATACTTCACTCTAGAAATAGTGCGCTCTTTTCTCTGGGAGCTGTGATTCTAGCACTCTTTTCTTTTTTAACTTTATTTTATGTGTGTATGTGTGTGCTCGCGTGTGTATCAGAGGGCACTGTGTGTCCCTGTGGAGGACCAAGGGTGACTTCAAGAATCCTGGGTTGCTCTACCTCCTCTTTGCTTCATTCTAGGATTTTCCAGGCTCCACCCATCAGGGTCAGAAGTGCAGGCCGCCACCATTTCTTCTTGGTGTTTTTAGGTGGGACCGAGAGACCGAATTCAGGATCTTCTGCTTGCCAAGCGGAGTCTTAACCCCGAGCCATCTCTCCAGCCTGATTTTTAACATTCTTTAAATTGTTTTAAGTTTATTTTTGTTTTTGGTGGAAGTAGAGACCAGTGGTGGCAGTCTGTAAGGAAACACACAGGTTGTGCTTGGCTGCCTAGAAACTGAACAGGAGTGGAGAAAGGCTCATTTCCACACCTCTGCCTGTCTACTGGTAAATTCTTCAGCGAGTCACATGAACCCACTTCTAGGAAATTATTTTCTCCATGGCTAGGTCAGTGTCTTGTTATAGTTTGAACGCCTGCTGTCCCTTCTAAAACTCACTGATACTAACTTGTTGAAAGAGTATAAAGAGGAGAGACATTTAAGGCAATCAGAACCAAGGGGTCATAAAAGAGAGACTTCATATAATGTTGTATTGTATTTATACTTAAGAATGACATAGAAATATAAAAGAAATGACACAGCACCTAGAAGTTTGTTCTGAAATAAACCAATAGGTGTGACATAGGCAGAGATAAAGGAGGATGAGGGCACATGGGCACGCTGGCTTCTGCTCTCTTACTGTGCATATAGAAATTCTCTGCAATGAAAATGTTTTAAAAGAAAACAAAAGGATGAATTCAGCCTTAGTTTCTTCATTTGTCAATTGGGGCAATAATAGCACCTCCGTAATAAAATTGTCATGATCATTGACTTGAGATATGCAAACACATCTGATATGTAATAAACACATGTCCAGTAACTCCTAGGAGTCCCCTTTTCTTGTTTATCTACCCCCCAGCAGTGTTATGCTCTATAGGTCTATGCAAATAGAATATCTTACAGATGTATCTATTCTGTGTTTCATTGCTTTTTTTAATAACAGAATTTTGACATTAGATAAATATAGGAATATTTAATTAGATCATAATAATGCCTGATGACTTTTGGAAACACTTTCATAAGATTATTTGAAACTTAGGGCTGGAGAGGTGGCTCAGAGGTTAAGCCTCCGCCTTGTAGGCGGAAGGTCCTGAGTTCGGATCCCAGATCCCACGTATAGACGCCAGGAGGAAGCAGGGGCGGCCTGCGCTTCTGGTCCTGGTAGGGCGGAGCCTGTGAATCCCGGGGCAGAAGGAGGTGGAGGTGTCCATGGTGGTTCGCGAATTCATCCGTGGTTCTACACACACACAGACACACACACACACACACAGACACACACACACACACACACACACACGCACATGCGCACAGTTGAATAAATAATAATAAAAAAAATTAAAAAAAAAAGATTATTTGAAACTTCTAAAAATCTTATATAGGACAATATATTTAACTGATGCAGTTCTCTTGTTACGCCAGATACTAATGAAGTAACCTTAGGTTTAATACAATCTACATCATGAAGGCAAGTTGGGGCTCTTTATCTGATTTAAGGCACCTTGACATCTGCTTATCCTGGTACCCTTTTGCTTTATCATAGGCATCTTTTGAAAATATTACTGGGAAAAGGCAAGTTTGGGATTTTGTCTTCCCACAATCATACTGACTTGTGGAATCATGCTTAAATCTGAAAGGCATCATTTTCTTTAAGCACTCTTCTGATTCAATGACGTCATGGGGAAGCGGGCCCAGGCTTCCAGTGTGCTGTTTGTTAAGCAGGAATAAGCTTTCCTGGACACGCACTTGGTGCTACACATTCTCATTGTTGTCTAGTGGCAATGGTGTGACCCTCCCCAGATTGCTGCCATGGGATCACCTGCTACCACCTTCCTGTCTGCAGCCTTATTCTTCTGGACACCAATTTAAATCTGTTGTTTGCTTACTTGGACATTAGGGATAATATACAACATCTTTTGTTATTTGCCAAAGGAACGAGTGTCAGGGATTTAAGAAACGTCTTAAAAACTACAGAGACTTCTGCTTGCTGTTATCAATATTGAAGGGTATCCATGAGCAGCCTTCCTTTTGTTTGTACAAACATCAACTTTCCTGACCCCATGGGGTTGTATGACGACAAGTGTCATGATTATACTACATTGGCATTTTTCAAACTTTGGCAGGGGTATGCTCTGGACTTCCTGAATATCTGGCTAAATACTGAGAGTTGTAAACGTTCCCTTGACCACAGGGCAGGGTGGACAGAGAATACAAACCATAAAACCACCAATCTCGTCATCAGATTGTATGACCTTGGGCAAGCTACTTAATGTCTGTAGGCTTCCATTTCTCTATCTGTGAGTTAAACACTGGATTTCTTACTCCAATAATAAAGGATGAGATTTAAAACAAAATTCTTGAATCAAATTGTTTTAAAGTTGTGTGTGTGAATGTGTTGTATTAATATGTGTGTGTGTGGGATGTACACATACATAGGGCAGAGAAGGATGCTGGGTGTCCTACTCTATCCTCTCAGCCCTATTCCTTGAGATAGAGCCTATCACTGAAGCTGGAGCTAGACTGACTCTCCTACCTCCCATCTCACAACTCATCCCACAGGAACAGGTGCATGTGGCCACACTTAGTTTTTTTTTTTTTAATGTTCTGGGGATTTGAACTCAGGTCCTCCAACTGGTTCAGCAAGTGTTCTTTTTTACCTGCTGAGCTATCTCCCTAGGTTCTCAAATTGCTTTTTATTTTATTTTCAAGTATTTTATTTACTTATTTACTCTCTCTCTCTCTCTCTCTCTGTGTGTGTGTGTGTGTGTGTGTGTGTATGAGGGCATGTGTTAGAGAACACTTCTGGAATCATGCTAGATCACTTCTACCTCCTTCTTGCTTCACTCTGGGATTTCCTAGACTCTGCCCACCAGGGCCAGAAGTGCGGGATGCCTCCATTTCCACCTGGTGTTTTTACCTGGGATCTGGGATCCTATTATCAGGATCTTCTATTTTTGATGTAGAGTCTTAACTCTTAAGCCATCTCTCCAGCCCTCAAATTACTTTTTAAACCTTAAAAGCATTAGAGTAATAAATAGCTTCATATGCTCTGGATAATAATGGTGAATGACAGATGACTTAGCACTATACCATATTATAACTTCTGTGATGACAGCAGTCACGATTTAAATCACATATATTAAAATGCTCTTTTTCTTTTATTCAATTGTGCATGTGTGTGTGTGTGTGTAGAACCACAGGCGAATTCAAGAACCACCATGGACGCCTCCACCTCCTCCTCGTTTACTCTGCCCCGGGATTCACAGGCTCTGCCCTTCCAGGACCAGAAACGCAGGCTGCCCCCGCTTCCGCCCAGCGTCTATACGTGGGGTCTAGGATCTGAACTCAGGACCTTCCGCCTGCAAGGCAGAGGCTTAACCCCTGAGCCACCTCTCCAGCCCCTAAAATGCACTTTTGAAGTGAGGTGTTTGCTTTGCAAATGAATGTCCATCTTTCCAGTACCGTTTGCCGACTGTCCTTCCTTCAGTCCACCTTCTGGCAGCCCGGGCGAGAACTACTTAGTGCTCCCACTCTCTCTGCTTCTGGGCATTGATTTGTTTTTGCCTCAGTTTGCCTGCATCACACTACCTTGATAACTGTAGTCTACAGTACATTTTAAAATTGGGTAACATGATCTTCCAACTTCATTTTTCTTAACTAGATATTTTGGCTATTCTATTTCCTTTGCATTTCCATACAAATTTTAGAATTGGCTTATACATGGCTATTGAAAATTCCTGCTGGGATTTTGGCTGGAACTGTATTAAGTCTGTAGAACAACCTAAGAAAGAACTGAAATCTTTATTGTCAAATCTTCTAAACTACAAACTTTATTCTGTCTCTCTATGTACTTACTTATTTTTGCCAGATTCTATGGGATTTTCTATATAGGCAGTTATGTTGTCTGCAAACATTGATGGTTTTATTTGTTCTTTTTCTAGCTGTGTGGCTTTTATTTATTTATTTTCTTACTGCACTGAATTTGGTGTTGGATAGGAATGGTAAACATGGTCGCTTACCTTGTTCCAGCTACGGGGAGCACTCAGTTATTCCCCAATAGACACAGTGCCAGCTGTTGGCTTGCAGATGTTCTCTGTCAGGTTGAGAAACTTTCCTTCTTTTTCTAGTTTTCTAAGAATAACCACTTAAATTTCCAGGCTACTGTGAGCCAAGGTGAGGTCTGGGGAGGAAATAGGGAAGTTCATAGCTGATTCAAATTCTGGCCTCTTCTCATCTCAGCTGTTATCATGTTTTTTTGTTTTTGTTTTTTGTGATTTCAATAGCTGTGTATGAATTCTGTCCAGGGATTCTGGTTGCATTCATTGGGAGAGGCAGGGTAGAATGTGTTTATTCCATAACTGGAACCGCTGAGTAATTTTGAAGTTAAAAAAGGAAAAGTAAGAGGCTTATTCAGCTCCATTACAGATATGGATTGCTTTCCATGTTGAGGAGCCAGAGCTGGATTAGCTTTCGCCTATCCCTGGAGAAGTGTGCTAGGCCTATTTTATTCCTCTTTTCTACCTGGAAATTTCTTATTTTTTTCTAATTTTCATCAAAGTAATAAATGTATAACATTTAAGCATGCAAATAACATTAGAAGACTGTAAAAAGAGGCAGCCTCATGTCCTGCTATCTACACCATACCTGTAACTCCCATTTAACACCAACACACACACACACACACACACACACACACACACACACACACACACCCCCTAAGTCATGTTCTCATACTATCTTTCTTTCTCCGTGTCACTGACTTCCTGCTAAGGACAAGTGACTAGTTCACCTCTCGCTTCAGTTACACAGTGCTTATTCCCTCTTCTCTCATCTTCCCAATTGGGTGTCATCTTAGTCAATTATTTTTTTTCACCTTTTTATTGTTATGTGAGAGTACACTTTACTATAAGCATTGATGTTACGATTTCCTCTCCTCACTAACGTGCACACTTAAGCCGTCCTCACGGATTCCTAGCTCTATGTCATGTGTGTCCCAGTTGTTTCACAAACTCTCCACATACCTGTCTACTCATGCCGTCATCACATCACTTCGTATTACTCACCCCCACTCCCCAGCCATAATTCTTTCTAGAATTCTTGGGCTTTTCATTTCCTTTTGGAGTGGTTGTTTTCAGGCCTCCTATATATCATTCTGGAACATTCTTTCACTGTCATTCTGGACATTACTGACCTTTGCCTCTTCTCTGGCTAAAGCAATTTTCCATCCATATTACTTTTCTTAGTTTACTTCCTCTTTTTAGTGAGCATACATATTTTACAGTAGCTTTGTGAGAAGCACTGTATGCTTTTTGAGGTTTGCACATTTGACAGTATCTTTTGTCTACTCTACACACTTGAGTATTGTTATTAGATGTAAAATTCTAGGCTGGAAATCTCATTCCTTTTCATTTCTGGTGCTATGGAGAAGCCCATCCATTTGGGTTTGTATCACATTTTTATGACCTGCTCTCCACTTTGCCCAACTGAGAAGTTTACAGGAGTTTCATTATCTAGGGGGTCTGAAATTTCAAGTGGGTATACTTGTGTGTATATATATGTTTTTTGTTTGTTATATGAACATCTGCTATTTAGTTCTGTGAAACTTTCTTAGTTTACTTTTTGCATCATTTCCTGCAAATGGAATTTGCATTAGATAAGACTTCATTATCTACTTGTTATTTTAAGTTTCTTTGTGCTCTGGAAGGATTGCTTAATACCCATGGAATTTGTACTTCTGTTACCACTTTTCTATTTCCAGGAGGTCTTCCCCATCCTTTGAAGCTTTCCTGTTTTCTTACAGTGCTTTCTTTTACGTGAGCTGAAGGACATTGAGCCACATCTTCTGATTTCAGTTTATGAAATATTTCTACTGTCTGCACCTTCTCTGTCTTTTCAAAGTTTGCTTTGTTATCCAGCTTTTGAATATGAGGCAAACTATTAATATTTAAGAATAAGGCACTAAGTAATAAGTGCGGGGTCATGCCTAAAGGTGGAGCTCACTAACGAGTGGGGGAAAACCTCTAGATCTTAGCATCCCAAAGTTTCTCGTCTTGATCATGTCAGAGTACAGAGGCCAACAGTGCCTTGGTCCTGAGCTGTGTGAGCGACCACAGCTGCTCCTGCCTTGGGAGGGAGGAGAGAGCCAGACTCTAGGAGCATGAAAGGAGAAAATCGCCATGACTAAACAGCCCCCCTGCAAGTTTTCAACTCAGCTTCCAAAACTTGAGTCCTAAAGCTGAAAGCTAAGAAAAAAGGAAAGGGGAAAACGAAGAAGAGCTAAGTCCGACTTGCTCTTCCTGTTCTCGGGACTCGGCTTGGCGATGCCATTTTGCCGCGTGTGGTTGTCCTGCTTTAATTCGTCTCTGGAATGACTGTCAGAGCTGCGTCCTCTGCTGACAGTTGCCCCGTCGTTGCTTTTCTGTTCTTTTTCAGGACGGCAGGTTTAAGAGAAGACCTTTTTTCAATTCCTTTTTTGGGCTTGACAAAACTTTTTCCAAATAGAATTATAAACAAAGCTCACATTTTAACGCCAGGACATATGATGAATTATACAACTCAGTGTGTCATGAGTTAGTAGCAGGTATTTGGGTGACACCATGTGGCTGTGTCTTCTTCATATAAACATTAAACAATTCTGTGGCCCACTTAAATCACTTAAAATTATAACTTAAATTTTAAGTTTCTGAATTTTATTATTTACTCTGTGCTAGGTATAAATGCATTTCATTCTTACAAGAACTTTGTAAGTTGAAATGGGATTATCTTTGTTATAATTAGAAAACAAATAAGGAATTTGTCAAAATCACATATGATGTGGACAGAGAATTGAAGCCAGGGTCAAGTACTTCACACTTAGGTTCTTAAACAGTAAGTTATACTTCTTATGAGTGAAAAAAATATTAATTTAATTTGAAATATAATGGCAAGAAGATTTAGTTCTGTAGCTACTGGGATGTATTAAGCATATGCTAAATAAGCACAGAGTGGTAAAAGTTCTAGGACATTGATTATCAGCCTATTTGACATCTTTATATATAACTGACATATTACTGAATCAATTTGCCTTCCTTATTCTTTTGATAAATATCTCAAAAATTTCTCTTATTTATTGATCAAACAATACACACTCTGTGGAGACAGTCACATATAAAATGATATTTAAAGTTGTCATGAGAGACGGGAACTATCACTAATGATGATTTGAAAAGAAAATTCTTAAGACTTTCAGAGGCCTTTTTTAGAGTTTAAAAACAAGGTGATATTTGTATTTTCAATGCAATATTAAAATTATATCATACCAATAGTTTTATAGTTCATAGGAAATGATTTTTATTGGATTTGCACAAAACATTGATGAAATCTCATAGCCTCTCTACAATCATCAATTTTCTGATCTGTTTTGCTGGGAAAGAGATTGGTAATTTTGGTTGTACTTAATAACTTCACATGTGGGGCTGGAGAGGTGGCTCAGGGGTTAAGCCTCTGCCTTGCAGGCAGAGGGTCCTGAGTTCAGATCCTAGACCCCACGTATAAACGCTGGGCGGAAGTGGGGGCGGCCTGCGTTTCTGGTCCTGGTAGGGCGGAGCCTGTGAATCCCGGGGCAGAGTAAACAAGGAGGAGGTGGAGGCATCCATGGTGGTTCTCGAATTCGCCCATGGTTCTACACACACACACACACACACACACACACGTGCGCGCGCGCACACACACACACACACACACACACACACACACACACACACAATTGAATAAAAAAAAAAGAACTTCACATGTGGTTGATGGGGTATTACTTGTGGAACAATTTAAAAGTCAACCAGCAGGTTTTATGTGAAGCACAGTGTGTAAGAAAGGCAGCCCCCTCCCGCCATTTGAACTCACAAGTGCTTCACTTGAGAACAGACTCTTCTATAGTTCTTTGCTTGAACCAAATTTCTGATTCAAGGGCATTTCTGGGCTGGGCATGTGGCTCAGTGGTACAGCACTCGCCTGAGGTACTGGGTTTAATGCCTGGTACTGCAAACAAGGAGAAGATTAAAGGATGCTGGCCATCTGCAGCTGGTCCACAGGTCCACAGCAAGCTCCCCGTTCCCAGCACTCTGCCTTTTCTTCTCCCTCATTCTTCCCATTCACATGCCCACCGTCCTGTTTCAGAAAGATTCACTCTTCAGTGACTACCACAGTTCTCCTGGCTGATAAATGTAATTCAGCTGTCCATCCATTTACTAGATATAACCAACAAATATTCAGAAAATTTACTGGCAGATTCTTAACCTTTGGTAGCTTGACATCAGCCACTGTGGAAGTGTTGGTTAGCAGCTCTTCTGCACGGTCCCCAGTCACGGTGTGACATTCAGCACACCATGGGTATCACAGTTCTCAGGGCAATCCTACATCCTGGACAGGTGATCCTAAAACCTTAGAGAGGCAAAGTGAATTTCTACGGCTGATGGCTCTAACAGGAAAACACAGTGGAAAAATCATTAGACCATAGCACTGGGAGATATGGCAGGGAACTGTAAAAGCTCAAAAAAGGCACCACCTTTCCAAGTCAATGAAGACCTCCACATACACATGCAAGAATCCCATAAAATGCGAGTTATTCTGTAACAGTGACCTGCTGAATCAGACTGGTTTTAGAGTCGCTGCCAGCAAAGAACGAAGCATGCAAGCAGACCATGATCTGGAGATAAAGGATTGAAGAAAAAACTAAATTTGCTAAGAGTATCAATTAATCCGAAATAGGCCTTATTGTCTTACAAAAATTTTAAAATTGCAAAACTACTGGATTAGTGGCTAAGAAAAGGTCAACTTTAATTAATTATGTACATCAAACTACATTTATGAATAATCTCAAATATTTTCTTATAAGAGGAAAGGTACTAATTGCTCTTTACTATAAATTAGCATCTTACTTATGGATTTCTTTCTTTGCACCTCTCCTTTCTTCATGCAAACAGTGATTGTGTGTCTACTGTGTATCAGGCAGTGTCCGAACCTCAAGGATATGTAGGTTCTAGTCCCACACTGTGAGCTCCGGCATTGGAACTATAGATGTGGGAGGTTGTGCACATTTTTATGTGGTGCTAAGGCCTAGAACCCAGGTTCTCATTTTTGTGCAGCAAGCACTTAATGTAAGGAAACCATCTCTGTAGCCCAGAGTCTACAATTCTATCAGGAACATATAGAAGATTTACTTTCTGATTTACTTGGTATAATTGGAAAATGACACTTGAGGTCAGGTCTGACCACCTGAGTTTGATCCTTAGAATCTACAAGGTGAAAGAAAAGACTCAAGTCTCAAAAGTTGTCCCCTGGCCTATACACATGTGCCATGGCACACAAGTGCATTTTCTCTGTTGCATACATGCACAAAAAATAAATTAATTCAATTAAATAAAAATAAAATGATATTTTCAAACTACAACCTTTTAAACTTTTTCACAAGAATAGTTAATCAAAAGCCTTTTAGAGTTCATTTGACTTTTGAGGAAAATTATAATAAATCTGTAAAAGCATTCTGGGGAGGAACATAAATGCAATAAAATAAAAATATACTTTTAGAGAATATCATGAAATATAACTAGAAGAAGTTTGCTTATAATATGTTTCTAAAAGCATAGCATGCAAAAGTAACAAATATGGATCTTAAATAATGGATTTGAGGGACTATAATTATAGTAATACTTTGAATTTGAATTTGTTGTTAAAATTGTTTCCTACTGGAAACAAAAGAAGGTCCTGAGTTTGGATCCCAGGTCCCCTGTAAAATTGCCAGGTGGAAATGGCAGTGGCCTGCATTTCCAGCTCTGGTAGGTGGAGCCTGCGAAATCCCAGAGCAAAGCAAAAAGGAGGTAGAAACAATCCAGGATGATTTCCGAAGTTACCTTTGGTTTTCCACAGGAACACACAATGCCCTCTGATACACACACACACACACACACACACACACACACACACACACATACATTAAAGTTTCTTAAAAATAAAAAAAGTGAATTCATTAGCAAAATTTAAATCTGCAATGGCTTCCAAACTAATAGCTCTAGAGGCCTGAAAAGAACTTTACTATTTGTTTAAGAAGGGATCCTTCGTTGTCATGAAGAAAAATCAGGGTAAGATTAGTTTGCCTCAGATGGCTTTGACAGGCTGTTTCCCAGCCCACACTGCTGACCCAAAAAGGAGCATCTACTACCCACAGGGCTCTGCCAACCTCCACCTAGAAGGCTTGGGGCTGACTCAGAAGTGCTGAAGTTTAAGGTCTTTCAACTTACAGTGATATGCAGTAAGCACATGTGGCCACTAGGTGGCGATGAGGTTACTTCGCCAGTGACAGGAAAAGCTGTTTGCTGCCACAAATCTAAGTAGGTTTTGCAGAACTATTCTGTCTTTTTTTCACTACTTTGTGGAAGGGATTTTCTAAGCTCCAAAATCTGGGCCTGACCTTTATTGAGTAAAGAGTACATAAGTGAGGTACCTTAAAGGACTGAATAGGAAGAGAAATGCAGAAGACAAGAGTTATCTATTTCCCTGGAATAATTTCTATTCAGATTTGGTTGTACAACGTACTTATGAATAACAATGTAAGTGACCCTAAATAAGAGTTTCTAAATATTCTGCCTCATTATTTGTCACGGTATCTGACAAAAAGTAACAATGTCAAACTATGTGGATAATTTATCTTGTCCACTTAATACAAAGGAGTATGTTCACAATTTGTTTTCAGTTTCACTGTGCATCTAAGGATGCATTTTTATATCAATAAGAGGTAAAAGGAAAATGTTGGCTAGTAGCTAATTTTCCAAATGAAAACATAATTTATTTCTGAGTTATATTACTTTATTTTTAACTTTATCTCATTTCTGTTACCTGAACTTTGACCTAGGACATAAAGTAACGTATTTTTTAGAAAATGTTTGACTTAGGAAAAGTTCAGATAATACACTGTATAATGTATCCCAATAGTTTTGTTATTCTTAAGAAGTTAAATACTATGATTTTGTTTATTTCTAGCTTAACTACATAACTTCAGTTACCAGTACAATTTAGTACATATAAGTTTTGGCATAAACAAGATCATTCTTGTTCTCCACCCTCTCTTCTCTCCCTACTGCCCTGTTCACCATCCTACCTCCCTTATAAGTCTCTTTTTACATTCATATATCAAAACAAGTCTTGAAAGAATCTTGACTAGTTCAAAAATTCACACTTATTTATGTTTCAACCCTATAGCTCTTTTCTTCCCAAGGATCCCTACAACTATATGAAGATCTTTGCTTTCCTATCTCTCTAGCATAGTGATTGGTGTGCACTATATACACATGTGAAATTGTGAAAGAATAAAAGCTCTTTTTAGAAAAAAATAAGACTCTTAATTTAGGCCACAAATTTTTTTCCCTTTGTCTCTTTTTCTTCCTTTCTTCCTTTTCCCTCTCTTCCTCTTTCTCTCTCCCTCTTTTCTCTCTTTTTTTCTCTCTCTCTTTCTCTCTTTCTTTCTTTCTTGACAAGGTCTTGATATAAAGCCCTGACTGATCTTGAACTTACTATAAAGTTCAAACAAGCTACAAATCTTTACTATAAGAAAATGTAACCTTTGATCACTATGTGTGAAATTTGAATAAAATATATGCAATTCAAACATGACAGATTTATTACTCGGTACTAATGATTACAGTAGAAATAAAAGCTTAGATCAAAGAAAGAAGAAACTAATATTTAGGATAATGAAAGAAACGGAACCATTGGTAATTAGCTTTCTAAAAATTATCAAGGGCAGATGGATATGGATTCATTTATCTCTGTAATAGATCCACTGAACTTAATGAGCAGTATATTTGCTTCAACTTAATTAATTTAAAAGCATTTGAAGTTGTTAGCCTATTTTAATTTGAGATTTTTCAAAAAATTATAAACTTTTAAGGATCTAAGACAAATGTACTATTCATTTACAATAGTCATTTCTTTTTAAAGGAAAATCACAAAAGCACATAATATGGAAATAATGGAAATGTCTTATCTTATTGATTTGCAGATAGTGCTGGTAGAAACTTCACTTTTTTCAGTGTAAGAATGATATGTGAAGAGATTTGTCCAGAAGATTAAAGTCAAAGCTGATCCTTTTATTATCTCTCTAATTAGTTCTCAACAGCAGTTGGAATGGTTGATGACCAAGTCATTTCTGGAGCTGCTAGGCTCCTTCTGTTTTGGTGGGTAGTTTTTCTCCCATGTAGGACTGCATCTCCTAGAAAGAGGCAGTTGGTACCAACTCTAGTGGGTGCATGCTTTGCTGACTTTCCCAGTCTAGTGGTTTGGGTCTGAGAAGAGTTTGCTGTCAGTATCTCCTCAGTGTTTCTGTTTCCTAGGTAATACGCAGAGATGCAAACAGCCATGCTGACATGGCTGGGAACAGATGCAGACATATGCTGGAAACTGGGAAACAATAGATTGGATTCATGTGTCATGATGTTGATAACCCATATGTTTCATCACTAATAGAAAACAAAGGTACATTTTTACCTTTTCACCATCTAGATGGGTAGACTTGCTATTTTTACTGAGTCAAAAATGATTTCAGCTATTTAACCAACTATATTTGAGTGATTAAGCCAGAAGATCACCAACTGAGGCATTTGCCACTAAATTTATTTACACTCAGACGAATATCCCTGAGAGGAGAGGTCAATTCAAGTGTTACCTGCATCTGTCTGTCATCGTCTTGCCCAATCATATTTCTCCACTCCAAAAGTGATTGCTGAAGACGTTCAAGTCCAGTTTCCCAAAGCCTGACACGACCTCCCATGTCGACAGTCACAATGCCACTTCTGTCCAACTGGGTCGCCAGAACATCTGTGTCCGAAATAGCAGATATCCACGCGGTATATGGTGAGAGAGATTCTGATCTGCAAAGGGAAGATGAGACACTCTATAAAGCAGCAAGCCACAGGGCCATGCCTGACCTGCAATGGCCTTATCCTACTGTCCTTTGGCAGGCTGTTCTGAGTTTCTCTTCAGGACAGGGCTGCATGACTTTCCATCATATCTGACCTACAGCAGCACATGCAGGTCCTGTGTGCACTGACAAAGGTGAAGTGCAGTAACGCATTTACCTTGCAGACACGAGACAGGGCAATAATGGATGCAAAAGCAAAGATGTTCTCTCTCTCTCTCTCTCTCTCTCTCTCTCTCTCTCTCTCTCTCTCTCTCTCTCTCTCTCCAGAGCCTTGCTATATTACTTTGTAGCCCAACTTGACCTTCCTAAAGCCGGGCTCACAAATTATCTGAAACTATGCTTAGTCCCTTTAATAGCCAGTTAGTGCTTAATTTCTGCACCTGACCCCAAATCCTTTCAACTATCAGGTAAAACCTTTGGAGTATATTAACAGACCATTACTTTCCACCAAAGCTAAGTATGTCATCTGATAGCATCTGAAACCAGGACAGTTTTCTCTGCTTTGCTCTAACCCACCTACCTGCAGTGAGCACCAATTATGAATGTGCTGATTTATGACTTTTTTGTTCTTTGATTATAAAAGGTCTTGTAGCCACTTCCACTGTGGATCATGCTGTTCAGAATAACCTGAACTCATTTTTCCAAACCATAGTCATTCATACTTGGCTCAGAATAAATGATTTCTTATTCTGAGAACTGGATTTTTATAATAATAGTATAAAGTGATTAGATTCAATTCACTACACTTCTGCCATAAAAACCTATTATCAACTGAATGTTTGTGCTCCCTAAATTCATATGGTTCAGGCCTAACGTTCATGAATGTATTGGGCCACTAGTGAGGTCTTGGTGAAACAAGGTCTTGGGGGTGACTCTTAGATGAGGTCATAAGAGTAGAGCCCTTGTAGTAGAACTGCTAGTAGATCCGTGTGATATCCAACTCCACGCTAGGACATAGTAAGGACTGCCAGCAAGAGAACCGTTGATGGGAACTGAACTGGAGAGCACCCTGGTTTTGGCTTTCTTAGCTTACAGATTATAAGAAATAAGGGTTTGTCATTTAAGCCACCCAACCAATGGTATTCTTGTTATTTTAGTCCTGACCGATTAAGAGACAAGTTCTCAAAGTCATAGTGATTTATTGGTTGTTTACATCTTCCTGTATTTGGGGACTTCAGGTGACACTAGCACCTCACTGTCAGGAGGAAAGGAATTCTGCAATCACTATTTCCTACATGTGGATTCTTTCTTTCGAGTTCTCACATCAATGCTGATATGCACATCTTTTTTATTGTAGTTTTGAGACAGGGTCTTGTGTAATCTAGGTCAAACTCACTATCTAGCCCAGGATGACCTTGAATAATATCAAACAATATCAAGCTATTCAATTCTTTTGACATTTTGAATGTATTCATTTCAGAAAATTAATATAAAGTTAAATATGAATATTTCTACAATATCAACAATACTATTTCTGGTGCAGAGTATTAGAACAGATGAAAGATGAAAAAAAGAGAATGAAGGCTAGAAGACTGACAGACTTACACTAATAGAAAATATTTAATTGTTTTTGCAAATGAAAATAAAAATGCCATTGAATAATGTAGACGAACAGCAAGATATATACCAGCTGACCAGGGCTGGGAGAGGGCCTCACTACTTACAGGCAACAACATGCATCTATGTACAATACATAGTAATGACTCGCTCATCTTTTTCTTTTCTCAACATACTACGCCAAGAATAGAGGGGAGATAGATTACCTGGGAACAGGGATGTATCGGAGCTTCTTTGACTGAAGATCAGTAACTTCTATGTAGCCAGCTGTCTGTGGGGGGGTAACACCTGCAAAGCCGCAACATGAACCAAGGATTAAATGGCTGTTGACACAAAATTTTAACCCCCAAATGGACAGTGGTAAATGTGGAATGCAGAACTCTGGGACCCCCTGGTAAGATGCTGGGCAAGCCCAGCTCTGAGGTGGAAAGGTTTGCACCAGGGAAGCACGAGGGTCAGAGAGAAGCCAGGAGCTCGTCTCTGCTGACGTTCCATGATGCGTGAATGTTAAGCACTCACAGTTTACTGGAAAATATTTCTTCTGGCCAGTGAGATGGCTCAGTGGGGTAAGGTGCTTGCATGCAACCCTGAGGACCCGAGATTCAGCCTCACAGCCTACATGGTGTAAGGACAGAGCTGACTTCCGAAAGCTGTCCTCTGACTTCCACCGAGTGCCATGGCTTGCATGTGCCTGGCCTTTCGCTCTCTCTAATAATACATTACTTTTAAACATTGTCATGTGAATTCTGCTTTGCCTCTTAGGACACAGCATGGTTGCCAGGAGACAGACCAGCTAGCATCCTTTTGTAATCAGACTGACCTGGGTGGGGTCTGGCCTGACTGCCTAGCTGCATTCCAGTGGTCAAGCAGTGATCTCTCTGGGACCACTTCTCTTCATTTGTAAAATGGCACAACAGACTCTGACCATTATTCTGAGAATCAGATGCAGTGAGCAAAAGCAAGCAGCCACTTAGCAGCTAGTCAGCATTCACTCTCCAAATTATTAGACTGCAAGGCAGAGCGGCAGGCAAGTGAAGGTGGGCGGAGGGGTTAGGAGACCGGATCATGAAGATGGGTGAAACATTCCGGGTAGGAGAGGACAGTAATGTGAAGGCCAGAGTTCCCAACTCCAGTTCTGCAATTGTTCTTTTAGCAAATTCCAGAGCTTGATGACTTTTATCCCTTAGCCAAGAATCCTTGTTAAATAAATCAACCAAAACTCATTATACATCTTATTCATTCAATAGACATAATTTTAGTTTGTGTCGGAAACGATAACAGCACTGGGGAGAAAGAAGAAACACCTTTGAAGAGCTCATGGCACAGAGAAGAAAGCTCCTCTTCATTTTAGGTCTTTGGGGCCATGGAAAGAATTGGATAGGGAATTATGGCCCTGGGGGGTCAGGTGTGAGAGATACAGAGGAAGAAAGAAGTGGTTCCAGGGAGCAAAAAGCTCAGGAGGAAAAAAACATGCTGGACATAGAAAAGAAGGCCAAGCAAAGAGTTACTCCGTGATCTGCCCACCCAGCTGGAATGGCCGTCACCATTTATATAAACGACATGCTTATTATAAGTAAGTTACCTACACACCACCTGCATTTATTATAAGTAAGTTACTTATACACCATCTGCATTGTATTGCCTGGGACATACGGAAAATTTGGGATAAAGGTTTGCCCAATATATGATTTTTGGCAATTGATGCTCTAAAACCTAGCTGAAGTAGGTTTTGTTATTTATAGACCAGGATTCGTTGCCAAAGACTACCAGTTATGGAAGCTGCTGGGATGACTGGAATTGCCTTGCCAACTAACCTAAACATCTGGACTCACCACCTAAAGGCAATTACTAAGTTTTTATATGGAGTTGTACTAAGTTGAGTTATTGCTAACAGTGCTTTGTGAGACACATAAGTCAATTATTTTCAAATATATTTTTCTTTTCTTTCACTATGAAATTAACTCCACAAATTAGGGGGGAAATAATTCAATAAAGGCTGTGCTTGCTATTTTAAGAAGGAAAAATCCAGGATTTTATTTCTGATATTACAATATTTTCACATATTAGCAAAGGAATTAGTGGCTTCAAAGTGCTTTGGGAAAATATTAAAGGTTGTAATGGGATTAGCATTTCAAAAAAATCAAAATTACTGTATACCTCTGAAAAGAAATGAGCTCAAAGACTACAATATTTACAAAAATGAGCCTATCTTTGAACAGAATTTATGAGCGAATTAAGAGTGTAACTGTGACATGTCCCTCTAAACTAAGCCTTAAAGAAGTGTGTCCATACCGAAAGAGGAAGGAGGTTCAGTACATTTCCATTACAGCTAAACCCAGGTGGATTTGGAAGATAGGTATAAACCGTATTTAGGGATTAGTTCACTCAATATTAAAAAGAAGCTACTGTGTAGTGTTTATCTCAGAGTTCCTTCCCATGAGCAGTGGGGACAGGTTATATATATAAAGCCAAAGTCAGAAAAAGGTATAAAAACCATCAAGCAGAACAAACACGAAAATCTTCGAAGTCAAGATGAAATTTTATTAGACTGTCCATTGCTTTGGGAAATGTAATTTTATGTACAACTGTTAGACACTAAGTTTAAGGCATCTCTGTCTATACTCATGGATTAAACGTGCCATAGGGAATAGTTTCATATCATGGTGTTTTCCAGTAGCTTTCTTTGTGTGTGAGTATATGTATGTCCATGTGTGTGTAGGTACACATGTGTGCATATATGCATGTAGAGGCCAGAGGATAACTTCAGTCATCTATTTACCTTCTCTTTTGAGAAAGGATCTCTCACTGGCCAGGCGCTCACTGATTTGACTAGGATGATTGACAAGCAAGCCCCAGGGATCCTCCTGTCTCCACCTCCTCAGTGTTGGGATTACAAGTGTGTGCCACTGCTTGGCTTTTTTATTTTCTTTTAATGTGTGGAGATGGAATTTTTTTTTCTTTCAAATGGAGATGGAACTCAAGTAATTATGCCTGTGAAACTTTACTGACTCCCAAATCCTCCAGTAACCTTTATTATGCTATTGGACAGCAACTTCAGTAATTTCCTCCCCGGGACCTTCTACAGACTTTCAACCTGTGCACAAGAGGCAGGCACAAAAGTATATATAGCACAACTGTTTAGAATGGTGAAAACTTGGAAAAAGCCTAAATTTGGAAAGACAAAGAAATGATGACCAAAGCACAGCATGCAGGGCAGTAAAAATAAAAGTAAAACTACCAACTTGGTGGCAATAACGTTTCTTTCAGCAAACTCCTGTTTCCAGATGGGTCCTGACTCTTGTGTGTTTGTTTCTTATATCATTTTGTTAAAAAAAAAATGAAATGGATTGTAATTCTAACTGCAAAATCCAAAACCACAAATGAGGGAAAAAGGACATTTGTACTTCATCAAAACAGAATAAAATGTTTCAAATGTGCATATCTAACGCCGGATTTATTTTTAGAATATAAAATAAAGAACATTTAACACCCATTAAGAAGAAAACAATCTTAGTTTACAGTGGAATAGAGATTTGAGGAGACATTTTAGTAACAGAGTTCGAGATCACTGGGGGTCTAGGAAATATGCACAAAACCACAATGAGGTATCATTATACACAAGGTGAAAACTGACAATGTCAAGGACTGGTGAAGGCACAGAAAACTGGAACTCTCCTTCACTGCTGATAGGAATACATTGAGATATTGCTACTTTGGAAAGTAATCTGGCAGTTTTGTCAAATAATATAAAAAATGCCATTTTTCAAGGATTTGCCCAAATGAAGCAAGAATTGAGGTTCACTCAAAAAATCTATGTACAGATGTTCAATAAGGCCTTATGCTGTTGCTCTAAACTGGAATTAATCTGGGTATCTATCAGTGTGAATAAGAGGCATTCCCACAATAGTAGCACAGCCACACAACAGACTATGCCAGTATAACACAAAGAACAAAATATCGGGACACAAAAGATTCTCAGATATATTTAGTGAAAGAAGGCAGTCTCAGAGGACCACATAATTATGAGTCCATTAATATAACATTTAGGTAATGACAAATCTATGAAGGACAGAAATTGGATCAGTGGAATGTTGGAGGGGTTGAATACTAGTGACATGGGAGGTTTGTGGGTTAAGATAATTCTTTTATATTAACTGTGTTGGTGGTTATACAACTGTTGTATTTGTCAAACTCATAAAACTAGATCTTAATAAGAACAAATTATGGGACTGAAGAGATGGCTCGGTGAGTAAAGTGTGTGCAACATAAGCGCGAGGACCTGAGTTTGGATCCACAGTACCCACGTACAAGCTGAATGTGGTAGTGCATATCTGTAATCCCAGCATGGGTGGGGAGGAGAAAGATGGATCCCGAGAGCTCAGCTAGTCAGTCTAGTTGAAATGGTGAGCTCCAGGCTCAGGAAGAGACGCTGTCTCAAAAAATAAGATGGAGGGCTGGGGAGATGGCTCAGTGCTTAATGCGCTGGTTTGCAAGTGAACAAACCAGAGTTCAGATCTCCAGCCCCACATGGAGTGCTGGGTGGGAGTGGCAGTCTGCCTGTAATTCCACTCTTGGAAGGCAGAGACCAAGAATCTCCAGAGCAACTAAGCCAGTCCGAGTAGCCTTAATGGTGAGCTCTGAGTTTGACTCTCTGGAAAGAATAAGGTGGAAAAGCAATTGAGGATGATTGCCAGTATCAACCTTGGGCTTCCAAATATGTGTGCCTGCACACATGTCCACACACATGTGAACAAGCATAAACACATGCACACCTCCCCACACATACATGAAAATGGAAAAGGAAAAAAAAATACCTAGTGTCTGCCTCTGGTCTACACCCCACACATCTACACCCCTCCCCACATGTACAAAGAGAACAAATGCAAACATTAAAAATATCACTGATATGTGGAAATCAGGTAGGAGGGAAAATAATAGATAAAAGAAGCAATTCGATGGGGTTATGCCGATACTCCAGTTGGCAGCAGAACCTGGTCACTATAGCGAGGCCATCCCGAAAGGACTCAAGGGGAATGACAGTGAATTAGATGTGGAAGCTGAGGGAAGAGGTAGCAAGCTTAGCCCCACGTTTCTGGGTGGCTGGAGGAGCATGATGCTGTGGGCTAGAACAATGGATGTTCTCCGGAATGTGCTGCTGAGCTCCTGAACCTTTCCCACAGGACTCCGCTTTCCTGGAGTAGTTCATTTGATTACCTCCCACCCATTGTTCAAGAGTCGCTTAGCTGCACCAGGCTGGGTCACAAACTTGGGACCCCTTGTGAATATTCCTGTCACAGTACTTACTATGTTGACTATGTTCTCTGCTTATTCATCTGCCTCTTCTATCATGAAAAAGGCTTTAAGAAAACACTGCTGATTTTCCACTAATTTCAGTGTGGAGGGAACTAATTCTTTTTTAAATTTTTTATTTATTTTTTCTAGCTTTACAAGCATATTGAGTACTTATCCATGCTTCCCTTCATCCTCCCTCCCTCCCTCCCATTCCTCTCCTTTCCCTTCATCAATTCATCCTCTCTTTCTACCCTCCTGCCTGTCTGTTTCCATGGACCTTAGGGTTCTGGAGGGAACTAATTCTAAGCATCATTATTTAAAACTGAGAAATAAATGATTATAATACACTTAAAGCACATTGACATAATGAATGTAAAGATAGGATAGTATGCCATTACCATTGTGATGCAATTAGTCAATCAACTCCGTGTTAAACAAACATGATAAACATTATTGTGTCCAATAAGAATAGTTCTAGATTTGGAAAACCTTGGTATGAATACGAGTTCCTCTGGCCACTGGTGATGATCTTTACCCGTTATTTTTCTCTTATTGTATTAGAATTTCCTTACATATAAATCAAAAAGCAAACCATAATAAGTGAATCAGTTGCAAACTCAGTCCCTGGCCTTCAGTCTCAGGAATTCCTAGCATTTTAAATTTTTTTATTATTTTATTATTTATTCAATTGTGCGTGTGTGCATGTGTGCGTGTGGTGCGTGTGTGTGTGTGTGTGTGTGTGTGTGTGTGTGTAGAACCACAGGCGAATTCGGGAACCACCATGGACGCCTCCACCTCCTCCTTGTTTACTCTGCCCTGGGATTCACAGGTTCCGCCCTACCAGGACCAGAATCGCAGGCCATCCTCCCCCCCCCCCATTCCGCCTATGTCTATGTCTATATGTGGGGTCTAGGATCTGAACTCAGGATCTTCCGCCTGAAAGAAAGAGGCTTAACCCCTGAGCCACCTCTCCAGCCCCAGGAATTCCTAGCATTTTAAACAGCTCTTTAAAACCATGTTCTAAGTGAAGTCACACACTTAGGTGTAAATAACTACAGATATGTTCTAATTGCAGTGTCTACAAGTAGATACCATACGGATTTGAAACACATAGATAACATTCTTTGTAACAATGATCTGTGTCAATAAACATGAAATGACAATGATAAGGTAAGCCACCCCTGCCAAAAGCAAGCTGCCTTGAATTACCTTGATAAATTAAGAATTTAAATATAATTTAATAATAAATTAAGAATTACCTTGATAATCAAGAATTAAGGTTTCTTACCTTTTGGGTAGATGTCTTTTAGAGGGACTTCTCCTGCAGGTAAAATCCTGATTACCTGATTCGTATCTGTAAGAGTCACACAATTACTCTGTCTTGGAGCTCCGCTTTTCTTCTTCCCTCCATAGAATGCTGTGTCAGTGACATTTGGTCTATCCAAAGGCGATGGCCTCTTCCAAGAATATACTTCATTGGGTGACTGAAAAAAAAAATAGAGAACAGAAGAAAAGTAAATGAAGAAGCTAAAGAACTGAAATATCACATATGTCACAACTTATGTGTTATTCTGTCCTGTAAACTGGTAGCCGACGTAAACTTATGCTTCATGGACATCATCAGGTTACTCCTTGATCTTTTTAATTTGTTACAGGAGATGAGTGCTTTATCAATAACTATAATTTTCTAAGTATGAAATGTGTAAAATTGTTATTTTGAAATAAATTCTAATTAAAAAGAGTATAGCAGTACAGTTAGTTTAAGAATAATCTCTGTATCTAGTCTTTGGTATAGGACTACAACTGGAATTTTGTGTGGGTATATGCAGGTACCTGTATGCAGAACAGAGGTCTATGTTGGTTGTCTTCTTCAATCACTTTCTATATTAGTTTTTGAACTCAAATATTACCAATTGAGGTGGATTAGCTGGCCAGCAAGCCCCAAAGTCTCAGAGATATTCCTATCTCCTAGTGCTGGATTTACAGACACACGGTGCAGTGCCTGGCTTTTTAAAGTGGGTGCTGGGGATTGAACTCAAGTCCTCATGCTTGCATGACAAGCATGAAGTCATCTCTCTTAGTCCCACAAGGGATTTCTGAACCTCGGAGTGTCCCAATCACACATACCTCTGTCTTCCCCAGATATAACTCTTCTGGAACTTTGTGCTATCTTTTCCTTTGCTGTACTTAAAATGTTATCTTATGAATGCATCCTTCAAAGATTATGAACTATCTTTTCCCTTTGTTTTCTCCAAAAGTTTTAAAGCATCCTCTTTCACATTTTAAATTATTTATTATTTATTCAATTGTGTGTGTATGCATGTGTGCGCCTGTGTGTATGTATGTGTATGTATGTGTGTGTGTGTGTAGAACCACATGCGAATTCGGGAACCACCATGGACGCCTCCACCTCCTCCTTGTTTACTCTGCCCCGGGATTCACAGGCTCCGCCCTACCAGGACCAGAAACGCAGGCCGTCCCCAGCTTCAGCCTGGCGTCTATACATGGGGCCTAGGATCGGAACTCAGGACCTTCTGCCTGCAAGGCAAAGGCTTAACCCCTGAGCCACCTCTCCAGTCCCCTTTTTCACATTTAAGGTCTCAACCCATAAGGAATTCACCTTTGTAAATGGTATGAAGTAGAAGGCTCATATTCACAATTTTCTTTTATGGACAGCTTCCTGTCCAAATACCACTAAGCTTTGCTCACTGATTTGCAATATTATCATAAAACAGTTCTATATATGCACGTAACTGTTTCTTGATACTTTATTGTATTCTACTGTGTATTTTAGTTCTCCCAGCTAAGAACACATAGTAATCTCAACCTTAGTTATTGCAATTCTGTAAGGATCCTGTGTATCTGTCTTATTCAGGGGTTCCTCTTGCATTTCCATAACAATAGGAGTCGTGTTTGTTCTGCAGCCTCGTCGGTACTTAGTATTGCCAGTATTTTTATTTTTGCTATTCTAATGGACATAGTTTAAATTTATATTTTGCTGATGACTACTGATTTTTAAAATCTTCATGTACTTTTCTTTGACCAAGTGTATTTTGTTAACCTTTGACAATCATACTCTCTCTCTCTGTCTCTTTGTCTCTCTCTCTCTCTCTCTCTCTCTCTCTCTTATTCCCTTTACTCTGAACAACTTCTTTTTTTTCCAATCAGTTCCACCTTAACTTTCCTGTCTTGGAATTTTTGAAAAACTCACTGAGTTTTGTTAGGGCTGCCCTCATGAGTGTGGGTAGTGAGGGTATTTACTAGGGCATGGGTAACTTAACGATAGTTATATCACTGAAGAAAATGAATCTTCCTCTCCCCACTAGCAGTCACTGATTGCCAATAGTTCCTCTAGTAGGGGTATAAGGCCTCCCTTTCCCCCACTTTTTCCAATGTTCAATTTGAATTCTATAATATCTAATGCATTGACATCTACAAGTTCACACAGTTATATCCAATCCGGTCTAGTTTACTTCTCTACGGTATCTGTGACACTCTTCCCTAACAATGATGAGCACGTTCTCTCTATTATTTAACTATTTTCAACATATTTCACTATATTTATAATGTTTAATTCTTTCTCAAATCTATTGTATATGATCTACCTCCAACCTCCACCAGTAGCCTTACCCTCTGGGCAGATGCCCTGCTCTCCCGCTTGGCTACACCAGAGTACATCCATTCGTGGCTGCCTTCTTCCCTTAGTGTGCGTCTCACAATAGTGTGCTGTTTCATGGGGACTCTGTGGTCATCATGCTAGGGCTTGCGGCTGTTGTCCTAGTAAGCCCTTGACCCACGAACATCCTATCTACTTTGCTTACACTGGCCTTTCTTTGATACTTCATATCAGCTTATTGTTTGGTGATTTTAAAAATGGAGTTGTTTTATTACTGTTGAATTTTAAAAATCTCACTGACTCTAGATATAAGCTCTTGGTTAAAAATGTAGTTTTTAAATACTTTCTCCTAACCTGTAGATTGTCTTGTTATTCTCTTAACACTGTGTCTCACAGAGTTGAAGTTTTCAGTTTCAAGGCAGTATAATTCACTGATTATTTTTGTTATGTCTCATGCAGTAAGATAGTACAATAGTGGTGAAACTGTGATGGTAGGTATCCTTGCCTTCTGTTTTGCTTGCCTTTTAAGATGAGGTTTTGCAATATAGGACAGACTGGTCTGGAACTCACAATCTTGTTTAGGCCTTCTGAGTGGCAGGAGCAGAGGGGATACCACCACTCCTGGCTTCTGTCTAAGTTTTGCTAATAAAAACCAATGAGATTTTCAGAATGATATTTCCTATAGTTTTTAAAGTAGTTATTTGATGTTAGATAACAAAGTTATGTAAGTTTATAATAATTCATTGCCTTTGGTAGCTATATAAAAATTAATAAGGGGTGACATACCCCTTTGTTGAATCTTGTGAAGACTTATAAAGAAATTCATATAAAGGAAATTAGAGGGTTAGTCATCCCTGAATTCAAGACATAGGTTCCTTACAGTCTTAGTGGCAGGAAGGTGGGGGATGTAATTTCCCTGGTTCTTCATTTGGTAAGACCTTGTAGAATTCTTGTAAAAATTAACTATTATGTATGAAAGGGCATGGGACAATTTAATCCTCTACTGGGGCTTAAAAATATAATTGTTAGAAAATGCTGAAAGGTTGCTAAGCTGACTCTGAGTTTTCATTTAACAAATATTAGCTGGACATCTTCTACCATACTAAATATCAAGGATTTAGCTTTAATAAATAATTTATAAAGAATTTCTACAGGGTTAATACAAACAATACCTTGTACTTAGATTTCTTCTAAAGTTTTTCATAGCCACTATGAATTTTCATACTATCATTTTCAACCAGTACAAAGTGGTAACATTGATTTTTAGGTAGTTTTACATTCACAAAAAGCCCTAATATTTTATTCTGCTTAAGCAGCAGGCATTGCAGAAAGCACACTAAACATCTCTCTTTCATCCCATCAAGAATGCTGTTGACACTGTCAACATGTCATATTGAGTTGAACAATATGAAAACAAGTTTTTTTTTTTAACGTGACAGGACAATATGGCAAAGTCTCAAGTAAATGCTATCCTCTGGTTTTGGGTTTCAAATGTCTTCTGTCCTGAAGCACTTCCCATTCATTAATTGTAGTAACATTTTGAGTTATGTGAGATTGCTGTATTATCAAGCAGAATCCACATTTTTTATTTTTAAATGATTCTGTTATTTCTCCTAAAAGCTACAAAGGAAATTATTTAAATTAAATGTTTAATCAAAACACACAGAGCTATATCTAAGGTGCTAGAAGACAGCTTGTACTGAAATAATAAAGGTTATTTCATTTTCCCACATTTCCACCAGGGGAAGATGGTGCCTGAAGTCAGTTTCAAATGGCCTCTTTTTTGCAGAGCACAGTACATAAGAGCAGCAAGTCCCATTTAAGACAATAACGAGTTGAGCCTTTCCAAATTACAGTATTGCCCACATGTTACAAGGTAAGTCAGGGCAAAACTGATTGTTCATGGGTATTGAAAAATTTAAAAGATACTACATTTAACTTGAAACTCTAAGACAATCTATTTGATGAGTCTCAACTTGTTCCTTTGGCAGACTCTATAAACATATATTCAGATGGAGTGATTAAAAAAATCACTGTCAGAGTATTGAGTGCTAACTATGTCACATGAGCTTCCACACATAAAAATAATCACTTTCCTTACTAAATTACATCATTGCATTAAACTTTTTTGAAAGTAATGAAATTTTTGAAAGTAATGAAACTTTACAGGTAAAATATATTATTAGAGACTGATTTCAAATATAGACTTTGACTGAAAATGTGTGTCAAAAAATTACTACATTTTTTGATATATTTTGATTTTCTGTTATCATTAAATTATTATATTTTGACTTATCCTTTAAACAAGCTTAAATAATATAGGTCACATTGGAAGAATTATTTAATAAATTTAAGAAAATGATGTTTACCATGAGATCTGGGAAGCCAACAACTATGGTTGCATAATTGTTCTCATCTGAGAAAACACGGTTAGGAGAGGCAATCTTTTGTCCCACAGCCAAACTTAGATTTTCAGATGATAGTTGATCAGTTGAAATTTTATGAGGTATGCTGAATGCTCCTTCTGAAAAATGTTAGATAAATGTTAGACATGATATATGTCTGATATGACACAGATAATATTTTTTTACAAGAGCTCATATTCAACATCTCAAGCAACAAATAAGAAGGTAAAAAGAGGAAACATTTTTAAGTTATTTTTCACCAGCTTTTGTCTGAGAAAACTGTTTCAATAATCACAGCATCTTCCCAAAGTGACTGACTCTGCGTATTTCTACCATTCCAAACTTTGTTGCAGTAAATATGGATAGCTCCCTGAGGAAAGATGTTGCGCTAATCCAAGTCAAGTGTTGGCAATGCTTTGCTTTGGATTTTTTTTTATTAGTACTAATCCTTCTCCTAAATTGTGATGGATTAAGTAGAAATTCTGATAGACCATGAAAAAAAAAAAAAACAATATTATCCTGAACTAGACTTAGAACATTTAATAAATGTTGGATAAATAAATTGCTTCAAAGTGAAAAAAAAAAGAACCTAACTGTAAGTAAAAGATATGATTCAGCGCTCCAAGGAGAGAGTTTCCTGATGAATATCTGAAAGTGGTGGATTATTCTTTCTTCTTTTGAGTGCAGTGACTAAGCCTTTTCTTTTGGTGTAAACCTCGCACAGCTGATGCTACTGTTCTGCTGCGAGTCCAGAGGCAGAATGTGTACAAGCATGCGCCCACACAGCCGCAAACAGAGAACACGGTGGTTACCTCGTGTGACTCCAAAGCCTGTGCTAGGCAACTCCTCTTTTAACGTGTACAACTGGCAGGCTCCAGTGTTCTCAGAATCCATGTGTGCAGGCTTAGTTAAAAGATATTTCCTGTAAACAAGCAAAAAATATGTGGGAAAAAATTTTTTTCTAATAATCATAAGGGCAGATCAAGAAAAATTAGAATTGTATTTTTTCTTTTAAAATCTTTCTAAAGATAGTATAAATAAAATTTGCAGGTCATCCATTTCATAATGAATTAAGTTTTCAATGTTATCATAAAGAGCAGCAACACCCGATGACAATGCAATAGTAAATGCAAATCAAGAAATCCAACATTTCCTGTAACAGAAAGGGCTGCTTGCAAATAAAAGGGTTGGCAAAATGGTTCAGAGGTTAAAGCAAGAGGACAGGCAGTTCAGATCCCCAGAACCTCAGTAAATGTTAGGTAGTTGTGGCAGCTTGCCTGAGAGCAAATGGCTAGACAGACTAGCCCCACTGGTGAGTTCTGAGTTTGATTAGAGACCCAACCTCAAGCAATAAGATGGAACAGTGAAAGAGAATGATTCCTTCTATCAACCTCAGGCTTCTATACATATAGGCACACATATGGACCTGCTCAGACTTGCACTCCCATGCATGTCAACACACACACACACACACACACACACACACACACACACACACAGACCCCACACACATACACATGGAAAAAAGGGAAAAATAATCAAAACAACAATAAGAGAATATCCTTATCACCATGATTCTCTCGCTTTGTGAACTCATGATCCACACGCCTTCATTTCCTGAGTGTAGTAGGCATGCAGTACCCAGCAACAGAGTCCCTTCTTGATGGAGTCTTTGATTAAACAGTAAGTGGGAACATAACCTCTGATTTGTAAACAACCAAGGAAAAGAAGCCATGATTATAATTCCTGAGTTTTTGTTTTTATGATTTCTAAAATGTGGATGTATAATAGCCACATACTATTTGCAGGGAATCATTTCTACTCGACAACAGAAAGTGTTTGGCCTTACCCAGTGGAAAGGCATGCAAATATTACATTCTGTTACTCATCAGAAAGTGTTTGGCCCAATGGAGGGATGTAACTTAAAGATAACCATAACTATAACCATAACCAAATAATACTACACAAGATGAAGAAATTTCTAAGGTATGTATGAATTTTGTGAAGTTACAGAAAGGAACCAGCTCCAGGAGAGAGACTATGACTTCTAGAAGAGAGAATCAAGTGAAAATTTGCTTTGAAGTATCTCCAGTTCAGCAAGAACCCAGTGAATTCTTCATGTACTAATGGGAAAAAAAATCCCAAATACATATCATCATGTATAAGAGGCAGTGTTTTGTACTATTAATTTCCATATCATATTCTTTTTCTATTCTTGTACACCCTGTTTCTAGAGGTGCTGTTGAACATAGCAATCGGTATGACAGGCACAAGGGAGACAGAAGAGTGAGGGTATTGACAAATGACAGATGAGGTTGAGCACTAGCACATTCCATGAGATGTCCCACATTCCAGGGTCACTCACTGATTTGTTTTGTTTTCCACCAGAAGCCACTTGTCCTCTGCTGCGAGAAAGACTGCCTTGAGGCTGATGGGAAGTGAGATGGTGTGAGTTTGCCCTTCTAAGACATCCAGCACAGCAAGGCTATTCCTGGAAAAGATGGAAAGGAAGTCTTGAGGATAATGGTTGAACAGCTGGGGCGTAATTGCTTCATGACATGGTATACAATGCTGAAAAAGAATTTTCAGACTAAGTGATAACATAAGAAAATGTCAATTAAGAAAATAAATATAAAAAATTCTGAACTATGCCAGGGCATGCATGAGAAGAAATGAAGTGGCAGCTGCAGTAACTTTGCTTACATCTGTCTCAGTGTTCTATAATATGGGAAGAGTTATTTTATAATAAAACATCATGATCTGCTTCATTACTTTTATACTAAACAGGTATAGTTAGGAAATAAATGAACAAAATAAGAATCTCAATATAAAGTTTTCTACAGTGAAAAACTTACCCTTTTTCTTTGTAGAACACTAGCCAGTTTTTATGTGAAAATTCTTTACACATTTTGTAAGTTTCCTAAAGGCAAAATTTAAAAATTGCATTAAATATATCAGATACAGTTATGTCTCCTCACTGCTTCCACCCAAATAAAATCCCTCAATGTCCAAAACATGCAGTTCTCAGAGATGCTGTTTATCCAAACCAATGTTCTTAGGGGAACATGGATTAAACTATATTTACTATGAAACAATTTTACTATGAATTATGTACTAAAGCTCCCCAGGCATTTCTGTTTGTTTGCAGCATGGGCTTAGCAAAGAGCTCCATCACGAAGTTACATCCCTTACCCCCAAATCTCTTCAGAAAAAGATTGTCTTTTATGGGAAATATCTTTAAAATTTTATTTATTTATTTGAGTGTGTGTGTGTTTATATATTCGTGTGTATGTCTGTATGTATCAGAGGGCACTGTATGTACTTGTGGAGGCCTGAGAGTGATTTCAGGAATCATCCTAGGTGGCTTCTACCTCCTTTTTGCTTTGACCTGGGATTTCCCAGGTTTTGCCTTCCAGAGCTGGAAGTACAAGTCACTGCCATTTCTGTTCTTGCTTTCGAAGCAAAGCCTTAACACCTGAGCCATCTCTAGAGCCCCAGAAAAAAATTTTTAAAAATAGTGTTGAAATAAATTCTTAAAAATAATAACTTTACTTCTTCTACAAAATAAAGGTGCTAACTAGTGATCAATTATGGAATTTATATCATAATATAAGCACACAGGAAATATTTTTATTTATGACACTTAAAAAATCTCTTTCAGTCTTTTAAGAGGTAGGTATATTGTCTTGAAAAGCACTGATAAGGCTTATTTAATTTTAAATGGCAGGAAAAAATCCATTGAGTTAGACTACATTGTTTATTAGTTTTACTTAGACTGAAAGAAAAAGTAAACTGGGGTCATTCTCACGAGTTTAACACTAACCCCAGATATAACCAGACAACTGGGAACTGATCATTAACTAATGGTTAAGAACTTGTTAGGGGGCTCCCTTGTCCCATGGGACTCCATGTCTAGAATCCATCAGTTCCTATCTGACTTCTCTTTCACCCTCATGGATTCCATGCCTGGAGTTCATGAGTTCTCCAGGGCTCTCTTGCCCCTCAGAGATTCATGTCCGTGAGTTCTGTTCTCTCTCCTCTCTGATAAACTCTGCCTTACTCCTCAAAAAAAAGAAAAAAAGAAAGAAAAAAAGAAAAGAAAACTTGTTAAGAACATCACACTCATCTCATGATGCTTTCCTCTTATTAGTTAGCAGTCCTGGTGATCTTCATATCAGTGTGATGGATACCCCTATTGATATTTATCCTTACATAGTTGCAATGCGTCAAAATCTAAAGGAATCTAACAACTCTTTTTAGTGCCTTGTTTTTCTTTTTTAAAGGCACTGAAAGGGATGGGCAGGCATGCATCTTTGTGGCCAGAAAGTTACAGAAAATCTCTGGTAATTTGCCAGGCAAATGTGGCATCCCTTACGCCTTCGTCCTTATTCCACCAGGAAGATTTCTTAGATGTCACCTCTTCTAAAGGCAGGATGAGACGATGAACGGTACGGCCATTGGTATCTACAAGGAGGATGACATTACTCTAGAAACAAAGACAACAGAATAAAGAACACATAAGTATAAGCAGCAGCAACTAGGCAACCCGAGAGTGAAGGTTACTGTGATAATCCAAAGGGAAGACAATAGTTTTTCTCATTCTTTGATGGCTTCATACATGAATACAATGAATTTATGTCGTTTTTGAAACCCCTTATCACTCCTCTCTTTTTCCCAATGTAAATCACCTTCTTTCCAGCCAGTCTCTCTCCTACTTTTATGTCTTTTTTACGTGTGTGGCGCACTGAGTTTCATCTGACTCGCCTGTACTGGCATGTGCCCAAGCACTTGCTGGAGTGTGGATGACACACCAGTGGGTACAGCACAGAGGAAAGCAGCCCCTGTCCCCCAGCGGAGAGGAGCCTCCTGAGATCTTCCTCTTCCACTGTGAAATGTTGACCGAGCAAATCTTGTGCAGACCTTGTGCAAGTCCACGCAGCTGCAGTGAGTTCACAGATGTAGTATCCCCATCATGTCTTCCTCTCCACCCTCTGACTCTTACTCCCTTCTGCCCCCTCTTCTGTGGTGTTCAAAGGGAAGGAAACAATATTGGAATACCTGATACCATGAAGATACTCAGTAAACTTTTTAATACAGAATATAAAATTTTGGTTGCTTTTATGAATACATTCTAATTAGCTAATTATGAGACCCTTTCTAGGAAGATTTGCCCTTGAAATGAGTCCTTTCTAAACACAAGACAGCTGATCCATCACTCTGTTTTCTATGCAATAACAAAGAACATTAGGAGATTACACTTAGAGCATGCTTTGCTGAGAGCTCTTTTGAATATAATGCTTTGGGAAATCTCATTTATTCTTTCCATACATCCAGGTTCAATTCAGAAAATAAGTACATGACATAAATATGAATTAGCAAAAAACATACAAATGACTCCAAGAATTTAGCTAGTAATGAATGTTCATTATCTTGAAATTTATTGAGTTTGATGCAAGTTATAAAGAAAGACAGGAGAAATTGTGGGGGTGGCCCAATATTAAAATTTAAATGCAGATTCATAAAGAGGAGCCCTCATAAAACTTTTCTTTAGGAGAGCTTTATTAGGATAGAGAGCCTTGTTACCACAAGGGGGCATGATCAGGCCTTAAAATTTGAGCAATTAGGAGACAAATTGTGCCATATGTAGCATGACAAGAGAGGGACAGACAGGCACTTCAGTTCCTGGAAATCAGCAGAGATACAGAATAATGGCTAATGACATCCATAATGCAGGAGAGAGAGAGAGAGAGAGAGAGAGGCAGACAGACAGAGACAGACAGAGAGAGAGAGACAGATAGACAGACAGAGACAGAGAGAGAGATAGAGAGAGAGAAACAGACAGACAGAGACAGAGAGAGAGATAGAGAGGAGTCTTCTCTTTGGTCTAGAGAGCACAGAGGTTGTCGACTGCTGTCGGCTAGACAAGCCTCATACCACACAAAGTCATGGAGATACGTATAAACGAAACTGTAGTTCAACGTTACCTTAGACCTGAGCAGCAGGAAGGAGGGGAAGACGAAAGTGGAGGCTGGGCTTGCTCTTCCTGCTCAGGCCTCAAGGCTCAGTCACAACAGATGCCTATCAGGTTTTTGTCCCAAGGGACAGACAGCAGGGAGGCCTGGCCTCTGAGAGCTACAGAGAGGCAGCTAAGGGGTCTGTGATCTAACACATGGGAAGAAGAAGGAGCCCCTCATTCCAGAGTCTAGCTGAAGCTTCTTGGGAACTAAGAGTCAAGAATTCCAGTACAGTTAACATTTACTCTGAAGGCTGCTGAACTAAAGACAGCATTTCTTTAACGTAGGTTTCTTTTCAAATAAGAAGGTTAAAGTAACAATAAACCAGGCTTAAGACCTGAGCATGTAGGACCCTGAGTGTGGCCACGGTCTTTTCCAGGATACTACTGATGTTTGTACACAGTGACAAGACCCTAACTTCCTGCATCGTTGTGATGTAGAGTGTTGTTTTATGAACTATAACCCTGGCAGGTGCCTCTCAGAAATCGCTTGGGATCTCATTTAAATTCCTTATCAACCCTTTGAAGAAAATCACTTCAAAACCAACCAACATCTTATATATGATTATTGTAAAGACAGAGAAATGGACCTCTAAACCTCAGAGCCTGTATCCACGCACTTAAATGTCTTAGATGTCTTACTCTTTTCTGAGCATTGATATTTCTTTTAACCCACGTGCTTAAATCTGTTCAAAATGTCTCTTTGTGAACTCCAACTCTTCTTCTTACTGATTTGCCCTGGAATTCTTGTCTGCAGCAAAGCTAAGGCAGTCTCACCCTTGTGGAAGTTTCTGAAAAGAAGTCTGTCTGCTGCAAAGTGGCAGCAGAGAGCTGGGCATGTGCCCCTGCCCTCCTAACAGAATTGTCATTACTAGTGGCCCAGAAACATACACACAAGAGATTCCTTCACACTGCCAATCATAGCTACAGTAATGATTTCTTGGCCATTGAGAGTAGGCTTTTCAAGAACAGAAATAAACCTGAAGCATGGAAATTATGAACTGGAACACAGAACTTAAAATTGCGAAAGCCAGAGAAGATGGGAGTATGTTGCAGGAATGCAAAGAAGCTAGCTTTTTTTTTTTTTTTTCCTAACAGCAAAGCCTTTAAAGATTTGATTGAAAAAGACATCTACAAGTTGCTCCTCTGGCCCCACGGTTAGTTATGCAACAGCCCCGCCTTTCTTGTCTTTGTTTTGTTTTCATTCAGCTTCTCACCTGTCCTAACCCTTAGATGAATGTTCGCTTGAGGAAATCTCAAACCACCCAAAACAACAGACACTTTACAATATGTAGAAAGTAATAAATTTTGAAATGTTTGCTCAGTCATGAAATCAATTGGGCATCTTGTTTTTAAGGCACAAAGGAGAGTACTACCATTAATTTATCAGGGCTCTTGTTTTCTGTCATACACCTAATCAGAGAAAAAACAAGAAATGCAAAAATGTATTTTACAAGATAATTTCACTGAAGTGGTCTAGAGTTAAAACCATATTTCCTCCAGAATTTACTCCCACCATGTACTCTGAATCTTGGCTGTACTTCACATTTTTAAAGCTTGCTGAGAAGTATTCTAGGGTGAGAGGGGATGGGATTGGGATTAAGATGTGAAAATAGGGGCTGGAGAGGTGGCTCAGAAGTTAAGCCTCTGCCTTGCAGGCGGAAGGTCCTGAGTTCAGATCCTAGACCGCATGTATAGACGCCAGGCAGAAGCGGGAGGGAGGGTCCGGGGGGCTGTGGTAGGGCGGAGCCTGTGAATCCCGGGGCAGAGTAAACAAGGAGGAGGTGGAGGCGTCCATGGTGGTTCCCAAATTCGTCCGTGGTTCTACACACACACATACATACACACACACGCACACACGCACAATTGAATAAAAAAAAAAAGGTGAAAATATCATAAATTTATTATATTCTTGTATGAAACACTAAAAGACAAGGAAAGTGGGAAAAATAAAGCATGTTGATAAAACATTAATTTTTCCACAAATATCACCCTAAAATTGCATTATTCTGTACAATTATGACAAGTCTCCATTAAACAAATTTGTTGAACATATTTTTAAATGAACTTCTAATATATAAAGTATTACTCATGGCATTTAAAAGTTTTGAAAACAATAGTGATAGCTAGAGGAAATTTTCTTATGAAAGTACAAAAATAAGCTAAAAATGTACAAAGTCTTTCAATCCTTTTTGAGTTGTTTTTTTAGTGAAGAAAATTTTTTCTTACATAATAAATATGTACAACTTCATAAATTCTTAGCATGTAAAGCAAGCTGAGGTTAAAGAAAGTATGGAAATAAGTTTTCTCTCCTAAAAATGATTAAATGGAAGAATAGTTGCTAATTAAGCAGATATTATTAAGTGGAAACATCAGTTAGTGCATTTTTCCATTTGTTTTCCTTTTAGGATCTAAATCTTGCATGCTTGTATAAATTAGCATAAGTCAACCAAAAATCTGTCTTTTCTACGTGGCAGAAAACATACTATATTTCTTAGCAACACACACACACACAGACACACACACATTTCTGAGTACATTGCTGTACTTTTGAATTGGTTTTATAAACAATTGGCAGCAAGAAGGAGTTCTGTGGCTCCGTCCTTTCAGATGTTAATAGTTTCCTTCTGCAAATGACTAATGATATATTCTGCCTGAGTTTAAAAATAGATTTCCACGTCACACATGAGTACATGTAACTGTGGCTTTGGCATGGCTTTAAGGGGGCCAGGGAGGAGAAGCCACTAAGCAATTTTATTATGTTTGTATTTGACTGGGAGAAAAGTAACCTCTGGATGACTTCCATATCCCCAAGTCTGAAATTCTAAGCGCTGTGCAGATGTAATAAATGATCCCATGGGACTGGGGGGAGGGGATGCTTTTTATTTTTAGCTTCTCTGTCCTCACTTAAGATTTTATTTTAGCAAGGAATCTTTGAACAACTTTTTAAACTGTCCAGAAGAATCATCTGTATTGAAACCATTTTAAAAAGACAGGGGGTAGATTTGTTCACAGCAGCACTCCGCACTATCTAGCTTCACATTCAGTTCTGTTAGAATGAAGAAGTCAAAGGCATTTGGCTCATTTTCTTTTTGTTGTTATTCCACTAGAACTGTTGATCGGTTGTTAAATTTCCATCTTTGCATGGCTCATATGGAATCAACAGGTCTGACATCCCCATGGGGATCATGTAACAGTCAGTATGGTATCTCTCTGGGGAATGGAGGAAGACAGGGAGAACGAAACAACCCTGGCACTGTCTTGCCTGCTCAGGCTGCTGAAACAGCTTTGTGAAACACTATTGTATAGTGGGGACCAGGTGGGGATGCCCAGAGCAAGGAATTGGTTGACAATGTAGAGCATAGCTCTGCAATGAAAACCATATTTCCTCTGATGAAAGGCATCGTTACTGAATAAAGTATTAATCCACAATGCTATCAAACGATTGGACTTTTGGAGAAAATAAAACACTTGTTGAAGATCTAAAAACTTCATCCTTTTACAGAATTCCCAGTAGTAAATTTAAATTAATTTGACAGCTGAATCTGGCAGAAATATTTGAGTAAATATTTCAAAATTTGAACCTCACCCAAATATGTTTAGGCTATTAAGTGAAAGTTCTCTCTGACATCACGTGTTCCTTAAGACAGATTCTTCTGGCTATGGATTCAAAGCAAGGGCAAGGATATTTCGTTGGCTAGCTATACAGCAAAAACTTCATTTCAATTTGAAGGACAAAAATTTCATAAGCAATATCCTGTTTTGGATGAACTTTCCAGGACAAAGTAAAAGTGGAAAAAATTAAAATAAATCAGAAGAAAACATCTTAGGATTTATAATTCAGCTAAGTACTGAAAGTTAAAGCTGATTTATTTCTCTATGGCTGATTTATTTTATTCCTTTTGATTAGATATGTTATAAAACTACCTCTGTTGTGCCTGTGTGTGTCTGTGGTCTGTGTGTGTATATATGTGTGTGTGTGTGTACACATGGGGAAGTTAGAGGGTGATATCAAGTGTCTTCCTCTCAACCTTCCTAGTGCTGGACTGCAGGCTTGAACTACCACACCTGACTTTTACATGGGCTCTGGGATCTGAACTCAGGTCCTCGGGCTGTGTGGCGAGCATTTCACCACTGAGTGATCTCCCCAGTCTCAACAGTATCGGTTTTTCATAACAGTTTGCTCTTTGAATACAGGTAGTGGTACTACATTTAATAGTTCTCTGTTATGAATTCATTTTTTTAAGCTTTCAGACTATAATACTTTCCAGCTAGCAGTGGTGAAGACAAGTGGCAGAATGCTTGTCTAGCATGCTCAAGGCACCAGTGCCTGAAGAAAAATAATTGCAGTAAGAGATAAGGGCAAAGCCTAATCCTGCTGGGGTTGATCCAGTTTGGTTGGCCTGCAGCCCTATAATGTAGCTACTTGGAAGAATACTTACATTTTCTAAGCCTGGTTTTCTCCAATATAAATATGGCTCACAACACCTCCTCGGGAAATTGGCAAGACGGAATAAGATAATGCATGTTATCTCTACTGGATGCCTGGTCATGCTTTGACCACTGCTTCCCCTCAAGCTCATCAGTGTTTGCCTTGCCTCACTGCCATTTTTGTTCCCCTCCTTTACCAACTACACTGGCTCAGTCATTGCTGCTCATTCTTCATCTCCAGGAGAGATTAGTATTTTATTCCCCTAGGGCCCAGTGCTTGGGTTTTTTCCACTTACATTCACTTTATTGGTGACCTCTTTCAATCTCATGATTTAAATAACATGTAAATGCCGATGACTTCAAGTTTAGATTTTCTGTTTTCACCACTCCACTGAACTTTACATTCATCCTTGATGTGCTTAATAGGCTTTCCAAATTTAACAGTATACTCTCAAAGGTTCCCTTCTAAATTGAACCTTCTCCATCATAATAGGAAGGAGCTTCATACGAAGTACTCAGCCCCTAAATCTTGATGTTGCCCTTGCTCCTCCTCTCTTAGCCCCCCACATCTACTGTTAGAAAATCCTGTTAGCTTTATTTTCAAATATATGTGGGCTTTACCATCATTTATGACCTCTGTGCTCCGCTGAACTACCATTATCTTTTGCTTTGATCTCTTCAAAAAGCTCTAGTTTTGTGACCAGAGAATCCTTTTGTAACATGTCAGATCATGCTGCTACCTCACTCATAGTCTCCAGCATATTCACATTATGTCAGGGCCTACAAGGCTGTGATTGCACTGCTTCCCACTGCCCCTGTACCTCACCTCTGCCCCACCCGAATGGGTAAGCTCTTTACTTCACCTTGCTCAATTTTTAAAAGAGGGCAGGTAATGTTCTGGCCTTCGGGTCTCAGAATTTCCAATTTTCTTATCTCAAAATGCTCTTCTAGATTTCCATCCTCCTGCTTACCTTCATCAGGCTGGGAAGGCAATCCCTGACTGCCTTGTTTTAAATTACATCCTCAACTCCCACTTCTCACCTTCCCACCCAAGATATAACTTAGTTAATGACTCATTTTGCTCGTTATCTATCTCCATGTACCAGACTGTAATCTTCTTGAAAATAAGAATCTTCGCTGTTTCTTGCAGTAGATCCAATAGCACGTATAAGAGATATATTTGTAGAATGAACAATATGCCTAAAATAATACAGGAGCACAAAAATGTTACACTATATTCTGTTGGTATAGTACAGACTAATTAGACCTTTAGAATGTCTAAAGTGAGATAGAGCCACCTTTTGAACTGTATCATCGGTTTGGAATTATTTTCAGCAGGACACTGGGCGCCTGTACTTTCCATGAGCACAATCTTCGTATACTATTCATAAACATGGTAAGTGGGACCTGAACGTCACAAGGTACTGAAGGGCCCCAACAGGCTTACATAGCTGTCTCTAAAAACAAAGTCATTAAGATCTCAGGGAAAACATCCCTTTTTCAGAGGAGATAGCATGACACTTTTTTTTTTAAGCCACTATCCACCCTTCTAATGGCCGCTTGCATCCTCTTTACTCTTTCAGATGTTCTGCTTCTCCACGTCATGAATGTGGCTGTCCACTCGTTGACTTCTTAGTTTGGTTATCTATTTCTCCAAAAAGATTGCCTGTCTCACAACAGAGAATTATTTGCAGAGGAGAAGAAAGCCTGACTGGCCTGTCTCCAGACTTGCAAGTTGTGCTGAAGTCTCCACAGAGAGGAAGATGTAGCCAACCTCTGTGATGCCGACATGATACGGCTGCAAGTCTTTCCTCAACCCCTCTCTTCCACCTTTGTCCAAGCAGATATCCAGTCATGCCCTTGAAATCACTCTTGCCTTTTCCTGCATTGCAATTTACTTTTCTTACAATGATACCATGCGAGTAGGCTGGTGTGCATTACCTGCTCCTCATGAAGAACAACCTGACCCCTGAGGGGACTTCCCAGTGGTGCCACCGTCACAAATGGCCGCCAGACTCCTCCAGCCATCCTTGGAAAGAGGTCGTAAAAGTCCACGAAGAAGCCATTTTTCCCAGTCATGTTCATAAAATATAAGGACACAGGATTGCATGCAGCTACAAACAGAGTCTTCTCCCCATTTTCTGAAATGACGAAAAGTATTTATTATGTAATTTGTAATTTCCTGACTGGTCTAACAAAAATTGAATAATGAGCCTGAGTACAGGGGTGAAAGAGCAGGTCATTTGTAGGTTTAACAATTAGGCTGAAAGACCATGAGAAGCAACCCAGCTTCCGGTGGGCATTTGTATCCTGTTCTTCCAGCATGAGCCATGCCAGGGTTAACAGATCTGGGGTGGGCATTCTCTTTAGGTTCAACAGGTTCACAATTCTCTACATGGGATTCTCTAAATGGGATACCTATGTATCAGAGATTACTATCTGTTTGTTCTCCTACAGAATGTCTAATAGCTCGTGACAACTCTATGAAATACTTAACCATCTTCTGTGTCAACAGATTCTTACTTGTGACAGCAAAGTGCTTTGTGCTCCAATTGTTCTTTCAGAAGGACATCAGTCTTTAAACAGTTTCTATTTGCTAATATTTTACTTTCTAGATATTTACTAAAATTTTAAGCTTTTTCTTGTTCTAAATAAGTAATTCAACTTTTAAAAGTCTTAGTCTTTCGTAGTGTATGTGTGTTATGTGTATGCATGTGTCTGTGTTAAGGAGAGTAAACCTGGGTCAATGAACATGCTACACAACAGCTGTCACTGTGCTACATGCCTCAGCCCAGACTTATGGATCTTACTTTCCAAACTGTTGCTCTTATTTGAATGTTTCTTACACATGTCTATCTTTCCAATCATGGAACTTGCTAGGTCCATTTTCTAAATTTTATATCAATGCTTCAAGTCTCCACAAATCACTTGTAGAGCTAATGAAAATTCAAATTTCAGAATCAACAGATCTGGGGTGGGCATTCGTATCCTGAGCCATGGCAAGGTTACTGGTCTGATCCCTTCTCTTTAAGTAAGCAGATTCGCAATCACATCTTATGGCAGCACCATGAAGTAAGGAGTCAAGCTACTATTGTCTAATAAATCCCTTTGGCATTTCACATCTTTCAAATATCTACCTCACAGTGAGCACATACTATGGATCCAAAACTAAGACATAAATTAAGATGGTAAGACATTTACATTTGGGACAACTCTAGAAGAGCTGGACTACATATGTGTATGTGTCACGTCTATAAAATTTATACATATACACACAAAATGTATCCACAAGGATGAAGAAGATATATATTATTTAGGAGATAACATATATTGTGTTTTTATCAGTTCTGAGGATCAGACAGAACTTATTTTATTTTTATCAACTTTATTTATTCTTAAATTGCATTAGAAATGAGTTTTTGTGTTTTCATCACCCACTACCCCCACCCCACCTCCCTTCCCACCCTATCTGTTCTCCCCTCCAACCTGTTTTCCTCCCTACATGTGTCAGCCCATCTAGGACACCTGTACTAGTTTGCGCCTGCCAATGGGTAAACTGGAGTATAGAGGCTTCTCCTCTCTTTTGCTATCACTAGTCCATACAGTCCTTAGGGTAGCGTCCTGTGTCATGTGATCTCTGTTCCATGGCAAAGTGTTGCTAGGCCAGTTATTGTAGAGTTTTAGTGGAAGAAGACAATGTTGCATTGAGTAGATCCATGGAACTTTTAACATATGGACTCCGTATAATGCATCCATTATAAACACAACTGAGTTCCCTTTAACAATTACTGAGTACTTTCCTGCACAGTAGGGGGCAGCGGGGAATACAATAGGAGTGCTGACAGACTCTTTCATCCTAAAATTATTAATTGTTCCCCTCTTATTACAAGCATTAAATGTCTTTGCCTCAAGCACAAAGATATATGATTAATTCTAATTCTATCAGAAAATGTTCTTGTTTATTACAAATGTAAAAGTTGTTTTTTTTTTTTAAATCAAAGAATTAAAAATAAAAAAAACCCTAGTTTGCAAATGTTGGTAACTCTGAGATGAAAGGGTTACATTTTTTTCAAGACTAATTCTGACTGACTGCCTGGGTCACCTGCTGCAGTGCTGTAATCCGATTTAAAGAGAGAAGTGTGGTAGCTGGTTTTCTGGCTACCCCAGGCATGGACAGAGGACCACAGTGCGCTTTCTTTGTGATTCTTGCATATAGGATAAGGGTCGAAGTCCAGTTTTATGCAGAGACTCTCCCACTTTCTTTTCACTGGTGAGTGTAAAGTATCTTAATAAAAACAACCACCACCACCTTATTTCATGGTTTGAAAATGAGTTACTCCCACAGGCTTACGTGTTTAAATCTTAAGCGATGTTAGTGTCTGGAAAGGTAGTGACAAGGTTGGGAGGTGGAGCCTGGAGGGAGGATGGTGTGTTACAGAGAGCAGGCTTACTAGTCCAGTCCTGCTTCCTCTCAGATTGTTCTTACTTGCTCTGCCTTGATGATAGCTGCAGTGATCTGAAACAGTCTCCTGCTTCTGCCTGCAGCCATGTCTTCTGCTACGTGATTCCCGACATAATGGACTAGATCCCCTCTGGGACCATAAGCAAATAAATCGCTTTCTCCCTTATGTTGTATCAGATTATTGTCTCACAGCGTGTTGTTGTAGTGCAGTTCCCCGAAAAAATGGCCTCCATTTTGTCCAAGATTATTAAGATGGTACCTGTTGACTGTCGAGGCTCCCTTAGAGAGAGAGGCTGAGAAGGGATGGAATACATGTGTCTGCCCATGTGCCCTCACACACGCTGCACACATGGGGATTGGGAGGGGCTTGAATGCACATGTGGGCACACATTCCCTTACACAAGATTGGAGGGGCTCCAGGACACATAAACTGAGGAAGCTATTCAGCCATGGGGAAGCTGTCAGTCATCCTGTGGTGAGCTGCTTTTGAACTGTCTCTGCGCCTGTCAATAACTCTCACACCTAGCCCTGTAAGTCAGTCCAGCAAACTTGTTAGTTGGACCTTGGAGTAACCGTTACTTTGATCTGTCATGGAACTCCTATCTAGGGTGGAAAGATATTTGTATGTGGCATCTCTCCAGGAAAGTGTTCACACATCACAACACACACACACACACACACACACACACACACACACACACACACACACACCTCTAAAAACAAAAAACAAGAAAAGTAATTGCAACACCTGGCAAATATTTTAAGGTATACTGCTTTTCAAAACAGCTGATTTAGGGGCAAACAATTTACAGAATTTATACGAACATGACTGGGGAGATGGTTCAGCAGTTATTGTGCTTTCTATGGAAGCAAAATATTGGAGTTTGGATCCTCAGATCCTACATGTAGGTGGGTAGGCATGATGGCCCATTTGCAATTCCAGCCTTGAAGGCAGATACTGGAAATTCTCAGAGCAAGACAGCTAGTGGAACTAACCCTATTGGCAGGCTCTGAGTTTGATTAGAGACCTATTCAGGTGAAAAAAAGTAGAAGAACATAATTGAGGAAGATTCCTGGTATCAACCTTAGGCCTCCACACACATGCATACACAGGTGCACATCTACACTCCCACATGTGCCCACATACATGTACCCCCCTCACATACACATTAGAGAAACAGAAAAGGAATTCATAGGAATACAAATAAGATACTGATTGTTTTTCTCAATAATTCCCAGCTGAGTCAAATGGGAGACTCTTACTGACATTTATTGAGGAAATTCTGCTCAAAAGTGCCCAGGACCCATTGCATGAATCGACTGCGTGAATAATGGTAACAACTGAGAAGGAGAGATACCAACACATGCACTCTTTATCTGCCATCCTTTACAGTGAGAAACTAAGCACTGCGAGTCACCTCAGTCTGGTTATTGTGGTTCATGTAATCACCAAATTGAAATACCAACCCCAAAATCCAGTGTTTCTCTTTTTTCTTTTTTCCTTCTATTTTTAGCACATGCCTGAGTGTGTTTAGCTTTGTGTTACAATTAAAATGAGAAACAGTCATATTCATATCAACTCAGCAGTACTTATGTGGATTCCACAGTATCATTTGTTAAGGTTGTTAGAGGAAATTAGTAACTGGTATATGTAACTGGTATCCAATCCAACAAGTAACTATGTCTCTCATAAAGTTCTTGAGGACTGTAGACTATTTCAAGCTTTCTTTTTTTTTAAATCAATAAAGGGAAGAAAAGATCAAAAGAACAAACTGACATACCGTGTGATACAGCAATGTCACAGATCAAATTAACTTCATCCAGTGGCAACCTCCAAGATGAGCTTTCTTCAGTAAAGTTTAGGACCCTTCCTTCGTGTTTTTCTATTGGATACTCTTGTATATCTATACGTGCTGGACCCTATGACAAAGTAATTGTTTCAGTTAAGAATTTTTGAATAGGCACCGAAATATAGAAAATTAAAAGTTCTTCCAAAACACAGAACTTACATTTAAGTATTGAATATCTTGATATACTTATCACTTGAATAGAACTTATGACAATACTAATGTGCATGCTTACCTTCATAAATGCTTTTACGTGTGCTATGTCATTAAAGCTTTCATACCCTTTTGTTTAAAAAATTGGAATATATATATATATATATATATATATATATATATATATATATTTCAATGACTCACATGCCCTATGGTTCTGGTTGAGTCAAAATATTTGGGCTAGATATTGGCATCCACGCTGCCTTCTATCAAGATTGTACTCTAAGAACTAAAAGACTAAACACTGTAATCCTGGGCTTGAGAGAGGGTTTAAGGGGTTTGTTTGGCATGCAAGCAAAAGGATCTGAGTTTGGGTTCCCAGATCCCACATACCTGGATGGGTGCAACAGCCTGTCTACGTAATTCTAGCCCCCAAAGATGGAGCTGAGAAACCCCAGAGCAAGCTGGTTACTTTATTTATTATGTTAGCTCTAGGTTTAGAGACTTTTCCTCAAAACAGTAAAGTGAAAGAATGATGGAGGATAATCCCCAATATAACCTCAGGGCCTACACACATGCACACATGACTCACTTTCATGCACCTACCACACACACACACACACACACCATTTGCCTACCCATGTGCAAAATAAATGCAAATACATGCCCACACACCATTACACATGCACATGAAAATGGGAAACAAATGAAATGAAAACTGTATTTCTCATATTACCTTGAGGAAACATTTGTGCAAGTAATGCAAGTTCTCTCATCAAACATACTCATACGAGATTTGGGAGGCAGAAAAAAGATACAGTGGACATCTTTCTGCACTGTGGCAGACAAGGAAGCTCTGACAAATATGAGCCAAGAGTCCAGATTCTACTGCAGGACTAATAGGCTGTGATCTTGTTTTTGTAAATAAAATTTTAATGGAACACAGACATATGTAATTGTTTATGTATTGCCATGATTCTTATTATGTCATAGTGACAGGATTTGGTATTTATAACAGAATCTGTATGACCACAAAGGCGACAATATTTACTTTTTGACCACCACAGAAAAGGTTTGCTGTTTTCTGTATTGCTCCAAGCAGTGGAGATGGCTAGCAGATACAGAAACATCAGTGTTTTATCCCTGACTTCTGTTTCTGCTGCCCTTTTTTTTTTTAAAGTGTGTGTGTGTGTGTGTGTGTGTGTGTGTGTGTATGTACCAGAGGGCAGTGTGTGTACATGTAGAGGCCCAAAGGTGACTTTGGGAATCATCCTGGATTGCTCTACTCCTTTTTGCTTTTTTTTACAGGCAACTACCTAACTGCCCAGAGGGGACCTCTCTCTATCTGAACACTTAGAATGATTTTGACGACAACTGATTTACTAGCAATTCTGTCCTTTCCCTAGAGGATAGTGTCAATCAACAATGTATGGCTAAAAAGAGATCAAAAGTTTAAAAAGCACAAAGTTTTGTAATCCTGTTAGCAAACACAAAGTAAACACATCGCAGAGCAATTTTCTTATGAAATACGCAATATATGCTATTGACACCTGAAACATATTTGTTCTTGGATCGTCTATCTGGCCAATAGGGACTGCCTACATTGAATGGCTTGGAGGTCAGTGTGGTTTCTAAGATGGAACAGGAAACTAGAACAATAACAGAATAAGTCATTTCTAGGATGGTATGGATTTTATCTTAGAAAGATATAGATTTATAAGATTCATTGTTTTAAAAGGAAATAATAAAGATACCAGCCTTTGTTTCTATATGATGAGTTTCTACAGGACACAAGAGCTTTTGAGTTCCACTTCTTGCCTGACTAATCGTCCAGTAGCCCATGAATGTCTGCTCAGGCAGAGGCAACCTGTTAAAGATGGTTAGAAAAATAAACATTTTTTTATTATACCAAGTATAGGGGAAACAAATTAGCTATCTAATGGCAGCATACAACTAAGTTTGAAGAATGATTTACTTAGAAGAGACTTATACTCCATTTTATTTAAAACACAGTCTACAAAATGTTTCGTATGTACATTAAGATAAAAAATCACATTTCACAAGCACAAAAACTAAGATACTACCTCATTTTTAACGTTAAGCTAATAAAGTATTGAGTAATTTAATATGTGACCTCAGGGGAGAATATAGGAAGGCCTAAAAGAAATTAGAGAAATCAAGACTTAAAAGAAATTGACACAATCCAGGAAGATTTTCAATCTATTTTTTTAAATTTGGAATCAAGTAGTAACCAGGGTACGTTACTAAATATGTTGTTAAGTTCTAGAGGGAAAATTCCATTGGTATCTTATTTTTCACTTTGAATACATAATGTATGTATACATATGTTCACATAAGCATCCAACTTAGGTGTTGGATATGCCTGTGTGATGAGGAACCAAAGAACCAGGCCCCCAAAGCCTTTTGGGGTTCACTTCATTGTTACCATCAACAAAGAAGCTACTACTCTGACTTCTGATGGGATTGTTTTTGTTTTTGTTTCATTTAAAGCAATACATTTTTGCTGTCATTGTTGGAGAAAGATTCTTGCTCTGTAACTCTGGGTGGTCTGGAATATAATATGTAGACCAGGATAATGTTCAATTTGTGGTGGTCCTCCTGCCTCTGCCTACCAAGTGCTAGGATTACAAGTATCCACCACTACATCCAACTTAAGACACTTTCAAACCAAGTGACTTAACAAAGCAAACATGGCAACACTAACATAAAAAAACTACAGGAAAACCTGAAAATAAAGTCTTTGTGTGGTAATCATTATATATTTCTATTTTAACTTTTTGAAACAGAGCTGTTGATTTGCCATTTGACCCATTAAATGTGTTATTCATATACAGTAAACAAAAAAAGTAACTTGCAGCTAAAAGTTCTCTAAAAATAACATGCGAGTGTCTATATATTTAAATATATATTTGGAGTGAGCATACTGATCACTGAAAAAGTACATATATATACTTAGAAATAATTTTATTTTCAGTGAAGTTTTATTTTCAGTCTGATGGTAGTTTCTATATTCTTAATAGATCACAGAAGTTTGGGTTTTTTTTCATAAAATAGGGAACTAAACTGTCTGGTAGAATATACTTTTTGTCCCTTTGAAACATAAGAGGAAAGAAAAAGAAATGACATTCTAAGGCATATGACACTGTGTTTTAAATCTCTCAAAAGGGCTTATGCTTGACTCTATCATCTAAAATATATTTAAGTATGTGTTCTATTATCTCCAAAGGAGTGTTGGGGTAGGATGTGGTAGTACTGCATTAGATGACCAACTATAATTGTGCTGTTTTTGAAAAGTAACAAAAATGTACCTGTTAACAAAACACATCTACATTGGTCTCTCTCTGAAACAATTTGAGCTCTTTAATTGTTCTCATATGCTCACCAAAGAAAAACTGGTCTACAAATACAGAAGGAAAAAAATAAAGTAAGGAGGTTCAGTGATTTCTTTTTATATATGGTATCAAAGAATGCAAAGAGATTTGGATTTATTTCATTTATTAACCAGCTATGAAAATTTAGAAAAGAAATACCAACAAATTTCTCAGCAATAATTTTCCTTTTTAATAAAGGGATGATCTTTAAGGTTCTTTGTGGCTTGGAGAGTCTGTAACAGTCACTAAAGAAAAGAGTCGATAGTTTAAAGGTCTTGCGCTATTCTGATGTTCTGATGTTGCAGTTACGCTGTATGTTGCTGATGAAATCATGACAAAACAGCTTAAGGGAATGATGGGTTTATTCTCTCTTATGATTTCTGGTTAAAATTTCTTATCCTGTGTGACAGGACAGCCTCACACCAACATCAGGGCTAGGGAACAGGCCACGCCATCTTCACATAACAATGGAGAGAGGGACGATCCTTACTTGCCAGACCAGCATGTCTGGCCAAGTATACGCAAGAATGCCCTCTTTCTCAAACAGTTCCCACCATTTTATTCACTTGTCCAGGGAATATACTCCCACCCTCTTTGGGCCGGGCCTTTCCCATCCACTAAATAATCTTCTACAGGTTCACTATGGGTTTAACTCAACTACCAATTCTCTACAAATGTGCCCACAGCTCAAACCCTCAACCATTAAGCTGACATCTGGAGTAAAAGAAAATAGGATGGAAATGTTACTATCAACTAGTGGAATAGGCACCCAGGTTAATAGGTATGTTTTATCAAAGTACATAAAAGAAGCTCTAAATATATTCCCAAAATGACTGATTGAAGAGCAGTTTCACATCTTGAAATCAAGTTTTAGACAAAGAACTATTAATAAAAATAATTCTTTGTTGGGGTGGGGGGGGAGAGTGGGAAGGGGGAGAATGTAATAGAGGACAATGGGGGGTGGGAAGGGAAGGAGAAGGAAGAAGCGGGTTACCTATTGAGTTTGTATAATTAAGTGAAAAAATGTAATAAAAAATAATCTTTTGTTGATAGCCCAGCATAAACAAAATGGGTCTAGGGTTGGAGATGTATCTCAGTGGTAGAGGTTTGCCTAACATAAATCAGGCTTTTGATTGATCCTTAGTACTGAAGAAAAAAAATCAATGTATCCACTAAAAATTTTACAAATAACATTCTGATGCTAAGAAAAAAAAATCCATCTAAGAAAAAGCAATTTTGCTCAATTTCTAGTTTCTACTGACAATGGCAAAGATGTTCATAAAAATCCATCCTGTAACTTGCCAACTCATTCTAAATAACATTCACAGAAATTACAAGCTGCCTGGGTCTCTTCAAAAATAGCACTGGCTGTTTGGTTGGCAGAGTAAGGGATGGACCTTCAGGTATCCTGCATAGAACATATTCCAGACCCGCATAACCAGATGCTATCGGCAATGACAGCTATAACTAAAAGACTCTCGCAGGGCGCCTGGAGGATGCACACACTGATTCTATCCTGTTCCCTAGTAACATGAAATGTTACATCTGGACTCGGACTATGGATTCCAGGCTGGCCAACTGAAGTAAACGATAGCTCTCTCTTTATTTCCCACTACTAAGCCGTCTCAGAAAGCTCTGGGGTAAGGGACTGGTGATACCATTCCTAACTTTCTCTCTTTCAGTAAATTAGTAGGCAAAGGGGAGAGGAGAAGAATTATTCTTGGGAGTGTCAGTAATCATCAACAGTAACTCAAGGGGTAACTCTAATAATTGGTCCAAAGGTCTTATGTTCCATTATTCAAGTCTGTCATCCAACTGACCCCAGGCTTAATTTTTTTATGTAATTTGACTGAAACAATGACACTTTTCATGATTTTAAGGCTATGTCACTTGTACTGTTCATCTGTGTTACTGTCTTGGCTAGAATGATGTCCGGATTTGATTTTAAAGGAGGAAGAGGATGAATTTAAGACCTATAAATAGAACTATTTTTTATTTTTAGTGTCACTCACAGATGATGCTTTTTAAAACAACTATGTATTTTAGTTCATATGCTGTGATGTTTCCTAATCCCTTATGGAAGTAGTAATAAAGATCTGGGATTTAAAGTTTCAACAAAAGAAATATATCATAATTATGACTCTGGTTAAATTATAGCACTTGAACATGTTACAGGAAGGAAAAATATTTTTTTAAAACATATAGACAATTCCTAACACATATACACATGGACATCAAAATTTGGTCTAAAGGACATGTAAGAGATTTGTGTCAGAAAAGCCTCCATTCAGAGGTGTGTTGGGGTTTTAAAGCATGTTCTGGCAAGTTTCTGGCTTCTTTGAACCTTTGCCAGTACTATTTCTGGAGTCTGAAAGAAAACACATGAAAAAGATTTGGATCTTTTTAGGAGCATTATGCAATTGGAAGTTGTTGACATACCTATTATCAACAATTCCCCAAACATTTTCTTTCCACAAGAACTACTAATTTTCATGGGAATAATGGGATCCTTCAGGGTAGTTCAACCAACTCGAAAACTCAACAATTACCATCAAGTTTGAGAAGAAAAAGAATGATTTTAATGTTAGTGGGTCTCACTCATTCCTAGTGTTTTTAAAATATAGCCTCTGGCAAAAATTAAGTCAAGTTGTCCAGTCAAGTTCCCAGGAGCCTTTTATAGACTATTCTTGACAAATGCTTCCCAGCTTTGGATCTTACTACTTCCTCTAGCTCTCTAGCCAACCTCTGCCTTAGTCCTGTGTTAAACTGCTTTTGGCTATTCCTGAACATGTTAGGAATTTTCATGGTTCATCACGGCCATTTTTTCTTCCGAGAATTTCCTTCTGTTATTGAGTCTTCAGTGAGATTCAATACGCCCTCCACCCCTTTTGGGTTTCATGTAGCCCAGGCTGATCGTTCACTCATAAAGTGGAAGAAGGCCTTGAATCCTGATCCTTCTGCCTCCAAATTCTGGGATTCCAGGTGTGTACCAGCACATTTGACTTAGCAATCCTTAGTTTTAAGACCCAATCGAAATCTGCTTTCCTTTGATTTCCTTTTCATATTCTTTTCTGAGCAAAATGAGTCCCTTGTTCTTCTGGGTTTCCACATAAGTTTATACAAATGACACTCTGAAGAGTGCTATAAAATCTGTAATTTTCCAATTTAAGATAGAATAGAGAATATAATTTTAGGCAGAACAGTTCAGAAGTGAATCTCTGATAAGATCTTTGTGTGTTTAAAGTAAACAGTCAAAACATGGCTGCATATGGTGGCATATGCCTCTAATTATAGCACTCAGGAGACTGAGGTAGGAGAATCATAAATTTGAGTTCAGTTGGGGCTACATAGAGACTTACAGGTGAACCTAGACTATGTAGTACGATCCTGTTTCATAAATAAAACAAAACAAGCCATCATACTAAAGAGAGAAAATATGAAAACCCATTTACATACGTAAAATAATAGCAATGAGAATTACCATCAACTTGTAGTAATAAGCTCCTTTTTTGTTGTTGAAAACTTGAGAATCTCCTTTCCAAATAGTTCACAAGCTGCGGGCACTTTAAGATTGCTTTGCTACACCGGATATGTACCATGAGCATGTTTATGCATTTTCCTTTTTTGTGCCTAGTTTTGCATTAATAACAACAGCTTTCATTGAAATTGTGCACATTTCCTACCCAGAGCCTGCAGTCACAGAAATGCAGTCATTTGGATGCATGACATGCAGAAGATTTGAGGAAAGTGCTATTCTTGGTCAGCACGTCTCAAATATACCGTGATTACCGCCAGTGCACAGCCAGCGCTGATGACTAGTCACTCATTCCCGGGGCTGTTGTCAGCCTCACATGCTCAGGACTGTGGCCCAGCCTCACTCTGGGCCAAAGCAGATGTTGCTGGCTTGCTCCGCACATATCTCTGGCTGTCTTCTTCCTCACAGATGTTGCCAGACTACAGTCATGGCGCCCAGATTTCCTTCCCTTCATTTTTCTTCTAGTTTCACTGCAAAATATCTTCTCTTTCTCTGTCATTTGCTTTATCAACTGCATTTCAGTGATTTCAAATATTGCATTCTTTGCTTTCCTAATCAGCCAGGAGAATGGCTGGGCCTGAAACTTTTCCCAGCTCCCTTCACTGGGAGTACTATAAAGTCCTGCATTTCCCACAGGACCGAGTCATAGAAGGAGGATGCAGCCTGCTGACAGCTTTACATGCTTTCTTTATCAAATGGTTGGTTCACTGAGCGTAAGTGTAAGCCTTATTTGGTTCTTCCAAATCTACCGGTTCTTCTACCTCTTTCCCTCCCTCAATGTTGTCCCTCTTTTCCACAGCCACAGTTACAAAGGCCCTCCTTTGTCAACATGGATTCCTGCAAGTGCTTCCTGATGGGTTTTTGATTTAGTTTACCACTTTCAGAAAATGAAAAGAGCCTTTTGTAGTCATGAACTTGACTGTGGTACTCTGACTCAGAACTCTTGTGAACCCTGCTGGCTCTTCCTCCCAGTCAGGCGCACCATCTAGCAGCCCTCACTTCCCAGGAAGTGCTGCTGCCAGCTTGCTTGCACATTCTCAGTGCGCCAGGTTTTCTTAAACTGTTTCTGTTTTGTGCTTCACATGTTTTCTCCTGTATTTGCCTGAGGAGTATGGAACAATACTGTAAATCAGCTCCCTGTTCCTCAAGAACTCACCCCAGGGGCAAACGGCGGGGCAGCCATTTTATCTGCTAGTTCCTTCTCATGTGCACCTCCAACAAGACACACATTCATTACAAGACTGCTTTTATAAGACAGATAATGAGTCCTCTTCACCTTTGTAATTCTTTCTACCTAGTGTGCACCACTGTCATGATGAGAAGTGTCTGTTAAGTAGTGAATACTTGGTTATAGCAAAGCTGCCAGTATTTTGATCTACTTGTTTTCCCCTCCTCTTGCAACTTGCAAACAACCATGGTTGAAACTCCCATCACATTCTGGCTACAAGGTCTACCATTTGCTCCACCTAGAGGAATCTAGACAAATGATGCACCCACTTTATAGGTGTATTTGGGAATTCCAGGTGGACAAGCTTTTATAAAGAAATTTCTACCTACAGATGTAATGCTTGTGTAAAACCTTACTTACAAAAGCTTAAATGATCAGGGATAGTTATGTGACGCTATTTAAGATACATCTTGAAAATTTCAACAGTTAACCTTGACCATAGTAATGACTATGTTTTTCAGGAATTGAAACGGTTGTGACATTATTCCATAATCTAGCAAGAGAATGAGTGACAGAGTCTGAAAATAAACAAACCAACACCACCTTTCCACTTATAATTATTCTGAGATGTCATCATCCAGAACTTATTCCTTCTGAACACTAAGAATTCTTTTATGAAGTTAAATAACTATGTAGAGAGGAGTTGTGTATAATCAACACTGTGATCTTATTTGTGAAAAAAATCACTGTACAAAAAAATTATAGCACTAAACTGTTTGGAGAAAAGGGAAGAGAAGCTTAGAATTATAGACAGTATTTTACTACTTTAATGAGATAAACAGAAAATTAATAATCATTCTTAAGAAAGACTCTGGCTAGGGATATTCTTTTGATGTTCCTGGTACTTTGAGAACCCCAGAGCTGATCTTTGTTAGAGAAAAAGCAGTTGCTATTGATAGCCCAACTTCACAGGTAAGTCTTTAAAGGAGAAAATCAATTTTAGAGAGAGAGTTCTTTTCAAAGACAATTCAAAAGATATGATACTGTTCTACCAACAAATACGTATACCAGGCACTACTCTGCAAACAAAGACAAATGCCAAACACAATCCTGCTACACACACTGCAGTGGCACACAAATGACTTTCACAACAGGAAACCATTCTTAGCCACCTTCACTGGGATGTATGATTAACATATGGCTGGTACATGGTTACAGATAAAAGGAGTTTCCCTATTCAATTAGGTACAAAAAAAAAATCAAAGAATTGAGGAAATGGGAAGACTCACCAGGACTATTTAATTCAATGTTCCATGTTTAAATTCCCTCAAGTGCCTTCCCAATAAAGTCCGTTCAGATTGTCTCACTCCAACTGACAGAAGATATATTTCTCTTCTTCCTGAGTAATGCTTCCCCTTTGACATAAAACCAACTCTCTGAGTTACAATAACTTAAAAATGAGTTGAAAGGTGATACATAGTAATATCTGACTGATCAGTTAGCATTGACCATATTATGGTTTTTAGGGTGGAAAAGCCAAGTAACCAATTCTCATGGAAAAAGCCTTCTTAAATGCCCTTATTTAGAAGAATTCTTAGATGTTATTATTATTCTTTTTAGTCCTGATTGCAGGAGAGAAGGATATAAGAAAATTGGTTTACATATTATGGGAAAGATATTTTTATTTACTTTTGGAAGCAATGTAAAACCATACATTTGAAGGAAACTGATGAAAATAATGGGTCCATCAATTAATGTAAATACGGCATATATATTATATATTATGATTGATATATGTTACAAAGTGGTAGAAAATTCTAGATAAATACAAAATTTCAGTCTTTTTGAAACCTTAATATCCTGAGAATGAACATTGAAACTATACAGATTTGTGACTCAATTTCCCATCCTGATATTATATTAGCCATATGTTTTGCTACATTAATGTTCTGATCTGATTTCCTTAATGTGTAAAAACAATTTTGAATACACATGCGTGTGTAACTCTAACAACTAATCTTTTTTTTAAAAACAGGGAAAACGTACCTAATGCAAAAACTTCAGTTGTGTAGATTAAGGAAGTTAGGTATGCAGTAAGGACTTCATAGGTAATATTTGCTTTTTGCTGCTTTAAAGACTGTTGTATGGGGCTGGGTTGGGGTAACTCGGTGGTTGAGAATGTGCTAGTACACAGGAGACTCCAGGTTCAATTCCTGGAGGGGGAGTATTGTGCACCCTCACTTGGCATTTTTCTGCTGATGTCTGCCAATGTATAGATATATTGTGCAAAAATGTTATAGAAATGTCTAGGTGACAGACTTCCTGCTCTCCACAGGTCAAGATATCAGTATTCTACCTTTAGAAGTAGGTAGTTTGCCTGAAGTTTTGCTGTATCGAAACCAAGGTCCCAAGAAATAGCAATTTCTGAATGGATCCTTACTATAATTTTAATTTACAATAAAAATGAAATCTTCCAATACTCAGTGGAATTTATGTAAATAAAATAAAACGTAGACATGATATGTTTTAGGAAATTAAAATGGTATAGAAAGCAAGGCTATCTTTCCTCTTCATAGGACCTCTTGCAAAGACATCCACAGCTAACACCGTACTTTCAAATTGTTTAATATGTAGGTTTATGACACATATTTAATAAAACCATTGGCTAATATAGTTCTTTTTTTATTATTTATTCAATTGTGTGTGCGTATGTATGTGTGTGTATGTGTAGAACCACAGGCGAATTCGGGAACCCCCATGGACCGCCTCCACCTCCTCCTTGTTTACTCTGCCCTGGGATTCACAGGCTCTGCCCTACAGGACCAGAAGTGCAGGCCGCCCCCGCTTCCGCCAGCGTCTATACGTGGAGTCTAGGATCTGAACTCAGGACCTTCTGCCTGCAAAGCAGAGGCTTAACCCCTGAGCCACCTCTCCAGCCCCGGCTAATATAAGTCTGGAGCTCACTAATTCAAAGTTATTTTGCTTAAAGGTGAGATTTTAAACGGTTTTAAGCGGAGCATTGGAAAGCAGGGAAGAATGTCTTGCAAGAGGTTATCTGAGCCACCACTGCGAAGCTCTGCAAAGCCTTAGCAGCATGGGGCACTTCTACAGTGTAGTCACAACCTAACGACCACTTCGAAATGCACTATTGGTCCCGTGAGAGTATTTGTGCAGGTCTAAAAAGCATAGTAGCATTTAGATACATCCACAAAGGCCCCCGGTGCTGATACTACATGAGATCTTATTTCTTATGAGAGTCCTTCACATGTTTTTTCAATCTGCTCATTGTGGTTAGAATCAGCATCTTAAGTTTACAACCCAAGGAGCCAAGGAATGGGGGAAAAAATAGAAATGGGAGACACATAATTAAATCCCACTCATTTTATCTAATTTTATTTTTCAACAAAGAAACTTGAGAATGGAATGTTTTAGAAATAATCCCTCTTTAGGAACATCTCTGCATCCTGTTAAGATGAGAGACCCAGAGAAATAAAAGTGACAGTAAAGAACAGTTTCTCTCTGCAAGACATAGCACATGCTCATTATAAACAGCCCAGGAGAATTTGTCAACGCTTATTTCTGAGTAGCAGAACTACAGGATTTTCAGTTTCTTTTTATTTCAAAAGTCAGTGGAATATCATTTAATCAATTTGGCTTATGAAGAAAGCCTGCAGAACCTAGCGAGATGTCTTAGTGAGTAAAGGCATCTGTGTATAAACCTGACAACCTCAGCTCGATATCCAGTGCACACATGGTGGAAAGAAATGACTTCTGAAAGTTGTCCTCTGACTTCTGCTCAATGGGCTATGGAATGTTCTCTCTCTCTCTCTCTCTCCATTCTTAAAAAACTTAAAAATTTAAAAAGAAAGCCTATATATGAACTTCTTAATTTCTACTTGTCTGATCCAAATGAATTACTGAACTAAGGTTTTTGGTGAGGAACTAACAAGTATTTTGTAAGAGGAAAAAAAAGTAGCTTAACAATAAGCTAAAAGGCATTGAATAGAAATCAGAAGTGGTGGGCAAAGAATTTGGAACAAAAGAGTGATTATTAGGCAGTTTAAAGCCGTGGACATCACAGGGCAGACTGAGAGAGTAAATAAAGGGGAAATACTCCAGAGGGTAGAGATCATCTCTCTGCATGCTTATTTCATTGGAAGTGACCACAATCCTTGTGAAGACTGTACTTTGTCTTTCAAGACAGAGGGAATGAAGGCCAGTGCACTTCTTACCTATGGTGAGCATAGAAAGTTCCTAGAGTTCTTATCTCTTTTAGGTGATTGACTCTGAGTCATATTTTAAGATCCTTCATGTCACCTAAATGAGAATGAAGGTGTCTCAAAAACGCTCTTTGCTGTGAGAAAAGTCCACATTCTTTTGCTTTTTGGCTAACTTTTCATTTTGAAATTGGCTGAAACCAAGAATCTGAATTTTTTTTAATCTCTGAAGAATAAGAAATTACAAATATGGATAAATACACACATTTATATAAATACATGTGTATACTTATATATTACCATGGTTGGCAATGACTTCTAAGCTGATGAGTTAAAAATCTGTTTGAAACAGACAGAATGAGTAATTTTCAGTCCCTAAATAATAATTCTTTCTCAGAAATTGCCAGCAGTTTGATTACATCATCCTTAGAATTGGAATGTATGTATGTGTATGTGTGTGTGTGTGTATATATATATACACACATATATATATATATATATATATAATATGTGTGTATATGATGTACATATACAAATAAATAGAGCAGGCCTCCACCCATGCCTCAATTTTCACCTAAAATGCTATTTTCTGTGTATATATGTTCATATACATTTACATTACAGGTTTATTGTAAAGATTATTTAAATTCATGTAGAGAAAAGCACCTGCAAATGAGCATGGCAAAAAGCTACCTACAAATGTTCCTGTTGCCAGGAATGGTAAATTATCTCATTATTGTGATGATACAAATTTTAAGCTATTATATTCAAAAAGAAGAGTATTTATATATTACTGTAGATGTATGAAATAATAATTCTCTTATTTTAATTACTGCTATGTAAAAAACAGTGCAAAAGTTATTTAAAATGGAGGTTGAGAAAGAAAGCAGAATCTATTTCTTTCTTTAAGAACAATGTCTCCAGCATGACAGAATTCACAAGTTCCTCTGAAGCACCCTCTCTAATTTGGAAGTGCTAATGTGCTAGCAGTATGCCTACTCTCAAATGAAATTTCAGAAATGAAAGCTCCCTTGAGGGAAAAGCTAGCAAACTTTGCTCAGAAGTTAATAACTCTGCTTCTAGTCATCTTAGGATAACAGATAATCTGCATGCTGTTGGCTGGACATTTAGAAGTAATTTTTATGTATATGTTATATAAGCAGATACATATAAATTAAATAACATTGTATGTCCCTATGTATTTACACAACCAACAGCACATCAACTAAAGAGCTCAGGTTTTAATCTAAATACTCTTATCTCTCTGACCTTGATAATCTAAAAATTCAGATTAATGCTATATACATACAGCATACACCACTGATTATTTTAATTAGTTGTTTCTCTAAAAAACAAATAATATAAAATTAAATTCAATCTCACATGAAGCAAATTTCCATTTTTATGACTAAAATTCTTTGTGTGCATATAGGAAACCATCCAAGAATAATGAAAAATAATAATTTTCTAATGTGCCTCATTTAAATACATTTGTCATTTCTTTGACATATCCTTCCTTTTGTGTTAGAAACTTAAAAAGGATCAGTAAAACAAAAACAAAAAATACTTCAGAAAGTACTAGTGGAAAAGGACAAAAAGCAGTGTGGAGCCCTAGACTATTGATTCTTATCTTTGAATCTGAATATATCTTATATATCTTTGATCCTTGAATATATTTGTAGATCAGGAAGAGCTACATTATGACCAAGTTATGAAAGGTCAAATGACCACCAAATAAAACTCATTCTAAAACTAACAGGACAAGTCAATTTTCCTCACCACATTGACTTTTTAAAACCTGAGGACAGACCTAGAGATAGGTAAAAAGTCTGAACCACTTAGGAGAACAAAGGAGGAAGTGACAGCATCTCTGCTCTGAGATTTCACTAAAATGACATCACCATTACTGAACACCCCAAGAATATTCCTCCTCTGTAGACACAGAGGCTTGTTGCTGTCATCTCTGTGCCATGAAGAAATTTTTCTCTGTAAAACATCTGCCTCATTTCTCTCTTTAGTTATATGCAGTGGATGGCCAATTATATAATATATATATTATATATATATATGAATGAGTGTGGCTATGTCCACCTTGTTCTAGACTCGGTGTACTTTTGCTCCTATCCATCAGGGTGATAGTTAAATTAAACAATAAAAAAATTAACAGGTTATAACCAGAACTCTTTGTTTACAGCAAAGGATACTAAAGTAACAGCCATTTTATGTGTCTCTCTTAGGAATGGAATCCCAACATGCACTTTCTCCAATTAAGCCTACAGAGCCTACAGAGAATGCACAGTTTAGGCAAAAGTCTAGTTGATTAAGACATGGAGCAAAAGGTCTACAAGAGTCAAAGCAAAACTTTCTATAGTATGGGGACAACTTTAAATGTTCAGAAGTTCAAATGATGACTGTCAGAAGTACAGCTATCTATCTGTAAAGACTAAGCACCCTTCCTGTGAAATGCTTGGGACCAGAATTGTTTTGGGATTTTTTTGAATATTTATTCATATATAATGCAACATTGTGATGAGGCCTAAGGCTAATCATTATATTAACTGTGTTTCATGTAAATGGTATTCCCACAGCCTGAAGATAATTTTGTACTTTTTAGTCCATCTGTGGCTGGACTGAAGCTTCTCATAGGACTTCAGGTATGAAATTTTCCACTTTTGGCATTCAAAAGTTTCAGATTTTGGAGTTTCAGGCTAGAAGTAGTCAGTATTTATTACTTCTTATAAAATTTTGCATGCTCTTGCGGACAAGAGAAACATCAAGATTATGTTGCAGCGCAGGGTGCTCCATAAACAGAAAGCCTTCAGGTGAGCTATAATGAAAAACATGTGCTCTAGCCTAGACCAGACAGTCTCACTCATTGCTTTTTGTAGTTATTGCCAGTAGGTGTCCTTTCACTCTCAAATTGCTCTGATTTACATAGCAAATGATAAGCTTATGTTATTCATAATCAAATATTCTGCTCTTAACAATAGGGATCACATTTAGCTAAGTAACTTTTTCAAAGTCAAATGACCCAAGTGGACTGTGTGAACTCTGCAAGGATGGAGGCGTGTCTTCATCTGATTTCTTACACGTGACCTCTATCATCTGCCTTCATTAAATAGAAGACTGATCATTTGAAAGAACAGTCTTATGGAACCTATGAATGTCACTGAAGAACCATAAAGTGACATCGCTACTTTCGAGCTGCTGAAGTCATTGGAATTTACAGATGAAGGAAAAAAATTGCTTTGAATGATTGTGCAAATTATAGTCTATAACTATCTCCACCCCATGGGGAAATTCACTCAACCTCCACATCTGCTATAAGTTTATTTTTATCTATAGCAGTGGGTGGACAACCAGTTGTTTCCAACTCCATCTCAGGTATGAGTTCAACCATCTTGTTTCCAGACCTCCACGCATAAGTGAGTACTAGAGTCAGAATTAACTTGTCATGGCAAGAATTTCCGAGTAAGTTAAACCATTAATCTGTCTTCCTTAGAAACTAAAATTCCCAACAATTTTATTGTAATTGATCTTACCAACTAATATGTGTTTTATTTTTTAAAGTTGTACGAGAATACTGAAGTTATTTTTGAATCATAAGCTTGCTTTTCATGAGCTAGAACTCTAATTATAGATTTGTTAGCAGAGATAAAAGCCACATGAAAACAGTGATACAGTTTAAAAGAAGGAAGTAGGAAAACCTGGGTAGTAAGGAAGCTTACATATTAAAAATCCTTCTTGAATTCTCTAATACGGAAATACTTTCTATCCATTAAATTTTTAGCTTTGAGATACTCATGAGGAATACTAATCAATCACTAAAATAGTGCTGTATAGAAAAATGTATGCATTAGCAACTGACACCTGTTCACTCTTCCTGGAAAAAAAATCCATACATTACTAATACAGACTAGAACACTAATAATTTCTAACATTACTTCATCTTGTGCTTTTACTGAAGAAGGGAAATATTTGTTTCACTTTAGGAAATCCTTGATACTTGAATAATTTATCTTTACTGGCTTCTACCCTAATCTTTTGGTAATGACTTCAAAAAATGACCATATGTGGTGATAGAAATCAGAATATTTTAGAAAAATGTACATTATCTCTTAAGCAGTTTTCATAATTATACACTGATTTTGTACTTAAGAATATGTATCATTGTATTAAGCACTGATTTATATTTGACAACTTTACTATCCTGCAAGAGAGTAAAGTCTAAGAATTTACCTTAAGAACTATGATTGTACTATGATTGTTCTTTGAGTTCATGATAGTTTACAAGATGTAAACGAAAATGGCACTGTCAATAAGCATTTTAAAAATCATCTTCCAATGAACTTGTAGTGACCTAAGTGTTCCTGATAAACTCCATCAACTACCTTCTGAAGGTCAACAACATATTTGGGTTGACCTTATAAAAGATAGGTGACCAACACATATGAAATTAATCTGATTTTTCTTACTACTACTATCACCTATGATGTTGAATTAAATCCCTAAAAATCTACATTAAGATGATTACAAATTTAGAAACTTATCATAAAGAAAATTGTATGGTGATAGAAATCAGAATATTTTAGAAAAATGTACATTATCTCTTAAGCAGTTTTCATATTTATACACTAATTTTGTACTGGAATATGAAAAGAGAACCACAATAATTCAACAAAAGGACAGAGACTGTTAAAGAAACAAATATTTCCCTTTATTTGAGTGTGTTACATCTATTCATAGATTATTTATAATAATTGAAATTCTCAATTTACAGAACTATAAAGAATGCTATTTAACTGAATACCAGCCAGCAAATAGCAGTGTATATTTGCTTTATATATTGAAAATGATTTCCACATCAAACCCAGTCTAGCAGAGTCTACAGAAGATGAGGAACTGCCAGTATTTAAGAACCAGAAGGACAATGCTCAAAGTATTTATCAACAGTGGATGCCTTACTCCTTTGCCAGCTGCACATTGGTAGGCTTCGCTCCAATGGGTATTCCATATTTATGCAAAGTGTTGATCAGAATCTCCCGCATGTCATTGTTGTAGGAATCAAAGTCAAACACATTCCGAACCACACTGGAGAGGCCTTCAGTAGGAAATTTCTGTATTAAAAAAAATCCCTTATTATATACAATATAAAGTATACAACATTATGAAAATGTATAAAACCAAGAGCAATAAAGCACAAATCAATTTTAGCAGAAATGTATTAGCCTTGCAAGATAATCAGATAGGAATGCACGCATTTTTTCATTTTAGTAGTCACTAAGATAATACTTCCCTTTAGTTAAAAAATGGCAGAAATTGAGGAGGAACAGTTTTCCTCAGTGTGCAGATTCTGGGCTCTAAAATCTGCTCATTCATCACAGCTGAAATATGGGACCAGCCTACATGTCTATCAACAGATGAACAAATTAAAAAATGTGGTATATAAACTCAATGGGATTTTATATGACCATAAGAAATGAAATTATGTCACCTGCAAGAAAATGCAAGAACTGGAGATCATTATGATAGGTGAAATAATCCAAATCAGAAAGACAAACAGTTCATGTTTTCTTTTCTATGGGAAACTGGATTAAATGGACACACACGCACATACTCACACACGAAGTAAAAGGGGGATCTTAGAGAGAAGGATTAAAAAGAGAGAAGAGGAAGGGGGAAGAACAGAGCTTTTAAAAGGGGAGAGAAGGACAATAATCATGCTCTCTCATATATGAGCAATCTAGAGTTAACTACCTATAGAAACACAAGATAAGAGAGCAGAAAGGGGATTACTCAGGGAAGGAAGGAGATAGGAGGAGGGGAAGAGAATGACGGAGGAGGACAGTGGGGTGGTGGATTAGAGCAAGGTACAGGGACATATGCATGAAAATCTCACAATGAACCACATGCTATACTCTAACAAAAAAAAAAGTAAAAAGAAAGAAAGGGAGTACCAGATTGATTACTTAAAAAATACTAGCTAAGTAAAAGAAGAATGATGGATATGAACACAGGTGTCCACAGAAAGTTTGCAGTTTATGAATAAATGAAATAAGGAAAGAAGGGAAGGAGAATGCTAGAGGTACAGGAAAGAGAGAAGGGTTGGCCACATACTCTGCCCTGGAACAACAGAGGAAAAGAGGGCAAGAGCCACTCAGCTGGACGTGCACTGGTGGCTCCTTTACTGGCTATCTGCATTTTCTTTAGGCACCAAAATCCAAGCTGGTATACTGAACTTAAAGTTTCATATATTTTTCTTATACAATCTTATAGAATTAAGGATAGCATGTGACATTTTCACACACACACACATATAATACACACACACATAATACACACACACACGCGCACACACACACACACACACACACACACACACACACACACACACATATGAAACCTAGTGGGGCAAACATTTAAAATCCATTCTCTTAGCAACTTTCAAATATACATTCCATTATTATTAGATACTCTTTGGTCACCGTGCTATGCAATAGATCTCAAAAACTTACCCTCCTGTATAACTGAAACTTTGAGTCTTAAAAAAAGAATTTCCTTTCCCCAGAACTTGACTTTTTTCCACTAGGATTTTCTTGGAGGGTTGGGAATCGGGACAAAACAAGAGCCATGAGGCTTTGACTGCTAACTTGGAGAACATTATTTGTTATACAAGTAGAGTTTATATGATTTTTTTTCTTTACCAAGTAAACTATACATTACACATGGCCACAAACAATTTTGTTTTCCTGCTTGCTTACTCTAGCTCGCAAAATTCTCTTATAGTACTTACAGATGTATTACCAATGTTATTAGTTCTTGCTCCGGCTTCTATATCCATGCTATTTGTTTTAAATGAAAATATTTCTACCTCGTGATCTCTGTGTGTTGCTCTTCTGTCCACATGTCCATCAAAGACAAACAATAACAACACAAAAAACATTAAATTTCTTATTGAGTAATGACTATGGCTCGGAACTTTACTAAGGCCAATTCAGAGACTAAACTGATAATGTCTATTGGTTATGCATTTATTACTTAGATTTTAGGCACTTCTCATCATGTCACTTGTCTGATTATATATAGTTATTAAAGCACTTGGTACAAACTGCAGAGTCTTAGAAAGAAACTGTGACGTCTTTTAAGCCTCTGTGTGTAGGTCAGTACCTACCTGTAAATGTTTGACGATGTTGACAACTTCTCTGGTGGAATAGGGATAGTTAATAACGCCCTGGTCTGCCAAGTTCCTCAGCTCTCCAAAGGCCGCCACAAGCTTCTCAAGGATGGGCTCAGGCACATTTGGTCCATACTGCTTGAGCATCTCAAGCTCTGCGTGGGGCTTGGGGTTGTCGATTGCATGGCAGCTAAAAATGTCACCTAAGGGAAGCAGAGGGTTCACATTCAGCAGTCAATCCATTAGAATGCCCATAATCACAAATGTATGCACTAAAAAAACTAACAATAGAAAGACAGCATAATAACTTTAAACTATTACTTATAAATTACTTCAAGTATAAACAAGCAGAGCAGGCTTTTGCCTTTTCAGTGAAAATGAAATTTAACACTAATATGAAATGGTAATTGATCCCTCTTTATCAGTCAACGAATAATTATAAAATGTTTTTTATATCCCAAGTACAACCTTAAGTACATGAACTGCATCATAATTAAAAAAAAAAAAACCCTGTCTTCATGGAGTTGACATGAGTCCAAGCAGGGGTCCAGGTGGTATTCAGATTGTCTTGTAAAATGGCAAGCTCTGATTTTTACCAAGGGACTGAGTATGCACAGGAAGAGAGGACCGGAGCATTCCATAAAGAATCCAACAAGGCTGAGAAAGAATTGCTATTACTGTAGGAAAGATCCAGAGAGCACTTAGAGTTCTACACGTCAAGTGCGAGGAAGAAGAGCTTGTACAGACTCTAAACACTGCTGATGGTCAAGTGACATAAAGACTGCGACCTGATTACTGGATTTAGTCAGGGAAATGTACCTGATGATCTGGCTGAGAAATACTTATGTGCAGCAATCTGGGAAAAAAATCTGATTAGAAGAGACTTACGAAAGAAGGAGAAATGGAGTAGTAACTGCAATCAGCTCTTCAGAATGCAAGCGTTACGAATTTTGCTAAAAAGCAAGCAGAAGAATCTAGCAGCAGATGGCAAAAAGTAGGGTGAAAAAGGTCTGGTTTTACTGCCTTTCAAGCAACTGTCATTATACCCATAGACTGGAGGAGCACTCAGCGCTCAACCTAGAAGTTTCCTTCTGCAATGAAAGGTGTCTATTACAGAAAAGCACAACTGCTCAAAGTGTAGAAAATAAGTTATTGTAGGCTGCTCAGCCTGAAACAGGACATCTAATCCACTCCCTTCCATACACTGCAAGGCTCAGGGAACACCTCAGAAGAAGGAATGGTAAATTGGGACAGGGGTACAGCCAGACATTATCTCCTAGACATGATTTCATTGTAGCTATGTATATTTCCATTAGACCTGCATGGGAATGGTCTTATCATCTCGTGGAAGGGGAAAGATCTCTAAGAGGCCCCAAACTCCTTGAAATACTGCGAAGACTAATGCTAATGGAAAAGGAAGATGCTTTCCTTCATGGTATACTCACTAACACAGGATTCTTACTACAGAAAGTATTCAGGCATATATCTTTAAAGACAAACCAGATGAAACCCAGAGGGCCACACATGCAAAAAGACTTGAAAATTGGAGTCTGGTAGGGGAGAAGAAGCATGGTGGGGAAAGATGAGGGGATGATACTGGGGATTAAGGAGTGAAAATAGCAACCATAAATTCAGTTAGTTGGGATCATAGCAAGACCCTGTTCCAAAACAAAACCCAAAGGCCATTTTTGAAGACCGAGGGCTTGATGCCTGCTGATGGGATGATCAACAGAGAGGGATTGCTAGGTAGGACAAGAAGGACAGGACTGCCAGGAATGATTTCATTTTAGTGTGAGTATATGGGTGTAGTATTGTGTGTGTGCTTGTCAGTGTGGGTGTGTACCTGCACATGCACATGGAAAGCAGGGAAGTTAACACTAAGCAAGTTTCCTTCATTATTTTCCAACTTTATTTTTTGGGTCAGGGTCTTAGTGAACATGAAGCTCACTGATTATAGACTAGGCTGGTGGGCCGATGAGCTTCAGGAATGCACCTGTGTCTGCCTGCCCTCTAGTGCAGGTGTTACTTGCATGGATCTCCATGCTCAGCTTTTTATGTGGATTCTGAGGATCCACATAAAGGTCCCTGTGTTTATGCGGCAGGTACTTTACTGACTGAAGCATCTCCCTAGCTCTATAATGGGATTCTTGAGGTGGAATCCAGTGTTCCTTTGGAAGTTTTGGCTATAGGTGACCTTGTGAACAGTTCACCTGTGACAGGTGGAAAAGCATAGCATTGTGGGTAAAAGATCTAGTGATAGGAGTCTGTGGACATTAGCTTGTTTCCATGTTCTGAATGCACTAGGAAGACAAGGGAAGAAAGGAAATGTCTGAAGGAGATGGAATAAGGTGACTCTGAGCTTGGTGTGGGGTGGGAATGGGACTGGTGGTAGAGGGAAGGCCTTCTTCCCTTCCTTGAATGCATCTACATTTTAGTTTCTCATGGTTAGTGTCATATTGCATCATTTTAAAATCAAACCAAAAAAGAAAAAAAGCACGAACAGTGTGGTTGTGAAGAGGGAGACAAGTGAATGACTCCCCTAGAACAGTGAAGGAAACAGTGAAGAGCATTTGACCACCACAGACAAGAATTCAAAGCGAAAGTAATCAAAGACATTGGGTTTTGTGCTTTTCCTAACCATATTCAGCTGCCAGTGTGTAAACTTGAATCAGACAGTAGGCAGCAAGCAGGGCTGAGGAGTATGAGTGTGCAGGACAAACTGAGAGAAGGACAAGGAAGCTGGAGGTATATGCAAGGGAGTAATAGAGGCAGGTGGTCAGAAACTCAAGATGAGGAAAGGGAAAACCAAGATATGAAGAGGTAGTAGAATTAATGGACTAGAGTTTCTAATGCATTGAAATGTTGGATTTAGAAAATTGGAAATGATAAGTGCACAGATGATAGGAAAATCTTAAGAAAAAAATGAGACAAGAATCATGAAACTGAGATTATAGAAAGGTATCAGCCTTTGAAATTAGGGTGAGGTCACAGGCATGAGTTAAGGTCAGAAAAAGGATGAGATACTGGAACCAAAATCTCTAAGAGAATAAGAGCAGCCAAGATGTCACACAGCAATGACGTCAAGAGGAGGAGGGAGGTGGTTCTGCAGTGAGCGGCAAAGAACAAAGAAAGAGCAAGAACATCAGTGAGAAAGAAGAACGAATGGTGTCATGTGACAGCAACTATGGGCTCTGCCTGATGTACTCTCTCAGGACATAATTTGGAAAGCGAGGCCTATGGAGGGAAGAGAGGAAAGAATGATCCGGAAGCAGCAACAAGAAACAGAGGTACTTTTCTTCCTCCAAGTCCTATGTGGGAGGAAAACAACAACAAAACCCCCCAAACCAGACTAAAAACATTACTGCCTGAAAGGACTTTCAATGGGAGGAAGGAACCGGGGGAGGTCAGAAGTACCAATGAGCAACAGCAAACAGTACAATAAGTTTCAGGAGCTGGGGGTAGGTGGAAGATAGAGAAAGAACAGAAAATAAGCATCCTTGTAGGAATTAAAATAATTGTCAAAGGAGTAAGCTGGGAAAAAACAGCAACTGGAGACCCATACATGAAAAGAACTCAAGCCTCCTCAGGCTAAGAGCAATTAGAAGTCACGTTACTCCATTGTGAGAGCATTAATAACACAGGGACCATTAATAAATTTTAAAGTGATAGTTTTATCAACTAAAAACTACAAAATAATATAAATGAGTATATTAAACTTCTATTCTTGACCTCCAATGTGAACAACACTTCTTGCCAGTTCTGTTTTCTTGACTAGAAATTCTAAGCATGTACAAGTAACACAATGTACATAAACATCCCCTTTGCCTTAAAATACAGAAAGCAGACTACTAGACTCATGTCATACAACAGAAATTCATTATCTAGTCCCACAATGGGCATCTGGGTTGTTTTCATTCTGCTGCTATAAATAATGCCATACAGACTGTCTTTATACTTAAATTATTGTATAGGTAAATTTCTCGGACAAATCGCTTGACATGGAAATGCCAGAATGAAGATCATAACGGAGAGTGGCCTGCTTTGGATTAGTGTGAGGTTCTGGGGAAGAGAATTCCTTCTTTAAAGTAGATGATTTTGACTACATTTTTTCCAGAGCCTCTCTAACCAATATGAATGAGTGTCTTTACAGCTAGTCTTCAGTCCCTTCATAGTTAAGGGGATGTGATGAAAGTAGTCACTAAAAACAATGACTTAAAAAAAAAAAAACTCTTCCAAGGAGCACTAAACAACAAAACATACTGCAATTGTTTAAGAGGAAAGGCTCTGAATTAGACTTAAAAGTACATCCTCACTCTGCCACTCACAGCTCAGTGACCACAGAAAAAATAATTTCTCTAAATATAAAATATTCTTATTTTTATTTTGGTGGTCATGATGTTGGGTCAGCCTGTGACAAGCATTATTAAATATATATTTATATTATTAAATATATATTAAAATCATTATGTTTGCTGCTATTATTGATATTACTATAATCACTCTTTTTACCTAAAGTGCCAAAGAAGTCATTGCCTAAGAAAGGAAAGCCAGGTCTATTGGCTAGAACAATCATTCGAAAGTCAGGATGAATCATGATGACATTTTCTCTTCCATTCACATTTGCAGAATCTGAAAAACAAAATTTCTAGTTATTCTTTATTGATGAATATCAAGTTATAGACATAACACAAATAGATACATTATTCAATTAAGTACAACCAATTAACTGAGTAAGATGACTTAATAAGTAAGGTGCCTACTTGCAAATCTGGGGACTTGATTTGATCCCCAGAAGTGCGCAGGTTAGAAGGTGAGAACTGACTTTTAAAGGTTGTCCTTTGATCTCTATCCATGTGCCTTGGCACATTTTTTCCCTCTCTCTCAAATAAATATTAAAATAAGAAACCTGCTCAAAATAGAATACTGATAAAGTATTTTACTAATTTACTATATGCACAAATTTATTCATTTATGCAATTTAACATCTTTCTGAAAGTCAATTGTCTAAATATCTTAGAATACTTAAAACTGACTTAAAATGTAGTTATATTCAAAAAGTTAGAAAGATAAGAATCCACGATGAGAATCTACACTCAAGACACAGTCCAGTTTTTCTTCATTTCCATCAGTCATTTCTTGGTGCACAGAGCCTGCCTTCCTACCATGTAAGGAACCACTGCTGTTTAGATTATGTGTGCTATGACATAACTCTGTATAACAAAGGTCTCAAAATTCCAGTCAATTCATTAGTGAAATGTTGGTTTATGTCTAACTAGGAGACATTGACATAGCTCTTACAGTAAGTGATACTAAGTGGAGAACAGCTTTTCCTTATGTAAATATTTAAGTTAGTAAAGAAACTAAATATTACCATTTTCTGGCTGGCGTACATTTCAGAAGGAACCAGTGCTTCAACAATAATTTGATGTAGCAAAGCTTTATTATGGTTATTTTAAGAATGACCACTTGCCTTCTAGGTTTATTTAAACTCCATCTTTAAAACATGAAGGTTCTGACATATCTGCAGTTTTTTTTGAGATAGATCTGTACTAGGCAAAATTTGTTATAATGTTAAACAGTAACTTTTCTAGATGCTGCAATCTAGTAATTTTTCACAGTGCTTCAATCTTATATGCTAATATATTCTTTAGTTTTCACATCTGATAACCATTAATTTTAGAAAAAAGCAAGAATATGTGGCCATAGGCAAAACATATCTGGCTAAAACAAATATGATGATTAAAAAATGAACCTTACATTGGAGAGATGACACAGGGGTTAAACCCAGAACCCATGTAAAAATGCTGTGTGGAAATGGCTCCAGCCTGCACTTCTGGCCCTAGAAGGAGGAGACTGGGAAAACCAGTAATAAGGGGCAAACAATAAGAAGGTAGAGCAAATCTAGGATGATTCCTGAAGTCACCCTTGGGAGTCCACAGGTACACACACACAAGTGCCCTCTGGCACATGCATGCGCATGCACGCGCGCACACATACACACACACACGAAAATTTAAAAATAAAACAAAACAAAAACCCCCAATGCATCAGATAGGCTTAGAATTAGTGATTTCAAAAGCAGCTCCAGGTGTTCTTGCCACCCCCAATAGCACTTCCCAAAAAGCCACTTACAAATACACTTGAGTTTGAAAAGTATTATGCTCACCTACTTCTAGGCTGTTCCTCAGAAACACATGAGACAATATAGGGAATTATCAAGAATCAATCCCTCCTGAACTGTGACTATGTCTCAGCAGTTCCACTATTTTACCATCTGCATACTGACTACAAAGCGAGCAGGCAGAATTCTAGTCCCAACAGTCCAGGGGATGTTGCTAAGAAACAGCATTCGGGCTAAGTCAAATTCTTTCTTTTACATAAAGTCACCGTGAAGCAGGCGTATTGAAAGAGTGCTAAACGTGCTGGGTTGAGTGACCGCTCCACAGCACACTGGAGAGGAACATTTCTGTGGTGCTGCGCTTGTGCTTTCAAATGGGGTCCTCTTCATGCATTCTCTTCAAATGCTGAAGGTTTTAGTGGTTATTTCAATTTGTCTGGCTATTTGCTACTGGGTATGTATTTTCCATGACTAGTTATGGATTTTCAAGTTTTTTTTTTTCAGGAAGCCAAAATTTGAAAAGGTACTAGAAGAGGTACTAGAAAATTTCAAGTTTCACTTAATCAAATTTAAATTTTGTTGTTTAAAAAAATCTGTGGTTAAGCAGACTACTGCCATCATCTATCTCCATTTTTTTTCTCCAGCAGTAACAAAAAGAGTTGTGGTTGGAGAGTGGAAGAAGAAAATCTAAAACATAGAAGAACTTCTTCCTAAGGTAGCGGTGTGTGTAATATATATGTATTAATACACAAGTGTATAAGTGTGCATCTACATGCTTGCATATGAAATAAAAAATCTAGGAATTCTAATGATACTGACTGAGTAATAATGTTTAATATTATGATCAATTGCTGGTTTTCTTTTTAATTCCAGTCAGAAATTACATGAAAGAATTCACATATGAGCGATTTAAAAATGAACACAAAGATTCTACATTGACGTTTTCATAGTAAAAAGAAAGAGCTGACTTGTCTTATTTGTAATGATGAAGTTTTCAAAGACTGCCCAGTTACAAAGATTGAACCAGGGATAAGCTGTAGCAGCAGCAGAGCACATGACGACCAGCACACTCGAAGCCCTGCGTGAGCCCCCAGCAAAAAAAAAAAAAAAAAAAGTAAAATCAGCAAAGCTAGATTTATACACTAATTTTATGCATGATTATCAGTGTGATTACATATGCACTGAACTTTTGTTTACTGTTTGTATGTAAGTAGATGGTTAAATTTGTGCCAGAGATGTCAAAATTACATATATTGAAGGAAATGTTGCTTTTCAATACTCACTTGCAACAATGCGTCTCCCATCTGCTAAAATCATTTCTCCATTTTCTACTAGAGTTTTCAAAATACAGGTGACGTTCGTTGGGGCTTTGTCGGCTTCGTCTACTACTAGAACATGACCCAACTTTACTGCTTTAACCTTTGGAGACAGAAAATTCATCACCACCAACAGTGAAAGCAGCCATTATTAGAATTTCATTACTTACTGAGTTGAATTTCAAATAACTGGTTTCCAGCTATGGTGACCGTACTACACACATGAAGTCTGTGCAGGAGCCTCACATGGTTCCTAAACTTCACATTGTTATTAAAAACTCCACATCAACTGTTCATTTCACCCACCCCTTCGTATCAGAATTATCCCTTTAGTGTGAGTTCCACAATATTTCTTGTCCCAGAACAGGAGTGATTTAAATCAAGAATAATAAATAGAGAAATTAAAGTACCGTGGGAGTTCAGAGGAGCAAGACATGGCAATAATTTTGGCTGCTTGAACAGTGAACTTATAGTTCTTCAAAAAGCATGAAGTTTATCAGATCAGAATTGATGGTGCCAGAGAGGTGTGTTCACGGCAAAGAAAATCAGTGGTCCAACACTTGGGACATATATGGTAAAGATGAATATGGATAGCTATGCTGCCTGAAGAGGATGTGACATGTAGGAAGCCCCATTAGAATGTAAGTTAGATCTTTACTATTAAAGCTTTGGATGCCAGACCAAGAAATATGCACTTTATCTCATCTAGCAATAGGAGCTAATACAACATGATGGAAATGGAGCCCCGTGCTACAGTCTAACATATTTAACCTGGCAATAACATGCAGAATAGACTTTCTTAAAAAGGGCTTCAGAAACTGCAGTGGGCATGGGAACAAATATATTAGATTGGCAGGTATAATCTATGCAGGTAGATTACACAAAAGTGTAAGTGGTTGGATTGGAAAATGGGAGGAAAAGCATGAGTGCTAAGTCTGGAAACCTATGTAAATGGTATACCAGAAAAGAAAGATGAAAACTAAAAACTCTTCGAAACACTTCAAGAAGCTGGGTGGGAGGATATACTTATACATTTCGATGTAAATCTAAATTCAAAGATGGTGAGTAATGGCCCATAACATGGTGGACCATATCATACTTTTTTCTGATTGCATAATTTTGGCTAAATTCTAAGAGAATACAAATCAATAAAAGATGTTTCTTTTTATTACAATATTTTATACCATATTCTCAAAGAATTGGTAAAGAGTTTTTTTCAAATTTTAGGTTGGAAAAAACCCTGTATTTTAGAAAAAGAAAAAGTCAGCTCCTAACCTCAATGCTTCTCTGTGCAGGGAAAAGTTAAACCCAACTTAGTGTATCCAGCAGGAGATTCTGAGGCCCTCAGTTCCCCATTTATCTCCCATTCCTCTCCCCCACCCCAGACACAGAGATTCCATGATGGCTGTCAGTACTGCCTCACAGCTGTGTGCCTAGCAGGCTCTGATTTCTTTGTGCTTTGTCTGGAGTTGGGAAGTGGCTCCTTCAAAACACTGAGCTAATCTTTTGTTAATCAAAATCATTAAAAATTTCTTCTAGAATTTATTATTGAATTTCAAATATTACTGAATTTCAAACTCTATATATTTAAGAACAACAGCAAACTTAAAAAAAATTCTGGAAAAGAAATCAGTAGTGGAGATATGTTATTCCCTAAATCTCTCTGGAAAAAGTGGAATAAGAATAGGTTACTTCAGAACTATCTGCATTTGAACACCCACATCTAAAATGATAAATGAAAGTTCCTATCAGAATGCAATGCAATTTACCTACGAGTGATTCCCTCCAGCCACACAAAGGCTCAAGTATAACCATTATTAAGAAATACTTTAAGATATTTGTATAATTGGCTTACCAGTGGTGAGTCTTCATACACAATTAGTCCATCTTTAACTGAAGGCTGAAGAGTAAGAGTTTGTACTGTGGTGTCCCTAAAGGTAAACCACACATTTATAGTTAATAAGGAATTACCTATTGTTTCAAGTATGGGACTGATTCTTTTAAGATTTTTTTGTTTGTCATTATGCGTTTTCCAAAAAAAAAACAAAAAACAAGTGAAATTTATCTACGAGAGTTATTCTGTTAATTTCATATATTTATATGAGTTTGAAAAGTAATTTAAACAATCAAAATTATTCTCCTCTTCTTTTTGATAATCTCCCATTTCATTAATCAAAATGAAATGTTCTTTTATTTCTTAAAATGAAATATGGGGCTGGTGTGAAAACTCAGTGTCTAAAGGTGCTTGCAAGCAAATCTGATGATCTGAGTTCAATCCCCAGAGCCTACATGGTTGAATGAGAAAGCTTCTGAAAAGTTGCCTTCTAATCTCCATGTGGATATCTGCATATTCACTTTCATTCTCATTCTCTCTCTCTCTCTCTCTCTCTCCCTCCTTCACTCCCTCCTTTTCTCTCTCTCAATCAAATAAAATATTTTAAAAATAATACTGAAGTTTAAAAATAGCCCTGAGGCTGACAGTAACATTAAAAAACATATTCATATTACATATTATGCAGAATGCTTATGTTATTTAAACCAATTTAAACCTTTTTTCACTTGTGCAGCAAAAAGGAAGACAAGAAAAAAGAAAGACAGACAGAGAGATATATGTATGCATGCTATGTCACATGGCTAGAGGTCAGAAGACAATTTTTGAAGTCACTTATCTTTTTTTTAATACATTTTTTATTATTATTTCCACTCATACAAGCTTAATAGGTACACCGGTTCCCTCCCTCCCTCCTCCTCCCCCTGAACCCCCTGCTCCCCCGCCCCTCACCCCTTTTTTCCCCATCCCCCAGTGCCTTCCACCCCAATTCCCAGAGACACCTTTATTGTGCATGCCTGACTCTCCTCTGGGCCCTCCTCTCCGATGGAAGTCACTTATCTTTTTTTACCATGTATGCTTCCAAGATCAGACTTCGGTCACCAGGTATGCAAGTAGGCGCCTTATCTGCTGAGCCAATTCACCTACCCAAGCCTTTTGTTCTTTAAACACAAAAGCTTGAACCCACTGGAGGAAAAGTTGGGTTAGATTAAAGTTGCCACTCTCAGAGGGAAGGAACAGTTCTGTAGCTCAATTCAGACATCTTGTTGTAGTGCGTAGTGTACATGAGAGTATTCACGTACCAGGGCTGCAACAGGAACGCTGGCAATACTGTCATGGACCTTTACAATTTCTAGACTTCTTGTCTTAATGGACATCTGGCTTATAAGACATCTCCCTCTAACTTGATCAAATGGTGGTTTCTTCAGCTAATTCACTTGTGTGAATTCATTGCTATCCTGCCCCTCTTCCAAGTTCCTCTTTATCATGGAACTTAAGGTAAAGCTTAGTACCTACTCCCAGATGTTAAGACTGGTAGCTTCCTTCATTTCCAAAAGAATACATTCCAAAGAATTATTCTTTTCTCCTCACTAAAACTTAATTAAAATGCCTAAAAATACAGCCCTGAGAAATATAAAGGCAAATATAAACGTTTGGACAAGTTGTTGGTACTTTTCAACATATTTCCTTTATAACACTATGATCTATAGTTCTATGTCCGTGTTCTGAATCATAGGTTTTTTTGAATTGGCCGTCAGAGATGCTTTGCTGTATCTTTTGCTGACAACTCTTTAGTTTTGAACTAATTAAGAACACAGTTTAATTAGTTTACTTAAATTCACTGCTAATATTCTAGCAATAGAGAAGAGGTGGGTGAGGAAAGGAAAGGATGTGTTCACACAGATTTTTATAGCAGTGTAATGAATTTCTCACCTCAGCTCTCACATATTTAAGGGGTGACAACATGGCACCTTATAGCACCAAAAAGGAAAAAAGAAACTCTGGCATAATCATTAGTAGAAAGGAAATTCATTTGTACTCAACAATTACAGGGCCTCACAGCAGATTAAGAACAGCAAACTCAAGAATTCTAGTTTTCAAGAGGCAAATGAAACTGCTCTATAACATTTGAATTCTGATAGCACACAGCTTGTCATCAGATTTCTCAAAAGACAGTGCTAGAAATGAAAAACATACGTTTGAGGGAACAAGCACTAGTCAAGATGATTTCAAGAAGGAGGATAAATATAAATGGGAAACATGATTTCCAATGAAAGAGACTGTGCGAAAGAGGGAATTACGGGATAAAAGTAGTTTTTGTTCTGTCTTATTACTGATACTTTCATCTTGTACATCAAAGGGACAATAAAGGCAGGAAATATGGACAATGATACTGTGCTTGAAAACTTGGTTGACTTTATTCTAGTCAGTTATTCTGCTGATATGGGTGTGGGAGAGACACGATGTACTATGCTCTGTATGGGATTTCATATAAAAATAACAAATTTCTAAGAGCTCTACTAATAAAAACTTCACAGGCACTTACTGTGATTGCAGCTAGCATGGAAACAGGTTCCTAATGACAAAACAATGATCCTTTTCAGAATTATTTGTTTAAAATCATTGCTCTATATTTATGGGCATCTTGGTTCAAAGATACTAATTCTACACATACAAAGCAATAACTCTAACAGAATATTTTACTACAATTTAAAACCATTTTGACCTATTCCTTCAAAAACAATAAAAATTTAGTCAACAATTTCAACAATACTAGAGAGAAGAAAAGTTGAAATACACAGTAGCTACAGTCTCTTTAGCCCAAATTTTTTAGAAAAAGAGATGGCTTTTCATTGCCAGTAACGCCAGTAATGCCTGAATTAATTAGACTGTTCATAATTAGACTGTTCAGCTAACTGTTGACATTTATGTTATCACCAATTGTTCTCACTTCTTACTAGTTTACAAACTATAGCTGTCTATCAAAGCCTGTATCAGTAAGTGGGCTGCTCAAAGACATACCGTGTTATACTCTCTTTAAGTCCTTTTTTTTGTTTTTGAGATTGGAGTTAGTAATGTTCAAAATTAACTTAAAATGATTCCAGAGTCTGTAAAAGTAATTAAGTTATTTTCAGAGTAGGTCTTTGTTAAATTAAGGAAATAAATATAGCCTCTTGGAAAGGAAAAAAACCTGATTTCTGGAGAACAAATGCAATCTGCTTTGAAATTCTGCTTATAAAGGTACATGAAGCTGTCTTCTGATTTCCTGAGGAGCAAAAACATCAAAATAATATTTATTTTGAGGATTATATTTTAATGGGTTTCATTTCCATTGATTTAGGTCTTTTAGAAAAAAAAATAGCAAAGCCTAAGGGCGAAGGAAAGATAGGACTTCAGATTACTTCAAATAGCCAACAACTCCTTTGGTACTATAGAGCTCACTGAAGCAAGTATCTATAGCAGTGGTACATTCAACAATGTGAGTACTTCGTGAGAAGGGTACACAGGTGTGGGTCAGAGGGTGATTCTGAAAATAGAACTAAAATGATAGATTTTTCTTTTACCAAAAAGTTATAAACATAATTATCAATGAATGAGAAGTCAAAGAAAGACACTTTTCAAGTAGAGAGGCCATGACATTGTCAAGAAGATAAAACTCTACAGTGCTTATTTTAAAATAAATAGTGAAATAAAGGTAAAGAGCATTAATAATAATAATTATTAATGAAATATACTTGTGCATAGATGATACAAAGAAATTTAAAATCTGTTACAATTGTTCCTAGCTTTCTGCTGATCAGCAGCATATAAATTCCCCTACACAAACACATAACATCTCTATGACAGGTAAATTTATCTTGCCACATTAGGAATGAAATTTCCTTGGGTTTTAGACACACACAGTTCTTGTTATAAGTGTGCTGCCATCCAATACAAAAGAAAAAAGACATAAAACAAGGCCATGATTACTGTAACACTTTTCACAAAACCAGAGCCAGACTAAACCTAAAGATGCCTAGCTGGATCAGCCCCTTAACCCTCAAGATTATCCATCTCTACAGAGATGCACATCTCTACAGAGAACACATGAAAAAATAGAATAGAGAGAAAGAAAGAAATTGAGAAGGAAAGCAAGGGAGCAAGAGAAGACTGAGTATTATTACATAGTGCTTTGAGTATTTCATATTCTCTGGAGAAAAAGTTCTTTGAGAAAGTAAGCAAAATAGCATTTCTACCAAAGACAATGAAAAGACATGCACTCTTAAAATAGTTCTTTCAGAGGACACAGTTCACAAAGCAGTCAATCACTCTTCACTATATGCCTAGATGCAAAAACTCCTAATGATCTATACAATGAAGGAAGACTTAAGGGGATAATACTAATGCAAGGAGGTGACTATATGTTAAGTTTTTCAGTTCAGTAGCAGGTGCTTACTGATAACAGCGGGCAGAAGATAGACACAGTCAATCACAAGGTGGTAGCCAATTGTTTCAAACAGTTTCATTTTCTCTGTCATGTCTCTTCAAAATCAGATAATTGAGTATTTCTACAACTCAAAAATTTTGCTAGTTGTTCATCTTTGGAAATAAGTAAAACTTTACTCAAATGGTATATAGATAATTTGATCTTTTATCTTTACTCTGAAAACTAGTTTTCTTGCTTGAGGAAAATATGTTAAATGTTGTGGGTATCTGTAAATGTCTGACACTGCAGGTAGTTCACTGTATATATTCACTCATTTACTCTTCTCATCAACCCTGCAAGGGGTTATTTCAATTTGACAGGTGAGGAAAGTAGACTCAAGGAATTCAAGATCACACAAAAAAATTTTGAAGGCAGGACTTAATCTCTAAAATTCATATTCTTTTATCAGAATGCTACAAATCAACTATTACAGAGATTGGTTCAGAAGAGGGAAAAGTTATACATGGACTAAAACACAGGAAAAGTTCCAAATATAGGTGCTAATGGACCGAACTCAGGACTGGGAGGAAATAGGGTACATTTTAGATGAAGAAATAAGAAAAGCATGGATTTAACTTTGAGACTCATGAGGACACAAACTCACCAAGTTCAGAATAAATTGATCACAGGTGAGGAAAATCCTAATGAAAAAGGAAATTAGGACTGTGCAAGGAGTACTTCCCAGGGGAACCACCATTCGGAAAACACATATGCACAGATCATGCAAATGTGGACCTGGGCTGTCATTCATTTGTGGAGTAACAAGTGAAATGCAGTCTGCAACTCACTCTAAGATAATTCTGATTTTCATATAAACATGTACTTTTATTCAAGGAGGAAACACAACCATGACAGTTAAATATTCAAATATCCTCTCTTATGTCAAATGAACATAAAATCATAGAAAAATGAGTAAAATAGATATATTTCCCAAATATATGTACAAACACGAGTGCCAGTAAGATCTTTTGATTTTATTTTATAAAAGTAATTATATCCATTAATCTTTTCTATTCCTTAAATCAAATTCATATGACATCTTGCTTTCATCTAAATACATGAATTTCCCAGCTTGTTTATTTTATGAAATATGATCACTGAAACATAAGATCATAAAACATTACTTAAACACGCCTGCTGTATGTTTTACTCATGTGTGTCTGGTGATGGTTTTACTTATCAAGATTGTTTTGAATGGCTCTTGTAACTAATCTTGTTAGTAACATCCATAAACCGAATTGAGAGGGACTGATTAGATGGCAACATCATAAATCCATTAGAAGGATTCTAAAACAAACAAAGACCTTAAGTAGGTCATCTACAGATCAAAGAGCACTAGGATTTTTTTCAGATTGCTATTTTTAGGTCTTAAAGACATATGTTTCTCTTAAAGCAATTGCACAGGTTTAAATTCATGTTAAATGTAGCTCAAATGAGGCACAAGGGAGAAAAAAATTTCCCACAGTGAAATTAGTGGGAATAGCAGTCTAATTAGTAAAAATTCTTTAATACTGCATATTTTAAGTTGAGCTTTTTAAATTTTCAACTTTATATAAGGAATTAAATTTTGTTGAAGAGATACATATCTAGGATCCACTGAAATACTTTATTTGTAATATTATCAATCAATAATAATGTATGCTACAAAATACACATATATGTCAATATTTTATTCATTTTGGATTCAGAAAATTCTTCATGGAGAATATATCTTCGCATTTATTTAGCTGTTGGCAGAATTACCACAGAGTACAAAGAAGGCAACTCCATTATTTTACTAGACCATTTGCTACTTTCTAACAAAATGTTGCCATTAAACACAATCTAGATGGAAATGAGGAATGGTATCTCTAATTCTCAAAATTTTTATAAGTACCCTGAATACCATCTTCTTCACTAGATAATATTTTAAATGTCAAGCAAAAACATATCATAAATAACTATTATTTTCATTTAAAGAAATTTGAGATAAAAAATGAAACCCAAAGACAGCCTCAAATGCAGGTATTATCATTTAAAGGCACGACAACATTTTAGGCATTCAAAAAGCTAAAAAACAAGTATCGTCAAATTAATTCCAAAGAAAGTATTAGGAAAGGTATAATAAAGACAAAACCAGAGCAAAATTCTTGAGAAGACAGAACACCACTACATCACTACCTCATATTCCTGGAATAAGAGCCACACACAGCTATGACATAGAATCTTTTAGCATGTTACAGAGCTGTATGGGTGCATGCTGATATGAGCATGCTTGTGTGCACGTACATGTATGTGCATGCAGAGGCCAGAGGACAACCACAGCTGTGGTTTCCAGGAGTGGTCCCCTTTTCTCCTTTTTCATTTGAGAACAGATATTTCATTGCTGGGGAGCTGCCAAGTAGTCATAAGGAATTTCCTTGAATTAGGCTAGTTTATTTCTCATGAAGCACAGCAGTCTTTTGCATTCTTGTTCCCTTTATGTAATATGCCTTTTTATCCTGTCTGGTAACACAATATATTTTTCTGTTGTTCACCTGAGATTCTTGTGCTTCCTGGATGGATGACTTCATGTTTTACATCACATCTAGAGATTCCCCCCACTTTATCTCTTCAAATGTTTTCTACTTTGTCCCTCCAAAATGAAAGATCCTAGTTGCTGTACTTTCAGAGTTATCATTCTCTGCTGAGAGATTCTAATTATTGTTTCATTTTGCTCAGTTCCCTTCTTAAAATGCTTGAATATATTTGTAGTGACTGTATTATAAACTTTGTCTGTTAATTCCATCATTTTAGTCTATATTTATTAATTCTCTCGCTTCTTCATATGTTTAGTAATTTTCTATTCAAGACTTAATCTTTTAATCAAGGTATTCCTCATCCGAATAGCCATACTTTTTATTTTAAAGTCATTTTGTAGGAGAAAGAACTTGCATACTATTACTTCCTCCTCGTCATTCTCTCTGCTGCCTCTTCCCTTTCTCCTCTTTCTTCTTCCTCATTTTCTCCTTCCCACTCCTTCTCGCCCCTTCCTCTTCCTTCCTCCTCACTCTGTACTCCTCACTTCATCTTTCTCACTGTCTCTTTATTCTCTCCTCTTCCCCAACTCCTTCTCCTTGTTCTTAGGTTGTTGTTTTGCTTGTTTTTTAAGATAGGATGTCACTATGTAGCTCGGTCTGGTCTTAAAACTGGAGTTCTCCTGCCTTAACCTCCAAGTGCGAGGATTGTTAAGTGTGCACTACCATAACCAGCACTTTTGTTTTCTTTGAGGTTTACTTTAATGGTATCAGGGTGAGTATGAAGTATCTTTCGTTATCAGGATAGATGATCAATGTTTCCAAGACATAAGCTGTATAGGAATCGTCTAAACACCAGATGTATCTAATGAACCATGTCTGAACTCAGATAACAGTTGCTCAGCTTGGCTCACAGACCCTTGGTGGTTCTTCTCCCGGGGTTGTAGATTTTTCCCTAGGTTTAGGCTCGTCATTACAGCAGGGTCCATCTGATGCCATTACTCTCTCGTAGTCCAAGTACAACCTCCAAGGGACTTTTTGTCTGCTTTATTTTTCTTTTTTACCATAACTCAGCTTTTTTTGTTGTTGTTCTTTACCTCTTAACTGGCCTTGTTCTCCCACAATTTTATCTCAGGAACTTATAATTATTTAGCAAAACAGAACTCAGACAGAAATTCTTATAATTCAGCCCAATGCTCTTCACACTACACAATATTTGTTATTTCTTTGGATTAAAACAATAGCAATCTAAGCCCCTTCTCTCTGCTTGCCCCTTCCTTCTACTTACTTTCTGGTAAATTAGATGCTTATATTTTATTTCTAAAAAACTGGAGCAGGACACTGATAAAGCTTTATATGACCCATACAGAGAAATTTTATGTACTTAAAAGCCTATACCAGCACTCCAACCACACAAAACTAAGCACTGCATGAAATGCTTTGAGGAGGGCACGAGTGGCGCCCCGGCCCTCTCATTGCAGTGCTCCTTGTCTGCCTGAGCCATGCGTGATGTCCTCCTGTGAGCGACTGCAGCATCTTGCAGGACAGGCTTAGGTTTTACATACTTTCCTTCTAACTTATATGCCTGGATGACGGGATCTACTCCTAGAATGTAATGTTCATCACTCTCCGTCCACAATATAGCCATGAATTCATGTTTTGAAAAGCATTAGTCACTTTAAAAATAAATTTTGCAAGGTCTTAAATCTTTTAAGACAAAGATAGGCACAAACAGGAGCATCAGAAATGAAAATGGTTTAAAGACATATATTCTATTTGCACTAGAAGAGACAAACACCTTACTCAGTTCTTAAGTGTCAGTGGCTCTAATTCTCTTACCTGTGGAGCTGGATATACTCTCGGGGCCTGTTGAGCAGGTGAAGGAATCTGTCGACAATCTTGTTTTTTCCTACACCCTGCAATTAAACAGAAAGAAATTTTGGTTTGGAGGAAGTTTCTGCCAGACCAAAAGAATGCTTTATCAGAACTGTTTTGTCACTGTACTGTTTTAGATTGTTGTTCTGAAAATCAAACTAGCAAACACATACAGCACATCGCCTGACATAAAGCTCTTACTTCAGACATGCTGATTCTAAGCTAGTCTTATTTAAAAAGAGAAATTCCTAAGTTAGAATCATATCTTCTGTTTTTCTGTTTATCATGTAACTCTGGACATTACTTCAGAATATTGACTATTTCACACTAAAGAACTGGATTAAATAGTGACCCAGTAGGCATAAAAATAATGATTTTTTTCAGGTGGACAAGATGGCTTAATAGGTAAAGATGCTTGTCTGACAACCTGGGTTACGTCCTCAGAATTCACATGGACTAGAAAATAAACAGTTCCCACAAGTTGTCCTCTGACCTCGCAGTACACTGTGCACAAGAGTGTCTCCCATATAAGACAAATAAATAAACATAACAAAAAGACTTAAATAAGAAAATAATGATTCTTTTTCTTTTCATGTCTTCATAAGTATGTGTTTCAGCTACAGGAAGATGAATACAACACTGAACTTTTTCTTGCTTTAATCCTGTACATTTTCCTTTTATCTTATTTTCTAAATCTTTAAAACTCTGGAAATCTAAAACTGAGCATGTTAATAAAATTCCACTGTTGTGTCTTCTTAGACATGTCCTTTCCGTACTACCACTGACAATGGAGGCTCTGTCCTTATGTAGGAAGTAAACTATACTGTCTCTATTTGAAAGCTTTCACTTAGAGGGAGAATACAAATAAAGGAGTACAAATCAAACAAGTCGGCTGTGTGGGAAGAGCTGAGACCTATCTCACAGGAGACAACAGCCATACTACCAATAACTTTTTATACTTTGCCAGGTTTTATGCTGAGTATTTTCATTTAATCATCACACTGAAATATCCTTACGAGATAGGAATTAGGATTGTTCCAATCATATAAATCAAGATATTAAGGCTCAGGGAAGTTAAGAAAGGTAGCAACGATAACATAGCTAACTACAGCGAAGTCTGGATTCAAAATCAGGTGTGTCTGATCCTAAGATTCATGCTTTTAGCTTGTATGCATGGAATATTTCTTTCGTCTTGAAATTCATTTAGGCCACTGGGCCTTATTAACTTTTTATCTGCTTCTAGGCTCCACAGGGGAGATCCACAGGTAGACAAGGGCAATATGTGGTGCCCAGAAGAAATAATGAAAGTCCAGGAGAGAAGACACTATTACTGAGACTTTTGCTACATATATCTTATGAAGAAAAATATTCTACAAGCACCAAGAATGGAAAGTCAAACCCACTGAACGATTGTGTGTGTGGAATACCATGGAGGCAGAGCTCTTGCCTGCTTTACTTATTTACTCTATTTGCAAAGCTCAACACAGTATCTGATATAGATACATTCGAATAAATGTCAAGTGAATGAATAAATGCAGACAGCTTGAAAAGTATTAACAAAAGGGTACAAATCCCAGTCACATATAAACAGTAACTAGATAAACAGGCATACTGAATAAAGAGAATGTGGGGGAATTATAGACTTATAAAAGCCATACAAATTTTGTTAGTGATTCAATTTATTTCATCAAAGATTTGAAGTTATCAGTTTTAAATGTAGCCTTACAAATTTTCTGGAAAGCAAGAATAACAAGTCATTTTGCCTTTTAGGTTTCTTCTCAGTGTCTAACTGGAATCAGTATCTAACTGCAAATAATTTCAAGCCTACACAGAAGCACAAAGAAGGAAAAAAAAATCACATCTGCACATTTGCATGTCAAGTACAACAGTTATATAACTTTAAATGACATGTTGAAATAAACAAAATTTAAATAGATAAAATCAGATGATTAAAATGTCTGTAAATTTCTTTTGCCCTTTAAAATCTTAGAAAAGCAAACATCGCAAATGCAATATAAGGGCAGAAACAGGCAAGATTTCCTGAAAGCAATGATTCATAAACTACAGCTACTATTGAGGATTCCTCCCTCTTCCCACACTGAAGTTACTATCAGCCACCATTTCTCAAATTTAAAACACCATTAGGCTCTTAGAATCCCCATAGTGAGGAGTTTTTGATGAGTCCCTTTTAATGGCAGGATCTTCAGATTGCCATCTTTGGCTGCCTTTTTCTTCGAATCCTCTGGGAAATCCCTCCACTCCCAGGGTCCCCCTCACGCACTGCTCACATTTCCTTCCCAAGCTCATTATACATTTCTGAGCCAGATGCTCATACCCAACTCAATAGACTCATGTCAAGATCCTCAGCCACACAGCAAGTGTGATGCAGCCAGGGCTATATGACACTGTGCCTCAAAACAGCAACAACAAACACTACCTTGCAATGTCATCGAGTTAGGAGGTGGGGAAGGAGGAGAGAAGGTAGATCCCAGGTGGAGAGGACAGTATGCAAATAGACTTGTCCGAACAATGACCAGGACAGCTGAAGTCTGTGAGAAGTCATTGGCAGGAGGGGAAGGAGCTGTCAGGAATGGTTGGCCAGGTGGCTGGGGCCTAGTTCTGGCACAACCTTGGAGAAAAGAGTTTGCACTGTTTTCAAGAGCAGTCACTGAGGTTGAGCGGTGAGAGGGTCAGAATTTCTGGAAATCCACTCTGATGGATGGTCCCGCAGACAGAACAAAGTGATAGCAAAGGGAAGCAGTTTGGCAATTTGAAAAAAATTAAAGCAAATGATGACAGTCTAGACAAAGGGACAGGTAGAGAGGAAAGGAGGGATTTAAGAGATGCTTAGGAGAAGAAATTAACGAGACTCAGTGAAGGAGCAGAGGATGAAGTTGGGCAGCTGGCTGGTCAGCCAGGCCATTTGCTGAGAAATGCGGGAGAAGTGGATTTGTGGGTAGGAGAGGGAAGCTGAGTTGACAAAGCAGTTAATTTTGGACATGTTTATTTTGAAGCATCTGCTTCCCACATCTGCTCCTTCCTCTCCAATTCACTGTCCCAGCTCAAGAGAAGCAACCCTCCCCCAAGAGGGGCTTCTGGAAAGGGTCCTGCTTGTGCTCCACCTCCACCCTGATCTGAGGCTGCCGCCATTTGTTTAGTCCTTTCCTAAAGTAGAGATCTCATCAGGTCACTTCCGACTTCATTTTAAGACGTTCTCACAGTTCCTTCAAGGAAGCGCTGAAAGAATAATCTAGGAAGGAATTTCTGTAAATATCCTGAGCAAAATGAAACAGTTGCAGGACTTTGTTTCTTCCCTTCTTAGCTTCTGCCCAGAACAGAAAATCCCCAGGATTACTGTAATTGAATAAATACATAAATAATGTCTTATTTTTCCATTATAAAAATTACATATACTCATTTTTCTGACTGGAAATTTAGAAAATAAAATAGTACGCAATGCACAACTACTAAAAAAATCTGCTAATATTTTTGCTTTGTTTCATTGCTTACTTATCTTTACTAGTTACTATTCTGTAAATTCAATTTGTACCCTTTGATAACATGAACTGAGCTGTTGCATGATTGTTATATAGGACCCTATTTAGTGAATGAAATTTTTCAAAAAGGAGGACTCAGTGGGAGGAGAGACCCTAATAAAATTAATTAAGAAATTATTTATGAAACTGTCACTTTTGTCAAGATTGTCCTGTCCCACTGAGTTCTTCATGACAATGTAACAGAAAGAGGGACCTAGGCAGAGGCAGGAATGGAAAGGCCCTTTAACAGCAAGATTGTGAGGGAATGTGTGAAGCCCCATAGACTGGACTCAAACAGCGCAGGAAGTAAACACTTCTAGTTCCTTCACAGAAAAGCTGAGGGACAAGGACTTCAATAGTGTTCCTATACTAAAGGGGAACACAAAAGAGCTCTAGGCAATGCTACTGAGTCCTTACACCTCATCAGAGAGGAGGACCCAGAGGGAAGTTTGACAGACAACCTAAAGGATGCTCCAGGAATGGGGGGGGCGCCACTGGAAGAAAGGAAGGGAGGGGGGAAAGGGGAGGAGGGAGGGGGGTTCAGGGAGGGAGGAAGGAGGAAAGGAATGGGCTACTTATCAACTTTGTATGAGTGGGAAAAAAAAGAATGCTAAGGGATTCTGGGGTTTTGTAAACTTGTGAGGTTTATTATTTTAGTTATCCTGTTTCCTTGGAGAGACTGGCAGTCAAATCATTTACAGAAATAAAGGTTTTGGATTTGTCTTTCTGGATAAGAAGAAAAACCCTTAGGAAGAACACTCTGTATTCTATCAAGGGGAAAAAGGAGAAAAGCAATAAAGAGTAATGGAAATCAAGGAGAAGAAAATTCACCTAGGATGGGCTTCAGGCTAGAGCAGCTCTCCTGGGACTGAAACATTGAAGGCTTGGCCCAAGACTCAGAGGAGCCTGCAGCAACATGCATGGGAAGCGGGCTCAGCTCCCAGTCACACTGGCCAGTCAGCCAGCTGCCTCTGAAACAGTTAGCTCACACCTCAAAGTCCCCTGTCATTTCTTTTGCTCAGACATGCTCTTCTCCCCGGTGTTTCCTGTCCACTCTGCAGCTTTCTAGTGAGACCCTTTCCTCTTCCACAGCTTTGTCCAGTTCTTTTCTCTCCTTCAATCCTCAGTCTCCTCCTTTGGATGTCTAAAGCACTGCATCTGTCCAGGGTCCTCTGGTAATGTGTCGGTGACTCAACTAGTAGGCACAACCTGATCATCCCCCTAGTTAAGTCTCCACAGCATATGACTCACTTATAACCTTCAGAAAATAACTGTAAAAGCAAGGGAAAAGAGAGAAGAAAAGGAGAAAGAAGTCATGTGGTTTGTTTTTGCCAAAGGGGACAGCCACCTCCTCCAGGAAACTCCTGCTCTGTACAAAGAAAGAAGACAGAGCTAGTTAATGCTAATGTACTGTCTGCTGCAGGATCAAATGCCCCTCGGGTACAAGAAGACTTGAGTGCTCACGTGGATAGAGATAACAACATGCCTATTTTGGAGGGAGGGAGGCAGGGGTAAGTTCTGAGGAGTCAGGGACTTACACACAAGGAATCTTGAACACAAATCCATTAACAGCTTGGGCTGCACTTCACCATGCAGAACAGAAGTCAGCCAGTAGATTCCCGGAATTGATTTGTTACAAGAGCTTATATCCTGATGTCACGGCTAGTTTGAGGTTATAAAATGCACTAGTGCACTTGCCTATGCAAGAATCTAAGTGCAGGAAGTGGCCAGTGGAAGGCCCAGCCCAGGCTTGTCCTGAGCTGTAGTTTCTGGATTGACTGGGCCCCGCATTAGTGGTGCCACAGCCAGTGCTCAGTTTTTCATTGTCTCACTGAAATATTCTTACTTTGGCTTTCTTTTCGGTTTCCCAATTCTAAAAGAATTTCCAAAATTATGTCAGATTATATTTAAGTATATTCTTTGAAGAGTTCCATAAGTTTCTTTTTATAATAAAAAGCTAATTATGTAAATGTCACTAATATCAACTAAAATACACAAAAAAGTAAAACAATTGTAGTGATCAGGAAAAAATAAATTTTATTTTTTTTAAATTGAAAATTTTATCAAATGTTAAACATTTGTTTAGCATTTGCTTTTTTAAAAAACATATCTTAGATATTATACTAGTTGTTAGGAGAGTTAGATTATAATTCTTGCTCAATCCCTCTTAGAGGATTCCAGTCATCATCTGAACCTAGATTTGCTCAATTGAAAAGAAGGTCCTAGACCTGGGGAGATGGCTCAGTGGTTAAAGCCTTTGTCTTGCAAACCAAAGGACCTGAGTTTGGATCCCCAGACCCCACAAGGGGAAAAAATGTTGGGTGGGTATGACTGCGACTGTAATTCCAACCCTGGATTTTCCAACTAGGAAAATCAAAAGCAAAGCAATAAGGTAGTAGAACAATTCAGGTTAATTCCAAATGTGACCTTTGGACTTGGACCTCCACACACACACACACACACACACACACACACACACACACACACACTCAAGTGCTATCTTATACAACATGACTGCACACATATAAACACATATACACACAAGGTCCTAGGCAAATCCATCTCTAAATACTATCATACAATATTATTTCTTAATCTTACAGCCAAGTAGAAGATCACTGGTGATTTCTTATTTCTGCAAGTTCTTTCAATAAATGGATATTACTTATGTACTCAGAAAAAAAAGCACACTAAAATAGACAGGGCATAAATCTAAACATTCACAGAGATGGGATCCTATAACAGAGCTAACAAATAGTGTCTCACAAGCCAAAGAGAAAGACATACAGTTCAAATACATGGCTTCCCAGCAAGAGATTTATAAAGCTTCCTGTCAAAATCACAACCTCTTCTTCACAGAAATATAATCTATATACCTGCAATTCTTCTAGGCAATATTGTGTTGCTCTAAATGACAACAATTACACAATTGGTAGTGTGGCCAGCCATTCGGTACCACCAAATCAGTCTTGAAGGATGGAGGATGACAATGAACATATCTATAAGAGCAAAATATAAACTCTAAACTAACAGGAAAAAATTGTTTACCAAGAAACCGAGGACAAACAAACTAAATTGATGGAGAGAATGTAACAGAGTGGTATAAATTTCCAGACTGTAATTCAGGTTTGGGAAGGTTCCAGAAAATACTATGACGATGACTGCCACTCTGTTTGATAAGTCAGGTATTGGGGCCCTCAGCCACTGGAGCTATTGGAAGCTCAGCATGCTCAGTCGTCCATTTCCCTGCTGTTGCTACAAGAAAAAAAAATTCCTGGAAACTCTACAGATATTAGGCAACTACGCTGGCCAAGCTACATGGTATATATCTGACGGTACACAGAAGCAACCTGTTAGGACTGCTTCAAATTAATCAGCAAAATTCATAACTCTTCAATTTTGGCAATAAAATGTCCAGTATCTAATACAAAATAACTCAACAAACGCTAAATAAGTCTCTATGCATAGAGAAATACAAAGTTCCTAATCACAATAAACAATTAATAATGAGAAATAGAGACAAAGTATAAATTTCCAGAATACTTTCTAGTTAATGCTAGGTAAATATTTACTGATTTTAACAATGGACATTATTCATAATCAAATCTATAAAAACTAAAAAAAGTTATTTCTAGCCTGAAAAAATATACTTTATTTAATTCACTATATAGATTAACCAAGGAGTTAAAGGGGCTAATGTTTTCTCTTTAAGAATACTTCCTCAATGGAAATTCATCACACTGATATAATTCTACATCATAGAAAAAATGACAGAAAAGAGTATCTCTTCTATCTGTTGGCTTACATCTTGAGCTTGTTCCCTGCTGCTGGAACTACTGAGAGGTGACTGGATGAGGGGTGCTAGCTGGAGGCAGGGCTCACTGAGAATGCGCCATCGAAAGGTTCTCTCTCCTACATCCTTCCTCTCTTTCTCAGCTTCCCTGTTGCATGAAACAAGTGACTCACCCACTGTGCCTTTCCACAATGTTTTTGCCTTTTTCAGACCTGGAGCAGTGGAGCCAGCCAAGGACTGAAACCTCCAAAACTGTGAGAATAATTAAATCTGATGATCTGAGTTTGATCCCCAGAATCCATGTAAAGGGTGGGTAGCAAGAACCACCTTCTGTTGCCATCTACACACACATTATGACATTCTCTCTTTCTCTCTCTCTCTTTCTGATTCTCTCACACACACATTCACATGCAAAATAAACAAAACTTAAAAAATTATTTCTTTCAGAGATTTTTTTTCAGTGGTGAATATCTAATAACTCTCAAAGAGACTTGGGAGGCACATCAAAACAGTGAACAGACATTGAAAGATGCTAACTAGAAAAAACCAATCGTTATATGAAATATAACGTTATATGAAACCTGTAAGAAAGGTAAGAAAAGAGAATACAAAAAAACCAAAAAACAACAGCATGGGGGAGGGGCTGGACAATGGCTTAGTCAGTAAAGTGTCTACAGCCACCCAACACCACGGTAAGAAGCAGGGCACAATGCCTGTAATACCATGCCGAGGAGGTACACATGGGAGGATCTCTGCAGCTGGGTGCCAGCCAGACTCCTCATTTAGTGAGAGACTCTTTCTCAGAAAATAAGGTACGGAGTAACTGAAGACGCTTGATGGCTTACACACACACACACACACACACACACACACACACACACACACACACGGACATATATATATACATGCATACACATACAAATTGGGGAAATAGAATAATAAGAAAGTAAAATGCTGTTGACTTGAATGTGGCTAATAGGTGTAATGGGATTAATTATGCATACTGTTTATTAGTAGACTATGTGAAAAGTTCTACATTAAAGAAAACGTTATGTCCTTTACTCATATATGTAAAGTACAGTCTTTATTCTAGGCTATAATAATCATTCAGCAAAGTTAGCTATTATATTTTTGTTGCTGTTATTATTATTGCTAGTATGAGTATGTCGAGAATTAGTATAAGGCCAGGGAGAAGCTAAGCAGGTAAAAGCACATGTGTGTAAACCTGATAACCTGAGTTTAGATCCCTGGATCCAATACTTGATGGGTTATGTAGGTTTATAATCATGGAACTCTTACAGTGAGATGGGAAGCAGAGACAAGAGACTCCCCTGAAAGGTTACAGACCGGGTAGTTTGAATATGGAGTGCGGCAGCAAACAAGAGACCCTGCCTCGAACAAGGCAGCAGGTGAGAACCAGCATGGAGGTTACACTCCGATCGCCACAGGTGTGTGATGACAGTCCTCACACACAAGCACATACACGCACAAATACTTTTCAACTAGTGCTTAGTGATATATACTGATAAAATACAAGCTTGTGAGATTTAACCCTTAGCGCTTACTTCTAAGTGCTTGTGGACAAATTTTTTATTGGTAAAAGGTAGAAAGTAAAAGTCTTTATCTTGAAGGGGTTGTTGAAGACCTAAGTAAATGATAAAAGACACCGAAACCTGTAAGGCATACAAATGTAACTGTTTTTAATTCTTACTCATGAGAAACTAATAATTCAATTATAGAGGAAATTAAAATGCATATAACTACTATTTTAAAATAAGCTGAAACCAAATTGTGAAGAAATAAGAGTGAAAATGGAAAACAAAACTGTAATTCTTTCTGGAGTCATTAAGAAAGGTTTTATAGAGGACAAAACTCTTAAGCTCTTGAAGCGGTAGGATCTTCACGAGTGAAGATAAGAGGAAGAGGCACTGTGAAGAACACGTCACAGAAGACGGGTGGGGCAGCAGACAGGCAAGGAAGGGCACTGTGCTTTGGAAGAACTAGAATTACAAAAGGAGTGTGGAGTCAGATTGGGAGCCTCCCTATGAAATATAAAGTCTGCCACCTCAAGGCAAGGTAGAACCATTTATAAGCTTTAGCCAGAATAAGATGTGCCTTTTGCTGACAGGTAAGGCCTTGCCATATAACTGAACAGTCATGGATAAATACGAAGAGCATGAAAGGCGAGACAGAGAAGGTAATCTCTTGTGAGTCATGTATACCAAGGATAATATACAAAACACTAAATTTTGGCAAGGGCAAAATATGGATTCTGGAACACAAGGGGATACTAAGGATAAAAAATTTGAGCATACAGGTGTTATTTGGTAAAAGCATAAAAATTCTGGCTTAAAATGGAAAAAAATTGACAAATGCTAGCAAGTTATTAGACTATATTAGAATAGGCATGACTATAAATAATTAATTGCATTTCATTACGTATAAATTAAATTTTAAAAACTTGCTTTGAAATTTTGTCAGATACCAAAAGCCAAATGTTACTATTTAAGTAACAGACTAAACTTCATTTCTAAAAATAAAAGCAGATTTTTAAAACAATTCTTATGTAAGGGTAATGAGTATCATATTACAAAATTATATTCCCTTTAAATTCTAATAAACTGCAATTTTTGTCTTTTGGAATCTGAGCATTCTTACCACAAAACAGGTTATTTTAGGCACTTCTTAATCAAAAAGGCATGACATATTCCTAGGGTGACTCTATAACCCAAATTTCCCCAGTAACATTTTGGGTATCAGATGGATTACAGCTCTTCCCTCCTCCGCAGAAACATAGAGAAATCCGAAGCTTACTCTTCCTATTCTTGAGTTAGAGTGGAACTGGGACCTGACAAACATCACTGGTTAAAAAATAAATTGTTCTCTCCTTCTTTTGGTTAAATAAACAATTATGATAGTAACATAATAATAATAAATGAAGCAAGCATGAAACTCCTGTTTTACAAGAAGATGTAACGCTATAACTACAGGAGGTGGAAAGGCAGGAATATGGCAGCAGCTACGGGGCATCTGCAATGAGCAGTGTCACGTCCTAAAGGACTCTCAACTGTGTCCGATCCTCTGTGGTTGAAAGACAGCAATGCTGCCTCACTTACTGAAAAGACTATGTGTTGTGCCGCAACTGCCCCCCCCACTGCTACCAGGTAAGAGCTACACAGCACCCCCCAGCCCCGGAGAAGGTCCTACATGCCACGTAAGACCGGTGCCCCATGTACCATGACCCTCCCCACCCTTAATAAACTCAGGAACAGACTAGAACACCACAAGAACAAACAAGAGGGGTGCAGACCAATGTCAGCCAATAGAAGACTACGAGAACCACACTATTCAACAAGGGACAGCCATTTCACACAACCATAAGATTTTATCAAAATCCAGAGAAGCTTCCCCAACAACAGCTAATGTCAGACAACCTCATCTAACTCTGGAGAGCCAAAAACAAATACGAAAGAAAGCAGTCAAAGACTTAACACAAGAGGCCCAAGTTACATTGCAAAAACCACAAAATACACTAAAATACTGGGAAATGTCTCCTACAAAAAAAAGCAACCTCCTTGCGATAGATCAAATTAGAATAACCTCTGGGACACCAGCTAGGAAAGCAACATGCAGGATGAAGGACAGAGGGAGGGAGGGGAAAGAGGGAACAGGTAAGAGGATAAGGATAATTACTCAGTAGGAGTAGCGGGAAAAAAGGGAAAAAAAATATCTGAGATGAAAAAGAAAACAGCAGAAACAAGAACAAGCATAGAATAGGTGAAAAAAATCTCCTAATGGAAATTCAACTGGAATTCAAAGCTAAGCTAACTGAAATTGAAAACCCAACAGAGATTATCACACAAAAAATAGAACAGGCAGAAAATAGAATACAGATTTGGAAGATAAGCTGACAGGATAGGATCAATTAAAGAAGCCAAAAAACTAAAAATAAATAAATAAAAACATAAGAGCAATACTCAACAACTATGGGATACCATGAAGAAACTAAACCTGTGCATACAAGGAATCCCAGACCAAACTCAAGAAAAAACTCCAGCTCAGATTTTTCAAACAATCATAAATGAAAACTTTCTACACCTAAGGAAAGAGAAACCCATATAATATGTATATCACATACCATCCAGATATGACCAAAATAAGAGCACAACCAAGTAAATTATAGTAGCAACATCACAAATACAGGACAAAGAGAACATTCTCAGAGCAGCAAGAGAGAAAAACTAAAGCATTTAAAAGCAAGCCTATTACACAGCAGTTGACTTTATAATGGATAATTAGAGCCAGAAGAGCTTAGAAAGGTCGTCTTAAAGTTATGAAAGATCACAAATGTCAACCAAGGCTGTTATACCCAGCCAAGTATCAGTCATGCTTGAACGTGGAGATTAGTAGGATCAGAGGAGAAACAACTGAAACTGTGATTAAAAAAAAATACAAAGAATCAACCAAACAAGGAGCTGGTTCTTTGAAAAACTGACAAACCCTCCATCAAAATAACCAAAATCAAAAGAGATAAAACCTAAATTAATAAAATTAGAGATGAAAATGGAGCTATCACAACACGTCAAGGAAATGCAGAGATTATAAGGTCATACTTCAAGTAAAAAGTAACACCACCAAATTTGATAACCACAAAGAACTAGATGAATTTCTAAACACATATAACACACCAAAGTTAATGAATTGAATTATTTAAATAATCCTGTAACAGGTGATGAAATTGAAGTAGTAATTATGAAACTTCCTACCAAAAAGGCCTGGGACTAGACAGATTCAGTGAAGAATTCTACCAGACATTTAAAGAATAATTAACATCAATACTCCTTAATTATTCCATAAAATAGCAAAGGAAGAACTATTTGCAGACTCTACAAAACCAACATTACACTGATCCCAATACCAAATAAAGACACAACAACAACAAAAAAGAAAACTTAGGCCAATCTCACTGATGAACACAGATTCAAAGATATCAACAAAACTCTAGCAAACTCAATTTAAAAACATATGAAAAATATCATCCACTATGAACAGGATGGGTTTATTGCAGAAACATAGAGCTGATTCAAGATATGTGAATCCATAAATATAATTCACCATATAAACAAATGCAAAGACAAAAAATCACATGAATCTCTCAATTGATACTAAAAAAGCTTTGGACACATCCAATACCCACCTATGATAAAGACTCTATAGAAAATAGAGTTGGAAGAAACATTAATCAACATAATAAAGGCCATATACAACAAGCCTATGACAAAAATCATTCTAAATGGTAGAAAAACTGGAAGCATTCCCATTCAGATTGGGAGTTAGAAAAGGCTATCCACTCTCACCACTTCTATTCAACATTGTACTTAAAGTCTTAGCTAGAGCCATACTATGAGAGAAAGAGAGAGAGAGAGAGAGAGAGAGAGAGAGAGAGAGAGAGAGAGAGAGAGAGAGAGAGAGAGAGAGAGAGAGAGAGAGAGAGAGAGAGAAGGGATACAATTTGAAAAAGAAGAAGTCAAACTATCCCTGTTTGCAGGTGACATGATTCTATACCTCAAACCGCCAAAATTCTGCCAGGAAAAAGCTTTTACTCTGAAGAAAATCTATTAATTGAGTGAAAAGGCAACCTACAAAATAGGAGAGTATCTTCACAAACCATACATTGAAAAAAGAACTAATATTCAGAGTATATAAGGAACTCAAAAAATTAAATACCAAGGAAGTAAACAATCCCATTGAAAAATGGGCTGTAGAACTGAAAAGGAACTTTTTACAAGATGAAATTTAAATGTGTAACAAACATCTTTAAAAAAATGTTCTACCTTCCTAAGCATCAGGGAGATGCAGATTAAAACCATTCTGAGATATCATCTCATTCCAGTTAGAATGGCTAAGATCCAAAACACAAACAACAGCAACTGTTAGCATGGATTTGGGGAGGAGGGGACCTTTATACATTGCTGGTAGGAATGTAAACTCATACGACCTCTGGTAAATCAATTTGGAAGTTCCTAAAAAAGTAAAACTTGAAATACCACATAACCCAGCTATACTACTACTCCTGGGAATATTCCCAAAGATCATTGTATCCTGCAACAGAGTCATGTATACGATCATGTTCATAGCAGCTCTTTTCACAATAGTGAGGAAATGGAGCCAGCCTAGATGTCCAACAGTTGAACGGTTAATGAAAATGTAGTATACAATGGTATTACTCATTATTGGGAAAAGTGAACTAATGAAATTGCCAGTAAATGGAAAAGCTGATACTGAGTGAGGTATCCCAGACACAGAGAGACACCACATGGAGAAACACTATCTGTACTCCCTTATAAGTGGATCCTAGCATTAATCCTTAAGTTTGATGCAAACAGAAACTCTTACAAAGAAATGCAACCCAGCAGGATGGAAGAAGATTCCAAAAGAGTGGAAACAAAAGAACATGGGCAAACAGTTAAATAAGGTTTTCATGTAAGAAGTCTTAAAGGGGAGAGAAGAACAGGAATTGGATACAGTAATGAGTGGGGTTAGCCTCCAGATAACCAACCATCTGCTTATGAGTCCCTAAATACCACCACCTCCAATGACAGGGAACACATGCCCAGTAATGTAAACCAATCTGAACAACAATGGAAAGGGAGAAAATTGCCACTAAAGGAGAACAAAGGTCTTAATACTAATTAAAAACACCTGCAGTGAACTACCATCTAAACACCTCTCTTTATATCTCTAGTTATGAAAAAAATCTTCAACACCCAAATAAGACACAACCTATTACAACAGAGGAACAGTGAAATAGACAACATCAATCATCCAGAGTGCAGAGTATGGAAGACCTTAAAATGCTTAACCCAAATCAGGTCCACCAATCTCCTCCCATCCTAAGGCTCAAGGAATTTTGAGGAAAAGAGGGCACTAAGATTCTAAGAGCCTGAAGGCGAGATGGTTCACTGCCTGCCAAGTCACTCCAGTCATGACAGGGCCGCTCCATCCAGGATCTCACTGCAATGAGACCCATCTCACCAGACCTGCATGGTGGCTGGCATATCACCACTCCCCATGGATCGAGGAGGAACTCAGGAGACAAAATTACATGTAATGGGAACCTGAAAAGCAAGGGCTAGACAGGTGAAAGGGAGAGTCCCTATCTGTGGGTCTTCCCAATGAAGGACCACTTAAACTGCCACAGAGGCCTGAGTCCCTACTATAGCAGACAACCTGAAGGGAAGCTGGCGTCTACACAAGCAGACAGGCACGAGAATAGGAGAGAGAGAGACGGATTGGTGAAGGGAGGAAATGGGCCAATCTTTGAGATAACTCAAAATCAACACCTACTTTTTCATTTTTTCCTGGTGAAAAAGCTGCACTAGTAGCAGAACAATCTTGTGAAATATTTATAGTTGAAATGTCAGTTTAAAAGTGTTTATTCAATGGACTTGGGCCAGTTTCTAGTTTGCAAACAGATTAGTGGCCTGCTTCTACCTACAAGCACAGGAAGAACATTCATTACAGGTTATCATGTATTTTTGCCAACTCACTATTGGCTTTTCCATCTATATTTAATCCTTTAAGTTTCACTTCTAATTCAGCCTTTTTTTCTGAGCAGTCATCAATGCCTTAGGAAGAGAAATAAAGAGGACTGATCAACTGCCATAAATAGTTGTTCACTTAGTTTCAAAGTAAACCGTGTGGTCAAAATGAGAATTTTTCTGTGGCATCACTTTGCATTCCAGCAAAGGCATCGATTACACTAGACAGGAGTGCTGAGTCACTGCCCCCTGTACCTTTGCTTGCTTGCCTTTTTGCATGCACATGGAAATAAGGTAAAGGTGAGAAGGTGGACAAGATACTAAGAGGTGTGCAATACACCCATCAATGAAAGAGGCATCTGCAATGTACTGAAGAAGAATCTAATTACCCTGACTGCAAAAGTATTCATTTCTGCAAAAAAGACTTCTCAGGGTGAGTACTACTTAGAAAAGAAGCACACAGTCACCAGTCAGCCTTGAGCAAAGCCCAGCTCTATGGGCCCTTGCTGGGCACTTGCTAAGGAAGTGGGTGAGTGGGTTGGTACTGCCTGGCATCTTCCAGAGACATGAGTCTGACCATAGACTCTTGCTCTGCTCTAAGTACAGGGGGCAATTGTAAGACGACTTTGAATAAAACTCAGGTTGGCTAAAAAATTCAAAACATCCTATTTAGATTTTAACTAGCTATGTTGGCTCAATTTCTACTTCCTGACTTGGTAAGTATAAGCATGAGAAGTTATATTAACTTTATTAACTAAACACTAGGCAGCACTTAATCACTACTAAAGACTTTTGAAAGAATTATTCCATTCTTACAATAGTGCTGACAGTCTCAGTTCCCCTTCATGTGGATCATCTCTAAGAGAGCACGCCAAGTAGTTCTTTCCTCAGTGAAGAACCCTTCTAGGGATCTGTATTCTTCACTCAGTAGCACCAAACTTACAGAAAAAGAAATGCAATTAGTTTCAGAACCCTCTAAAATAATCTACGTCTAAATTTTAAGTTCTTATTACTTCTAAATCATTTTGGCCACTCATTGGGAATTGATTTTGTGCTTGATTAATGTTTATTGCATGTCAGGCATCAGAAAAGAGATCAAAAAGATTAAAACTGCTTTTGAGGGTTCACTCTCAATACAGGCAGGACAGGAACAGACAGAAAACAATCTGTCGACCTCACAGAAAACAATCAGGAATCAGTAAATGGTCTGCTACGTCACTTCAGTAGTCATCAAGATGAAGGTTAGTGATTTACTCGATACCAAATGATAACTAAAGAAACCTGTGAGATGGGGCCAGTGAGAGAACACAGAAAGTAAAGGCAAACCTAGTGACCTGAGTTCAATACCAAGGCTCCATATGGTGGGAAGAGAACCAACTTCTGAAACTCTGACCTCTACATATACTCTGGTTCATTCCCTTTCTCCCTGTTTGCCCCACTGGGATTTCAAATGGCAGCCTAAAAGAGTTAGATTGCTTCCCTGGGTAACTTAATAGACATAGATAACAGAAATTACACAATCTTGTAGCTCCTTCAACACTAGCATCACAGTATATACACCAATGAACTGCAGGTTTATAGTTTATAAAAAACATGCTAAAAAAAGTCAGCCACATGTACCAAAGTTATACTACTGCCATTTCCCTTTGTTGATTCTTTCTTCTCCAAAGAGGCAGTCAAGAATCAGAGTGAAAACAAGACTCTGTGATGAGCTGATTACAAATGGCATTTGAGACTCTCCTTCTTCTCATGTCTCTCTTTCTGAGGATCTTCAACTTGGAAGTTCTATCCAGTAGACTCCCAGCCAACCATGGGCCTGAGACTCACGGGGACACCCATGCTCGCCAGAGGCTGAGGCCTGATCATGTGCCTGGGAGTTTCTTTGCTCCATCCTGCTCTTTGGGTTAATGTCTTCTTCCAGTCTTTGAGAATAGAGACAGATTGAGTGCTAGAATGCTAGCATCAACATTTGTACAGCACTCCAGAATAATTTCAAAATATGTTCACAGCCTCTTTTTCATTTACAAGACAAGCAAGCCTCCCCTGCTTCACCTTCGCTTCCCTCAGTCTTCTAAAATTAGAACTGGCTCCATGCCTAGTTACTGAACAGGCACTAACTTCCACATGAACCTAGATGACTCTCACAGAACATCAATCCTATTATCAATTCAACTTGGAAACAAGAAAGTTATTGTATATGTGTGGTGTGGGGATCAAACCCAAGGATTTGCACATGCTAAGCAAATATTCTACTCATCCTGCCCATACAGATAAACTTTTCCTAAGGAATTGCCACTACTCCCACCCAACAATCCCTCAGGACACCAACTGGGTTCAATCGTCCATGCCCTCAACTCTTAGAGCATGTTTGCTATTCAGAAAAAAGTCTGTGTATTCTGTATTCTCTCCTTGCCGTGCGATCAGCTACTACTGAGAAGCCTATTTTTCTGCGTCTAAGGCCATTAAGGGGATAACAGGGTTGAAAAAAGTACTCAGCAGGTATACCAGGGTTAAGAGACAACAAAGTCTGAGAAGCATTCTGGGCTCTGTGAACCTGAAGTCCACCCTGTCCTTCGGTGAGACAACAGCTTCTCCCCCAGGGCTTCAACATCAAGGAACAAATACTGTCAACTACTCTTCATCAACTACTCTTCACTCACAGGTAGACCAGAAGGATGACGGGACCCTGAATGAAGATAGACTTAACCTTGAGCTAATCTTACAATTCAGAAGGTATAGACTTATTTATTTGTTGAAGTTACATATTCCCACTTAAAAAAGTCATTTTATGGGGCTGGAGAGGTGGCTCAGGAGTTAAGCTTCCGCCTTGCAGGCGGAAGGTCCTGAGTTCCGATCCCAGATCCCATGTATAGACGCCAGGCGGAAGCGGGGGCGGCCTGCGCTTCTGATCCTGGTAGGGCGGAGCCTGTGAATCCCGGGGCAGAAGGAGGTGGAGGCGTCCATGGTGGTTCGCAAATTCGTCCGTGGTTCTACACACACACATACACACATGCGCGCACATACATACACACACACGCACAATTGAATAAATAATAATAATAATAATAATAAAATTTTTTTAAAAAGTCATTTTATTAGGGGGAAAATACCATTTCTAGTTTATAATAAAGAGAAGAAACTTATTGCTTCAGGGCTGGAGAGATGATTCAGGGGTTAAGATTCTGTCTCACAAGCAGAAGGTCCTGAGTTCAGATCCCAGATCCCATGTGAAATGATAGTAGCCTGTACTTCCAGCTCTGGAAGGCTGAAATTGGGAAACTCCAGAGCAAAGCAAAGAGGAGGTAGAAGCAATCCCAAGTCATTTCTGAAGTCACCCTTGGGCTTTCACAGGCACACACAGTGCCTTCCGATTCACACACACATACACACACACAAATTTTAAAAGAAAAAGCTTATTTTTCTAAATCATTATCATTTATTCATTAGTGCTTGGGCTCAGCCATAACTTACCTGATTACCAACCAATAATAAGTGTTCTCCAAGGACAAAGTCTTTGAGCATGTCTTCCATCACCACCATGTGCTAGAAAAAGAAGACCAACGGTTAACTGGCAAATCAAGGTCAAATAATAAAGTAAGATACAGACATCATTTTTGAATGTAAACTATTTATTACCTAATTGATCTGATTAAAAAACAAATTTAATGATGTGACTATTAATAAGCTATATAATTAATTAGGTAACCACTATGGAAAAATGTCAAATAATCCATCTGAATAATACTGAATTACTGAGCAATATTCCAAGAGTTTTTATAGTACAATCAAATATTTTTATGTATTAATCAATGTGGTAGAATTGACTTATAATTTAAAGCACTAATTCAATTGACATTTGCTAATATAAATAAAGACTACCAAAAATAATAAAACATCTCCTTTTAGACCAACTTCCTTAATCATTACTTTGGAAGTCAAATATAGTTTTAGGATTAAAAATATACTATTTACCTCCATAGTTTTTCAGTTTGAATTTTGTAACACAAAATAATGAAAGTGCAAGATTAAAGTTGCTTATAATAGTCACAGAGGAAATTACATTGCTCTTTTGTATCTTGAAAAATAGGACACCAATAAGTAGGTTACAAAGGCTCATGGGGGCAGTAGGAGGATGACATCCAGCACAGTTGTTATCCCTATTACTTTCTCTTGGATTTCTGCACCAAATCAAAAACACCCTCATAATTGCTAAAGTTGTCAGTGTTTCCTATTATTAAAAAAGCAAAAATCACTTTTTGTATTATATACCTGCTACAAATACTTTTCTAGCATTTTACTTGCTGTTTTCTAACTTGACTTTTTTTTTTTTGACAGACAGAATTTTTTTTTTTGGACAAGTATAGAAATTCTTTCTTTCAGTTTTTTTCTTCAAAAGAAAAACCAAGACAGCTTTCTCTCCTTCTAGAACAATGAGTCTAGTTAATTCGTTGTTTTCTTTAATGATATAGAGTAGAAGGCTAGTTTTAACAAGGTTTAAAATGAAGTGAGAAATATCCACTTAACCATCATTCTGTCATTTTCAAGCAATAAATAGAAGCTCTAGACCAACTGTAATTAGAGATTATCTTCAAAGCAAACTAGGCTTTGCCACTGCCTTCTAGAAGGAAGCCCTAGATAATCATTCTAAACTAGCAATGCAGTTGGTAGACTGCTTCCCTTCAACTAGGTGGAAGAGTCAATGCCAATTTCAAGACAATGGTAAGTTCTTCCTGAGACAAAAGGGCTAATCAGCCCGAAGAACAGACAAGAAGAGTTGGACTACGTACCTGCACAGCCAGGTAACACTGAAAAATTATCTCCTGTCTCTTGTTCATCTTCCTCCTCATTACATCTAACTAAATTATTCGAATCAGCAAGCATTAGGTAAGACCAAGGTCACAACCAACAGACTTTGTCCCTTACCCTCTCTCAGTACTGCAGGCAAGTTCTATCTTGATTTTCTTGAGGTTGTTTCATTTGCTCTTTCTCATTATCTTTTTACCTGTAAGTTTAGCCTACTTGAACACAGGTATCACCTGGAGAATCAAATAATAAATGTGTGCAGTTGTGGAGAGGAACACCTCAAATGGCTCAGTTTTTCTGAGATAACAGAACCTCCGGTTATCCCCCAGGTTCCGAAATTCAACGCACTCTAAAATTTTCTCTTCAACTTCCTTCTTCAATCTGTATCTTTTCCTCCAAAAAGGAAAAGATCAAATTTGACCTGATCAAATCTGACATCATTATGATCATCCTGCTCCTCTACTATCGAGAACCAGTAAAATACCAAGTCTTATCCACTAAACCACCAAAAAGACTCTGGGTCTGCTCTTTCTTTCCTATGTTTATTAACTCTGGCCTAGATTTTCATCAGCTCCTCTGTTCTCAGGCATCTGTGTAAAGTTCACTGCAGTCTGGAGTCCTCAATATCTATGTCACAAACACCATGGCAACAGACCCTGTGTCCGAGGGCACACAATCTTCCTTCCTATTCAACTTCCTACATTCTTATATGCTATGAAACCCTTTTATCCTCTGTCATTTTGGAGTTCCTCAATTGCCAGTAACGACAGTTTCCTGGTTCCTTTTCCTTTTTTTCTTTCCTACAACATTGACAGAAACTGATAACATTGATATTTAGGAATAATTTTTTTCATTTTAATGAAGCTTTTGCTTTTATTTGATGGAAAAGTTCATTTCTCTGTATCTAAAGAATTCTATTTTCTGTTCCTTTGTCACCTAGTTATATAAGAGTATATAATATTTCTAAAGAAAAAGCCAACTTAAACTCATTAGTTAACTGGCTGAAGAATGAATAAAAATAAAAAACATATCAGAGTTATTATGTCTTTTGCTACTATAAATGCTATGTATAATTTTAATATTCAAAAATTTGAGAAAGATTTATCTACATACTTTCTATATTGTTAATATCACTTAGGAACATAAACAATGATAATCATTGAAAACCCAATTAAGACTACAGAAAGAACACTTACTTTTGCTAACTCATTAATGTGATGAGAACAATAAAGTCACAACATATTTTTAATTTAATTTATATGTAAATTAGTGATAAACATCGCAGACAAAATTTAAGTGTTTTTTAATTATAAAACAATTTGACAGAAAATCTGAAAAGAGAAAGCTTATATTTTGAGAAAATTTCACTAAAAATTATGGAAGTGAATATCTATAATAATATAGCTTCTTGGTATATTAGTAGACAGTCCATGGGATATAGTTATGTTTAAAAGTGAGTAACTCTACCATAACCCCCCTCAAAAAAATGGAAAGCATAACATTTGCAGGAAAAGGAAAAAGGAATGAGGAAAATGATGCACAGGAGACACTTCTCTTGGCACCACTGAAATGATTTAAGTAATAAGTAAAAGAGAGGATGTATAGCTCTGTTTTGTTTTTAACTTAATAATGTTACTTATTTTATTGATCTGTACAGTCATATATCATGTGTATGCCCACAAAGAAAATGTACCGATCTCTATATATTTATAAACATTCAGAGTGAACTGAATGTGCTGATTTACCCAAGAACACAATGCAATTCTCTCACCTGAACATTGTCGTAGAAGAGAACATCAGGCACTTTCATTTTCTCAGGGGCATTGTATATTGGTGCGCTGACAGCACCAATCCTCAAGGCTCCAGATACTATTTCACCTGAACGTTTTGTATAGAACAGCAATTAGGATAAGAATATTTTTTCAACATTTTTTATTATTATTTCTGCTCATACAAACTTAATAGGTACACCAGTTCCCTCCCTCCCTTCTTCCTCCCCCCGAATCCCCTGTTCCCCCTCCCCTCACCCCTTCCTCCCCATCCCCCAGTGCCTCCTCCCCAATCCCCAGAGTCCTTTAATTTGCATGCCAGACTCTCCTCTGGGCCCTCCTCTCCGATGACGTACAAGGACCCAGTGGCCTTTCCCTGAACCCTTTCCTGTGCTCCCCTTAAGCATAGGAACACTACTATGGCTGTCAATTCCTTGTCTCCAAGGATCTTGGTGCCTTTAGCAGATGCTAGACTTTGTGAGGTCAATAGTGTGTTGGACATTGCGCAGGGCATGCAATGTCCAATTATGATTGCTTCGGCCCTAACTTGTGTGGAATATCTTGCAAATCATTGCTCCTCCCATCCTTGTGCTCTTACAATCTTACCGCCCCCTCTTCCGCAAATGTCCCTGAGCTTCAGGATGGGGAGAGATTAGGCTGGCCTAGTTCTAAGTGGTTGATATAGAGTCTCTGAAGTTCTGGATTGTGGTTTGTTGATTTTCTTTTGCAGTTTTGGATAGCAATATTTTATAAATATCCAGAGAAGTCAAGTTTGCCCAACACATGATGTGACAGAGCTCCTATAACATTTGTGAGTTCCTTGGGATTTTAACAATTAAAGAATAACTTAAAAGTGATGAGAAAACACCACAAATCTACAGACAGCTTAAAATATTCCAATACATAATTTTATTCTAAATAGTATGTATATGACAAACATACACACAGACACTGGGGAAGTAAAAATCAACTCAGAATACAGTAAAGCCACATTCTCAGAGTCTTAAACACATAGATAAGCCAAATAAACCATCAAGGGTTCTTAAGCATAGTGAATACCATCTTCTAGAATATGACCTTCGAAAAACTGCAATGAGAATTCCTTGAAGCTTTGACTGAAAACACAGATGAACTGATCCAACCCAGAGTCCCTGAGCTATCATTTTTAGGAAGATCCTTATTTTCAAATATACATTTGGGTGATCTCATACCCAGTGGGATTGGGAATTTGTCCCCTACAAAATTATTCTGTAGTAATTATTATTGTATTGTTCCCTTCTTCTCTATTAGCTTTAAAGAGCCTTGCCTCAAACAGATTATGGACTCTAGTTGTCTAGTTGACAACTTCTAGTTGGCAGGGACCATCTCTTCCATATATGCCCTAGAGTAACCAGAGACCCCTGCTCACTCACATTTTGCAAAAATACTAATAGCATTAATAGTAGCAGTTAGTGCTATTCTACTGACTACAATAATAAAAGTTAACATTTAATTAGGATATTTTACATTTGTCCTATCATAAGATAAGGAATTTATCCATTTTTTCTCATATAATTTCAAGAAATTCAAAAACTAAACAAAAATGATGAGCAAACTAGAAATATATATTAAAAATTTGCTAAAAATCACCCAGTTAGTATAAGCAGATCTTTAAATAAAATTTAGTCCAATACTCTTGAAGTCCAGTATGTTCAAGCATTTGACTCCAAATAATAATTCCATCCTGTGGAAATATCCTAAAAGGCAGGTACATAAACAACCTCTTGAACAATTCACTTTTTTCCCCTACTTTAAGGAAAAATATTGTTAATTGCTTCTTTTCTTTTTTTTTTATTATTATTATTATTTATTCAACTGTGCGCATGTGCGTGTGTATGTGCGCGCACGTGTGTGTGTCTCTGTGTGTGTGTGTGTCTGTGTACGTGTATGTGTAGAACCACGGACGAATTCGCGAACCACCATGGACACCTCCACCTCCTTTTGCCCCGGGATTCACAGGCTCTGCCCTACCAGGACCAGAAGCGCAGGCCGCCCCCGCTTCCGCCTGGCATCTATACGTGGGGTCTAGGATCCGAACTCAGGACCTTCTGCCTCCAAGGCGGAGGCTTAACCCCTGAGCCACCTCTCCAGCCCCAATTGCTTCTTTTCTAGAAAGTTATTTTTGGGCTAAAAATGATTTTTCTCAGTTTTCCCTTTTTAATTGGAATGTTACCAATAAGCATTGAGAGAAGTAAGCTGTGCAAGGGCCCTGTATGTACGAATGGTGGTGTCTCATAGACTGAGTCTTAAAGGGTGCCATTTGGACCTCACATTTTCTGTATTGTCTCAGCATACAGGTTCATAAGTTGACTCACTGCCACTTGCTCCTCTTTTCCTGTGTGGACATGTTTCTGGACTACTTCAAAAGCTTGATGGAAGTCAATAAATAGAAAATTCTCAGAGTGGCAGACCATGGCTTTCCTTTCCTACGGAATTGTAGTAAATAAAAGGAAAATGGCAAGGATCTACCGAAGGGAGAATTTATTTAAGCTCTGTGGTGCTCTGGCATTTAGCAGTGATGAAACAAGTGACAGTGTAGTATTATTAATTTGTAGTTAGAAAATCACCTTCATAGACACAAATATTACTTCCACCTGTCTTTCAAAATTTCTTAGCACAAAAATAGCTTTCTACTTTCTCTCTCTCTCTCTCAAAATGTCATCTAATTTCCTTAACGCTAGATCAGTATACTACCTAATAATTAAAACACCTATTACAAAGGGTCCCGTTATAGTCCTTTTAGAGAGTGGTCACACACTGGATATTTTGGTAAGACAAGTAATTTTATTAAAAAATAGAAAAACTTTCACTGTGCTCTAATTGAAGAATAGTAAACTTTTGGAGTGTTAAATCCTCCACAAATTCAAACTAACATTTATGGCTATCCAGAAGAAAACTAACACCTAAGAAAACCAAGAGGGACTGGAGGAGGAAGAAAGAACCAACAAGATACTGAATATTATTTTAGTCCAGTTCACATCCCATACGATACTGGTAAGCCCTCAAAATGTAAATGTGGAAAAACAACAGAATTCTAGTTGCATGGTGAAGTACATTAGAGGGAAAAATCTGTTATCTGACAAAATAAGCAGGTTGATTTACAAAAAAAGTCTCAAAGCTTTTAATATACTATTGTCAATTGTAATTCTTGAGGGTGGAGAGAATCAATCTAGTATTTACTGAAATAAAGAGTTGAACGATGATCCTGTAAATGGCTTTCAAAATTTTTAAGCAACATTCATTTCTTCACTGCATTAAATAAAAAAAGATAAACAAAAATAATTTTTTATTGAACCTAAAATAATGGGAATTTAATGTTTGATCATTGCTATGTCATCTAAAGAAAAATCAAATCAAATACTTACATTTGTAATTCTCTAGTTCTGGTTCCAGATTATCATTAGTGTTAATTTCTACTGCTGAATCTGCAAGATTTTTTTCCAATGCTGACCGGGCTAGGCTTGGTAAGAACCTATGGGGAATAAAAGGTAGATGATAAACTCAAATCATTCTTTGCTCTTACTAATTGAAACTACTTAGAAAAAAAAGCTATCCTCTCTGTGAAATCTCAAGCACAAAAAGATTTGTATAAATGTAAACTCAAAAGTATGTGTAAATTATGTTTGTGGACTAATCTCTCCCCATCCTGAAGCTCAGGGACATTTGCGGAAGAGGGGCCGGTAAGAGTGTAAGAGCAAAAGAATGGGAGGAGCAATGATTTGCAAGATACTCCACACAAGTTAGGGCCGAAGCAATCAAAATAGGACATTGCATGCCCTGCACAATGTCCAACACACTATTGACCTCACAAAGTCTAGCATCTTCTAAAGGCACCAAGATCCTTGGAGGCAAGGGATTGGCAGCCACAGCAGCGTTCCTCTACTTAAGGGGAACACGGGAAAGGGTTCAAGGAAAGGCCACTGGGTCCTTGTACGTCATCGGAGAGGAGGGCCCAGAGGAGAATCAGGCATGCACACGAAAGGACTCTCTGGGAATTGGGGCGGGAGGCACTGGTGGATGGGGAGGGGGGGGGAGGGGAAGGGAGGGGAAACAGGGGGTTGGGGGGGAGGAGGGAGGGAGGGAGGGAACTGGTGTACCTATTAAGTTTGTATGAGCTGAAATAATAATAAAAAATATATTTAAATAAAAAATTATGTTTGTGGAATTAACTAAGTAAATGCCTTTGTAATTAGCAATACTGATTTATACACAACATTTTTCATTATTATGACAAAATAATTTGCTTTCATAAGTGGATTTAGTTTAACTTGGACATCTTGTTTATTTTGTAATAGCACACCAATTTTGCTTATAAGTAGATAAAACAGTAACTTCCTACTCTGTTCTAAGTTGGCAATCTATATTTTTTTAAATCTGTGTGTGTGTGTGTGTGTGTGTGTGTGTGTGAGAGAGAGAGAGAGAGAGAGAGAGAGCAAGAGAGAGCGAGAGAGAGGGCATTGTGTGTATTTGTGGAGGATGACTTCGGGAATCATCCTGGATTGCTTCTACCTCCTTTGTATTTTGTTCTGGGATTTTCCAGAATCTCCCTACCAGGGCAGAAGTGCAGGCTACTGCCATTTCCACCTGGCATTTTTGTGTAGGACCCAGATCTGAACTCAGGTCCTTCTGTTTGCAAGGAGGAGTCTTAAACCCTGAGATACCTCTCCAGCCTGCAATCTCCAATTTAAATCAAGTAGGCTTATGAAGTTTTCTTCACTTTGTAATACAAATTACTGAATGAAATTATCTGGCTTAGTATCTCTTTCAATTAAAAAACAACTTCCTATCTTTTCTATAAATATGCTGTCAAAAACAACAATCTGGTGAATTACAGAGACATTCTTTAGCTACAAACACATTGTGAGCAGTATGAATTTGGAACATGCAACAGTTTCTACCACACAAAGAATGTTTTGACCAGATTTTATGATCCCAGACAGTCTACAGAAAGGATCTTTAACCACTGATTACCCTGCACCGCACTAGTATAAATTAACCACTGTATGCTCCAATACTCTAAGTAAGTACACTAAGAACATACCATTCTAATTTAAGTTTCACATAACGGTAAATCATTGGTGATGTTTTCCCTTAGGACTGAGCATTAACCTTAACAGTGGAAAGTTTGAAGTGAACCAGAGGACACATGCATGAGCGTAGAGAACAGTGGATATAGCACTCCCTGTTTCTGCCAGATTCTAAACTATATACCTGACACTGTGTCTTACCTACTGCCTCATTTGGGTCTTGTAGTATCATGTGAGGATTTATATAGTTCTAGGCTAGTAGTTCATCAGTTCAGCATCCTCTCAGACTTCCCTATCATCCATTGTGACATTTTTATCACAATGCTTTCTTGGTTGACACTGCATGAGACAGGATACCTCTATATAGCTTAGACTTTTATTATAGCCTTAGATTGGGGAGACAGCTTAGTTCATAAAATACTTGCTGTGCAAGTTTGACAACCTGAGTTCATATTCCCAGAGTCCCCTAAAAGTCAGACACAGCAGTATAGCTGTCTGTAAACTCCTAGGGGGAAATGAAGCAGAAAAGTCTCTGAAAGCTACCAAGACAGTTAGCTTGGTATACACTTCAGTGGAAAAGAAAGCCCCTGCCTCAAAGTGAGGATCAACAACTGTGGTTCTCTCTGACCTCAACACACCTGCAATGACATGTGGGCAAATCTGCATTCACATATGTTAATACACATACACATGCATGTGCACACTCATCTTAAAAAGTAAATAACTAAATCAGTTTTTAAGATCAAACATAATCTCTCTTGGAAGCAAAACCATTCTTTGAGACAACAAAAAAGTCACATGTCAACAACCATTTAACACTGTATTATTAGCTCTATCAGGATAATGACTTTTTAAATTAATTAACTAACAGTTTAATTCTAGTGAGAATTTCCCAAAAATTATTCATTTTATAAGGAAATTTAAAAAAATATATACAGCTGAGATGTTCACTTTTGCACATGTGTGTATATGTGTGTGTGGCACCTGTGAAGAAGACCCAAAGGTGACTTCAAGAATGATCCTAGATTGCTTTAACTCCTTATTGCTTTGTTATAGGGCTTCCAGGCTCCACCTTCTAGGCTGGAATTGCAGGCCGCCATCATGTCTGCCATGCAATTTTTAACACGGGATCTGGCAATCTGAACTACTGTTCTTCTGCTTGCCAGGCAAGAGCTTTAATGCCTGAGCATCAACCTTCATTAGTATATTTTCAAAGCTAGTTTATCTTTCTGATTCGCTTACACTAGTTCTGTACAAAATTTCATGCCAAAGAATCATTTCCTCCATATTTTCCAGGACTAAATAAGTTAATGGAATGCAAAATAACTGAATGGATTTTTTTTTTATAGAAGCCTTTGCTTCTTCTATAATAAGAAGTACTTTTGGAATGCAAAAGTCAAAATTTCCTAAACTTTTAAATTTTCTTGCTATGGCCCCTTAAGTTTTTGTATATCTAGAAAATGAATTGCGCACCAAACTCCTGGAGTTGATATATATGAAAATATGAAGATGAACCATTGAGAGAGTAATTACTTTAAAGAAAGTAAACTTGAAATAATAAAGCAAGCTTAGCATGTTAAGCTAGTTTCTCCTGATTTTTAACTGCTTATTAAAATACTTCATGAGTATTTCATGGAACTGTGCTAATTTTTCTCTTATTGCAGTTCATCTGCATGGTTGCTGATAAATAACCATCAAACGGCTTAAGGGAACAAGGGTTTATTTTGTCTTACGATTACTGGTTACAGTTCTCAGTTCAGCTTGACGGGAGAGCATGCACCAACACCAGGGCTGAGGGAACTGGCCACACCATCTCCACATAATGGCTGAGAGAGGGACGATCCTTACTTGCCAGACCAGCATGTTTAGCTAAGTATACACAAGGATGCCAACTTCCTCAACCAACTCTCAGTATTTTATTCGTCTGTTCAGGGCCTAGTCCCACCCACCATAGGGTGGGCCTTCCCCATGAGCTAGACAACCTCCTGCAGGTTTGCTCAACCACTAATTCTCCACAAATGTGCCCAGAGCTCAAACCATCAACTGTCAAGTTGATACCTGTTCCTAAAATACGACATCTCTTAAATTTCCAATGAAATGCTGTTCTTTTTCACTGCTTCAACATGAAAAGAGCTATTTGATAAGATTAAAAATTCACAAAAAAAAAAAAGATTAAAAATTCACTTTAGGCACCAGTGATATTTTTGGTTCCTTCCTGCTATTGTGCTCTTCTGAGGTTAGCAGAAAGGCTTTGATTATGGCTTTGCTAAAGTCAACAGATGATGCATAAACAAGATAGCTACTTTAGGATTCATTCTGCTTTCAAAGGGTCAGAAGGTGAGAAAAAAACAGAGTTGTATTATGGCACTTGATAACACTGGAAAAATTAGCTATCTCACTCAGTTTTTTTTTTTTAAGAGAGTAAAAAGCAAGCATTTTTAAATGAAAATTGCAGAGAAAATTCCAGAAAAAAATTTATAATGGTGTGAAATGGAAACTGAGCCATGTTTCAAATAGCATTTTCCTGATTACTAAGTGGTTTGGAATATTTTCATATATACTGGACAACTGGACATTGGAATTACTCATTTTTTTCATTCATGCCTACTAAATTTTTTGCTCATTTCAAATTGATTCTTTTTCTTCTTTAACAAATTTTTATTTATTATTTACGTGTGCGTGTGTGTGTGTGTGTGTGTGTGTGTGTGTGTGTGTGTATCAGAGGGCACTGTGTGTCCCTGTGGAGGACCAAACGTGACTTCTATTTGCTCTGGTAATTAATAGGTATTGTTTGTTGGATATTTTGGAAATCCATCATGTAATCCTCAGGAAAAATGCAGGCTAAAAATGTAGGAAGAGGAAATTTTCATTTTGTTCCTATTCTAAAGAAAATATATCAAACAACAAATCATAATTTGGAACATCAGAGACCCTATATTAATTACCTGGAACCAGATCAGCCAAATCTCTCCCCATCCTAAAGCTCAGGGAAATTTGTGAAAGAGGGGGCGGTAAGATTATAAGAGCTTAAAGATGGGGAGGAGCAACGATACACAAGATACTCCACACAAGTTAGGGCCACAGTAGCTATAATCGGACTCTGCAAGACCTGAGCAATGGCTGACATATCAATGACCCCCCAAAGTCTAGCATGGATCACAGGCACTAGGATCCTTAGAGGCAAGGGATTAACAGTCACAATAGTGTTCCCATACTAAAGGGGAGCCAGGAAAGGGCTCTGGGCAATGCCACTGAGTCCTTATACCTCACAAGAGTGGAAGACTCAGAAGGAAGTTTGACATTCACACTAAAGGATGCTCCAGGGAATGGGAAGGGGGCAGGGGGAGGCACTGGGAGTAAGGGAAGGGGAAAAGGAGGGGAGTGCAAGGGGAATTGGGGAGGGGTGGAAGGAGGGAGGGGACCAGGGCACCTATTAAGTTTGTATGATTGGGAAATAAATAAATATAATAAAAAAAGAAAATATGTCAAGTATTTTGCTGTAAGAATAGTTGCTGTAAATTTTTCCTAGGCACCCTTTATCAGGTTAATGAACTTCAATTTTCTTCATGGTTTACTAAGAAAATTCTGGTTTATAAAGAGTTTGTTTAGGGGCTGGAGAGGTGGCTCAGGGGTTAAGCCTCCGCCTTGCAGGCGGAAGGTCCTGAGTTCGGATCCCAGATCCCACGTATAGACGCCAGGCGGAAGCAGGGGGCGGCCTGCGTTTCCGGTCCTGGTAGGGCGGAGCCTGTGAATCCCTGGGCAGAAGGAGGTGGAGGCGTCCATGGTGGTTCGCGAATTCGTCCGTGGTTCTACACATACACACACACACACAGACACACACACGCACGCACATACACATGAACATGCGCACAGTTGAATAAATAAAAAAAAAAATCTTTAAAAAAAAAAAAAAGAGTTTGTTTGGTTTTGGTTTAGCCAATGGGTTTAAAAACAAATCCCAGTTCTTTGTTTATTAAAATGGTATTTCTCTCACTAACACAGGGAAAGATAGAGTAAAAAGAGAACATCAAATCCACATGTTCTTGAGACAGTTCCAAATTGCACATGGTTTTTTAAAAAAAATATTTATTTGAGATAATTAAAAAGAGATAAATTAGGTAAAATAAAAAGAGAAAAACCTCACAAATAAAATTATTTTTCACCATATGTTGGGAAATTTTTGCCCTCCTAAAATTCAAATCTTAAAATTCTAACTATGGCAGTGAAATTGTGCTAACTTGTAACATTATTTCTACCTACGTTGAGAACTTTTTTCTCTATTTTGCTATTTCATTCTCATTCCATATTTTAAAGAGTCAGCAAGCTGTCTCATTGTTTCTTCAGATTCACCGGCTCAGGCAGTTTTGTCACAAGAACGGCAAGCACATCTACTCTGTCCCTTATGCAGGAGCCGCAGCGTCTGTCACACATACATCCAGAGCCACAGCTCTTGTCCTGCAGCGTCTGTCACACATACATCCAGAGCCACAGCTCTTGTCCTTAAATAAGACAACAATGACCAGCACTAGGCACTAGTCCTGCTTGAAAGTCCTCTAGACAGTATGATGTCAGCTTCTGCTTATTTTGGCTTTGCTTTCTTTCTTACCTATTTTCTTTTTTTACTTATTTTCCAATAGAAACTCTATTGAAGTAACATTCCCTTCTACACAATTCGCCTATGTAAAGTGTATATAATTCAATCATTTTAAGTATGTTCACAGAGTTGTGCAAGCATTGCCTCAAACAACTTTGAATATCTTACTTATTCAAAAAGAAAACTACCACTAGCAGTCACTCTGTATTTCCCACTACGCAGTACTCCCAGCCATAGACAACCACCAACATATGTTGCCTCAACATACTTGCCCCATTCTGGAAAGTTTGTGTAAACGTACAGTACATGGTCTTTCCGGTCTGATGTTTTCAAGTATCATTATCATCACTTTCTCTGATTTCTGTTCCACTGCACAGATGAACAACCTTTAATTTTCAGTACTTAATGATTATTTGGGCTTTCAACTATTTTGAATGATACCACATTATCAATAATATCATTATAAACATTCATGTGTAAGTTTCAATACAGATATTTTCATTTCTCTTGGACGATTCCTTAGGAAAGGAACTGATGGTCCTATGGTAAATCCACTCTTATTTCATTTCTGACAACTTCAACATTTTGCTGCTTCCAAGTTTCAATCAGAATGAACAGGTGTTAATTTGTTATATGTTGTGTAGACTTTCTCAGCTGGTGACAAGACAAAAGTAAGTAGTAGGAGGTTATGCTTACGAGTGTGCACATGTGTGTAGAAGCCAGTGGCTGATGTTGGCTGCCTTCCTCAGGGTCTCTTGCTGGACTAGGAACTCACTGACTCAGCAAGATCAGCTAGCCAGCAAGCCAGAGATACTCCTGTTATCCTGCCAGTGCTGGATCATAGGCTTGACTCGCCACGCATGGCTTTCTTACATGGGTCCTGGGATCCATACATTCCTCCTGTATACACAAGTACTTTACTTACTGAACCATCTCCCTAGCACCCTGGGAAAATGTTAACTTGAGTATATCGTGTACTCATTTTTTAAACTCACTTCCCGTAGCTTTTGGATTTCATATATTGAAAAAGTTTTTATTTTTTTAAGTGAAACAGTAAGTTTTCTATTTGGAATAGAAGGAAAAATATGGGAAAATGTTAAACTTGCTTCTTATTATATTATCCCAAATAGCTAATCAAAAAAGATACTAAAACATCTAACAAAAATTCTTTCCTTAACTATTGCCAACCTTTATTTTAAAAAAAAGTACTCACACTTTCTGTGGAGTTTATGATTGGATTAAGAATAAATTTGATCATCTTTCAAAATTTTCAATGCTTTTGACTTCTTTATATTTATAGTCTCTATATTTCAGTGTATATATTCCCACCTTTCATCCCGCTTGTTTATTTCTTAGATCAATTTTCATTTTTTGATTTACTCTTATTCTCTTAAATGAAGAGATTCAAAAGTTTATCTAACAACCCAGCACAAATTATACAGGTTGTAGAATGTCTGTGATTACTTTATTCTATTATATCCAAAGGATTGCTTTTCCTTAAATTCCAAAACAGTTTACTTTGCTTAGCACAGTTTATTTGTGTCTGTAATCTCATACTGATAACCAAGTCTTGTCCAAGAGAAAATATTGTCTAAATAATGATGCTCTGTCCATATTTTTTTCAGTTTATAAAAGAAAATTAGTAATTGAAGCTTTCCTTTTTTGGGTTTTCATTTGGAAGTCTAATATTCTTTCATTTAAAAAATGAGAGAAGGTTGTTATTTCTTTTAACTATTAGTTATTCAAGGAATTACTCTAAAGAGACCGGAGTTTCAGCTCTGCTGGGTGCACCGCACAGAAAGAAAATCGTAGCTGTAGCACCAGGTTTAAAAGAAAAGCTGTCTACTATAATGAGGAATTATAAAGGACAGTTACAGATTCTCCTAAGCCTAAATACAGGCTCCTTAATTCCTCTTATGAATTAATGAATAATAAACATAACCATCATAAAAACAATTACATGAAGAATCTAAGCTATGAAAATTATGATTATGTGGAAAAAGTCTAAAAGAAAATTCAAGGCCTATTGGGGACAGTTCTTAATGTTTTATTATGCTTTCAAAATAATTTCATGCAAGTCTGATTTTGTAAGAAAGGTGTACAAGTCACTGTTTTTTTCTTTTCATGTGTATGTATCTGGGGTATGTATATGCATGCTACATGTGTGTTGCCACACATGTGGGAATACATATGAGCATATGGGGCATGGACCTGTGGTTGATATCAAAAATCATCCTTGATTCATCTTCCTCCGTCCTTGATTAAGTTTGGGTCTCTAATTTAGCCCACAGTGTGCTGTGATGTCAGACTGGCTACATGGCCCGCTCTGGGCATTCCCATGCTCTGCTGTCTGGATAAGGGTTAGTCACTAGGCCTACCTGGCATTTCATTTTGTTTGTGTGGCTAGTGCTTTAACCGCTGGGCCATCTTTCCACCTCAAGTCAGTGTTTAATAATCACTTTCAAACTGGTATGAAAACAGTTAGTCAAATTTAGACAAGAGGTCAATACTATCAGGAATGGAAAGTTCCAGGGAAAACTGAGGAAGTAATAAGAATAATACTTAAGAACCCTAGCTCAGAAGACACAAGGATCAGCTTTAGAATCCCAAATATACTATTTCCTCTTGAGTGACTTCAAGCCAGTAGCAGTTTTCTCATTTATAAAATATGAACGCTTTCTCAAAGGTGCAGAGACATGACCTCTGGCAAAGGAGTATATGGTTACCTGGACAGGCAGGCTTTCGTAACAGCATCGTGAAGATTGTCATTAGGGTAATGTGACAGTCGGCGAGAGATCCGCAACAGCTGCCGGGTGGAGAGCGATGCTGCCAAGGACTGTGCCTGCCGAAAGGCAAAGACAGCCTGCTAAGAGTTTTGCTTTGCATCGTTAATGCCCATGGATGGAGATGAGGGCAGAACTCTCCACTCCTGGGGGACAAGACCAAACTTAAATATGCACTAGTAATGAATTACAGATAAGAATGATCAGAAACCAACTTATACTTAAACTGTGCTTATAGTTCTTTTAATCTACAAAGCACTTATCAACTAAATGTAATTATAATGTTTCAGCCAGTGCTATATGGGAGGTGGGGTAGGGGAGGGTGTTACACATACAGGTCACACCTGCCTTACAAATAACCTTTACGTACAATTGTCTATTCTCGATTTTTCTTCTTCACACAGCTGACTTGTTAAGATATTCTGAAAATACTTAGAGCTTTAAGCAAATCTGTGGTTTCTGAAATAGAAAAAAGGAATTGTGGACCATTTAGGTTGCTGACCACAAAGATTCACTGATGATGTCATTGAAAGCCAGCTTGTTGTTTGGAATCCCTTCCTCACATTGTCAGAACTGTTCCCCTAGACTTCCCCAACTAACATAGTTGCTAATACAGAGCCTGGAGCATTGTAAGTACCCAGAAAATGTTTGCTGACTCGAATCTGAAATTCTGCTGGCTGGAAGTAGTCACGTGGTGAAGTGTGAAGCCTTTAGAATCAGACAGGTCAGGATCTTGTTAACTAGCTAGGCGACTCTGATACGTTTCTTTATTTCCTCAAGTCTCAAGTTTCTCATCTTCGAAATAACATTAGTAATGTCTTTCCCCATAAAGTTATTCAGAGGGTTAAATTCTAGAATGATTCTAAAGCACTTAGGAAAGGATTGGAAAAATAAGGGTGCCCAACAAATGCCAGAGATACTTCACATAGCCTCTTTACAATGAAAACAACCAAGACATGGGAAAAAGATAAGACGGTAACATATTCTTTTAACGAATCAGATTATTACTGGCCTAATCCCCACCTCAGATCAACAGCAGCAGTTTAAGCCAGAAGAACATAGCACTTTTGAAGCTTCTGGACCTTTGAGAAGATACAACAGGTCAAAGTAACATGTCACAGAGAATGACAAAGACTGAAAAGGGCTATGGGCACTTCAGGGTGAGAGAAGGGGACTACAAAAGCTAGTAAAGGGTTCAAAAGCAATGAGGAGAAAAGGTTCAAGGCACAGGTGGGTAAGGTCATCCCTGAAATAAAATGAAGAAAATGAATGGCTTCCCTTCCTTATGAATTGCAGAGGTCCATGAGAGTTTGATCTGCTGTTCATGTTTAGCCACATTGTGATTAAACAGTCTTGGGCCTGGAGTAGGAACATGACCACCATTACAGCATATCCTTTTTTTTCTATTACAAAACAAATCGTAAGTTTCAAAGAACTCATTTATTAGTAAACATCTGATGAAGCCTTGTTTTCAACAAATTTGCATCCTAGACATACAAACAATGTTCAAATACTGGGGACCATCGATTACAATTCAAAATAGCATATGATTTAATGCTAAAATAAGTAAAATCATCAAAAACTGCCACAATGGCTTAAAATGCCCACATGCGCAGGAGAAATGCTTCCCATCAAAGGCCTGTGAAAGCCTCTCTGAGGAGCAGACCTTTATTGCAAGGATGACAGCACTGTGGTATGTGCAAAGTATGACTTTAGAATCAGAATATCACCGGCCGATTTCTAAGTTAAATCAGCAACAGTAGACAAAGCAGTTGAAGAACAGTGGCACTGAGACCCAAAGAAAACGAGACGCATGAAGCTACCTTAGGAAATCTGCCTGTAAAAAGGCAAAGTCCAGTGGTCACACAGACAATGGAACCCAGACCGAAGAGTCGGGAAATGCCTGGAAGAACATGCCAAGTGATGCATATGAGGAAGAAGGGGAACTGTGGGTAAGCGCCCACTGAGATGACTGAACATAGCAGAGGTTAGGAGTGACTTAGAAATGCCCAGCCTTAAAAAGAAAAGAAAAGGAAAAGGAAAAGGAAAAGGAAAAGGAAAAGGAAAGGAAAGGAAAGGAAAGGAAAGGAAAGGAAAGGAAAGGAAAGGAAAGGAAAGGAAAGGAAAGGAAAGGAAAGGAAAGGAAAGGAAAGGAAAGGAAAGGAAAGAATGCCCAGCCTTAATATAAAGGACCCTGAAAAATCTCTATTTTAACCATGAAAATGTTTGGCAAATTACTCCGAAAAGGTCCCTATACTAAGGTGATACTCTAGAACACGACATCCCAGTCTTATTCAGCTAACGCTGAACTCACATTTCAGCCCAGCAATCCAGGAGGTTTCTTGTGGATTTAAGAACAGCATCTATTTCAGTGGCTAGCACTGAAATTCTTTGCAACTAATAACCTGTGTTCAAAAAACAACAGAAGCAGCAAGGATTCAGTTATTTCTGCTCTCACATTACAAACTGAAAATTGAGAGTACATCTGAAAAATTCCTGATGTACTTAACATTTATAATATCAAACTTTTAACTGCAATTTTGTCTTGCAGAAAGGTAAGAATGTGAAGTACATTCTCTTAGTTTCCATGGTTATGCAAGTTGAAAGCACATCTCTAAGAGCTTTTCATATTAGCACAATTACTAGTACCTAAGCTTAAAAATATAAAAGATCTCTTCAGAAATGAACAAAAAGAATTTATTTTCTCTTCCTCTTAAAGAATTGCTTCTTCGGGGGCGGCCTGCGCTTCTGGTCCTGGTAGGGCGGAGCCTGTGAATCCCGGGGCAGAAGGAGGTGGAGGCGTCCATGGTGGTTCCCGATTCGTCCGTGGTTCTACACACACACATACACACATGCGCGCACATACATACACACACACACACAATTGAATAAATAATAATAAAAAAAAAAGAATTGCTTCTTTTCTGAAAAGAGTAACACTTCCAAGAGAAAATTCTAGAGAAGATCTGCTAATAAAGTAGTTAATTAATATTTTTATATTTTATTTATTTATGTATCAGATCCCTGTGGGGACAGATGACTTCCAAAATCATCCTGGATTGCTTCTACCTCTTTCTTGCTTCACTCTGGGCTTTCCCAGGCTCTGCCCATCAGGGCCAGAAGTATGGGCCGACACCACTTCTGCCTGGCATCTTTACGTGGGACCTGGGATCCAACTCAGGACTTTCTGCTTGTGAGACAGTGTCTTAACTCCTGGGCCCATCTCTCCAGACCCATTGTTATTCATTTTTAAAAGATTTAAGTGTCTATTATATGCCAGGAACCAGGCTGAGAAACAGGAATAAACCCAGAAAAAGACCCACATTCAGGAGATTCAAACACTAATGGGGGGGGGGGGAAATAAAGCTATAACTGAACTGTGGTAGATAAGTCTCAAATGTACACGTGAGTTTGAGGAAAGTAGAGCAGGAAGTTCAGGCAATTTTTGCCTAGCAGACTGAGAGTCCTGGCAGGATGAGGAGCAAGGGACGAGAGAGGCAAGAGGATGGGAGGAAACACATTCCGGGCACTCTCCAAAGCAGAGACACTCCAGTGTGTGCTCGAGCTAGAAAGAAACAAGGAAGTGTGGGTGGAACTGAAGGGTTTCCTGGGAAGTTGAGGAAAGCAGGCTGGCCTGGTAGCCCCTCAGCAGCTCGTCCTCCTGGCAAAGAGATTGCTTTTGTAAAGGAGGCAGAACTCTGAAAATAGTTTGAGAAGATTCGTTCATTTAACTGACAGCTGACTACTTACAGCATTGAAAACAAAGTCTCTGATTCTGCAGGTGCCACTGGAATCAAAACAAGTGAAAACCCGACTTAGGACAAACGAACAACAAAAAATAAGCTAAGGTACATTTGTTATGTGGCAGGCCCAAAGCCCAGGAAGAGCTTTAAGGCAGAGAGTGGGGCAGGAAGAGCTGGTGTGGAAATTCGCCTCTGAACAGAACGACTCAGAAGAGCCTGGGTGGAGAGAGCACGTCTGAGAAACCTGCAGGGGATAAGAGAGTAGATGTGTAGCCGCTAAGGCAGACTGACCAGGCAGAGGAAACCCAGGGCCAATAACCTGAAGCAGGCATTGGTGGTGTATTCGAGAAGGGCAGAAAAGAGGAAATGGTGAGGTGAGATAAAGATTACCAGAAGGCCGCGACAGCTGGAAAATGGCCCCATGCACCACCCCAACAGACAACATCTCAAATCCTGGAGCTTTGCTGGCAAGATTAAGGACTTTCAAAATAAGGCTATTATCCTAGATCATTTAAGTAAACTGTTAAATACAATCTTTATCTCCATAAAGAGGAGGAAGAAGAAGATTCGACATGATGAGGCCACAAGTCAAGGAATGCTGGCAACCAGTCAAACTAGAAGGAGCATGTGGAGAAGGGATGCAGCTCTGCTGGCATTGCAGTCTTGCCTCAGTGCTGCTGTTTGCAAACACCTAAGATCCAGATCTTGATCTTTCTCTCTCTCTCTCTCTCTCTGTATGAGTGTACTTGTGTTGTGAAAATGCATGCATGCACAGCACATGTGTGGAAATAGAGGACAACCTTTGGGTGTTATTGTTTACCTGTCTATCTTCTTTGAGATCAAGTCTCCTCAACGCTGCTATGTAAGTCAGAGTGGCCGACCTGAGAGCTCTGGAGATTTCTCAAGTCTCTGCTTCCTGTTTCCCAAAACTATGAAAGGATTACAGCTGCTTATGCCACCGTGTTCACCATTCACTTGAGAGCTGAGGGTTTAAGCTTTAGTCCTCACGCTAATTCAGTAAGTGCTTTACTTGTTAAGCCATTTCCCCAGCCCAGAAATTTTTCTTTTAAGTCACCAATTGTTAACAGCAGTAATATGTTAAAATGGCTTCCAGAAACTAAGACAAAGCCATGGTGCTTGAATTATTAGTGAACTGGATTATAAGAAAAAATTATGAAACCCCAGAAGAAAGATTATGAAATTTTATAAAGAGGACAATATTAACGGCAGGTAAGAAAACAGATATCATCTCAAGATGCCTAATTGGTGGGAAAAGGAGGGGAATGAGACTAGATCAGGTAATAAGGAACAAAAATAACATAAATTCATTGTATTCATGTATCAAACTGTCAAAAAATAAAAGTAAAAAATTCAAATAAAAATATTAAATTGGAGAAATTTGCTTGCAGCTCAAGCAAAGACATCAGGAAAGCAAAGAATCAATCATTATGTCCAGGCTTCCCATTTAGGAAATTTGTTAGACAAGTTATATATTAATAAAGTCAGGATATTAAACCAGAGACATAAACGGATTTGAGTTACATGTGTTGAAATTACAGTGATTTCAAAGTATCCAGTGGACAGTGAAAGAACTGATACTTACTAGGCACTCCCTGAGGAGACTTTTACATGTATTTTTATGTTGAATCACTGGGATCTGCATATGAGGTAGGTGGAAGCTCTGCAGATGTGCCCATTATACAGATGAAAACAAAGAGTCAGAATGAGAGAGAGACTGCCCTCTCTCTTTTCTGACATAGAAATTAGAAGACTTCAATCATTAAAGAAAAATTGGAAGTGAAGACAAAGACACAGGCATTATTTGGAGACTGAGTTTGAGACTGTAAGAAGTGAGGATGCTGCTTAGCAAAAGAGATGGAGGGGACCAAACTGAATTTCAAGGAATCCCAAATACTCCTCTGAAGCTAACGTGTTCTCTATGGCAGATAAAAAGCTAGAAGAAATACTACAATCACCGAAACAAGAATTGAGCATATGCATAGGGCAAAGTAAATTACAAATAAAATAAATATATATAAAAAAAACAAACTTGAGTTCACTTTTCAATAGGGAACTCATGTTTGGTACTGTAAACCAAGAGAAGAACCTGTGGGGTGAAGTCAAAGGCCCAGTGAAGGGGATTACTATTGTTTCCCTATTTGGATGTGATATCAAACTGCCTTCTAAATCATTATACATATATTATTATCACTATACACATAGGACAATAGAATTACCAGCCTTCATAGAGAAGCATCCTTTTTTAAGTGAAAGCATTTAATAAGGAGAATCTTAAATACAAAGTGTTTAAGTTCAGACATTAAGGGACTGCAGAGTACTCAGTCCTAAATACAGTATCTACCACACCCCCCACCCCAAGACTCAAGCGCATCATGGAAGAAGGGTGGGAAGAGTATTCACGCTAGGGGGGAAAGAAGCACCTCCATATCCACAGAGTGTCTTCTGTGACGGGGCTGCTGCGCTCATGAACTCATGCAGCTGTGTTTACATCCACACGATGTGTACAATATTGAGCCTGTGGACATTTCGTCACAGAGGGAGCAGCCCACATGAGGCACTGCTCCTTCTTGAGGGACCGCTGAGGGCTAATGCTGGCTGTGGGAAGGGGAGCTACATGGTCCCTGTCCCAGCAAGTGCCCAGGCACGTGCCAATGCAGACAATCTAGATGAAATTCAATGGGCACACACACAGAAAGACAGAAAATAGGAAGGAGACTGGTTATGAAGGTTTTCAGCTGGAGAAGAAATAGAATCAGGTAATACGGAGTGAAAATAAATCCATTGTATGTGTTAACATGCTCAAAGAATTTAAAAATATTCCATTTAAAACGATAGCATGTCAGCAATAGAAAATGTGTGTGGGGGCATACTTACTGTTGGATCCTGGGTCTCTCTGAGTTTGTGTACAAATGATAGCAGTTTCTCCAAAGCTTCCTGAGGTATATTTGGAACCTATTTTATGAGAGAATTGAGAAAAATAGTATGAATAAATTGGGATGTCTGATCAGTCAACCAGAAATGATGACTACTTAGCAAATAATATTAGAATTACATGTTTAGAAAGTTTGAATGTAAGTCCACGTTTACATCATAAAGTTACCTACTCAACTTTACTCAAACCCTTGTTTTCTTTTAAAGATCCTGGTAAATAAACTAAGCCCTTCTTTTCTGTATGCCACTTGATAATGAGCCCATAACTGAATGAGGCTCTAATTCAGTTAAAAACTGCAATCAGTATGTTCATGAAATTCTTTTTATTTCATGTTTTGTTAGTTTCAGCATGATTTGTTAAGGTTCAGTTTAGGCACTTTCTTATTGAAACCAAATTCCTTAATTAATTATACTTATTTATAGTATTTAATTATATAAGTCATATAATTTTACTAAGTTAAATACCTATATCTATATATATGAGACTACTAAGTGACCTAAGACAGTCTATGAACAGAGTGGATATTCAAGGTGCCCATCTTTCTCAAGGTCTTTTGAAACATATTTACTGGGCATGGTGGCTCATGGCATAATTCTGACTTTCTCTGCCACTCACCTATGTGCCAGGGCAAGCATATGCACAATTTCTCTCTCTTTCTCTCTCTCCCCCTTCCTTTCTCCTTCTCTCCTTCCCTCCTTCCCTCTCAAATAAATAAGATATTTACAAAAAAGAAAAAATATGATAAAAGTAAAACACATATATGAGGGCCTATGATCAACTCAATCAATACTGAAGAACAGCTGCCTGAATAATAAATATCTTTTAACTATAATAAACCTTAATGCAATACATGTTTAATTAAACTGCAAGCAATTTTCATTTAAACAATGACAAATAGAAATTATTAAAGAACTAAATGGAAATGTTAAAAACAATAGCATAATGTAATCATTTTAAAAGAATATTGGTTCTTGGGTTATTTAAATTTAAGAAATGCTAATTTTATTCCATGCATACCTTAATACTGTTTATGTTTAAAATAAATCCATGATATAAGAAGTGTTGTTATCCTCATTTTCAGATGAAAATGATTAATCAAATTAATGAGATTTTGAGGCTAATATACAGTGGATATTTGACATCAAGAACCAAGGTATTGAACCTTAAAAATTATGTCTTTACCAACAATCATGCTCACACAGTTCCTAATAGCAGTCAAATAAATAATAACATTCAAAAATCCAAGTATTTCAAGGGAGTAATGGGCTAATTATGTAAAAAGATTACATAAAATTTTTTATATAAAAAAAGTTATTAGTAATCTAGAATAGCACTGGCCAACAGAACTTTCTATGATTATGGAAATGTTCTTTCTCTGTGCTGTCTAATATCCATAGTCAAATGGGTTCCAAGTGGTTACTGAGCACTTGAAATGTTCCCAAGAAACTGAGCTTTAAGAATTTTATTTAATATGGATAATAGGGTTGTTACATTGAATAGTATAATTCTAGAGTGTCAAAAGAGTTTAACGCAATGCTTGGTTAAGTTAGACATTGAAATCGTTGCTCTTACATATATTCTAGAAGCTGTCAGATGCTACTCAAGTTGAATATAATATTACATAGCCTGAGGGGACTGAACAGCTTAAAGAAAAGGTAGCTACTGAGACTAGACAGAACTGGCCTCACTTACCATTTCTTTAATCACTTGGATTTCTTCGCTTTTCACAAGTGGTTTCATGTGATGGAAAAGAAACATAGTTAAGAACTCTGGTCCCAGCCATTGCTGTGTTGAGCTTCCAATAACAGGGGGTTCTGCCAAGGCAATGATTCTGAAGGAGGGGTGTATAGGAAAAATGGATCTATAAAGGGAGAAAAAGGAAATCAATGTACAATCTTTCATAACAGAAATAAGTTCATGAGAGCTAAAGCCCTAGGTGATGATTTTTAAAAATGGTTTTGAAAATAAAAGTCAGTATATCTTCAGAGTAAGAAAATAAATAATCACCTATTATTAATAAAGTACAAAATGCACTTGACACTCTAGACTGTTTTTGATACATTGCAGAATTTGCAATAAGTCTCTTCATAGATCCTTGAAAAAAACATACCCAGATCACACACAGATATTTATCTATTCAGTATTTAAAATCCTCTCAAAATGTCTTATTTTGCAAGAAGTCCACTTTGTGGACTTGGTCAGAGAGAACAAGAAGGATCATTTGGGAATTACAAGAATTTAGAAAAAAACAAATTCAAGTAACATACGTGATTACTTTAAATTTATAATGAGACCAATAAAAGAATACTTAAGAGGTATTAAAAAGTAAAGAAATTTTAAATTTTACATAATTTATTCTTTATTGATAATAAAATGCTAGGATTTTTAAGTTGATCTCTTTAAAAATCTTTGGTAGAAAACTGAGGAAAAAGGCAAATACCAGGACACACAGGAGAAAAAAGAGAAGTCGTTCTATGGGTAGTAAAGGAACTGAGGCCATAGGTGAAGGAATTCTCTTTATTCTGATCAAATCATGTGGGTGACGTTGTCAGTTTTTATCAATGCTACTCGAATCCAGCAGAGACGTGCTTTTAGAGAGTATTGTGATTTGAATGTAAAATGTCTCCCACAGGCTCATGTACTTGAACACTTGGTCCACAGTTGGTGGTGCTGTTTGAGAAGGCTTAGGAGGCAGAATGTATCACTGAAGGTGGGACTCAAAGTTTGATAACCCACTCCCTTTTCTATGCTTCTCTGCTTTCCTGGGTGTGGATGCAATTTGAACTGGCTGCACCGCCTTCCCTGTTGCCACCATGTCTTCTTGACCGTGAGAGACTCAATCCTTCTGGAATTGTAAGCCAGAATAAACACTTTCCCCTTAGTTGCTTTAGTCAGAGTATTTTATCACAGCAACAGAAACTTAAACACAGTGTACTAGAGTTCTTGTTTAAAGAAGGGAGAGGGAAGTCAGATGCTTTCCAAGGTTTTTGGAAAATCACTAAACTTCAAATATATAACTGATATTTCACTATTAATGACTGTACTCTAAGAGAAGAGTTACGTGATTAGGTGCTGGAACATCAGAGGGTGGACGTATATGAAGTCAGACAAGAACTTTAAAGAGTTTGGATAAAGTTGCATTGAGCCAGTGACAAGCCTTACTTGGCCTCTAACCTCATGATCTATAATTTAAAGGCACATTAATTCACAAACCATGGAAAATCAATTTTAGAAACAGTCACATGAAAGGTGAAAGTTCTGAATGAATTCATAGACATTCAAGATACTTCATTTCTCTAGATTAAAAAATGCATTTATGGTGTAGCAGGGCCTTGAGGAATGATTGACTCCAAAGTTGTGCTGGGAAAACAAAGCAAGGATAGGAAGATGGACAGTGAATGAGAGTCCTGAGGATGGCTTGGTCTCTTTGGGTTGCTAATGACTACACAGTCACCGAGAAACACTAGACACGGACTCCTGAGACAGGAAGTTAAAAAGGCAGGATACTCCATTTTCTACTTCAGCTAAGTGGTTTGCTATAACCCTGATGCTCTTCCAAGACCCAGGAATAGGTGTCGGGTTCATTCTTGATCCCTCTGATCCTGGCTGGAAAAGAAGAAGGTAAGGAAGTGTGGATCTAGTTTGACCACAGAAAACTAAAACTGCAGATACAGTTTTTCACTTGAGACAGTGAGGGATAGCACATCAGGAAATAAACAAAGTCAAACTCCGACAAGCAAGCCAAATGGAAAAGTCTATTTATATCCTCAGAGAAGGAACAGGAAGCAGGTAGCACAGCTAAGCTGTAAGTCAGCAGTGATGGTGATGATCATTACCTGGGACTTACATTGTCCACAGTTTGCTTTTAGTATTGTTCTCATAAGGGGACAGTTTGTGAGACATCTGATGTGTTGGGTAGAAAGGTATGTGTTAACGATAAAAACAGCCACTGAACTGATTTTAAGGATTAAGGCAGAGTTTATTAGAGGAGAGAAAGAACAGAACTCATGGACGTGAATCTCTGAGGAACAAGAGAGCTCTGGAGAACTCATAGACTCCAGGCATGGGATTCATGAGGGCTAAGAAGCTGGAAAAGAACCCATGGACTCCAGACATGGGGTCCCATGAGGGGCAAGGGAACCAGTCACTGAACTATTGAGTAACAGGATGATAGGGACCTTTTTGTTTTCTAGATTCTTCCTGAAGGCTTTCCAGCATGCGAATAGTCATATGGAAAGTCATTTCCTGAGATATTTCCTAAATCTGAAACTTAGAGAGTCCAATCTGCCATGTAGTTTAAGCTATATAAACCAGTGAATAATAACAAGGCTGAAGAAATGATACATGATTAAAAATTACAAAACAAGTGTTATAATATTTAAGTTCAAAGTTAGGTATTGCTTTATTAGAACTTAATGACAATTACAAAGCAAAAGGAAAGATGTAGCTTATCTTCAGATAAATAAATATGACTTCCTAAAGATTAAAGATTAATATATATACATATATGTATAAATGTATGTGTATATAGACTGGAGTCAACATGCTATGTTTATGAGCATAATTCTGAGTTTTTAGAGCTTTTAGTTTTAGAGTTTTAAATGCTTTTTAGTGTTGTTCATCAAGAAAATGGAATGAACTATTGCTGTACAACATGAGTAATCTCAAATAAATTGAGTAAAAACACTATAGAAAAGAGCAAGTACTATGTAATTCTAATGTAAAAAATACAGTGTCCAGAAGAGGCCCCTGGGGGTAGGAGGAGGTAAGAGGGGCAAGAGGAAGCTTCTACTATAAGGCTTAAAGAATTTGGAGCCCATAGCCAACACATTAATTCTGGAACTTGTCATTGAAGTACATTAAAGGATTCCTAATTAATGGACTTATTTAAGGAAATATTGCTAGTTTAAAAGGCCGTCTAAACCTATGAGTACCTTTATCTGAGCATTCTAAGCTCTATACCAGGTTAAGATCTACTCATTCATCCAAAAAGTTTAACAAGTAAGTAATTAGTATATTATGTGATACATATTATGATCTTAGAAACAAAGATACAAAATGCAGAATTAAGACAGAGTTATAATAAGACAAGTTCCAGGGCTGTGTTCTTTTCTCAGACCTTTTAGAGAATTTAATTTTTTTTTATTTATTCAATTGTGCACATGTATGTGTGTGTGTGTGCAGAACCATGGACGAATTCGGGAACCACCATGGACGCCTCCACCTCCTCCTTGTTTACTCTGCCCCGGGATTCACAGGACCGGAAACGCAGGACGCCTCCCCCCCCCATATGTGGGGTCTAGGATCAGAACTCAGGACCTTCCGCCTGCAAGGCAGAGGCTTAACTCCTGAGCTACCTCTCCAGCCCCTCTCAGACCTTTTATACTCTTGTCCTTCATTTCATTATAAGAGATGCTAGTAATTCTCTCTGAAAACGATTTGAAATTTCTGTTATTTATAGCTATAGAAGTCTTGCCAACTACAATTACGGAAACTGTTCGTATCTGGAAACAGAACTAAATATCTCACTTTGTAAAAGTGGATCTATAGGCAAAGATGCTCCTAAATCTAAATTACAGTTATAATACACAAGTTCAACAAAATCACCCCATCACTGTGGCAGGAATAAAACCTTTAAAGTCATCTCTCAAGAGACATTGCTCCACAAAGTAGTAGTTGTTCTCAGAATCCTGATTCCTTGGAAACTTACTTCACTAGGCAACTTCTGTGAGACATCACAAGTGACTATCCCTCCAAAATCTTTCCTCTTAAAAATAAATCAAAACCATCCCTGGCAATTCAACCTGTGAAGTTTTTCTCTACCTTCAAGTTTCTCATAAGAGGACTGAGGAGATGGTTCAAGGATTAGAACCTTTGTCTCACAAGCAAAAGGATCTGAGTTTGGATCTCCAGATGCCATGTAAAAATGCCAGGGAGATATGGTAGCAGTCTTCAATTCCATCCCTGAAAGGTGGAGCCTGGGAAACTCCAGAGCAAAGCAAAAATGAGCAATCAAGATGATTCCTAATGTCACTATTGGACCTCCAAAGGCACATGCAATCAAATGTCTTCTTGTATATCATGCTCCCACACACATATACCCACACAAAACACATGCATGTGCACACGTGCACATACCCATATATGAATACATGAAAAAGTCTAACATAAGGAAATAAGACATTCATAAAAACAAAATGAAAGATGAATTTATTTATTTAATACTATAAATATAATAGTTGCTTTGCTGAACTTCAGTTCTCTGATTTAATAGATAAACAAGAGAACAGGACCAGTAAGATAGTACAGCAGATAAGAGCACTTGCCAAGCAAGCTTAATGAACCTGAGTTTACTCTCCAGAGCCCATGGTAGAAGAGCCAAATACTGAAAGTTGTCCTCTGACCTCCACACATCCACAATGAAACATATAAATCTGCATATGCATACAAATAAACATATACATATACACATACCTCACATCATAAACACACGTGCACTGATAAGAATTAAAAAAACTAAAATTAAAGATAGGTAATTGGAGTTATGAACTTCAATTTCATAGTTCAAATACAAATGGCCAGAATGACATACTAGATATGGACAACATACATGATGGGTTCATGTTAAATACTGGGCTGCATTACTCACAAGAATAACTCATAAAATAAATAAATGTTCTCACTCAGTACAAATTTCTTGCTTTTTATATTTATGTTCCTTGATTCAGGCTGTTAGGCAATAAACATGGTAACAAGCTGTTACCCAATAAACACAGCCCTGAAAGAAATACTGCCAAATGACTTAGATGAATCTGGCTCATCATGACCGTAAAAGACAAAAATGGGTTATGAAATTAAATGAAGGCTAACAGGGAAAGTGGTGGAAATTTACCACACTATCAGAGTGACATGACTATGTTAACAGCAACAAAATGAAACAAAAGAAATGCCTTACCATAGTAAGAAAATATTACTACTTAGGTATAAAAGGCACCCTAACAAGGAAAAGAATTAGGTTTTCAACAGGTAGAAATATTTTAGGCAAGGTAAGAGAATCATTTTCAGAACATCTTGCCCCAACAGTCAACAGACATAAGAGAAAAAAGAAAAAGAATTACAAGTTGTACTCAGGGGGTTTAACATATATCTAAATAATAAAAGGCACATAGAGAGAAACGGAGAGGTAGGAACAGAGTCCAATCTAAGATCTAAAACAACATAGGAGCTACAAATACTAAAAGCAAAACAAAAACCAACCAAACAAACCAACAAAAACACATCCAGAATCCAACATGGGAGAAAGACAAACCTGACAGAACCCATAATTGATAAATATGGCTGTAGCTCAAGAAGTCGAGAGGAAAACTCAACATCAGAGGAGATGAAAAACATAATATATACATAGAAAATAGGGATGGGGCTGGTAAGGTGGCTTAGATGACAAAGTGCCTTTGCATAAACCTGTTGACCTGAGTTTAATCCCTGGAAGCCAAATGGTAGGAGAGAATTCCTTCCAAAAATTGTCCAGTGACCATATATGCATACATACACACACACACACACACACACACACACACACACACACAAATATATAAAGGTTGCTTCGGTGATCCCATGCCATTCTTACACAGATTCTTATCCTGACATTTAACTTTGCTGTAATTACTTCTATTTCTGTATCTTACATGGTGATCATTACTAATTTTGTAAAAAGAATATACATAAATAGAAAACAATAGTATGTTGAGTGACTCAGCAGTTGTCCTTATGATGGCATGAAAAAATTTAAAAATTAAACCAAATGCTAAACAAAAATCACCTAAGTCCAAGGAATGAGGGGACAGAAGTAGGCATGTGTACTGGGAAAAGAGGTGGTCAAAGAGATAAAATACAGGAAGTGAATAGGATCTTAAAACTAAAAAGTCAAGAAATATTAACAAAAGTATATTGCTGAGCAATAAGGAGATATTAATAAACACCAAAGTGGAAGGAAACCAAGAGTTGAAAATGGTAATTTTCTCAAGTGAGAAATGAGAGACAGTCATAGAATTCATGACAGGGAATTGGTGTTTCTTATAAAATCTTTGAAAAAGTCCATCTGGCTAAAACTTTAACCATGTTTAACCTTAGTAATCAGGAAAAGTTTTTTTTTTTAAGTATGTGAAGATATTGTTATGATCTCTCTCTCTCTCTCTCTCTCTCTCTCTCTCTCTCTCTCTGCTTTTTCAGACTGACTTTGGAACTAAAAAGGAGTTGGGTAAGTATTGATGGCAGAAACATAAAGGCGGGAAACTCTGAGAATGGGTTCAGGCTGTGAGTCAAATCCTAAACATGATACTCAAGAACCACACTGTTCTGAAAGTACATTCATTTGCAAAGCTATTTGTGACTACTAGGAGAACTTAGGTCCTTTCATAAGAAAAAAAAAGTTGTCATTTCCTGGATGTTAGGCAGAGGTACAGTTCTCTTGATGTCCTAAGGAAAACTGCCAGGGGAGTTTGAGAACTGTTGCCCAATCGCTTTGATTCATCTGTCTGAAAATATTTCTTCCTTCCTGACCAGTGATTCACATACAAATAATGTGCAAACGCTGAGTGTTATGAAATAAGTGCATGAACTGAGAGAAATAACTTGCCACCCCAAACACTAAACCAACCATTTACTAGGTTAAAGCAACTTGATAATGTACAGTTGAAGAAATTCTTATAAAACAATGAAATACTTAGTAGCTCAAGGGAGTAATTAACATTTCTCTTCCAAGGAATTTAATATTCATTTCCCTTCTAAGGAAAAAATGAAAAAAAAAGAAAACAAAATTAGTACCACAGTAATTGATATGCTTCATTATCTTTAACAAGGCTTTTTTTTCTTCTTCTTCCATTTTCATGTGCATGTGGAAGGTGCATGTATGTTTGCATTACGTGTGAGGATATATGCATGTCTGTGTATATGGAGATTGGAAACTGATAACTGGAAATCATCCCCAATTGTTTGAGACAGAGTCTCTAATCAGACCCAAAGCTCTTAGTAGCATGAGTTAGGTTAAAACCAGCTTGTTCTAGGGATTCCCAGTCTCCACCTTCCAAGTTTGGAGCTACAAACAGGAAGCCATACTCCTAACATTTTACATGGGACCTGGGGAGTCAAATTCTGGTCCTCTTGCTTGTATAGCAAGCATTTTAACCACTCAGCCATCTTCCAGGACCTTTGGCAGGGATTTCTCGTTTTAAATTAAGGCATCAAGTCCTTTAGGGCAAAGTAGAGCTTCAATTAGATCAGATCCAATTAAGTGCAGTGGATTTCTCCAATGTACCAATCTCTAATTACATTAAAATGCCCAGAAAGGTAATAGCATAGAAACTAATATATTTGCTAAAACTCTTCTAAGGAAAAGAATAATAATGTAGCTTCAAATGTCTTACTTTGAAATTTTTTCAAACATACCAAAAATATACAAATACACACACACACACATTTGGAAGTTGGAATTTTACTTTTTCCCTTAAATATCTCAACAAACACCTCCTCCAAATGGAATTCTTTCTTTTATAGTCAGCACTATTATGTTACCTAAGGAAATATAATTAAATTTTATGCAAGATACAAGTCCATGATTATCTTTTTCTAATTGTCAGTTGTGTTTTCACTTTGTTTCTTGCTCCAGAATCCAGTCATATTTCGCCCGTGAATCTGATTGTCACACGTCTGAAAGGAGGTGTAAGTACGTAAACAATAACAGGTAACATTCCTCGGTGGTCACCCCAGTAAACACCTATAACTTTCTAGGAGGCTGGCCCAGGTGAGCGTTTGCATCACAGCCGAGGAACTGTTGGGTACCAAGAAGAGACTGGCTTCTTAAAAACAACGTTTGGTCACTTACTTGATAGTAGAATAAGAATACAAAGGACAGCTTGGACACAACCTCAAGTTTCAAAACTGTCAGACTATGACCACGCTCTAGACAGCAGATTAAGTCACTCAAAAGTCCTTTTTGCACAACTCTAGGATCAGAAAAATCATAAATAATATTACTCTCAACTTAGCATAAGTGAACAATAAGAATAACGTCACCCAAATTACTTGTTTTGTAGCTGTTCATCAGACATTTGAAGCTCCTCTTTTAAACGCATGTATCTGTCTTCTCTCAGCAGCCTAGATCCATCATAGAGGCTAAGCTCCCGGTCGTGGATTAACCTAATAGGAGGAAGGAATGTTGGGAAGCAAATTAATCAGTGGTAAATGGTACCATTAAGAGGCAGAATTGCTCAGTTAACGCTTGATTAATCATGCCTATTACTGCTGGCGGCTGAGTTTTGCTTTGTTGGTATGCCTCTCAGAATTTCAGGTTGGCTAGTATTGATAAACATTACACTGGAGAGTAGCCATCATGACTCCTAGGTGAAAATAAGAAGCAGGAGCAAGACACAGGAAAAAAAAAAAAAGGAGAGAAACACAGAGGAAGAACTGAGTGAGCATCTCAGGAGGGGCACAGGATATCTAGAAATGAGACAGTGGTTAGCACAAACTCCTGAGTCTACTGGAACTCTTTAAGAAATATTGAAGTATTTTGTATTTTTAAGGAATATCAAAGTATTTATACATTTCAGTGAAAAGATTTAAAGTCATGAAAACTCTGTGCAACCACTTGTTATTTCACATGCCAACTCTGACAGTGACCTGACTCTCCAACTATAAGCAGCACTGTCTACTGGATGCTGCAAAGGTCAGAAAGCAGTAAGCACCTGGTCTGAGAATGCACAAGGCCCACAGGCCTTTGTTCTATGGGCATGGAGAGGAGACTAATCTAGAAGTCACAGGCACAGAAGGAGGAGTCAACTGGATCTGAGTTCAATTCCAGCTCTGCATCATACTTGCTGAGAAACTGGGGAAAAGGGAACATTCCGTCTCGCTAAACATTACCTATTATAAAATTAAGGCAACAATACTAACTTCATGCAAGTGTCAATGTAAGATACTTTTCTCCACCTTGCCTAAACATTAGGATCTTCTAGAGTGCTTTAAAATAACAGGGTTGGTGAGATACTCAGTGGGTAAAGGCATCAATGCAAACTTGGCAACCTGAGTTCAATCCTCAGAGCCCACATGTAGAAAGAGAGAAGTAACTTCCAAAAGTGATCCTCTGACCTCCACACATGGGCTGTGGCAAAGGTAAAACTTTAAAAATGTCAGTGTTTAAACCTTGACCTGGGTCAATTACCTCAGGATCCGTACACATGAAGGCAAAGCACTGACCTTTTCAAATCCCCATCCTGGAAGGTGATTTCAATGCTGAAAACTGGAGACTTACAGTTTTAGTACAACCCCCGGTGGATTGCTGCTGCTGCAGCTGATATTTATACTTGGCCAAACATCTGAGAAACAATAAATGGACTGTGTGTTTTTTTATTTTATGTCCATATTTGCCTATCTAGCAGAAAATAATATTATAATTCTATGAAATGTTTATGGTAAATCACTGAAGTTTGTGGTTACTTTTAAATCCACTCAAAATAAATCAGAATTAATACAACGTACTTGGAATCTTTAATTATACACAGTATCTGCATCTTGTTAAAAACGAAAACTTTGAATAGCTAGTTGGAAAAATAGCTTATTTCATTTATTTGACACTTCCCATTAAATCACAGTTAAAAGTTTCAAAACTAAAAAGGAACAAAAACATTAGTAGAATGAAAAACTAGGATCATTTTCCACAAAACTTATATAGAGAGTTTCTCTAGGGCTGGAGGTATATCTCAGTGGGTAAAATAATCACCTAGTCTTGTACAAGGATGAATCTCAGTTGGTAAATGTTCCCCCTGGCCTTTGGAAGAATGTACCTCTCAGGTGGTAGGATGCTCACGTAGCCTTCAAGGGCTGTATCTCAGATGGGAGAATGTTCGTTTAGCACTCACAAGGCCAAAGGTTCTGTCACCACCCTGTACCACCTGAAACTGGTGCCCATATATAACCCTAGCACTCAGGAGGTAGAAGCAAAAATATCAGAAGTTCAAGGACAGCCTTAGTTACACAGAAAGTTCAATTCTAGAATTATAAGGAAGTTTTGTGAAGTTTTGTATAGATATTTTCCCCACCTAAAATAAGAAGAAAATAGGCTACATAAATGTTCATGCCTGTGTCATGAAAATGAATGATATAGTCAAATAGATATCATACATTTCACATTAAAACTAAAAAATTCAACAAGATCATCAAACAAGGTAGCTCTGAAAAGAATTTCTAACTAGTTCAGCTGTGACTTTGACAAAATGTAGAAACTTCTGCTGTGCGATCATTTCATGTACAAAATCTTTCAAAATCACTACTGACAAGTTTTCATTTTTCTGCCTCTTACAGCAAGTTTTGCTTTTCTTTGCTATAGAATAGAGCTCTGGTAATGAAGTGGGATTTAAAGTTTCACTGTACGTATTTTTAACAACAAATAATGCACCATTCTACTTAGGTACAGAATTGTGAGTTTCTCAGGATCTACGTAATCTAGTTTTTATTGAAGATTCAGAGTTCCACATCCACTGCTTACATCGAAATGGAGCGCAGTGTGTTTGTGTGTGTGCAAGTGTGTGTGTGCGTATCATACAAACCTTTGTAATACAGCAAGAGTGCCAGCATTGACCCGGTGGATGCCATCCAACAGCACCAGCTTGCCTTCCAGAGCAGCACTCACAAGGGGCGAGGACCTCCAGGCAGTATCTCCATTGGGAAGCGTGTACCTCTGCTGTAGCAGATCACGTGCTGTCATATCCTAAAACCATCCCCACCACACAGCAAAGAAAATGCATAATCAATTTAAAGACATGTTAAGTGATTACTTAGCCTTATAGTCACTTTTTTCTGCACATAATTATTTCTTTTTGGATATAATATTTCACATAACTGGAAACTCATCTCAAATTCAAAGAAATCAAAGAAAAGTTGGCCAGAAAGCTTGGGATTTCTTCCCTGTTACATATGCACATACTCTATAGTAAGAACAAAGGATTTTCTCTCTTCCTTTCTCCTCCTATTTATCTATTTTTGCATGCATATCTGTGTGTGTGTGTGTTAGCATGTTGTGTGTGTATTTTCTTTGTGTGTGTTAAAGTGATATGTGTCCGTGTGTTCATGTGTATCAGAGGGCACTGTGTGTGCCTGCGGAGGCCTAAGGATAACTTCGGGAATCATCCTGGATTGCTCTACTCCCTTTTTCTCAGGCTCCACTTTCCAGGACTGGAAGTACAGGCTGCTACCATATCCTCCTGCCACTCCCCCTTTTTTTGTAACTTGGGGGATCTGGCACTCAAACATAGGCCCTTCTGCTTGTGAGGCAGTCTTAACCCCAGAGCCATCTCTCCAGCCCACTGCTGCTGTTTTAATAAATGGACATGACATGCTCATCAAATGCCTTCTAAATAACTATGTTTATACCTACAGATTACAGCTGCTGTTGGTTTTGACCAGAGATGCTGCTTTTTTCACTGGTTAACAAACAGGTCAGAGAATAAGTAACTGCTGAATATTTAGCTATAAATGGGATCTTTATCACCTATTCCAAGGTTCAGGGAATATGGCAGAAGAAGGGACAGGTGGATGAAGGGTTGGGGGAACTGGTGTGGAATACTGATTTCTAGGCATGACATGGCTTATTGAACTGCCAAACTGTCAGCACCTCTGATGTGTATAAGACTGGCCAGTCAGCATACAATCACAGATAAAGGAGGGGTTCACAGAGCCCCATGTCTCCTTAAGGACGCAGATGGAGTTAACAGTGAATGAAGAAACACATTTTCTCAAGTGGTATAGTTACTGGTAAGATGCTTATATTTCTGTAAGCAATGCTTCAGCAATGCTTGTAAGCAACCTTAATGAAACTCATGAGGTTAAAATAAAAGTAGAAATTGAGGCTAGTTGAGAAGAAAAAGGACACAAGGGAGACATGAGATAGTAGCAATTAAAATGTATTATATATATATAGTGAAACTCAAAATTATGCATAACTAATACATGTAAATAATATTAAAAATAAACTACCATAAAAAGAAATGACTTCAGAAATATATATATATATATATATATATATATATATATATAGGCTTAGATTGAATCATAAAGATGTTCAAAATCACCAAGTCCTTAAAGTCCTAAAAAGCTCATTTTGACATGTTATCAGAATTGGCCTTCTTTTTTAATGATGTTTTTAGTTATGCAATTATGAATTTTAAAATTTATATAAACCACATGACCAAGTGTAACCTGATACTGCCAATGACATTTAATAACACTCAAGACTGAACTCATCAGCATCATCAGTGAGATGCCACACTACAGGAAGGCAACTACTCCACTTGGGCTATGCTTTGGAACAGCTAATGGATTCTCTATAGAAAAGGTTGCACATGAATTGAAAATATGCTGGTGTGAATACATACATATACACAAATTTTTATAACCTAAATAATTATACTAACATTACAGGTGCAGCTCTCTTATGTCTCCTAGGCAAGACACTGCTTTGTTAATGTGTACCTGTGTTTCATTTATCAACCCCAACAGAGTAGGGTTTATTTCCTTTGTACATGCCTCCTGAAGGGATGGGGATGTAGCTCAGCTGGTAAAGTATTTGCCGACATACAAAGAGCATGAAGGTTTCCCTCCCAGCACTGCCAATCTGGGGTATGTGAGATTCTATCTCACAAAAAGAAACAAACAACAACAACAACAACAATAATAATAATAATAAACTACTCCCTTTGCAATTCAAAGACAAGAGAGTCTGATAATAATGTCCCATTGATATCATATGTAGAAAGAAATGGATAAATGTCGATCTTTAAAATGCTAGGTCGAGAATGAAAACAGGTAATATCCTGGTCCACTTCAACTCGTCTAGGTTCAGGATAACGAGCAGGAGTGCCGTGAAGGTGGCAAGAGAAGATCAGAGTCCTAAGCAGTCGAAGCGACCTGGCAAATGGCCAAATTGTTGTTTATGGGTTTTTGTTGTTGTTGTTCTTTTCTTATTTGTTTGTTTCATTTTGACGGTTTTATTTTGAAGACAATTCCTTATTCTTAAACCAACATATTTTGATTCACACTTATTGCATGATAATGAAAAAGTTCTACTTCATATAGCCATGATTCCAAAATACTTTATATCACGTTAATTTTCAGGATGTTCACAGTGCTTCCTCATTAAAATAGGTAAATATTTACTAGGAAAGATGATGAGAAAGGCAACTAATACAATGGACTGTCTTTCCAACTCAGCAGCTGTGTCGTCCTTGTAATTAATGAAGTAAAAGAAAATAATTATTTGCTGTTAAACAGCAAAACAAGCTGTAAAAAATGAATACAATTCAATGCTATTAATGTCTACCACAACTACAGATCAGAAATAGTCTGTATTCAGTGTAGTAAAGTGGAAAATAGTTGGCAATTTGTACAAGACTAGCTCAGTTTGGTTTTATACCATAAAATCTGAACATCATTGGAGGTGCTATTTTTTATTTTTAATATGCCTTTCCATAGAAATTTTTTTAAATTCTGAGAGAAAAAGATTCCCTTTAATATAAGCTGCTCTCTTCCACAAATAAGTTCTTATGCTGAAAGATAAAATTCCAGCTTCTCCAAGAGACAACTGGCCCATTTTCCAAATGTTAGTCAAAATCAGAAGTTGCTTTCAATTGTATAAATTATTTTCACTTTTATAAGATATCAAACTGGACCCAATAAAATCTAATTAACAGAAAATTTCAGTATAATCTGATTTGGTTAGTGATATGAATTAATGCCAGGTAATATTACATCCTTTAAAGAGTAACAACATTTTTAAATGTTTCTATTTTATAAGCTACTTAGTTTATAATTAATTAAAATTATTTTAATATTTCATTAATCTCAGCCTATGTACAGTATTGTAAATTCAGTGTATACATATACATATGTATACATATAGATATATAGCTGTAGAAACACATACACATTATTTATAAATATATGTATACCTTTTATTCCTAACTATATGTACATTTGTATTAAAGTGAAAGATCATTTTTCAGAAGTATGTTTTTGTGATGGGCACTTTCAAAACGCAATACTAAAAATCAAGAAAGACGCATGTCCTCATTTTTGCATTTATCTTTTCTTGTCTACAAAACTTTTGAACATAACAGAATAAAAATAGCACTAATGATATCATAGAGCCCAACCACTTCCTCTTTCTGCATTTCCTTAAAAACTTTAAAACAACAGGACACGAAATCTAGTTTCCTTATAGCTACATTGTTTAACTTCAATGCCTCTTCATGCAGATGCCTGGAAAACATCCACAAGTCTAAAAGGTTGTCACACCAAACTATATCCTTGTCTCTTATAGTAGAGAAAACTTCCTCACTAGAAGCATATCTGCATTAAATACATAAAAGAATAGAGATTTGAACCTTAAAGAAATAATGGTCATTAGATATTTTTAGAATTTTTGAATGGTACAATAATTTTTCCAAAATTTTCTTCAGAAATCTAAACATAAGTTGTTATCTCAATAAAATAACTGCATAAAGAGGCTGTGTATAAAGGGCCCAGAATTATACTTGAAATAATTTCAAGCTATAATATATATTATCAGAAGAAGATTGATGGTAATTTTTGGTGTATAAAGAAAATTTAAGTACCTCTTTTTTAATTAATAAATTTATTAAATTAACATTTTTATATACATGCTCCTTCCCTCCCTTCATCTCCCCTCCCTTTATCCCATCCTACTCTCCCTCCCATCCCTATGTAGACCCAGTCTATTCCTATTCTCCTGTCCTTTGGTTCTGTGAGTTCTGGGGTTCCCTCTGTATGTTTTCATAGAGGTTCAGGCCTCTGTGGCAAGTAGAGAGGCCCTCCCTTGGGCGGTCCACTGATCTGGGTACTCCCCTACCTCTATCTGACCCCTTGACCCTATGGATCCTACTGCCTGAAACTATTTCTCCTAAGGTCCACACCAGTCCATGGTGACATGCTGGACATGTTCACCACTGTGCAGGTCTCATGAGATCAAGTCTCATTGCTATGAGTTCCAGGCTGTGGCTGCCCTATCTTGAGTGGAGTGGTCTATCCAGCATTGGAATTCTCCATCGGGCTCTTACAGTCCGACCGCCCTTTCTTCTGCAAAGTTCCCTGAGCCCCAGAAGGGGGGAGATTTGGCTGGCCTGTACCAAGTGATCATTGAAGCAAGTTGCCCATGTTCTGTATTCAAGTTGTTGTCTATTTTGCTATTCTTGCACTACACAAGGCTGCATCCTATCTGGGTGTTGAGATCTTCTCCTATCCAACAACATGGAAATTATTAAAGAGAGGCCTTTATATAAGAGAAGGCTTAAAGAGGAGAGAAGATCAGGAGTAGGCACAGTAGTCAGTGGGGTCATCATCTGGCTGTCAACTAATCACTAATCCCCCATGATGGGAAACACATAACCAGTGCTCCAAACCAATGCAAAGATCAGAGATTAGGAAGGAGACAGATGGATTGGATCAGATATCTCGCTAATTATAGGTCTTTCTTGACTGGAGTCTTATTTCTCTACTGAACTTTGTTCCTTCGTCTTCGTTCTATTTACGTCTTCTTTGCCTTACCTTCCTATTTTGAATCCTTATAGTTGTAAAGGATAATAAAAAGATTTTCCGTTGGGTATGTCATTCTGAGGTTTTGGAATTAGGTTCCACTTATAAGGGAGAACATGCAACATCTGGTTTTCTGTGCTTGGAATACTCCACTCAGTCTGATTTCTTCCAGCTCCATCCATTTAGCAGCAAATTTCATTAATTCGTTTTTTGATAGCTGTGTAGCATTCTACCATATATATATGTCACATTTTCGTTATCTATTTGTCAAATATCAAATACCTAGATTGATTCCATGACTTTGATATTGTCAATAGTGTTGCAATGAACATGGATATACATGTGTCACTATAATATGATGAAGTATTTTTTGTGAACATTCCCGGCAGTGATATAGCAGGTGGCATTTCAATTTTTGACGTGTTTAGGAACTGCCATACTGATCGCCATAGTGGTTGTACAAGTTATACATTCCCACCAGCAATGTATGAGGGTTTCCTTATTCCCACATCCTCCAGCATGTATTGGTACATATCTTTGGATTTTTGCCACCTGACCAGTGTGAGATGATATCTTAGGGTAGTTGAGATTTGCATTTCACTGATGGCTGGGGAGGTAGAACATTTTTTAAGGTATTTGTTGGACATTTCAATTTCTTTTGGGGAAAAATTTTCTTTTAAGTTCCATGGCCCACTTTTTAATCTCCTTGGTGTTTAATCTTTTGAGTTCTTTGAATATTGTAGATATTAGTCCTCTGTCAGACAAGTGATTAGTGAAGATTTTCTCCTATTACGTGAGTTGTCTTTTTGCTCGGTTGTCAATATCTTTAGCGGACCAAAAACTCTTTAATTTTATGAGATCCCATTTGTTGAGAGTTGGTTCTATTTCCTGAGCTATTGGGGGTCCTGTTTAGTGTTGGCTTAGGGCAAGCAGTTCAAGGGAATTACCTACTCTTTCTTCTAGGATTTTTGGTAGTTTTTGGTGTAATGTTAAAGTCTTTGATCCATTTGGAGTCGATTGGTGACAAGAGTTCAGTTTCAGTCTTTTGCATGTGGATATCCAGTTTTGCCAGCACCATTTGTTAAAGATAGTGTCCTTTTGCCATTGAGTTTTATGGCCCTCTCTGTCAAAAAATCAGTTGACTGTATGTGTAGGGGGCTTATTCCTAGATCTTAAACCCTGATCCATTGATCTATGTGTCTGTTTTAGAGCCAGTACCACGCTATCTTCATTACTATGGATTTGTAGTATAGATTAAGGTCTGGTATGGTGATTCTTGTGGCATAGGTTTTATTACTCAGGATTAGTTTAGCTCTATCCTGGATCTTTTGTGCTTCCATATGAATTTTGAGACTGCTTTTTTTTCAGTGTCTGCGAAGAATTGCCTTGGAATTTTGATTGATATAGCATTGAATCTGTATATTGCTCTTGGTAGGATGGCCATTTTTATGATATTAATTCTATTGATCCAGGAACATAGGAGGTCTTTCTACCTTCTGGTGTCTTCTGAAGTATCTTTATTTAGGGTTTTAAAGTTTTCACTGTACAGGTCTCTCAATTCCTTGGTTGGATTTATACCAAGGAATTTCATTTTTTAGGGGCCATGGTAAATGGAATTGTTTCTCCTAGGATTTTCTCACTTTTTCAATCCTTGGTATATAAGAAAACTACTGACTTTTGAACATTGACTTTGTACCCTGCCACTCTGCTGAACTTATGTATTAGCTTCAGGAGTTTCCTGGTGGAGTTGTTGGGGTCACTCAAACAAAGGATCATGTCATCTGCAAACAGGGATAACATGGCTACTTTTCCTATTTGTATCTCTTTTACTTCATTCTCTCATCTAATAGCTCTAGCTAAGACTTCCAGTACAATATTGAATAAAAGTGATGAGAGTGGACAACTTTGCCTAATTCCTGATCTAAAAGGGAATGCTTCAAGAATTTCACCATTTAAAATGATCTTTGCTATAGGCTTCTTGTATACAGCCTTTACTATATCAATGTACATTCCTTCCATTCCAATTGTCCCCAGAACTTTGATCATAAAGGGATGTTGGAACTTGTCAAAAGCTTTTTCTACATCTATTGAGAGAATGGTGTGATTTTGTTGCTTGGATTTGTTTATATGATGGATTACATTTGTATATGTTGAACCAACCTTGTATGCTGGGGATAAATCCTACTTGATCATAGTGAATAGTTTTTTGATATGTTTTTGAATCCAGTTTGCTAAATTTTTTTGAGGATCTTTGCATGCATCTAAATTCATCAATGAGATTGGCCTATAGTTTTCTTTTTATTGTATTTCTGTTGGCTTTGGGATTAGTGTAATATTAGCTTCATAGAAAGAATTTGTAGAGTATAAATTTTTAAAGTATGACTTAAGATTCTCTGAATTTCCTTGGTGTCAGTTGTAATGACTCCATTTTCATCCCTAATTTTACTAATTTGAGTTTTCTCTCTTTAGGCTTTGGAAATTTGGCTAAGGGTTTGTCAATCTTGTTGATTTTTTCAAAGAACCAGCTCTTTGTTTGTTCTTTGTAATGTTTTCCTTATCTCCATTTTGGCTATTTCTCCCCTGGTTTTACTAATTTCTGCTTGTCTACTACTTGGGGATTAGATTGTTCCTGGCTCTCTAAAACTTTAAGTTGCATTGTTAAGTTGTTTATTTGTGATGTTTCCAATTTTTCTTTTTTTGGATATAAGCATTGAATGTTATAAACTTTCCTCTTAGGACTGCCTTCATCATATCCCAAAGATTTTAATATGTTGTATTTTCATTACCATTCATATGTAGGAATTTTTGATTTTCCCTTTTGACTTCTGTCTGGATCCATTCCTTGTTCAGTATCATGGTGTTTAATCTCCATGAATTTGTGTATTTTCTAACATTTGCTTTGTTGTGGAAGTTTACCTTTATTCCTTGGTGGTCAGATAGGATAAAGGATATTATTTCAATTTTCCTGTATACATGGAGGTTTGCTTTGTGCCTCAGTATGTGATCTACTTTGGAGAAGGTTCCATGGGCTGCTAAAAACTGTGTATTCTTTATTGTTAGTATGGAAGGTTTGGTAGAGGTCAGTCAGGTCCATTTGGGTTATGGTTTGATTAAGCTCCAGTGTATTTCTGTTCAGTTTTTAGCTTGTTAACCTATCCAACAGTGAGAATGAGGTGTTGGAAGTCCCCTACTATTGTGTTTGGGTTGATTTGTCATTTTAGATGTCGTAACATGCGTTTAATGGATGTGACTGAGCCTTAGGTTGTATGTATTAAGTATTGTTAAGTCTTCCTGATGAATTGTTCCTTTGACTAATATGTAATATCCTTCTGTGTCTCTCACGATTTCTTTTGGTTTGAAGTCTATTTTGTCTGATATCAGAATTGCTACTCCTGCTTGTTTCTTTTTTCCATTAGCTTGCAATTCTTTTGACCAGCCTTTTGCTCTGAGCATTTGCCTATCTTTCATGGTGAGATATGTTCTCTGAAGGTAGCAGATTCCTGGATTGTGATATTTGATCCATGTTTGTATTCTATTTTTTTTTATTGGAGAGTTAATTCCATTAATGTTTAGGGTTTAGGGTTATAACTGAGAAATGCCTGCTAGTTCCTGTCGTTTTCTGTGTTTTGCAGGTTTTATGCTAGGAAGTTGTGTTGGTATTATTTTTCCCTTTTGTCCTCTCAGATGTTTGTCCTTTTCTTCAATCTTGAACATCTTTTCTTTTTTTAATACATTTTTTATTATTTCCGCTCATACAAACTTAATAGGTAGACCAATTCCCTCCCTCCCTCCTCCTCCCCCCAACCTCCTGCTCTCCCTCCCTCCCTCCCCATCCCCCAGTGCCTCCTCCCTAATTGCCAGAGAGCCCTTTATTGTGTATGCCTAACTCTCCTCTTGGTCCTCCTCTCCGATGACGTACAAGGACCCAGTGGCATTTCCCTGAACCCTTTCTCATGTTTCCCTTAAGCATAGGAACACTACTGTGGCTGTCAATCCCTTGCCTCCAAGGATCTTGGTGCCTTTAGCCGATGCTGGACTTTGTGAGGTCAATAGTGTGTTGGACATTGCGCAGGGCATGCAAAGTTCTATTATGATTGCTTCAGCCCTAACTAGTGTGGAGAATCTTGCAAATCATTGCTCCTCCCATCCTTTTGCTCTTACAATCTTACCGCCCCCTCTTCCACAAATGTCCCTGAGCTTCAGGATGGGGGGAGATTAGGCTGGCCTAGTTTGAACATCTTTTCTAGCATCCTTTGTAAGCCTGGTTTGGTGTTCATGTTAGCTTCAGCTTGTCCTTATGGTGGAAGATTTTTCTTTCACTGTCAATCATGACCAATAGTTTTGATGGGTATATTAGTCTGGGTTTACTATTTCCACTGAAAAATCAACTTTTATTTTAATAGGTTTGCCTTTAAATGTGACTTTTTTTTTCGTGATGCTCTCAGCACATTGTCTCTGTCATGGATCTGTGTTGTTTTGACTATAATTTGGCGAGTTTCCGTTTTGGTCATATCTGAATGGTATGTAACATGCCTCTCGTCCTGGATGGGGATCTCTTTCCTTATATGTGGAAATTTTTCTTTAATGATAGTATGAAAAATCTGTTCTGGAGTGGTTTTATGGTTTTCTTCTCCTGCTGCTATTCCATAAATGTTCAAGTTTGGTTTCTTCAAGGAGTCCCATATCTCTTGAATATTCCTCTCCAGTATTTTGGGGGGGATTTTTGAACCTCTTTAATTAAACCAATTTGTTCTCCCACCTTATCTTCCAGTTCTAATATTCTATTTTTTGCTTTGTTGGTTCTACTAATTTTTTTTTCATCATGGTAAAGATCATGCTTTGAAAACCCTTGTCTTTTTTTTTAAATTTTTTTATTTTTATTATTATTATTATTATTTATTCAACTGTGCACATGTGCGTGTGTATGTGTGCGCGCGTGTGTGTCTGTGTGTGCGTGTGTCCGCGTGTGTGTAGAACCACGGACGAATTCGTGAACCACCATGGACGCCTCCACCTCCTTCTGCCCCGTGATTCACAGGCTCCGCCCTACCAGGACCAGAAGCGCAAGCCATCCCCGCTTCCGCCTGGCGTCTATACGTGGGATCTGGGAACCGAACTCAGAACTTTCCGCCTGCAAGGCGGAGGCTTAACTCCTGAGCCACCTCTCCAGCCCGAAAACCCTTGTCTTGATTATTGAATTTTTGACTAATATCTGAGGGGTTATTCTGGTAGGGATCCACTAATATGGGGTCAACAATTTTTGTTGTCATGATTTTTGTTATTACCTTGTATATTTACATTGTGATTTGATCATTTTGTGTTTAATTTATAGAATCTTTCTTGGTGTGTATTTATGACTGTTATGAGTTAGACAGAATTGATGCACTTGGATTATTATTGCTACTATTTACCTAAATGTCAGTCTAAGGTTCTTTGCTGTGGATTTTGTAGATAAGGCAATATGCTTCCTCCAAAAAGAGGGAAGGCCCTATTCTAGTTCTGGGGGTGACAGAGTTTAGATCTAGATTTGCCTAGATGTTTGGGATTGGGTGTTAAGGCTTGTTATATGTGGTTTGGGTTAAGTATTAGATCAGCTTATATTATTAAATAGGGTGGGTTTAGTCATCAGGGGTTAGAGCTTAGAGTACTCTGGCAGCTATTAGTTCCCTCTAGGTTTATGAGGGTGAATGGTTAATGCCCTGAGAGGTGGGCATGTAGTTTTGAGTGTGCTGTACAGAGGTCTGAAGTAGAGGTGACTGTCAGCTATGATGAGAAGGACAGTAAAAAGGGTTACTTTATCTTAGGATTGGATGTGAAGACTCCTTTCTATTCAATGGAAGGAGTATTGGTGCTCTGGTCCCAGGTTTGTGGTGCCCGTGGACTCTGTTAAAATCTTGGAGGTTCTATTATTGATTGACTGAGGGGTGGGGAGGGAAAGGGAAGTTGGTTAAGGCTGCCTTATACTGGACCTCATTGGAGAAAGGAAATCCGGTCCAAGAGACTAGGGGAGTACCCTGCAGTAGGCCCTGAGCCCAAAGGAACTCTGACCTGCTACAGCTTGCCGATGACCCAGAGCCCAGGGGCATAGCCAGGGGGCTTCTGGCAACTTACCACCCTTCCTCAGGGAAGAAATCTGATCCACCAATACCTAATGGTGTCCCAGAGCTATTGAAGTGTCCTACATCAGGCCCAGAGCCCAAAGAACTACTTCTTTCAATATAAACATTGACACAAAAATATAAACACATATGTAATTTTTTGGTAAGGATCTAGAATGAATTGGGCAAAAGAAAAATTTCAGAGTATATATAGAAATGATCCCATCCAAGTTCCAATACATAATTTTGCTATGTTTATAAGCCCATTAAAGTTTCAGAAAGTATTTAAGTTGGCTTGCAAAAATGTCTAACATAATACACTATCAAATATACTATAATACAGTATATTACTAAATGCAAGAAGATAAAAAATTAAACATGCGAACATAAAAACAAAAAAAATACATAGACTGAGAACTGTTGTAAGAGTGACTGATTATAGGCATATGCAGAGTAGCACATGATTATAATCCCCAAACTGGAAGGTGGATGCAGGAGAATTGAGCCACATAGCTGGGTCCTGTCTCAAAAACAAAAACAAAAGGTACCTAAGTACATAAATAATATCCAAAACACTGACACCAAATCATAAGCAACACTGCTTCTTGATGATGACAGTGAGACAGCTTTCAGACCACCAAAGAACAGTTCGTTAAAAGTAAAACACAGGAACTAGAGAGATGGCTCAGGGGTTGACTCTGCCTCACAAGCAGAAGGTCCTGAGTTTAGATCCCATGTCCCACATAAAAATGCCAGGTGGAAATGGTGGCCTGAACTTCTGGCCCTGGTGGGCCGAGCCTGAGAAATCCCAGAGCAAAGCAAAAAGGAGATAGAAGTAATCCAGGATGATTCCTGAAATGATCCTTTGTTGTCCATAGGGACCTCTGATACACACACACATACACACACACAAACAAACAAATAAATAAAAAGTTTAAGAGATAATAGAAATTATAATAGCCAACACAAGTGGAATGGTTGCTAAGTATAATTCTTGCAACTGAAGTGATAGAAACAACTGTTGTCTTTTTTTTTTTATATAGATCAGAACACAAAGGTATGAAAGGGCTTAATAGTTTACTCAGTTAAGTGGCTCACACAATGGCTTACACAGCTAATAAGGAAAGCCAGGTTGTCCAAGAAAGGAAAGCTAGGTTGTCCAAGAACCTATAAAACAGAGTAATGAAATTTCAGGAAAAGAAATTCCATAGGGAAAAAGGTGGTCTGGATTAATCAACTCATGGGCAGTCTGTAAAATTACATGTATGCCAGTTACAAGCCTCTGGGAGCCTGCCTAACAGATCAGTTATTATATCTTTAATTTCTTTAGGAATCAAAAAATAGTGTCTATGATGCTATGTGTAAGTGTGGATGTTTATGCATGTGTGGGTATAGAAGAAGACATCATGCAAGTCATGGAAGCCCAAAGATGATTTCAGAATCAAATCACCTATCTCCTTCTTGTTTTGCTCTGGAGTTTCCCAGGCTCTGCCTTCCAGGGCCGGAAGTGCAAGTGGCTGCCATTTCTGCCTGATGTTTTTATGTGGGATCTGGGATCAGAACTTAGGTACTTTTGCTTTCAAGGCAAAGGCTAAAGCCATCTCTCCAGGCCCTGACATATATTTAAATATAGAATATTGAAACAAAAATGTTTCAGTTAAAGCAAGAATATATGCGAAGATGAGACTCTTTATTCACTTATTTGCAAATAAAGATGTAAATATTCACTTTTTATAGTAATAAACATTACTAATTATTTTGTTTTTCAAAGAAACTAGAGACAGGAGACAGGAAAAGAAAGAAACTAGTCAGTATTCTGTATGCTTTCTAGCTTTATTTAAAAAAAATCTAATCAGTCATATAAACACTAAGAAAATCTGGAATTTATGTGATTAAAAGAATATGCTGAGATTAGCCAGAGTCAACTACTGACATTATAATACAGGATTAAATTTGTGTACACCACTGAGAGAATACTGCATAAATGTTGTATTAACAGTGTTAATAATTTTTAGGTCTTGGAATAGAAATGAAGCAATTACTTACAGCTGAAGCATTCTCAGTGCACAGAGCACAGGACTTGCTGCCAGCTTTCCTCAGTGTCACTTACGTAAAACTCAAAAACGGGCCTCTCACTTTACAGCTACTTTGAAGACATTTGTAAACTCTCCCATGCTTCTCCTTCCAGGTCTTTCAAAAACTACTTTTAGATGATCATATATAAAATAAATGCCCCCTCTTATATATTTGACAAGACATTGATAATGAGCCTGTCATGATCATCTTGTTAATCTGCTATTGAAAGGAAGTTAATTTTGAATCATTTATAGTTCTATTCATTGTAATTACTAGTTGAGATGATCTGCTCTAGTTAAAAGCTTACTCCATGAACATAAAACAAAATTCTCTGGTTGAACCTAATCAAACCCACTATCTTACTAACAAAGGACTCAACTAGAGGAAATATTCCTTTTTTTTTTTTAATTATTTATTCAATTGTGCATGTGTGTGTATGTAGAACCAAAGACAAATTCGGGAACCACCATGGATGGAAGGTCTCCACCTCCTCCTTGTTTACTCTGCCCCGGGATTCACAGGCTCCGCCCTACCAGGACCAGAAACGCAGGCCGCCCCCCGCTTCTGTCCGGCGTCTATATGTGGGGTCTAGGATTCGAACTCAGGACCTTCCGCCTGCAAGGCAGAGGCTTAACCCCTGAGCCACCTCTCCAGCCCCTAGAGGAAATATTCCTAACGCATCAAAATTAGATAGCCAATGTCAAGGACAAGTAAAAATAATATAATGTACGTTAAATGAAGAAAAATTGAATTCATTCCTGTTATCTTCCTCATAAAGACTAGAAACTTAAGAACCATCATTTCATAATGCCTTTACTGGCATTCTTGAATGACCCATGTTGTGCCAAGTATTCTCTTGTCCAAGAGAAAGGAAAGAGGACTCTGAGTAATAAGAAAAAAGTTGACACAAGGAGAGAGGTGTCTTCTAAGAGAGGCATGGCTGAAATTCTCCTGGCTCTTGGGGCTGGAGAGGTGGCTCAGGGGTTAAGCCTCTGCCTTGCAGGCAGAAGGTCCTGAATTCGGATCCTAGACCCCACGAATAGACTCCGGGTGGAAGCCGAGCGGCCAGCGTTTCTGATCCTGGTAGGGCGGAGCCTGTGAATCTCCGGGCAGAGTAAACAAGGAGGAGATGGAGGCGTCCATGGTGGTTCCGAATTTCCCCGTGGTTCTACACACACACAGATACACACAGACACACACAGACACACACACAGACACACACACACACACACACACACACACACACACACACACACACAAATTGAATAAATAATACATAATAAAAAATTTAAAAAAAAAAAAGAAATTCTCCTGGCTCTCCTTCCTGACTGGGTAAAACACCTGTCTCTCCCAAAATTCTAACCTCTTAGTAGCCTGTAATCTCTCCTAGTGGGGGCTGAAGACACTGTTGAATAGACAAAGCATGTGCTGTACAAATTTGAGAACTAGAGTTTGCATGCCCAGCACCCAGGTAAAGCCTGAACAAATACAGCAAACCCCTGTAATTCCAGTTCTAGAATCAGCAAGCTCTGGATTCAACCCAGGGATCCTGCATCAATAAATATAGTAATACAACTTCAGACCTTCACATATTAATTTGCACCCATGCAAATTTGTACTGAGAAGGAGAGAGAGAGCGAGAGAGAGAGAGAGAGAATGATTATGACTGTTCACAAAGAAAACCACAATTTAAAATTATATTTAAAGGATAATAAAGTAAAGCAAAAGAATCATACTTTATTCAAATGATACTGCAAACTTTTCTGCATCTTAAAAATTATAAATGACTTTGTAGAAAAATGAAGAGTAAAGCAACATCTAAGGTCAGAGTATAGGATTTCAGGCCAAGGGAGCAGCCTGTGAAAATACCACTGAAGAAGCAAGACAAAGTTCTTTGAATTAAAACTATGCTATGGAATTCACTATAAAGGTAAGAATCAGATTCAGTATATTCTAGTACTATGATAGTATGCAGATTACTTTTAACTCTTGAAAAATATATAGAAGGAGCTATAGTTACAATAACTGGTTAGTAGATACACAGAATACAAAACATAAATTACAACATCAATAAAATCAAATGAGTGAAGGAAACATTATAATTTTATATCTGATTGAAGCTAAGATGTTAGCATAAATTTAAAAATTTTAGATGAAAACGAGCATCAGAGTATGTTACTACTAAAGTCATCACATCACAAAAGACAGTGAGAGATAAAGCAAACAGCAAAAATTACAAAATAGAAAGTCACAACAAAAAGGACCCAAGCATATGATGTTTTAAAAGATTTATATTTACTGTTGAAACATACAAAGGTTAAACTGGAGTGACACCTCATACCAGTCAAAAGACAGCAGGAATGTCTATATTTATTTCAGATTTAAAGTTCAGACAAAAAATACCATTATATAATGATAAAAGACAAAAAATACCATTATATAATGATAAAAGACAAAAATACCATTATATAAAGATAAAAGAAAAAAATACCATTATGTAATGATAAAAGAGTCAACTTCTCAAGAAGATAGAACAGTTGTAAATATCTGAAAACCCAACACTGGAGTAAAGTTCATGAAGCAAATGTGAACAGAACTAAAGGAGAATTCCACAATACAAGAGGAATTTCAATATTCCAACTTTAAAAATGGATATGTCATAAAGTCAGAAAATCACTATGGAAAGAGCATACACATGGGCCACATGTTTTCTAACAGATATATACTTTCCACATGGATTTAATAGAGGTATACAGAACTTTCCACTCAACAACAATAGATTACACATTCTTTTCAAGCACACATGACCATACTCTAGATAGATCATATGTTAGACTACAAAACAAGTTTCACTGCAAAAGCAGTCCTAAGAGGAAAGCAAGTAGCAATAATTGCCAACATTAATAAAAAAGAAAGAACTCATCAAACTTAATATTAAACTTCAAGAAGCCAGAAGAATTACAACCAAAATTAGACAAAGAAAGGAAGTTTCAGTCAACAACAGAAAAGGCATTTAGCATCACAGTTGATTGTTTTGAAACATAAAACCAGCAAAGTTTTACTCAGATCAACTAAGAGAAAAAGAGAGAAAATTCAAGAAAAATTATGAACAAAAGAGGAAACAAACAAAAACCAAGAGGATAAAAATAGCCAATACTTTTTTTTACCAAGAAATTGGATAAATTATTAATGGAGGAATTACTGGAAATAAGCAATCTATGAAGATTGAATAATGAAATAGAACACACCTAAGCAAACCAATAATAGATAATAAGCTGAATCCATAATTAAAAGCCTACCAATAGAGAAAAGTACAGGATCTAATGACTTGACTACTATATTTTTATAGATAATACAAACTACTACATTTTTATAAATAGTACAAACATTTTTAAGGAACAAGTGATACCAAATCCTACTCAAACTCTTCCAAAAAATTGAAGAACAGGGAGTACTTCCAAATTTATTTTACAAGGCCAGCATCACCCTAACACCAAAGGAAGAGAAAAATAGTACAAGAAAAAAAATTACAGGCCAATATCCTTGATGAAAATAAAGGCAAGAAACTTTCTCAAAATAATAGCAAGCTAAAATTAATATGCACTGAAGGATTATACAATATGATCAAAGAAATTTTATTCCAGTATGCAAGGACGGCTCAATATATAAATCAATAAACATGATAGGCAATAAATAGAGAATAGAAATCTATTTGTTCCTCTAAATGAGGAACAAAAAAAGAGTTCTTATTCTCACCCTTGCACTGGAGAAGTACTAGAAGTTCTTGCCAGAGAAACTAGGCAAGAGAAATAAAAGCCATTTCTTTCTGATAGAAAGAAGTAAGACTGTTTGTAGATGACGTGATCTTCTATGCAGAAGTGATAAGATGTCACCCTCCCCAAAACTGTTAGAATTGATAAATTCACAGAACTGCAAGAGGAAAAAAATTGATATTTAAACTGAGCACTTCTATATACTAACCAACAACAAACTGTTTACAATACATTCATTTACAATAACATCTAAAAATAAGTAAGAATAACAAGAAAAACATTAACAAGGAGATAAAAGCTCAGTTCACTAAAAACCATGAATTCATGGTTGTTAAAATGTCTATTCTACACAGTAACCTACAGATTCAATATAATTTTTATCAGTTTTCCAGTGATGTTTTTCACAGAATGAGAAAACACAATTCTAAAATTCATAGAGAAACACAAGAATCTTAATAGTCAAAACAATCTTGAAAAAAAGCGAAAAGGTAGAAACATCACATAATATGATTTAAAATACATCACAAAACTATTAGTAAAAAACAATACGGTACTGCAAAAAACATAAAGGCCAATGGAATCAGAGACCCCCCCCCAAAATACAACCATTTATAGCCAATTGGTCTTCAATGAAGATGCCAAAAATAAAAATAAGAAATATGATCTATAGTGCTGGGAAAACTGTATATCCACATTTATTAGAACAATATTGAGGCCTTAACACAACAGCAAAAGCAAAGGCAACAAAAGTAATGGACTGCATCCAAATAGAGACCACAGAGTTGCCACAGTTTAAACATGCAACGGGCTCATGTGCTTGGACACTGCTTCTTGGGTAGGGGAGCTGCTTGGGAAAGTTATAGAACCTTCGGGAGGTGGAACTTTGCAGGCCTTAAGGTTAATAATTTGTAGCTTGATCCTATTTCTCTCTCTAGCGTGCTCTCTCTCTCTCTCTCTCTCTCTCTCTCTCTCTCTCTCTCTCTCTCTCTCTCTCTCTCTCTCTCCTTCATGAGTGTAACTGAATTTATACAATAGTCAGCCTCCTTCTGTCACCATGCCCTCTCTGCCTGACATTATGTATTCCCTATCTCCTTCAGAACTGTAACAAACCCTTTCTCTCTTAAGTTGCTTGGGCCAGGGTATTTTTATCACAGCAACAGAAGGATCAAGAGGCAACCTATGAAACAGGAGAAAGTACTTAAAAATCACAGATCTTAAAGAGTGGTTAAATATTCAAGTTTATATAAAAAACTTAAACCAAATGCAAGAGAACAAACAAAAAGAAAACAGGCGAAGGATTTGACTAGACATTTGTCAAAAGAAGACAGGCCAAATGGCCAGTGTGCTACATTCAACAGTCAACAGTAGTAACCATGACGGAAATGCAAATCAAAATCACAATTTAATACACTTGCTAATATGCAAGAATGACTAATTTCAAACAAAGAAGATAACGCTTTTTTGAGAATATGTGGATAAAAAGGAGTTCTTGTCTGCTGTCATTGAGAAAATAAATTAATAATAGTTTTTATGGAAAAAACACAAAGGTTCTTCATAGAATAAAAAAATCATCCCAAGATTCAGCAATTGTAATTATGGGTCTAATCCCCCCAAAAAATGAAATCAGCAATTCAGTAATATCTACACTTCAAAGTTCATTATAGCACTATTCATAATAGCCAAGATGTGTAATGATCTTGTATCCAACCAGAGATGAATAAAGAATACATATACAATGGAATATTATTTACCTTTTAAAAAGAAGAAGTTGTTATATGAAAACACATAAATGAGCAGAGAACACATATTGCTAAGTGAAATAAGCTGAGCATGGAAAGGCAAATACTTCACGATCTCACTTTTAGGTGGAAGCTAAAAAAAAGTCAAAAGTACAGTGGCTGTTGCCATAGGCTGCTAAATGGAAAAATAGGAAGTACTGATCAAAGGGAACAAAGTTTCAGTTAGAAAGGACAACTAAGTTCCAGAGAGCTAAATTATAACCTGATCATGACAGTTTACAATACTGTATTGTATACTTGAAATTTCTAAGAGAGGAGACCATGTATATTTCTACCATCAAAACCATAGGCGATAAGTATGTTAACTAAAGCAATCATTCCACAATATATATAATTATATATTTTATATGTTATACATTATATATTAAAATACTTGCTTACTGCATCTTAAACACAAGCAAAAAAGAAAGACAACAAAAACATTAAAAAAAATAAAAATGACTAACCATACAAGCAAGTTGATTTTAAAAAGAATATTACGGTCAATAAGATGGGTAAGAGGGTAAAAGGGCATGTGTGCAAGCTGCTGAACCCTGGAATTCATATGGCAGGAGAACACTGACTTTTGAAAGTTGGTCTCTAACATCTACGCATATGTCACTTGTACAACTGAAACTCTTGCCTCTAAGTATTTTTTAAATTGTAAAAAAAATTAAGTACTTTATATATAGAAGACTTGAATATCAAATTGTCTTTTTAAAGCAAATATAAAACATCTTGTCTTTTCAATGGAAAATTTATACAATATAAGACAGATCATTTAAAATGAATTTTTATAACATACTATGAAAATTAAACTTAGTCTGGTAAAAAATAGCTTAGTGTTGCAAGCATGAGGACCTGAGTTCAGATCCCCAGCACCCATGTGAAAGCCAGGCATGGTGGCACATGGCTGTAACCACAGCTCTCGGGGAGGAGAATCTAAGAGACAACAGAATCTAAGGACCTTCTGGCCAGCTGCACTAGCTGAAAGCAAACCCCAGGTTCAGAGAGAAAACCTGTCTCAAAAGACAAGATGGAGAATGACAGAAGACACCTGAAGTCTACCTCTGGCCTCCAAATGTGCATGCACAGCTAAACAAACTGCACACAAACGTAAACACCCCAAGTTAAACGTTAAAGTACACTTTTCATTTCTACAAAATACAGTGTATGTAAGTTTAAAAGATGCTCGAGTTCAATCACTCAACAGCTTGTCTTTTCTACACACAACCATGCACTTGTGTCCTATCATATAAACAGCCCAGGTGGTTGTGACAAGGAGCGTCAAATAAAACAAATGTCATTATGCTCAAGTCTTGAGATTGTCTCTCTGTCTGAATGAGAACCCAAGATGTCTTATAAAATCTCAGTCATAAAAATAAAACACTTAAATAATCATCAAATTGACAGAAATTCCTTATTTCTCTGTTTTAAAAAACAGGTATGAAACTAGAGCATTCTGAAAAACAAGTGATAAAAACAACAGCATTTGGGAGTAAACCAGACTCCTATACAGAAGAGGTTTTTCTGAGCTAAACCCAAACGACTGGTGGGGCTGAGCCCAGCTACTTTCCCTATGAGTCTGGCCACTGCCACTTTCTTTAAAGATGTACAATCTAGCAGACAAGAAAATGGTTTAAAAATGAATAATCCATGAAATATTGTATATACTTGAGCTTATTAATCTGGAGCTTAATCTTTCTTACTCCTTAATTTTGAAAGTCAGGAAATTCCACTTTACTGACCTACTGGTGAATAATTAGTGGGGTAATTTCTGGTAAACAACTTTGATCACTTCAAAGAAATTATAAAAATAAATAACAAAGTATTGTCAAAAATCCTAAGAAATAAAATACAATTAAAATTTTAGGACTGGAATTTATCTCAAAATTGGGTCATTTGCTTATCCTAACATGAACTTGTTAATTTGCTGAAGTCAGGAGTTGATCACAACGATTCTGCCTTTCTCATTAGAAAACACTGTTTATGAAGAAGCTACTACATGTCTCTAATGGAAAGGATGATGATGTTTGCCTAAGACACCTATCTGCCTCACTTGCATGAAAACAGATGCTTTTTTACTTAAAACACTTCAAGATTCCCCAAATCTCCAGCATGGTATATATTCCTTAACAGAAGATATTCTTCATGCTGTGCACTATGGTGTGGGCTAGCACACTGGTTCTTAATTCTGTCACACCTAATAGGCTCATTTTATAAGAAATATTTGGAACTACTTGCTTTATAATCTTGAAAAAATCCAAATACATAATGCATCTACATATTTTAAATAAAAAATCAAATAATGGTTAAACATTAGTACAGGGAAATAACCATTTAAAAACAAAGTACAGGGTTACGAAAATGGCTCAGTGGTAAGCAAACATGGGGACTTGTGAGACAGGAGGCAAAGACAAGAGAAACCCAGGAATCTTACAGGTCAGGTAGCCGCTACACAATGCAGCATGAACTGCAAAGACACACTGCCTCAAATAACATGGAAAGAAGGATTGACATGCAAGGTTGTTGATATATACAATGTTACATGCGTATGACTCTCATCCACACATATATGCACATACATCACATATACACACACAAAATAAAAAACAAATCATTCAACAAATATATCTAAAAGCATAATGTAGTTAATTCTGTCACACCTAATAGGCTCATTTTATAAGTAATATTTGGAACTACTTGCTTTATAATCTTGAAAAAATCCAAATACATAATGCATCTACATATTTTAAATAAAAAATCAAAAAAAATGGTTAAACATTAGTACAGGGAAATAACCATTTAAAAACAAAGTACAGGGTTACAAAAATGGTTATAAGAATTAACTACAACTATTTTTTTACCATCACAAGTTAAAAAACTTGTATCTTTGCAGCTGTGCAGGACTGCTATGAATATGAAAACTATAGCGACTGATACATGAGTGCTATATTTGTAAGTGAAATATCATGTATGGAAATATTTTCAAGTAATGTGACTTTCCAAAATGATCTGTAAGGTAGGCAGAGTATAACTCCCCTAACATGATAATGTCCGTATCTGGAGTCCTATGGATATGTTCCCTTATATCACAAAGGAAATTTGCAGATGTGATTAACTTAAGGACTTAGAAATGGACAGATTATCATGTATTACCCATGTTGGCCCAATCTTCGTACAGGAGTTTTTAAAACTGGAAGACTTCCCAGCTGTAGGCAGGAAAAAGCGATGGCAGACTGAGAAGGATCCAGAGCTCTCTTGCTTTGGACAGGTTTGATGGAAGGATCTGGCAAAAGGATAAGTGAGTTCCTCTACAACCTGGGTGTAAGGAAAGGCTTTCTAATCGAGATTCAATAAGAGAATTCAATACATAACTAGATTTAATAAAGAAAATGGTAACAAATTTAAATACAACTATTTTTTTACCATCACAAGTTAAAAAATAATAATCATAAAATTAAAAGGCACATGTAAACAGAGAAAATACATGCAACATGTATCAGAGATAAGAGGCCAATACCTTTAACACATTAAGAATTCAGAAGTTTAAAAAAAATTTGATGCAAAAAATGAGAAAAGGATGAGCTGTTAACTCACAAAGCATAGATAGAGAAATGGCCTTTAAAATAGAAGAGATTTTCCACAATGAATTAGATATTAATGAAACTCTTGTGCAAAAAAAAAAAAATAAAAATAAAAAATATTTTCAGTTTCTGTTCTAAGAAATATAAATTAAAACTTCTATGAATTGCATTTCCATCAGATTTGCTTATTTATATGTTTGACTCATACGCAGCTATAAAAAAGAATGTTTCTGTGAAAAGTAAAAAAATGATAGAATATGTATCCAAGTTATCTAACCTTTATCATATGGATGGAAATATAAAAAATAAATTGTTTAAAAAGTTAATAAAAAAGAAAAGGAAAAAATAAATGCCTTTAGTTTATCATTTCTGTTACAAAATGAATGGAGTATATATAGAAATTGGAAGATTCAGTTTTCAATTTTCTTCTTTGGAAGCAACAGAGAAATATTGACAAAACACAAAATATGGTAAGGGTCTCAGCAGATAAAAACAAACAACTCATGGATGAACATGAGAAATAAAGACGATGGAACAGATGGAAGAAGGAAAGGAGTGTGGTTTCAATTTAGGTGTAGGAAAAGAAGCTTATAGCTAAGGAGTCAAAGATCATGTCAATATGTTTTACAGGATGATTACTTTCATTTATAGTCTCATAAATGTCTCTGTTCTTAATTTTTTTTTTTTTTTTTTTTTACTGAATTTAACTGGGTCTCTAATCCAACTAGTACCTAGAAAAGGAAATCTCAAATCTGGTTTATTCATAATGGTGTCAAAAAATATCGGAAATCAGGGGGCTGGAGAGGTGGCTCAGGGGTTAAGCCTCCGCCTTCCAGGCGGAAGGTCCTGAGTTCGGATCCCAGATCCCACGTATAGACGCCAGGCAAAAGCGGGGGCGGTCTGCGCTTCTGGTCCTGGTAGGGCGGAGCCTGTGAATCCCGGGGCAGAAGGAGGTGGAGGCGTCCGTGGGTTCGCGAATTCGTCCGTGGTTCTACACATACACGGGCACACACACACACAGACACACACACGCGCGGGCACATACACACGCACATGCGCACAGTTGAATAAATAATAGTAATAAAAAAATTTTTTTAAATTAAAAAGAAAAAAAAATATCGGAAATCAGCTCTTTTCTGGTTGCAAAAGAAAAGAATAACATATATTTCATCAAAACTATGAAATCACTGGCTTCAAAACAAAAAAAATTAAAAGAATAACCAATTAAGGAATCTAACACTTAAATCAAGTCTTTGGAGATTTTTATAGCCTATTATAAATATATTTTATGTACTGCCACAAATCTATATTAATGTCCTAGTTTTCTTTTAGTCAAGTCTAAAAATAAAACAAAACTCAAAGATTAAGTGTACCATTATACATGTACAAATAACAGGGAAGTAGCTACATCTCTGGAAATTACTTGTCCCCACTAAATTTGCTACATCAGGTCAAACCTTTAGGAGATTTTCATTAACGTTAACTATACTATTATAAAAAACAATTCTATTGAATTCTTCTGTCCCAGAGAGATCAGAAACTGTACTAAAATATGAAAGTAAAACAAGATAAAAGTCATCTTGATCCTAGAAACTTAAGTTTCTTTCCTAAAAATTACTCAATTAATTATTAACAAAATTCGTAGATGCCAATACAGTACCCAACACAGACAGACAGAGCTCATTGGAAGTAGTAATGGCAACAGAAAAGAAAGACATTCTATCTGCAAACTTTGTTACATTTTGATATTTCCCAGTTCCTTCCTGAAATCCATTTTTGCAGACACTCTGTACGCTTCATTTGAAGACTGAAAAACAACAGCAAAGCAACGTGGGAAAGAAGCAGGACTTTCCGACTTTGTGGTTATGTTGCTTTTCTCTTCACCAGTTTCCAAGTTATACAAGACACATATAAGCTTGATAGAACATATGCAAAAATGGCTAAAAGTCATGACTCTAAATTACTATCACCCACATTTCCCAAAGAGAAAGACTGACGAATTCCCAAAGAGAAAGACTTGATGAATATGACTCGATAACATTTTCTGACAAACTAGAACAGACAGACTCACAAGTCAGAAGTGTACCAAGAAACAGTCACTGTCACCCACTTTAATTTTTGGATCTTCCTATGAGTGTTTCTATATGCATCAACCAAATAAATAAGAAAGCAAACAAATTAAAATAGAAATATATTCTCAGAGTCTAAAACAAATTCTTTCACATATTAAGGTAATATTCTCAATTGACAGGATACCTTGGGGGTTTGGCGGTGTAGTCAAGGACAGGAACAATTAGACTCTAACTCTCTGATAGACAGCTTGAACATGCTGTGTAAAAATTAACTACCAGTCAGTGTGAAATGACTACAGAAAACTGACACGGAGAGTAGTGTCTGGAGAAGCTGACAATGTTTACAAAGGGTTCAAGAGTTATTAGGAGTCTTACTTTAATGTGAAGAAAGCTATAAATAATAGTAGGTTGGGATGGAAGCAAAGAGAAAAGATATATTTTCCAAAAAATGGTTTATGTGAGTTCAAAGCAGTGGCATCTCAGACGGTAATTATGCTCTAATGTTTAGAATCTTAACTTGTTTCACAGAGCATCTACTTACAGTTTTCCCCTCAGTATTTCGCAGAGAAACACTTTTATTGGAAATTGGTGGGGTGGTGGGGACAGATTGGTGCAGTGACAAGATGCCATCCTTGGAACATTCTCAACATGAGTTGAACAGATGAATGAGCATCTTGAACCAAACACACATCTTTTGACCACGGCGTGAATACACCCTTCCTCCCAATTTCCTGCTTGATTGAAAAAAAAACTAGGAGACCTGGTTCAACTTATAGAAATTTATCTCAAACTATATTCTTGCGGTTTCTAAGACTTGTCATGCACAATAGAACTACCAATATTTTTTCTTTCCCTACATGTTTATCTTTTAACACACTGGTCTAAATCTCATCACCTTCACTCAAACTCTTCTTGAATCATACACTTAAGATCTGTTTCCTCACAGATTTCATATCTCAAGATCAAAGAGATTTGTGGAAATAATTTGAATTGCTTAGTCTTTCAGTCTATTTTAAAGAGTCTAGTCTCCCATTTTACCTATCTACCTTTACCTGTCTTTATTGATATATACATATATATATAAAATGTAGATTATTTGAAACAGTAATGACATAGATAAGTTCTCACACCCCAGAGGAGAGTCTGCCATGCACATTAAAGGATTCTCTGGGGATTGGGGGGGAGGCACTGAGGGATAGGGAGGGAGGGGTGAGGGGAGGGGGAGCAGGGGGGTCGGGGGGAGGAGGAGGGAGGGAGGGAACCGGTGTACCTATTAAGTTTGTATGAGCGGAAATAATAATAAAAAATGTTAAAAAAAAAAGTACTGTCAATGCAAATAAAAATCCTAACTGGTACCTAACTGCTCTGAATAGGCTATATTAATCAGAGGGAAGAAAATGAAGTAATAAAAGAGAGAACTGTCACACGAACCTTTATAACAAGACTTGTGTGCTTATAGCCTAAAAGTAAACAATACCATGTGGCCATGGTTCTTTCCAAACTCTGGCCAATAGAAAGAACAGATACAAAGTACTGTAAAGTGGCATCAGAGGAGTCTTATCAACAGCATCATCAGGCACAAGAGCAACTGACAAGACATTCTGTCATCTAGTATCATAACAAACTGCTTTAAGTGCTATCTCTCACAATTAACTTATTTAATATAAATGTCTTCAAAGTTAGAAATGATTGGGAATGTAATTACAGAATAAGTGACAAACAGAAAAAGTGTCCTAAAAATAAGCAAAATCACATTCTTACTATATCTATTCAAATAATTAAAATAGAAACTGTCATATATATGAAGCTCTTACACCCAAAGATTGAACTGTGGCCCCCAAAAATCAGCAGTATGAAAAAAGTATTAAGGGAGAGCATTATAAAAAAAATGTGGTGGTTAGCAAAGACATGGAATCAACCCAAATGTCCAACAGTTGACGAGTGGATAAGGAAAATGTGGTACATCTATACAATGGAGTACTACTCAGCCATCGAAAATGATGAATTACTGGAATTTGCTGGGAAATGGATGTCATTAGAAACAATTATATTAAGTGAAGTATCCCAGACCCAGAAAATTAAGCGCCGTATGTACTCCCTAATAGGTGGCTCCTAATACCAAACCCACCCAGCCCATCTTGAGACACTCATAGGTAAATCTATGTATTACCTACAGTAATTGCAAGGATTATGAACAGGAGGGATGGGGTTGGAGGGCCACACCAGAAACAAGGAGAGAAGTGACCATGTTACAGTAGAGAAAATAGGCCTCCATCAAGGACTGCAAGAAAGTAATGTGACACCTGGTTAAGTTCACAGACATTCGTTCCTGATCATTTACAACTAAGGGGGTATGAGCTCACCAGAAGGGGAGGGCATATAGTCCGGCAGATTAAAAAGTAACCAATTTGCAAATGGGTGATTGACCCCTCCCATTGCCTAATGCCATATGACCCTGCGATTCCACTTTTGGGTATAAGTATTACATCTACCCTTGAATGTGCTCTTATAGTAAGACTCCAGTTTAACAGCTTTTTGTCTCTGGCCAGGGGGTGACATACAGAGCCCATCACGATGGAGTGAAGGGCATTGCAGGAGCAACAAAACTGCAAAAGAAAATCAACAAACCACTATCCAGAACTTCAGAGACTCTATATCAACCACCTAGAACTAGGCCAGCCTAATCTCTCCCCATCCTGAAGCTCAGGGACATTTGCGAAAGAGAGGGTGGTAAGAGTGTAAGAGCAAAAGGATGGGAGGAGCAATGATTTGCAAGATACTCCACACTAGTTAGGGCCGAAGCAATCATAATTGGACATTGCATGCCCGGCGCAATGTCCAACACACTATTGACCTCACAAAGTCTAGCATCTGCTAAAGGCACCAAGATCCCTGGAGGCAAGGGATTGACAGCCACAGTAGTGTTCCTATGCTTAAGGGGAACACAGGAAAGGGTTCAGGGAAATGCCACTGGGTCCTTGTATGTCATCGGAGAGGAGGGCCCAGAGGAGAGTCAGGCATGCACAAGAAAGGACTCTGGGAATTGGGGCGGGAGGCACGGGGGGATGGGGAGAGAGGGATGAGGGGAGAGGGAGCAGGGGGTTCGGGGGGAGGAGGAGGGAGGGAGGGAACTGGTGTACCTATTAAGTTTGTATGAGCTGAAATAATAATAAAAAATGTATTAAAAATGTGGTGGGAAATTTCACTCTGTAAGAAAACAGCTACAAGCATGCTTTAAAAAATACTATGAATAATGTGTACATCTGCTAAAATAATCTATTTAAAACAAAGACAAAATATAAAAGATTTGTGCATCAAAAACTGCAAAAGATCACTGAAGAAATGGAAGAAAGTATAAAGAATAAAAAACACAACCATGTTCACTGACCAGAAGACTTCACATTAGTAAAATAAATGTTACTCAAAGCAATCTATAGATTCAACACAACTGTTGCCAATATCTCAGTTTAATTTTAAAAAGAGAAACAAAAAATTCATTCTCAAACTCCTATGGCTCAAGGCTCAATGTCTTAAGGGATGGTGAATGGTCAAATAGTCTAGGAAGGAAATAACCAAGGAAAGGATCTCACATTTTCTGATTTCAAAATTTATTGCAAAAATACAGTATCCAAAACAGTGTGGTATTAGAACATAGATAAGCCACTAAATAGAGATCTGGAAATAATCCTGAATATATGATTAATTGATTCTAATTAGAATGTCGTGATTGTTCAATGAGAGAAAATTCAATGTCCGCTGAAAAAAGGTTAGAGTTGTACCCTTACCTTATGCCATATTAAAAATTAATTCAAGAAGGATTAAAGCCCTAAACGGAAGACCTAAAATGGTAAAAATTCTTAGAAGAAATGGGAAATTTCATGTTACTGGATGTACTTGGCAATGATTTACTGAATATAACACCAAAAATACTGGCAACAAAAAAATAATAATAAACAATTTCCAAAAATTTTTTTTTGTGTATGAAAGGTACTATCAAGAAGGTGAAAAGAAAATACTTAAACTGTGAAAAGGACTTGCAAATCATAAATTTGAGATGGATTTTATGTCCAGAATGTATAAAGAATTCCTACATCTCAACAAGAAGTCTCTGGTGAAGGAGGGTCAGTCTGGGGATTCTCAGAAGGGTGAGTGCCCAGCCCATGGAATGTACAACCAAGTGTGTCCAGCAGAGGCCATCAGTATGCAAATTTGGAAAGCCTTCAAATCACAGACAGCTCTGGGAGACATAGGAATGACAATGCAGCAACAGTATAAACAATGGGAAATGGTTGGGAGATGGCCCAGTTGATAAGGTGCTTGTCTATAGCATAAGGACCTGAGTTCAACCCCTCATAAACCACAGAAAAGTCAGCCTGGTACCTGCAAAATGCCTCCATGGCTAAGAGCATGGCTAAGAACATGCACGGTAGACAAGAGAATCGGCTCCCAAGCTGTTCTCTGACCTCCACAGACATGCTTTGGCATGTTCTCTCTCTCTCCCCTTTCTTTCTCTCCTTTTCTCAATAAATCAATAAATGAGAGTAATAATAGGTATTAATAATAATTATAAGTCAGGCTCTGTGGCACAGATCTGTAATTCTAGTGCCAGTGCTGACAGACAGGGCTTGTTTGCTAGCCAGTTGAACAAAACCATTACTTTGTACGCGTAGGCTTTATTTAGTGTGTGTGTCTGTGTGTGTGTGTGTGTGTGTGTGTGTGTGTGTGTGTGTGTGTGTGTGTGTGTGTGTGAGAGAGAGAGAGAGGGCACTGTGTGTACCTGTGGAGGACCAAAGGTGACTTTGGGAATCATCCTGGATTGCCTCTACCTCCTTTTTACTTCGCTCTGGGATTTTCCAGGCTTTGATCGCCAGGACCAGAAATATAGGCCACCGCCACTTCTGCCTGGCATTTTCACATGGGATCCTAACTCAAGACCTTCTGTTTGTAAGGCAGTCTTAATCCGTGGGCCATTTTTCTAGCCCCTTTGTATACTAACTTAAAAATAAATAAAAAGGAAAATTAAATGGTGGAAAAATATGTCTAAAAAACTTGAACAGGCAGTTCTTCAAAGAAGATATACAAATAAACACACAAAAAGATGTGTAGTATCGTTAGGCATTAGGGTAATGCAAATCAAAATCAAAATGAGTTGCCGCAAGTCAAATAGCTGCTTCCACATAGGGGAAGATGGTTATTCAAAAACAAAAGTGAGAATAAGTACTAATAAATCCTCATATATTGCTGGTGGGAATGCAAAATTGTACAGCTTCTGTTGAAAACACAGATTTTCATATGATCTAACAATCATATTTCTGTTTAGCCTAACAGAATTAAATGCTGGGATTCAGATTCTTACACACGTGAGTAGAATGGGATTGTTTATAATGACCAAGAGTTGGAAACAACCCAAAGTTCCTTCAATAAATGAATATATAATAGAACACTACTCAGCCCTAAAAAAATAAAATTTGATATATACAAGGATGAACACTGAAAATAAATGTAAATAAAATAAACTAGACAAAAAGAACAAAAGTCATTTGATTTAATTTATTATGAAGTATCTAAAATATGCAAATTTATGAAAAGTAAAATAGAAGTCAGAATGTAAGTAAGGAGAGAATGTGCAAGTTATTGATGACTAGGTAAGAATTTTTATTATGTTTATAACTATTATTATTTTATAATAATAAATATAATAATATATCCAGTTATTTCATTAACTTCTCCTAGACAGACATAAACATCTACTCAGTGAACACACCAATAAAAAACCAAGTCTTATGAGTTCAACTGGTGTCACAGATTATATGGGCAACTTACAGGCAGCAACAACAACGAAGAAAATATCTCCCGCACAATCAACCACTAGCTATCTTGGAAAGATAAGGGACCTTTGAGTTGTTTGTGACTTGCTTCTGTACTGCCTGGTGAGCCCTTCCTCTGGGGATATTAAGGGCCCAGTCCTGTGAGGGTTTCCTGCAGACAATCAAATCAGCAACAGCTATATCATGACCAGATGACGGAGTTCCAAAATATCAGTAAATACCTTATTTTTTTTAATTTCCAAATTGCTATTAAATGTACTTGAGGATAGCAGAAGCTGGCAGGGTATGCCTACCCATAAATTGAAATCACTTGAAAAATAGAACAGGTTAAAAAAAAGTTCAACAAGTCTTACATACTGATGAGCTAACCATTCATGTGTATAGAACAAGTATTCAAAAATAGACATCATACCTGATAGAGCATAATGGGTTCTATGTTGTATCCTAAGATTTCGGCAAAGTTCTTAGCGATGACTGTTTTTCCACACCCCTACAAATGGAAGTGAAAGCATTTCATGATCGAACAAAGTAACCCAAAGCTGGGAAACAGAAATGTGCATTGAAGCTGCCATTCTTACCTTTCCTCCAACTAAACACATGTCCTTCACCATATGAGACTGCATCATCTCTGCCAGTAACTGCCTGTGACTTACAGTCTGTATGAAATGGTCTGAGACACAAGACTGATTTAAAGGTCTGGTCCCAGCTGGCACCTATAAGTAAAGAAGACAAATTTAAAACTGTATACGTTTTCTCAATGTATTAATAACCCAAAGCACATAATTGCACTTAAAAGTCCCTTACTGGGGTTAGAGAAGAAACTGGGCTCAGTGGAGAAAGGTGCTTGGCCCAAGGCTGATAATCTGAGTTGAAGCCTTAGACCCACATGGTGGGAGGAAAGAAGTGACTTCCACGCGTGCTGTGGTACATGCAAGTCCTAACACACACATGCATACACGCAAACACAAAGATTAATAAATAAATGAAAAAAATCAAGACCTTTATAAATCTCTTGTGCAGTTTGTTAGTTTTTTGTATTAATAAATCAGCAACTATTTTCTCACTTATACACCTAATAATCCTTAACATCAAATGCTACATTAAGCATCCCTCAAAAATTAAGGTCCCATACCCTCAAACATATTCATAAGAAATCTGTCAATCTCATGTTCTTTGTCATTTAAAAAGTTGCTAGTAGAATTGATTTTTTTTGCTAAAATTCCAGTTTTTAACCTCAGAATTTAAAGTTAGCTTATGCTAGAATCTCCAAGATAATCAATGACCTCCTGTTTCCTGAAAGTCATGCCTACAGATTCTTTTCACTGTTCTTGATTTATCACTCTGAAACATCTATTCATAAAAAATTTCTTCTCCAATACCTATTTTTACTTTATAGCAATAAAGTTGCTCTTTATTGCTTTATTTTTGGTGGCCCAGATTCTTTGGGTTTTTTGGATCTTGGTTGCTCTTTCTTTCTCTAGGGACATTTTTAAATTAATTTTTAATTTATACATAAACATAAGAATTGTGTATATCAAGAGGATAGTGCAGGATATTTATGAACACAGATGAATCACGCAATGTTTAAATAAGTTTAAATATATCTATCTCCTTCGATTCTTTTTTTTTTGTTGCTGATTGTCTCTGTTTTTTTCAAGAGATGGTATCTCTCTGTAGCCCAAGCTGAGCTCAGACTCCTGATCATCCGCCTCCACTTCTATGAGATGATGCGCTACCTACTACGCTAACGAGTCTTCTACGCCTCTACTTCTAGAGCACTGCAATTAAAAGCAAGTGCCACCATACTTGGCTCTCTTATTGTTTATTTATGACGAAATTTTTACAATTACTTTGTCCTAGCTTTTGGCAGTACACCATACTGTACCATTAACTATAGTCACCAAACTATACAACTCCAGTTTCTTATTCTTATTCTGATCATAACTTAGTCCCTATCGACTAACCTCATCCCATTCCCTTTCTTCAGCTTCTAAGAACCACTACTCTTTTAACTTCTCTGAGATCAACGTTTTTAGACTCTATGTATTTATGAGATCACTCTTTTCTTACTGTCCTCCTGGGGGCCATGTTTTGCACATGACATAAAACTCTAAAAGATTCCAAGTTTGGAAGTGTCGATATCAGATTTGTAACTCAGAATGATCACCCTGCTACTAACATAAAAAGCTATATGGAAGGAACAGGAGGCAATGAATTTAAAAAGTTATTACCAAAGGAAGCAAGTAATAGAGCTTGCCCACCACTCTGGACTCCAGACATTTTGTTTAAATTATTGGCATATCCTGTCATACATTTGGCCACTAGAAATACTGTATGCCATTTTCAAGACTTAGCGTCTCTCCTCAGTCCAGTAAAATTTACTTTTCTAGCTCCCCATTGCCCTTTGTTCTGTGGCAACCTTACTCATGAGTCTTTCACCTATCCTGTGAGAGCCGTTCATCCATTCAGCGGAAGGAGACACAGCAGTATAGTGGCACGTGAGCCTGTCACTGTCTAGGTGGTGCCCATGACTGACTCGGTGAGTCACTGAACATCTCAGTTGTTTAATCTATTGCAAAACAGTAACAAAACAAACTTCAGGCTTGGGGGACACTTAAAGAGTATGACACACGAAAATAGAAAAATACCTAGTACAAAGAAAATACTCAGAAGGTCTAATTACAGACAGCCTGGCTTATGATAGATATAATTGGCTTTTAGTTCAGTGAGTGAGGAATTAACAATTACTTTTAGTATCCACATTAAAATAAAACGTTTCCATGGAATTTTGCTGTATCACAACATAAAACAGCAAACACTTACTTTTTACTACTTGCATCTATAGTCAGTATTTCTCAAGTACAGCTTCCTAGAGCGCTCCACACAATAGGTAAAGAGGATAAAGAAGAACAAGGAGATGGAGCTTCACAGCCAAACAGTCCCTCTCCTGAAGGCTGTTCAACCACAATAGCTCCTAAGTAACTGTTGCACGCAGATGAGAGAGACTTTACTTGGAAAGACGGTTCTCTAGCAGCTAAAATGCATTTGAAAGCACTAGTTCTTAACAAAGACTTGACAAAGACACATGACTTGATTTTCTCAGAGGTAAGTTTGGGATTAGTGAGGAAGGCTTTCTTCGTTTTTTTCTGAACTATTCCCACTTCTTACAAGCACCAGAGACTTATAAGGGCAACACAACTAAGGCCATGAAAAAATGGCCAGATGAACGCATTCCTTAGAATGAATAAGCTTGTGATGGATCCATTACCTTAATGGTCACCTCTTTTCCTGCCACTTGGATTGTCACGTGAGCCTGGAAGAGGTGGTTGTCAGTCATCCTCTCCACCCGGACGATATCTTTAGGAAGCGAAGAGCTGTCAGAATCTTGGAGCTCAAAACGCTGTAAAATCATAGAAAGTCATATAACATAGCTTTCGTTTTAGAATTAATGTTACACATTCAGAAGGTTCTATCTAATTAGAACTGAAACCACTTTATATAATACAAGTAAAGGATGAAAAAGTTAATAATTTTTTGTTTTACTGTCTACTGATACCTTTCCATTTGAACCAATTATTAAAGATGACATTAAAGTAGCTCCAAAAAAAAAAAACTGGCAGGAAATGATAATGCTTAATTTCTGGTCTGGCAGTGACTGAGAATCATACTCTATACATTCTGATAATTAAACATTGCAATTTGCTAGAAGAGTTGGTGAAACTCTAGAAAACACTGAAGCATAAAGGCTAATTGCTTTATCTCCAACCTGGTTGTTCAAATAGCTTAACTAATTAAAATGAAATACAACAATCAATCTTGCACAGCATCAAGGATCATGCCATCCGCTCTGATTGGTTCTCAGTATCTGTAAAATAGGGTTTAAAAGGCCAGAACCATTGTTGCCTTCCTGATGCAGGCTAATTACCAGCATTCTAACATTGACTGTATCCCCATCCCAGTTACTTCATTAAAAAAATCCACACAGAAAGCATAGATAAATATATGCAAAGTAGGAATGCTAGTAGAAAATTAAAGTCTATGCTTGATTTGAAGAACTAAGTTTTTAAAAATATATCTATTGAATATTAAATAGGCAGAAATTGCTTCCCAATGATGTTAGGCTAATCTGGAACATTACCTACAGTGAAATGGTTGTAACTCAATGGAAGAAAATATCACGAGGCAATCCACAGAACTGAAGAACTCTAGATAACAAGATTTTTCTGGTGAGATCATACCCCCTCAGTTGTACATGATCAGGAACGAACGTCTTGGCAGATAAACGTAATCATTTTGCAAATGGGTGATTGACCCCTCCCTCACTGAGGTTTCCTACTTTTATTACATCTACCCTTGAATGTGCTATTATAACAAGACTCCAGTTTAACAGCTTTTTGTCTCTGACCAGGGGGTGACATACAGTGCCCATCAGGATGGAGTGAAGGGCATTGCAGGAGCAGCAAAACTGCAAAAGAAAATCAACAAACCACAATCCAGAACTTCAGAGACTCTATATCAATCACATAGAACTAGGACAGCCTAATCTCTCCCCATCCTGGAGCTCAGGGACATTTGCGGAAGAGGGGGCGGTAAGATTGTAAGAGCAAAAGGATGGGAGGAGCAACGATTTGGAAGATACTCCACACTAGTTAGGGCCGAAGGAATCATAATAGGACTTTGCATGCCCTGCGCAATGTCCAACACACTATTGACCTCACAAAGTCTAGCATCTGCTAAAGGCACCAAGATCCCTGGAGGCAAGGGATTGACAGCCACAGTAGTGTTCCTATGCTTAAGGGGAACACGAGAAAGGGTTCAGGGAAATACCACTGGGTCCTTGTACGTCATCGGAGAGGAGGACCAAGAGGAGAGTTAGGCATACACAATAAAGGACTCTCTGGGAATTGGGGGGGAGGCACTTGGGGATGGGAAGGACGGCAGGGGGAGCAGGGGGTTCGGGGGGAGGAGGAGGGAGGGAGGGAACTGATCTACCTATTAAGTTTGTATGAGCGGAAATAATAAAAAATGTATTAAAAAAACTTAAAAAAAAAGTTCTAGGAAAACAAACAACTAAATTTAAATGAGTATTTTTACCCTAGCTGAAGTAATATCATTCAAGAAGATAAAGAACTGATATTAAAATATTCATACCCCACAAATGAACACAAATACAATGGACCATTTACTGTACTGGTACTAGCCTTACAAATAATTCAGGGTACTATTTCAACAGAATAAAATGGCCAGTCAGATTACACTGAGATAGTAGAATAATTCAATTGCAGGATGAGCTACCATTTGTTGGCATAAGAAATTTAAAGGACTGTTAATCAGAAAGGTAACTGAGGAGTACATGAATTCATAGGATTCATGCTACAATCTAGAAAGAGTAAACTCACATTACAGTTCATTAATTTTCTCTGTGAGTTCTTAAGTTTCAATTAAAAAAAGCAGAAATAACATTTTCGAATACACTTTTTTTTTTTGCATGTGTGTGTGTGTGTGTGTGTGTGTGTGTGTGTGTGTGTGTGTGTGTACTGCAGTGTGTCTGTGGTGGAGGTCCAAGGGTGACTTTGGGAAGCATCCTGGATTGTTCTACCTCCTTATTACTTTGCTCTGGGGTCTCCCAAACTCTACTCTACAGAGCTGGAATTGCAGTTTGTGGCCATTTCTGAGGATCAGAACTCAGGTTCTTTTGCTTGTCAGGCAAAGGTTTAACCTCTTGAGTCATCTCTCCAGTCCTGATACACTTTCTTTACTATATTATTTGAGCTGGGGCTCTAATTAATAAAAAATCACATGGATGTTGGTCTGAAAATCATCCAGACTCATCCTCTATTGCCCAATCCTGTCCCACCACACTGACTACTTTGTTTCTGTCTTTCCAAACCATGGAATACAAAGGAGAATTCGGATTACTATGGGTCCTAAGGCCCTGTGGTGTGGGACTCTTTTCCACTCAGCAGCTGATCAAACCATCACTACTCTCCTAAGGAGTCTTGACAAGCCATGGAGTTGTCAGCTCCTCATATCAGAGCCTTCAGATGCATACTTTCTCCTCCACTAGAATGTAAGGAAAATACTGAGTCTATCTAGTTGTCTCCAGAACTAAGAACAGCACATTGGACAGAGTTTGTGGTCAATGAAAGTTTGTTAAATAGCTAAAGAAATGAACTCTCTCTTTTATCCTCAAAATCTTTATGTTTGTCACTCTTTACTTCTTTTCCCAGTACTTCAGTAAAAAGGATTTCTGCTTTAAGTGTGAGTGAGGGAAACCTCTAGAAGTCTTTCCCATTGCAAATTAGGATAATTAGTCCACCAAACTGTAAGCACCATGAAGGTGGAAATTTTTGTACATTCTTCTTAGTGCTACATCTCCACTTAACAGTAACTGATTAAGGGATGGATAGATGGCTCAAGGGTTAAGATTCTGTCTAGCAAGCAGAAGGTCCTCAGTTCAGATCCCAGGTCCCACGTGAAAACGCCAGGCAGAAAACAGTAGCGGCCTGCACTTCTGGCCTTGGTGGTTGGAGCCTGGAAAATCCCAGAACAAAGCAGAAAGGAGGTAGAAGCAATCCAGGATGGAGAGAGGGAGGGAGGGAGGGAGGGAGGGAGGGAATGAATAATGTCTTAGGGAATTGATAATCTGTAAGTTTTCATTCAACCGTCCATCTCTGCAGCGCAGGAAGTTATTCTATAGCCCTCCTCTAAAATAGTCCCACTGAATGTTTCAGGAAGACTGTCAGCTCTTTTACTTCTGTCTGACTATTCTTCCTCATGAAACACTGGTGCTTTGCGCTCATTCTATTTATTCCCTTGAGTTTTTTCATCCATCCCTAAGAATTCAACTAACACACCTACATGAGTAACTTCTAAACATTTATCTTGAATAACAGCATAGCTTCAGAATAGACCTGTTTTCAAACCTACTAGACAAGCCTGCCCGAGTTATTAGAATCAAAACCCCTTTGCATAGAATTGCCTAACCTCATCCAAAATAGTGATGTCTATTGATTTGATTTCTCACTTTCTCCCTCAGTCCTTCAGTCATCCTATGTTTTGTCAGTAACTTTTACCATACTACCTCTGAGACATTTCTCATGTCCATTTCATGGCTATTTCATATCACTATTGGTTTGACCAGGGTTATTAATCATTATATGACTTATATTTTATGTCATGTTATAAAATCATATTTTAAAATGGTGTTATTAGGATGTCTGTTGCCCCAACCAGACTGTAAATTCTCCAAGAATAGAGATCAGATAGCACATGTTTCTGTATCCCTAGATTTCATTATGCATGTCATTATTTTCCAAATAATGAATGCTCAGTTAATGTTTGCTGAACTGAATAAAAACACTAAGTGTAAGATCCTTCCAAGTCTCTCAGCCAAAGCTGTGGTTCAGAAGATATTATCAATGAACGTGGAAGCATCCTCTCTAAATCACCAAGGCAACGCGCTAATTTAGCCATTGTTATGATGGAGTCCTACTTAAGCAGGATCAGTGCCAAGACATGTTAAAAGAAGCCTGGAGGCATCTGTTACTAAACTGTGACCAAGCACACCATTCTCAAAGTGCAGCAGATTGCGAATTAGAGCATTTCTTCCAGACATCCTTAGCTAAAAACCAGAAGAGATTTCATGACTACAGAGGTATGTTTTTAGAGCACAAACATCACATGAAAAGTACCATCTGGGAAATGAAAATCATCCCAGACACTTTTATAGCTAGTTCAGAAAAGAGGAAGGTGTTCTGAGTTTCGGGCAATAATTTGTCCTTAAAAATGAAGTCTATTTAGGTGATTACATTAGTATCCAAATGGATATATAATTCAAATGCAAAAATTTATTAATTTCTGTGATACTCTATGAGAAAAAGTACACGTCTTCTTGACTTATTCTAAACTTCTTTTTTTTAATTTTTTTTATTTATTCAATTGTGCATGTGTGCACATGTGTGCGTGCGTGTGTGTGTGTGTGTGTGTGTGTATGTATATATGTGTGTGTGTGTGTGTGTGTGTGTAGAACCACAGACGAATTTGGGAACCACCATAGACCACCTCCACCTCCTCCTTGTTTACTCTGCCCCGGGATTCACAGGCTCCGCCCTACCAGGACCAGAAACACAGGCCGCGCCCACTTCCACCTGGCGTCTATACATGGAGTCTAGGATCCGAACTCAGGACCTTCCACCTGCAAGACAGAGGCTTAACCCTTGAGCCATCTCTCCAGCCCCCTTGAATTATTCTAATAATATTTCCACTTCTTTCTTATAAACATCTTTTCTAAATTTAGCAGAGCTCATTTATTATCATATTTCTTATCAAAACTATCTGAGGATATTGTTCATCTATGAATATTAGCTTAAGATATGCCTTGAAAAAACATAAATTTAGAATAGCAAAATGGTCATAGAGTAGCCCAAAACATTTCACAAAGAATTCCGCACCTAAGGGAAGATATTTCAAACTCTTACATATATAATTAGATGCACATAGTAAAAGAAAGTTCTTTAGGGTCAGACAAGTTACAACTATGCACTAACTTGCAGTAAGATAATTAAAGTGAGAAAAAACAGTTATGCCTTTTCTTCTCCTACCTAAGTACTTCCAACCTTCTTTTCCTTATTAAAAGAAATCTACCACCACATTAAAAATATTTGTTTGTAATCCAAGCTTTTAATCATGTTTCTGTTTTCCTTAATGATGAAGGTCAAAATAAAGGGCAAACAAAAGCGAAGCAACACTAGTTAACTTAAAAACATTCCACTCTTTAAAAAGGATCCTAGAACTTTATATAATTTGTGTGATTAGTTTTGAAAATAAGAGAGAGACCAGAAATACACCAAAATGGTTTCTTCATGAAAACAAAGCTCTTTGTTCTAAGGGACTTACCAGTACATATTTCCCTCAGTTGTGTCACGAAATACATTGCTCCATTTTCTCAGAACTTCTGGTGATAGTCACTTCCTGCCTGAGCATGTGCCTTGTTCTCAAGACATGGTACTGTGATGGGGGAAACTGGGAGGCTGCTCAGGTACAGAAGAAGCCTTTGATCGCAAACAGCTACGGTGACTAGTTCTGATTTAGCTTAGATGTGATTCAAAGACAAGCTCCAATTCTCAATTTCAAAACTCTAAGAATAAACCTTAAAGTGAACTATAGAGTCAAAACGATGTTCTGTCTTCTCATCGCGACACTTGGGAGGCACACAATGTCAGTGCTAATTTGTCACACCTGGTCAAGCAGGTGATGACTAAACATACCACTTTCTTATTTTACAGACAATTATTTTGCAGTGAGATATTCAGAGATCATATCAATATCTAGTTCCTATACAAAAGTTCCACCCACCAGCTTGAATGCCCTTTGGTAACAACTTTCTAAATCAAGTATCAATATGAGAGTGATTTTTTTACTATTGATAATTCTTTCATATGTATTAGTAAGCACTCTATACTAACAAAGGAATTTTTGCTAATGCTCTCAAATTTTAAAAATTTTCATGAGTATGGTCTCATACTAATATCTCTAGTTCCAATCCGATGCCTTAGAGTTCTATAATGTCTTTTCCCTTTCCATGTATATAAATTCCTTCTCCAATGGTGAGAAGCATAGCTACCATTACTCTTATTCTATTTACTCATTCGCTCATTATAACAAATCTCCCAGCTACACCAACCCCTGAATGCTTGCTCCCCCACCACTGCTTTCTTGATACTGGCATCTAATGTCTCTAAGCCTAGAAGAGAAGAGAAGGGAAAAAATGTGAAGAAAGAAAAATAGAAGAGATAGTAAAAAGGAGGAATGGAAAGATGGAAAAGAAAGTGAAGACAAGGGAAGAATAAGAAAGAAACATAAAGGAGAGGGTGATACTCACTTTTAAAACACCTTCCACAGCCACCTTTCCTTCATGACCCAGTAAGATCTTGTAGGGATATAGCCACTGGATTGCATGCTTGATTGACATCATAGGAAAAGAATCCTATGTACGAATAGAAACAGAGAGAGAGAGTAAGTAATCAGATAGTCAAAAAAAGGGTACCTGAAATGTATGTATAGCACTAAAGCTGACTTTTCTGGACACATAAAAAGCAAACTGGCAGATACTTCCTCTTCTCTTCCTGTTCTATATGCTACCCCTGCATAACATCACTCGTTCCCAACCTTTCATTTGTGCTGAAGGCTCCCATGTTTCCATATTTAGTCCTTCCTTCTTGAGCTATAGACCTAAACCTGCAATGATCTACAACATGAGACCCCCATGGACCTGAGGCATCTGCCATGACACAGTTTTCTACCCTATTCACTTCCCTCTTGTGTTCCTAATCTGAGTTCATCTCCTCCTCATCTACCTATATAACTAGAAAGAAGAGTTTGTTCTCCTCAAATCCTTCACCAGATCAAACTGCACTGTCAAAGTCTGTCTTTGTCCATTTAAAGAGTTGTCAGCAGAAATGCAGATTCCATGGGAAAATGTACTAGATGATTTTACTGATTTACTGTTAATATGAAATGGAGTATGATAATAGTGTTCTGAATGTGCAAAAAAATGCTCTAATTCTTAGAAGTCTCAAGTATAAATGTTTAAGAGAATATTGAGATTTATCTTCAAATGATTTAGGGAAAAATGAATGAAGAGAATGGCTGCTTATTCCAGCAATGTGACAATATGTCAACGACAGGTGTTTCTAGCTGATTATGGATATTTATTTTACTATTTCCAACTTTTTTTTTTAGATTTGAGAATTTCCAAAGTAAAAATTACTAAGGAAAACCACAAAGAATGAAATGTGGAAAATTTGGTAAATAGGAAAAGAAATGTTGTTTAGGAAGTATATACCATAAACAACATCTGGGAAGGCTAACTGCCTAACTCACAGTAAACATCGGGAAAAAGAAAAAAGAGAAGACTTGTTAAAATGAAGAGCCATGATGGGACTGAAGAGACAGATCAAGGATTAAGTCTTTGACTCGCAAGCAGTAGGTCCCAAGTTCAGATCACAGATACCACATAAAAATGCAAGATGGAAATGGTGGTGGTCTGCACTTCTGGCGCTGGAAAGCAGAGCCTGAGAAACTCCAGAGTTAAAGCAAAGAGAGGTGGAACAATCCAGGGTGATTCTAAAGTCACTCTTGGGTTTCCATAGACACACACAGTGCCGTCTGATTCACACAGACCCACACACAAAAAATAAAATAAGAGCACAAGGAGGTCTTTCTCAGCAGGGTCTCGCTGAATGTCACAGCTGCCTTCTATTCATCCCAGGAATGTTGATTGTCCCTGCATCTGACTGCCAATCATGATCCTTCCTCTAACATTAATCTCACCATTTTGAGCCCCACCTACTTGACATCTGGCCTAGGCCACTGCTCCCTCACCACATTATCTAGACAGCCTCACCTACTTAGTTCACAGTAGCATTCTAACCTGTCTCTACCATGTGTGCATGAGTGCTTGCTCCAGGGATACGACTTGTTTTTGTCATCCAAACACAGCAAGCCCTTCTGTGACCAAACACCTTTGTATGTGATCTCTGACCAGAAGGACTTTTTATCCCTAAAGGCAGGACTCCGAGTCCTTATGAAAGTGCAGTAGACAATGTTTGTGTTCCACCAAATGCCCCCAAGCCTGCTCATGTGCTTTCTCCATGTGCTCCAGACATCCCCTCTCATTGCCAGCTGCTGCAGGCTTCCCAAGCAGAATGCCACTGGGCTCACAAGCTGGGAGAGCTGCTAATGCTCTGGAAGCAGTGTTCTCAGGACACCCATTACCTGACACCTAATACCTGCTGTATGCTGGGGTGGGACAGTTCAGATCTCCTGCCTCAAGTTGGGAAAACTTTGAGCCCTATCTTCTTGCAGTGTACCTCCTACTTGATCAGCCTGAAGACTGTCATTCCTCTATGAGACTTTCAGAGATTGCATTTCTAGCTCATCCTTCTTCAAAACTTTAAGATCCTTAAGGACTCAGAGCACACCCTTGGTCTCGCACAGGTTACTGCAGTGCATAACATATCAATCTCAGGCCTTCAGAGCATTTAACTTAGTTTAACTTAATTTATACATACCAGGATTTGAACTGCAGCTGGTAAGCTATCTAAAGGAAAATCTGGAAGTCCAAGTGTAGAAGATTCTTGGGAACAGAGAGTTGTGGCAAAAGACAAGAGCTGTGAAATCCTAAAGGAAAATATAATAAATTCTCATTGACTAGCTTCAAAATATAAAAGAATGTTAAATATGACACAGTTCAACCAATCTAATTCATTTAAGGGGAACATCTATTATTAATCTTTGAAGAGCAACAGCTCCATATCATAACATTCCATTGAAAACTCAGAAACTGATTACCTGTTACGACTAATCTATTACAATGTGTGAAATTTTCACAATCTAGTCTAAATCAACAATGCTACCCTCATCTTCTGCCTTTCTGAACCTTAACCCAAGCTCTAGCTGGAAGGAGCTTTTTATATGCAAGCAACAAAATGCGACCTGTAATGTCTCTCTCTCTCTTTTTTTTTAACTCTCTTAGAATTCTTGATTCATTCTCTGTCTGGCAAAGGCTACTTCAATTTTAGAGATATTCAACTTAAGTATCTTTGTGAAGCCTTTATAAAAGACATTTATAAAGACTCAACCACAAATGCCTCCAGTATTTTGAATTATAGCATTTGACAAAGTGTGTTAAACTAAACTATCCACGTATCTTTCGATTATACTAGATCTTGAACTTCCTGTCATCAAAGATCGTATCTTATTAAGTTCTATCACCAGTACTTATCAAACCTCTTAATACTCATTCTTCAAATAGTTACTGAACGAATGAAACATCAACCAATGAATAGGCAAAAAAATGAATGTTAAGTGTCCAGAAGTCATAAAAATGTACTTACTTCTCAGCAGAAACATTAGCTCCAACTGAATATAACAACGTAAGTTGGTCCTAAAATAACACGGAAACACATATAAATAATGATGATTATGAATGATTATGTACTTATGTGTAAATACAAACCGATCTTCAAATTAAGTGGACTCTGTAACTCACAGCAAAGCAACTGTTTCATGAACACTTTGTTTTGTAAAAGAAAAGTCAATCTTTAAAAAAATGTACATTATACATGGCTTTCTTTCTTTCTCAATGTACACCCAAATCTAAATGTGCAATGTCTATTTATTGCAATTGTTTTCATGTATTTGTCTTTTTTCCATCTTATGTCTTAGGAAAGAACTAAGTTACAAAATCTGTGTCTACTTCATTTATACTTTTTAAAAGTTGTTGGGCTCTCTGACTAATTTTAAGACATCTGTGAATGCATACATCTACTGTACATGGCTATTTCTTAGTTTCCAGAAATTTCAAGTTCTTTTATGACTTCCACTACTACTGTGGAGAGAATTTTAAAATGTACTAATATTGGTAAAAAATTGAATTTCTTAATATAATGAAAATTTAAACTTTAGCCTTGCTCTTACATACCTTAAATGGCAGAAAATAAATATCTCTGGCTTGAAATCGAGAGCGCAGAGGGGGATCTAAAGGATTCCCAGAGTACTTGGGCACGGCAAGCCCAAGGCAATCACTCGGAAATTTTCACTAACCCGGACAATCTTCCAAGCATCCAACTCCTCTTTAGTATGATCCTGTGAAAATAAGAGATGGAAATGCAACACTGTATGTGTGCTGATTACAACTACAAAAGTAAGTGACAGGGATTCAAATGCAAAAGCTGCCAAACCACAGAATTAGGCCCTGGCTATTGAGAGTAACCTATCTGAGAATACTCTCAAACTCAAGCTGTTGAGAAATAGGGAAAAATCAATTTCCTCGCAAACCTTAAATATATAACTATATTTATGGGTGTATGTCTATGAAGACACATTACTAGTAATAACATGTTTTGAGAACTGACTACATAGTGAGCAATTTCTATGGTTCTTCTCAACTTTACAGAATTTCTCATTTAAATAATCCATGAAATTCTCACTGTACTGACTACAAGCCAGATACTTAATTCCTTTATTATGTGAGGAACAAATTTGAGCTCATAGGAGTTCTACAACTTGTTACAGACCTGAGAGGACATAAACAGTGTATGTTTTAGAGTCACAAATTCTACTTGATAAATAAATCCAAGGTCAAGTTATTTTCTATTGGAGCCTCTGTTTTCTTACATATACAGTGGGATCACAATATCACCTACATAACTGAGTGCTATGACAATGAGGTGTGAGAAAGTCCACAGCTTGACATCTGTCAAGCACCATTTCCTTCCTTTGCTATCTAACTTCATCAATGGTTCTTCAAGGTCTTAAGTAGTAAGGCTGATGGTACTTAAAAAGGTTATATAAATGTGTATGTGTGCATTGAGATAAAGATCCATAGCTTTCAGCAGATCTTTAGTGTACACAGCCCACATGGTGGACAGAAAATTTGACCATGACACTGAACACTTTTCCAAGTAGCATTTGTGTCTGATTCTCCCAGTCTGAGCAACCTCCCCCTTCAATGACCCATTTCACAGCTGCAGTTCTCCAAAGACAGCATGCTTCCCCAATAATGCTGCATTTGCAGTAAACAGTCTTCCTACTTTGCACACAAAACACTCAAAATTTGGCAAAACAACTTCTCCATTAAAAGTAGCCTATTTCTGATCCTCTTTCTTTGTGAAAAACCCTTCTATGGTCCTGAACTACATCCTTGCAAGCTGCTTCTGTCATTATAATTAGTGCTTTTACTTCTAATCATATTAGATCAATATCATCTTTAGATGTATCTATGAGAAAACAACTCTACTAAGCAAGGGAAACATCATCTAAAAACTATCGAAGCCAATTAAAAACAAAACAAAACAAAAAAAACCCAGACTGCTAAAGAGTTGCAAGAGGGGTTACAGAGTTGTGAGAACAGGTATCAGAAGCAGCAGCTCCTGTCCTACCAGTTACAGGGCATCACTTTCATCAACTCTTTGGCGTCAACATGTGTTATTATACTTAACATTCTCAGAGCAAGAGCAAGAAGACACAGCAATTTGCTGCATACCTAGGGAAATAAGAGTTTCACACATGTATATTTGCAAAGACAAATATGAGAAAGATTCCAGAGCAATCAGTTAGAGAATTCTGTGTCAGGTGCTGAGAGCTCTGAAGTGGTGTGCTTGAGCTAAATGAACAAAGGATTAAGCCATCTTTTTGTCATTTCTGACACTTCTGAAGAGCTCCTCGTTCTGAAATTGTTGACCTGTTTGTGTATATTTTAATCACAGCATGTACTGTATTGCTATTACATTTACTTATTTGTTCAACAAATAGGCTTTTTTCCATTTTAATATATATATATGTATATATACATATATATATATATGAGAAGGGGTTATACAGGTATGTGATAGTTAATCTTGGGTGTCAACTTGACACACCTGGCATTCACTAAGATCAGCTGAGACCACCCGAAGAGATTATCTGGATCAATACATTTACAATACAAAGACCAGCCCTAGATCTGATTGGAACCTGCTTAGATTTCACCGAACCTCCCAGTAGCAGACTAGATAAAACAGGACACTGGGGAGAAGAGAGACTCTCCAGGAATCCTCCAGCCTTCAGTCATCACCCACTAGCCTAGTGGATGTCTTCCGTGACTTAGCCTGCCTCCAGCTTCAGCCACCAGCCCTGTCACCTCTGCCATGAAAAGAGTGCATCTGCCCTCTAGAACCATAAGATGAATAAATCTCGCTTAAGTTGTTTGACTTTGGGTGTTCTCTCATAGCAGTAGTTAAGAGTAACCGTCACAAGGTATATGAGCATGTGTGCATGTTTGTGGTAGTACATACATGCAGATGAACATTCACATGTATGCATACACATGCAGAGGCCTGAAGTCGATGTCAAGAATCATCCTTGCTCTTCCACCTTATTCTTTTGAGGCTGAGTATCTATCACACCTAGAGCTCATCAACAGGGCTAGCCAGGTTGCTCTGGGAAGTTCCAGTCTCTTCCCTCAGGGCTAGAATCACAAACAAGTGTCACACTCATCTGGAATTTACATGCATTCTGAGGATCCATACTCTGCTCATCTTGCTTGTGTAGCAAACACTTTACCTGATGACCCATATCCCCCATCACAAATCATTTTTAAGCATCTACCAAGTGTCAAGCATTGTTCGGGATTTAGAATAATTTTAATGAAAATAAAATCCCCAGACTTTTAAAAGTGTACTCTTACTCTTTGATGAACTAAAAACATAATGAGTGAACCATATTAGGATGTTAGAAGACAATGAGAAAAAAATAGAAAGCAAGACAAGGTGTTAGAGGAAGAGGCAGATCGCAAATTTAAATAAAGTTAGAACAGATTTGACAATAATACAACATTTAAATAAAGACTTGATGGAGGTGTGGGAGTAAGCCAAGCAGTACCTGGACAGAAAGTTCCAGAGAGTGGAATCCCTGTCAAAGGCTAGCAGGAGGGAGAACACTGACCGAGCAGGAATAAAGAGCTGACGGGGCAGAGAGGAGAACAGAAGTAGCCGAGAAGAGGGAAGCACAGGCCTTGGTCGCACGGGTCACTGCATTCAACTGGAAGGACTTTGTTACTGAGTGAAATAGCAAGACACTGGGGTCAAGGATGGGATTACTCAGTCTGAATCACGCTTCATTTATTTATTTATTTACTTACTATTTATTGATTGATTGATTTTGAGACAGGGACTCATGTAGTTCTGGTCTACGATTCACTATTTAGTTAAGGATGACATTGAACTTGAATCCTCCTGTCTCCACTGCCCAGGTGCTAAGGCAGAAGACATGCGCTGCTTCGCCCGGCTCTGATGTGTGTTCTAAAGTAATCAGGGGACTAATGTGCTGAGAACTGTGGGGGGAAGCAGAGTGTCTCCTGAGATCCAGGCAAAACATGCTGGTACCTTGGACCATGGGGTATCTGGTAAATAACCTTTTCACTTTTGTCAGTCTCTACATTGAGCTCTGAAAGCTTGCTGATGCTAACTGCTGGGCTTCATTCAGCTGGGAAGCCCTCATATTTTGCACTCTTTAAAGTTCATCAGACTCCACAGTTGTTACAAGAAGAGAAGGAAAAAAAGAGAAAAAATGGATAAGAGGAGATCAATTATTAAATTATCAAAGAAAAAATAGAAGCAGTTTGGGAAGACATGGTTTGCAAGTAGAGAAGCTCGTGAAAGTGCACACTCGGGATTTCCTTCAGCAGTCTGCTAAAGTTAAGGGCCATCACACTTGGGAGCCTGAGCACTCACACAAGAGGGCATTACCCACTCTGACAGCAAGGGTAAAGTGGGGAATGGGAGGAAGAATGGAGACTTTGGTCCTCTTACTTGGAGAAGTTTGTCATAGCGCTCAGCTGCCATCAGGAAGCGTCCATCTTCGAGCTGCATCTCCCTGTTCTCCAGCAAGTTGTTCAGTACTGGCAGGACGTTCCTCTCAGCCTTTTCCAAGCCTTCCAAGACGAGTGTTCTGCCTTCTGTAGCGGCACGGACTGCACACTATTTCCAAAGAAAACAAGCAAAATGAGAATACTCAAGTTAGCGGTGTCGGTCTAATTACACCTGCGCTAAAAACTAAACTTGCTTCTGTATTAAACTGAGAATTAGGACAGTTGAATTAAATCTTAATTTTGTTTTCTCTGTCTATCTGATCTTAGGAAAGAGCTTTTTACCTCTTTGGGTTTGTTTATTCATCTGTTAAATGAAGAGACTGGAAGAGATGATCTCTAGGGTTCTTTTCGGCATTACGTTTTGATTATACAACCAATGAAATAGAAAACTAACAGCTACCTATGAACAGGTAACAATTAAACAGGAGAATGGATTCCTCAATTACAAGAGAAACAAAGATAATAATCTGGCCTCTCCATTGCCTGAGCTTCTTAGGTAAATCTGGCTCTGTGGCTCAATGGTAGAGTACTTGCCTAGCATACATGAGGTTCTAAATTTAACCCCCAAATCCCCAGATAGTACACACGTGGCAAACAGAGTCAGGTTCATGTAGCTCACGAAAGACTAGCCTTACCAGTACTCTAAGTATCCCTGTAGGCTGAAGAAAATGAGTAATGTGGAAAATGGGAAGTAAATAATAAGTGACAGAAAACTGCAAAATTGACAGGTCCTGATTATTGACAAAAAGATCTTCTTCAAAATCCTTGAAAAGCAGCTTTCAAAAGGAAAAATCTCATTCACATTTCTCCTGTGCATGCAGGAGTAGACAGAATTAATGACACTAAGTGTATATTACTATTCACTCCTTAAAAACCTTCTTTCTACAAGACATTACATCTGCCAAAATGAAAAGAAAAAAGAAAAAACTAGAGAATTACAAAATCCCACTTTAACCATGTTTTTAAAATTAGGGTTACTAGTAGTAAACTCTTCAATTTCACAAATTATACTTCTGATGGGATGCCTGAGGTGGGCACATAACTTCTATGTATTTTATTGTCCTGCATTCAATGAGAAATGCTCCCTATAGACTCATGTATTTTTGAACATTTGGTCCCCAACTGTTTGGAAAGGTTCTGAACCTTTAGGAGGTCAACCTTGTTGGAGGAATTATATCATTAGGGTTGGGCCTTGAGGTTTGATAACTTAGCCTGACCCCACTTTCTGTTCTCTTGCTCTCTCTCTTTCTCTCTCGCTCTCCCTCCTTCTTTCCCTTCCTCCCTTTCTCTCTCGTTCTCGCTCTCTCCCTCCCCTACCCCAAGATACTTGAGCCTCATAGTCCTACTTTCATGCCTTCTCTGCCATGTGCTTCTCACGGTGACAGACCCTTAGGTTTCTTGAGTAAAGTATTGTACACAGAACCTGAAGAGAATGGAGCACTTGCTAAACTGCATGAGGAAACTCAGATATACTCAAACTGAGCAATACTTTACAAAGTAACTGAATGTGAAGAGAAGGAAGAGGAACTGCACTGGGTACCATGTGGGTAGTAGCAGTTTTTGTTTTTTTAATGATTCAAAACATGGGCATGTTGAATTACTGAAGATGAAGAAACTATGGATGAATACAGGAAAGAGGGTAATTACTATAGGAAAATTAAATAGGTTGCTCCTTGTATTGGAGCAAGCCATCTAAGTTTCAGTAAAAAGATTTATGTATATATAATTTAGTTCAACTCTTAAGAAAATATAGCAAATCTCCCCAATCTTTTTTCTCATTAATTCAATATAAATTATTTATTAATTTTACTAAGTGTTAATAAAAATGAATGTTTTACAGTACAACTGGGTCTAAGAATAAGGGTATAAAAAAAGGATTACAAGCTTTAAACAATGATGGACGTTTAGGGAAGATAAGGAAAATATGGACCTGCACAGGCTCACCAAAAGATTTTTGTTCTTTCCCATGTGTCCTTTGGATGAATAGTTGTAAGTTCAGAGCATCTATTCATTAAAAATTTTCAATGTACACCTCAATGACACAAGCACAGCCATGTTCACTGCAGCACTATTTACAATAGCAAAGTCATGGAATCAATCCAAATGCCCAACAGTTGACAAGTGGATAAGGAAAATGTGGTACATTTATACAATGGAGTACTACTCAGCCATCAAAAAAGATGAATTAATGAAATTTGCTGGGAAATGGATGGAATTAGGAAAAAAATTATATTGAGTGAAGTATCCCAGACACAGAAAATTAAGTACTGTATGTACTCCCTAATAGGTGGATCCTAGTACCAAACCCACTTAGTGACATACTCAAAGATAAATCTCTGTAATACCTACAGTAATTGCAAAGATTATAAACAGGAGGAAAAGGGAAGGAGGGGTCCTCCAGAAATAAGGAGACAGGGGAATCACGCTACAGTAGAGAAAATAGGTCACCATCAAGTACTGCAAGTAAATAGCAAGACATCTAGTTAAGCTCACTCACTTTCCTTCCTGGTTACTTGCAACTGATGAGGTTTGATCTCACTAGTCAAAGGAGGGTATAGAGTCTGGCAGATGGATGGTAACCATCTTGCAAATGGGACACTGACCCGACACCCCCCCCACTACTGTCTCCTACTCCTATTCCATCTACTTTTGAATCTACTCTTATAGTAAGATTCCATTTAAACAGCCTTTTATCTCTGGTTAGGAGGTGACCTCCAATACCAATCAGGATGGAGGCAAGGGTGGTGCAGGAACAGAAAAACTGAAAACAACAACAAACTATAATTCAGAACATCAGAGATTCTACATTAATCACTTGGAACCAGATCAGCCAAATCTCTCCCCATCCTAAAGCTCAGAGAAATTTGCGGAAGAGGGGGTAGTATGATTGTAAAGATGGGGAGGAGCAACGATACACATGATACTCCACACAAGTTAGGGCCACAGTAGCCATAATCGGACTCTGCATGGCCTGTGCAATGGCTGACATGTCAATGACCCCCCAAAGTCTAGCATGGATCACAGATACTAGGATCCTTAGAGGCAAGAGATTAACAGTCACAATAGTGTTCCCATACTAAAGGGGAGCCCAAGAAAAGGCTCTGGGCAATGCCATTTGCAGAGAACACAATAACTTTTAAAAAGCAACTGAATAGAGCAAACAGTTCATTAAGTTCTCCAACATATCAGTGATGTATTGCACCATATGGAAGTTTTAACTTAGAAAAAATTGTTCCAAACTTTGCACCTGATGGCCATGGCCTTGTCCTACCTGTAGTGATGCCCTTTGCCCTGTGAGCTCACTGCCCAGAGAGAAGGCCTAGGCTGAACTTCCCCATTCTCCCACGCACTCATTCATCTCGAGCAGGATTTGTGGGTCTTCAAAGAGGTTTATCCTCTAGGGTATGCTCACAGCAGGCCACTAGCACTTATGAAATGAAGCTGTCTAGCTAAAAGACGCTGTATAGAAGCTTGAAGAGAAGTTTCAGCATGAAAGATGATAGTCATCTATGCCTGCCTATGTGTATTGAGAGAACAGAACAAGCTTATGAGCCCATGTAGTTGTAGTAAATTATACTACAAACTTTCTCTCAAAATGTTTAAGTAAAATGAAAGAACAGTACACATATAATTTACATATGGAATGACTGGCTATGATGGATTATCAAAGTAGTAAAAAGATCAGATAACCTTTTAAGATTCCTGTCCATCGTCCATGGTGGTTTGCAAATTCGTCCGTGGTTCTACACAGACACACAGACACACACACAGACACACACACACACACACACACACACACGCACGCACGCACATACACACGCATATGCACATAGTTGAATAAATAATAATAAAAAAATTTAAAAAATATTAAAAAAAAAAGATTCCTGTCCATCAAGCCACAGAACTCAAAGATCTAATTTCTTCAAATAAAAATCAAAAAGAAATATAGTGTGATCCTTCCAACCCAGCCATCTCACGTCTTAGTTTTAAACATGAGGGATTTGGGGGTAAATGTAGGTGCATGACCTAAAATGAAAAAACTACCTAAGTCCTTGTTCTAGATCTGCTTCCAATTTGATAGAAGGCCTCAGGCAAACAATTAATCTAGATGTCTGTGTCCTCATTTACTAATGGGAATATCCTCAATAGGTATCTAGAACATAATAATTGAAAAAAAATCAAAGCAATACTAGAAAATGATAAGGCTATTTAATTTTTTTAAATGTAAACTTTTACTAATACAGCCATTATTTAGTGAAAACAAATTCCAGGGAGCTTCATTTTTACTCAAAAGAATTACAAGCATAAAAGTACTTGAGGAAACTAAAGAAAAATTTTTAAAAATTGTATTTTTTAATGTCAGAATAGAAAGGCTGATTTTTTGTTTGCTGCTATAGTCTGAATGTATCCTTCAAAGATCACATGCTGAAAACTTAATCCCCAGCGTAACGTTCAAAAGATGGTGAGGTTATGGGGATCCCGAGAGTGTGACTTCCTCATAAACTGGTGACTACGGCCTGTCCCCTCTTTCTTGCGTGCCTCTTCCTCTCTCCTCATTTCTGCCCTCTGCAGCCCCCCATGTTCTTTTCCCCTTGAATTCTTCTGCCATAGGTTGAACCTGCAAAAAAGCCTCCCTCAGAGATCGGACCCCCAGCTAGGATTTCCCAGATTCTAAAACTATAAGCCACATAAATTTCTGGTCCTTCTATATAATCCAGTCTGTGGCATTCTCCTATAGTAACATAAAACTATGATAGTCACCCTACCATTCACTTTCTATAACTGATTTAACTTAGGTTACCTCTTTGAGCCTTCACCTTTTTCTAACAGTGTTAAAGATTAAATGAGGTAGGGCTGGAGAGGTGGCTCAGGGGTTAAGCCTCCGCCTTGCAGGCGGAAGGTCCTGAGTTCGGATCCCAGATCCCACGTATAGACGCCAGGCGGAAGCGGGGGCGGCCTGTGCTTCTGGTCCTGGTAGGGCGGAGCCTGTGAATCCCGGGGCAGAAGGAGGTAGAGGCATCCATGGTGGTTTGCGAGTTCGTCCGTGGTTCTACACACACATACATACACACACACACACAGACATACACATGCGCGCGCACATACACATGCACATGCGCACAGTTGAATAAATAATAATAAGAATAATAAATAAAAATAAAAAATTTTAAAAAAGATTAAATGAGGTAAATTGGCACATGGTTAGTAGGGTTAGCTGTGAAGAAACAATCAACAGAATGCTATTCGGCCACTAAAAAGAAAGAAGAATGGATTTCTATATTTAAAAACTAGGGATAGAACTAAAATCATTGGATTAAATGAGATAAGTCCCAGGCTGAGGGGAATAGAGAGAATAGGACAGTGAGAGGGAGGTTGTGGGTGCTAAGCTAATTGACCTATTTTTACAAATAAGAGGCATATTTCATTTTGCCTCAATTATAACATCTAGCCCAAATAAAACTGTGAACACATAATTATAAGGCACTGACATTACGTTATAGCTTTCATTTATACAGAAATCAAAAATCAAGCTTACTTTCCTTTTGAAAATTAGCTGTTGTTATTATGAACAGAATTTTTCCTGGTGTTCATTTAAGTTGTCAGCATCTCTGCAATTTTAGAGGAGCAGTATGATACAGTAGAAAAAACTCAAGTCTTTGCAAATGCACAGAGCCTGGTTCAGATCAAATGCTACTATTTATCAGCTGCACGACCATGGGTATGTAGGTCTATTATCTGTATGATGGGGACATCATTCTCTACTGTATGGATGTTTTGAAGACTTAAACACAGTGACATTAGAATGACAGTAATACAATTAGGCTGCCAAGTTTGAACTTTGCCTCAGAAACCAGAATAAACACAGAAAGATCTCTGATTGTGGGAATTAGAACACAGCAATATAATTTAAAATCAGCTGATGCAAAAGGCAGAATTTAGCCAGTTTTTATAACCTTGTTTCTTTTTTCAATCAATATAAATTTATTTGTGTGCGTGCGTGTGCACACGTGCATCCAGAGACCAGAGGACAATTTTCTAGAGTTGGTTCTTTTGTTTACTTTGTGGGATTTAGGGACTGAACTCAGGCCATCAAGCTTTCATGGCAAGTACTTCTACCCACCAAGCTATCTCACAAGCCCTATAATTCTGTTTTAATATGGAGATGTTTTCCAAATTGCAAATACTGCACTCAGTTTATCGAGCTATTTTTGATGATATGCTGACATTATTTTTTAAGTGTCAGTAGGGTTATTTTCCCCTTAAGAATGAAAATAAAGAAAAACCTAAAACAGAAGATAATACACTAAATTATGTAAAGTTTTACGTGTACGGTTACACTGACTACATCCCTAACTTTGCCTCATTTTTCCCCAGTAGGCACAGAGTACTCTGCTTACCATTATTTATTTCATTGACCTCTTAAAGTATTATTTTCAATTATAGTTTTCAATTCGCATATGTGTATGCACAAGACATGTAGCATTCATGAATGTGTCTATTGGCTGGTATGCCCACATGCAAAGTCCAGAGGACATCGGATGGCCTGCTCTCTTTCTTCCTTTGCCAGGGTCTCTCACTACAGCTGGAGCAAGCTGGCAGCCAGAGCTCCTTCTGACCACGCCGCCACGGCGGTGGACATACAGGCTTGCACTACACTGAGCTTCTTCATGGTGCCATAATTTGAACTCAGATCCTCATACTTGTACAGCAAGAACTCTTACCACTAAGCAGTTCCCCAATCTTTCAATGATTGCTTTCTGATCTCAAGCATGCTATTAAAAAAAAAAAATCCCTAAACTTTTTTGTGAATGTATTTGGAAGAAAAAAATGCTAGAAATATATATGTTGTGTCCAACATGGTCTTTGTTTTAGATAGACAGCATCAAACTGTCTTTAAACATTGCAGCAAATACACATGACCTTTTGCTTTAACAACAGTGTCAAATTCTCTTTTAAAAGTGCATCTATTTCTCCATCCCTTGTTCCTTACCAACAATGCACATTCTTTAAAGCTAGCCAAGGTCAGTTAGGAAAATTTCAAGTACATAAATTAAATACTTTCAAGAACTATAGATTTTTGAAGGTGAATATCTTAAGTGATGATTGCCAATGTACATAAGTGCTTTATTTCTTTATGTTTACTTAGTTACTTATCTTTATATTCCTGTAGAGCTGCATACATGCATCCAATGAATGTAAGTTATTTTACCCCTTATTGCCCAACCCCATTCCCCTCCTTCTTACTGTACAAACCTTTTTCTTCCCTAACAGTCTCCCTCCTGAGCTTATTGCTTGTAAACAAGAAAGACAAGTAAATTCCTATAATTTATTGGGTATGCTTAGATTTTTTTTCTGTATAAAATAATTATTTTAGGTCTCCATCCTGCTTTCTATGAGTTATTTAAAAGAATAAAATTTAATAGTTTAGGCAATGTATTTGAATAAAAAATAATATGTTCCTTTTAAAAGTCATAATATGGAATAATATTTATAACTTATGTACATTGGCAATCAGCACTTAAGATATTCACCTTCAAAAATCTAGAGTTCCTGGAAGTATTTAATTTATGCACTTGAAATTTTCCTAACTGAACTTTAGATTAAAAATACATAATATGCTACAAAATTTCTTATATTGCTTTAACACTTTTTTTGTAAAAATGAAATTTCTAAAGCAAGTGGTAGGAAGTAATTAAAAATTAAGAAACATTGATCTTCAGCTGCCACATGGAACCACGCATTTCATCAAAGGTTTCTCGGTTTCTCCTTAGAGCTAAACCAAGACATTTCTAAGAACAGGAAACTCGAAACTCAAAACTCAGTCTGTTCAGAGAGAACACAAAACATCTTTCTCTGGCTGATACATGAGCTATGCCGCTTCTACTTTAAAATTCAATTCCACACAGTCCTGGAGTAGTTATGCTAGCCTCAGCAGAAGGGTCAGAGCTTACCTGGTCAATGTAAAAAGCAGTGCCTGCGCGGATCTCCCGTCGCTGTTTCAAGTCCGTTTCCGTGGTGTCCCTTGACAGCGCGATGTATTCCACCTCTCGCTTGGTGAGCTCCTGTAAAGCGCAGAGCAGAGTTACACAAAACAAATGGCGCAAGTCACTGGAAACGCTACTGCCCTGGAGAAAAGCAGTATGCGTGAGATCATGTATTAAAATTCTCTGGGTCTTGGCCTTGAGAAAAATAAAACAAATTGGATATGCACATATAAACAAACACACACATATTCTTAGGGCTTTATCTCTGCAGTAGTCAATCCTACCACTTTAAGCAAAATTAGATGTTGCTAAGTTTCAATTTATCCTGTAGAATATTGCTGGGAAATATCCCTATTTGGCTTTTCCAAAAACCATAGCAAATTTCCGTAATATTAACCTTTCTTTTTTTTTTTAAGGATTAAGACAAATTTTATTAGCGGAGAGAGGAACGGAATTCACAGACACGGATTCCACAAAGGGCCAGAGAGCCGTCTGATGGTTGCATTCCTGTGTCCAGGGGTTGAAGCGGGACCGCAGCATAAGAGGATTAGAGGAGAGAAAGCAAAGCAAAGAACCTGCAGACTCCAGACAAAAAGTCCCATGAGGGACAAGGAAGCCTGAAGGATCCCGTAGTCTCCACACAAGGACTCCCATAAGGAAGGGGCAAGGGAGCCAAAAGGAGCTCACGGATTTCAGACAAGGATCTACAAGGAGCAAGAAAGCCCATAGTAACCTTTCTTTAAAAGTTTTATTTCAATTTTTTCCAATGACCAATGTTTACAAATTGCATACAATTGTTAGAAACTTCACTACCAAGTATAAAAATTAAATAGAGATCAATAGTCATCAAAAGAGAGATACATGTGTAACTAAAGGAGATGGAAAGAGAGAAAAAGGAAGAGAAAAGAAGGAAGAGGAGGAAAGCAAAAGAAGGGAAAAGAGAAAAAAGTAATTTCATTTCCTTAGTAGGACAAGTAATCTGAGGGGTAAAAGACAAATACCCAGACAGCGTGTTCTGCAGTGCTGTATCTTCAAGATTCTATGGAAAGGAAGCGAAGGTTTAAAGTAGAGCACACATACAGTGGTGAGTATGTGCTCATGTCAATGTTTTCCTGAGTAGAAATGAGTTACGTGTGAGAGCCAAGTGTGGAGTAAACTAGCAGTTTCCTGTGTTAGCAGATACCCCATTTCTGTTTCCAGATCACATCACATGTATCTTCACATTTGCTTGTTTAGCTGAATGTGACCTCCCGCCTGAAAACCCTGCCATCCACAGCCACGTGTGCCTCTGACTGTTAAACTTTACCACAACTAAAGCTCTAACCGCCACACTGGGGACCATGCCTATTATCCTCGGTCTTCACAGCCTGCTTGGCCTTCTCCTTCATGAGCCATGGCAAGCTCCCACTCCATGTCTGCAGTTCTGCGAGTTCTTTTCTTTCCTTTCACTCCTCTAATCCTCTTACTCTGCTCTCCCGCTTCAATCCCAGGACACAAGAACACAACATTTTGGAGCAGGCATCAGCCGCTCTCTTGCCCTTCACAGAATCCGTTCTTCTCTCCCCTAATAAAATCTGCCCCCTGCTTCAGGGCAAAGGACAAAGCTCACACTCAGCAGAAGATAGTAATTGCCATCTGAGTTGTTTTTCAAACAATCAAACATTCCATTTTTTCATATAATTAAATATCAAATACAACTATCAAATAGCATCTACTTAATTTCTATTTAGCTAGGCACTCTTGTCCCAAATTTCTACCTTTAAGACATTGTCAACTCTGGATATGACTAAGTGAAGGTTTTTTTACATCTGGGGGGTCAGAGAGCATGGGGGGGGCCGCAGTGCTCACTGCACCCTGCAAGGGGACTTGGGCTATACTGAGTTTTCCTATAGGTGTTTACCCAGTCAATTGCTGCCTCAACTCTGGTACACAACTTAAGTCTGGTTGTGGCTGCTGCCATGTAGCTTTTGTTTTCCATTTTTATTTCAGTGTATGTGTGTGTGTGTGTGTGTGTGCACCATGTACATGATGTGTGTTTGTATCGTGCATGATGTGTGTGCGTGTATGCATGCCATCACATGGACAACTTTGGGGACTTAGTTGTCTCTTTCTATATTAAACTCTGTGTTTAAACTCAGGTCATCAAGCAAGCACCTTTACATTCTGAGCCATCTCACTGACCCAAGGTGGTTGTTTCTATAGCCACAGACAATATATTTGTACACTTATGGTGCATTTTTTGGGTGAAGTCCTTCTGATCTCCTAGACCCTCTCATTCCACAACTCTAACATAAACTCTATAGCCTTGCCAGAAACAAAACCTCAATGATCTTTGAAATGTGCAAGACAAAGAGTACACATATGCAAATAACAGCAACTGTTCCTAGTAGCTAGTCTCATTCTTAAATAAAATACTTTTGCATCGTGTTAACTAGGGAAAAGGCTACAGTGGCATGTTACACCTCACAGAATGATTCCAGGGATAAATAAAAAATTCGAAAGTTACGGATTAGTGGGAGTTAAGCTTCTGATTTTCCCATTTCATGTCTATTGTTCCTGTTTCATATGCCTTTTGAAGTTATAAAGTAAATTTTACCACTGAGATAAAAAGAGTCTAAAAAATAGGCTGCCATAGCATAAAAATCAATTCTTCAATGACAAATGATACAAGAAAGTTTTAAACAAGGGCTTTCTCTTCATCTTAAAAAGTTATCTTTTCAGGGCTGGAGAGATGGCTCAGGAGTTAAGACTCTGCCTCTGCAAGCAGAAGGTCCTGAGTTTGGATCCCAGGTCCCACGTAAAAACACCAGGCAGAAATGGGCTTGCATTTCCAGCTCTGGTGGGTGGACCTTGGGAAATAGCAGAACAAAGCAAGAAAGAGGTAGAAGCAACCAGGATGATTCTGGAAGTCACTCTTGGTCCTGGTCCTCCACAGGAAGACACAGTGCCCTCTGATACACACACACACACACACACACACACACACACACAAATAAATAAAAGTTATCTTCAGAATGCAGCTTTATCTTAACACCAGTCTTGCTTGAACCAGTAAAGCAATATACATTTATTCTTAAAAAAAGGTAGAGAAGTTTTGGAAACCTTCTAACCTGCATTAGATCTGAACATTTCAATTAGCCTAATGACAGTTTTTGAAGGACTGGCAATATTTACGAGATTAACACGTCCGAAAAGCAAAACTATATGGGATTTTAAGTCTAGCTCAATCGTTTCTGGTAAAAAGATCCAGTAGGTTATTCAATTTTTGTTAACTTCTGTTCAACTATTTAAAGAAAAATGAGCATGACATGAAAATGCCTTCTACAACTTAGGCTCTCTCTAGAAACCACATGACTTCAAAAAGTCATGTAACTGCCTAGTTTTTAAAAATATAAACCTGAGAAACATTCACCAAGGCTGGAGAGATGGTTCAGGGGTTAAGCTTCTGCCTTGAAAGCAGAGGCCCTGAGTATAGATCCCAGATTCCAAATAAAAATGCTAGGCAGAAATGCCAGGCAGAAATGGCGGTGGCCTATACGTCCAGCCTGGTAAGGTGGAGCCTGGGAAACTCCAGAGCAAAGCAAAGCGGAGATAAGCACTATCCAGGGTGATTCCCAAAGTCATCCTTGGGCCTCCACAGGTATACACAGTACTCTCTGATTCACACACGTACACACACACAAAGAAGCACATACACACAAGAAAAATTAAAAGAAAAGAAATATTCATTAAGTAATACAAAAGTAAGAGGTGGTGTTTGTTTTTGTAATTTCAGAGTTGTCTGATATATGTCAGGATATATATACTTCTCTACTACTAAAAGTGGAGGGTTTTCTAGTTATAGCAAAAAGTCTGCTGAAGTTATGAATAGTAAACATGCCTATGTTTCCCTAATAACTTTTGCCATTCCTTTATAAGCATATCCTAACTTGATAATAGTGTTTAGTTCAAAGAGTGGGCAATTTTGATACTCTAATAAAAGTATTAAACTTCACTCATTTTGTCACATAACTTATCAAAGAACCTCAAAAATTGACAAGAATTGATCACTTACCAAGTACTGCATAGCAATAGAGCGTCGAAGAGGCCCAGGAGGTCCTATTAGGAATACATCTTGCCCCAAGAGGTCCTTCTGCATTATCCATCTTAGATGCTGGACTACCGACTGAGCCAGAGAGTCTGAAACTTTAAAGAAAAAAAAGGTTACTTAACATACTGAACCCTTAAAATATATAAAGCTGAATGAAAAAAGTCACAAAATAATCACACGTGTGTGTTAATACAGCTCAGTAAACTAGAAAATGAGTTCTTAAGAACTCATATATTAATTATATATTTATATTAAGAACTCATATTGTCATGGTTTGAAATGTGTCCCCCACAATCTCATGTGTTTGGCAAGGTCATGGCACCTTGAGAGGTGGAGCCTTGCTGGAGGAAGGCAGTCACAAGGGGTGGGCCTTGAGATGGATTAGTCCCACCCTACCTCCAGGAGAAGTCTGCCTTTGCTGCAAGCAGTTTGCAGCTCTCAGCTTCCAAGATGTCTGCGGTGACTTAGCCTCCTCCAGCTTTGGCCAACCAGCCATGCCACCTCTGTTTTGAGAGACCTCCCCTCTGGAACCGTAAGCTGAATAAACCTCCCTTTCTCCCTTAAGTTGATTGACTTTGGATGTTCTCTCACAGCAAAAGTTAAGAGTAACTGTTACACACACTCACACACACATATATATGAGTGCTCAAAAAAAAAAAAAAGCAAGGAAATGACATATTTGGGACAAAAAAAAAAAAGAATAGGGGTGGGCACAGAATCAGAGCCTTGTGATAGTTTCAATAGTACTAGAAATAGAGCTGGGGAGATGGCTCAGGAGTGAAAGATTTTTGTCTCTGAAGAAAAGAACCTGAGTTCCGGTCTGCAGATCCCACATAAAAATGTCAGGTGGATATGGTAGTGATCTGTAATTGCAATCCTGGAAGACAGAGTCTGGGAAGCCCCAGAACAAACCAACGAGGAGGTAGAGCACACTTTTGTACACACACACACAAACACATACACATAAAACACATATGCAAAAATAAAATAATACTGGAAATAGTTCTAGTCCTTAAACTGATTGTGGGTTTCAGTGTTTGTTATACTATATTGCACAAAGAGAGGGCAAGATAAAGATCTCTTTCATGTATTAGAAACTCCATCAAGTTCTTACAATTTTGTTAATTCTCATGTTCTTACAATTTTGTTAAATCACCAAGAGGTCACGAAAGAATTAAAAGATCCAAATAAAAATTGCCTAGGACTAACGGTATACCATACACACACACACACACACACACACACACACACAAAAGAACAAACAGAGCACAATAGTGCTCACCCCTAAAGAAAGCTAACGTGGAATCATTGCATAAGACTGATTTCTATATTTTTTGATCTTGGTGGGAAGAGCAAGGAAAAGGTGGGCAAACCAGCTGGTTTGATGGCACAGAAGTCACTCTAATGCGTGTTATTATCTCCCCCAATGCGCCTGTCTGAGAAGCTAAGGCAGGTGCTTGGCTTCTCTTTGCTTCTGAATCCTCTGACACACGCATCAAGCCAAAGCACGTTACGCCCACGAGGGCACAACCTATCTCTTGATGTAGGGCTTCAGAAAAATTCTCAGGTATTACAATAGCTTCAAGATTCTGAAAGGACACACTACATAAACAAATATACAATGCAATTGTGGCCTTAAAATTTGATATTGACAGGAGAAACCCTTGGGATGGAAAAGAAAGTCCTCAGGGAGCAGGGCAGTAACCTGACTGAAGACACTCCTGCCGAGAGTGCAGCTCACTGGCGGAGTGCTCATGGCCCCACACCCAAGCAAAAAACATGGCATGATCCTGGTGTTAGGCCTGGGATCCCAAAACTTGGGAGAGAGAAGAAAGGAAGATTAGGAGTGCAAGGATGTCTCAGCTTCACAGAAAGTTCAAGGCCAGTCTGAGCTATGTGAGACCCTGTCTTAAAGAAATAAAGTAAAAACAAAAAGCAAAAAGAAAACACTGCTCTAAGGCCCACACTTTCAAGGGTGCTATCCAGTAGTCTATGTTAGGACATAATCTACCTGCGCCTGGAGAGTTGACCACATCTAAAACTATCAGGTGTCCTTTTAAACTATTTTCTTTCCTATTCCAAGCCTAAATCTGTCTTTGTAATGAACAGTCTGTCCTTTCTTATTTCAATCCAAGTCAGTCCCCCTGCTGTTCAAGGACCAAATGAAGACTAGAAGACCCCCAGCTGTGCATGGTGGAGCATCCGTATGAGTCCAGCACCTGGAAGGAAGTAGTAGCAGGAGGACCAGGAGTTCTGATCATCCTCAGGACATAACAAGCTTGAGGCTAGCCTGGGTTCATGAAGACCCATCACAAAAACACAAGAACAACAACAAAACCAAGCCCTGTATCTGTATCACCCTCTAAAAAGTTCAGGGACTGGAAGAAAGAGCAGAAAGAATTGAAGAGCTGGAAGAAGGGGTGAATGTTGTGTAACATGGTCATGGGACAAGAGGCAACCTTTGTACTCTTGAACTCACAGGGGCTCTGGTGATATCACCTACATAAGGCCTGCCCACAGGGCTTGTCAACAATAGGCTAGGAATGAGGGAGGAGCTAATGAGGCCCCACTCCCTTCCTGATGATCTCTAATCCCCTAAGGGTTGGTTGCTGGGGAGGGAAAGACATTTTCTTCAGTGTAGCCATTGGCAAATTGCCCATGCTCTTGGAAATAAATGCTCACCCATGCACCTGTAAGCATCCCTAATTATTCATCAGGGACACACACACACACATACACACACACACACACACACACAAGCACATGTGCGCGCACACGCACACACAAAAACCTGACGAAGTGGGGATGGTTGGAAAGAGGAAGGGGATCAGTGGGAGGGATACAAAAGAAAGTAATGTGGGTGGAAGGAATAGAATGAATACGCTGAAATGCATTATATACATATAAGGCAAGGTAAAAAAGAAGTCCTACCTAACTTCTTTACCAGTAAAACAGTAGATTCTACTAGAACAACTTTTTTTTGTTACTCTAACGTTAAGCACAGAATTATAGATATTAGATGTCTGGATTTTCTTCACATTTTCACAGATGTCAGCTTCATTTGTTTACAAGCCTTTCTTATACACTCCAACACTTTCGTGTCATTCCTTTGCATTAAATTCTGGCAGTGTGCCTGACCTTCCATTACCTGGACTATTTAAAAATGTAAGATTTTCAAATTTCTCAAAGATAAAGCCAAGTTGGTCTCTTTGGCTACCCAACCTCCTTTATATTATTTATAACTACTGGTAAGTTATAAATTTTCATGATTACAGGGTCTCAAACTTGTTCTATACAGTCCCAATCCATTTTAAATGTCTTGACCTTGGAACACTATTCATTTTAAGGGCTTTTTAAAATGTAAAGTAACTAATCAATATGAGATTTGCCCATCACAAGCTGTCAGATTAAGAAAGTGCTGAAGTTCGAATGATTTATATTTTTTAAGTAAACTGGAGCAGAATCAAAGTTCTGTCTATAATAAGTGATGTACACACCAATGCTCACCAATGCTTAAGTAAGGGAGAAAGGCAAGGAGTTATTTAAAGCTAGAGCCCTGAAAGTTGTGCACAACTGTGAATACTATGGTGGTGTTTCTACCTCCACATGATGCTCGTGAGTGTTGAGAAGTATCTGACAATGCTCAGCAGTGTCTTCCTTTATGCCTACCATTCAATAGTGATTCTCAACCAGTGGACGGTATTGCTATTGCCTTACTGGCCAAAAAGCATTTGAAAATGCTTAAGCTGTTGGGGAATAAGGCATAATTTGGTATACTACTGACAGTGATGCTAACTGCAGTATTCAAGACAATCTCACTCTATCCAACAGATTGATGGTACTATCACTAAGAAATGTTATATGAATATTTTATTTTTTTCAAGGTATTTTTGGTTGAATACTATCAATAAGTTCTATCTCATTAGTCACAATCCATCCCAGAGAAATCATTGCGGAAGGTCTCCCCTACCGCCTACGAGATGAAACTGTTGGGGAAGCAAGTAAATAGCAAATGTGCTTTCCCTTGGAACGTCACACTACCTGGGACCATCACCACTACATCTCAGCTCTTAGATGCCTTTAATTACTCGACAGTACATTGTCACAAAGCCCACTTCCCTACTTCTATCTCCTTCCAATAATAGCACTAATAACAGTACCAATGGACACAGTGGCTCCCCAACACTTGGAAGACTGAGACAGAGGATGCCAAGAATTCAAGGCCAGACTGGACAACATAGTTGATTCCATGCCAATCTGAGATGTACTAGGAGACCCCATGTCAAAATAAAGTAATGGCTACAATATAGTGTGATCCTATCAGCCATCAAGTGAAAACAAAAATAATTTTCCTTTTTTTACTATATTAAAGCAGACAAGAGTATATTAGCACAAAAGACTCAAACCACATTGTCTAGGTTAAAAATCTGAATTTTTAACACTGATAATTAGCTGTGTGATCTTAATCAAGTTATTTAAGTTCCTTACCCTCAGTTTCCCTATCTACTTATAAGATATAATAATTGTACTTATAGAGTCATGAGACTTAAATGAAGAATATAGAACAAAAAAATTAAAAAAAGAATGTAGTACAAAAATCTAGTAATAGTTAAGTACTAATTATTCCCATTTGGAAATAAATGGTATTTTGCCTCAGGTTGGTAAGTCTACGACAAAATTAGACTTAAGTCACTGGAGCCCAAAGCCTACATTCCAGGAATTATATCCTATGGGCCTATCTTAGTTCTTTTCCTGGTGATATGACAAAATACTCTGATACTCTGACAAGAGCAGCTTTAAAAAAGAAGGGTTTCTTCTGGCTCACAGTTCAAGGTACAGATCAAGGTAGCAAGAGCCTAAAGCAGCAAGTCACATCACATTCTCTATCAAAGTTAGAAACCGATGAATGAATGTATTGTGCATCATGAGATGGACATGAGTATATGCTGACCAGGGACAGGGCATTGTGGTTTGAATGTGAAATTTCCCAAATTGGCTCATTCAAACATTTGGTCCTAAGTTTGTGGTGCTGCTTAAAAAGGTTGTGAGGTGGGGCTGGAGAGGTAACTCAGGGGTTAATCCTCTGCCTTGCAGACAGAAGGTCCTGAGTTCGGATCCTAGATCCCAGGTATAGATGCTGGGCAGAAGTGGGGGCGGCCTGTGTTTCTGGTCCTGGTAGGGCGGAGCCTGTGAATCCTGGGGCAGAGTAAACAAGGAGGAGGTGGAGGCGGTATATGGTGGTTCCCGAATTCGTCCATGGTTCTACACACACATACATACACACACACACACACACACACACACACACACACACACACGCACGCACGCACAATTGAATAAATTTAAAAAAAAAAAAAAGGTTGTAAGGCCTTAGCTCCCCAGAGGAGCTGCAATGTGCTGCCACCTGCTTCTACCACCATGCCTTCCCATCTGCTGCCATCTCTTCCCACCATGACAGATGAACTCCCCTAGAACTGGAATCAAAATAAACCCTTTTCCCTTAAGTTGATTTGTCAGGATATTTTAGCATAGCAACAGGAAAAGTAACTAAAGCAAGGCCCCTCCAAATTTTTTTGACAGTCATCTACCCTCAGGTTCAAGACTCTCTCTGTATAGACCCCACGGAGCTACATTAAATTTAACAGACTTGCTGTTGTGGCCATTAATCCAAGATCTTTTATTTTTAGTGACATTATGTTTTATTCTTTCTATCAAAATTTCAAAGTTATTTTGATATGTACACTCTGCTATCTGAGGACCCACTTGTCCATAGAAATTCTACTTTCCTTATTCATATTTTTAGTACAGTGTCTTTTAAAAAGCACTTCCGTATTTAATTGGCCAGGAAATTGCATTATACTGTTGAAAGAAAGCTTTATGTAGTGCTATGTGGTGCCTGTGGTGAGTTTTACATTAATGCTTCAAAAAAGGAGTATTTTTAGGAAGGCCTCAAGAAAACATGAGTCATACTTAAAAGCATGCCAGAAATAGAAGCAAGATTTAAGGCTGTACATTACGAACATCTGCAAAACAAACTGCCAAGCTGTCATGGATAACCTAATATAAACACAGCCCAGCACATGAGAGAAATCTTCAGCTTTGACTGCAGACCGGAGACAGAGCTACCTTCCAGAAATCCATTAATGAGAAAGTAGTGTCCAAATAATGTCAAAGAACTTGATCATATATTTTATATTTCCTTTTCTAGGCAAAAATAAAACATTTGATCCATGTAAAGTAAAATTCATGCCTAAATTCTTAGTCAATATTTTTTTCAAAAAAAATTTTTGCTATTTTTACTGACATAATCAAACACTTCAAAATAATTTTATTAGGGCTTTCTGAATTACAGTTTTATTCCCTTATAGATTCTAATTTTGTTAAATAGGTAAAAGTTAAAATTTAAATTCCAGGGCTGAGAGATGGCGAGTAGATAAAGTACTTGCAACATAAGCATGAGATCAGAGTTCGGATCTCCCAGAATCTGCACAAAAGCCCAGTGGGCATGGCAGCCAGACTATGATCTCAGCATGCAGGAAAAAGCAACAGGGAACCCCCAGAGCAACCTGGCTAGGCAGACTAGCTAAACAGAGAGCACAGGAAGAGAGTCTGCTTCAGTGTACAAAAGGAGAATGATCCAGGAAGACACTGGACATCAACTCTGGGCTTCACCATGCACACAAATAAATGCGCCTACACACATAAGCACCTACACATAGGAAAACGTGCACACACACGTACCAATACCACACACGCATACACAAAAATATTTAAATTCCAGAAAAACAAGCATCACTTACATTCCCTTATAACACACCCTTGAAAACTACTGATGCTGTTCATCGCTGATATAAAATAGAAGAACAAGCATTTGAAGCTCAACAAATGTAGCTGTGGTCTTTCACCCTGTCTTTTATCAGTCCCTTGAATGAGCACTTTGACTGTTCAGGGTCTAAGTCTCCTCATTTCCAAAAGAAAGTTAATAACATTTGTCAAGTACAGTGAGAATCATGAGAATTAAAGCTACTAAAGTACCTTGTCAGTCCCTTGGTCAGTGAAAATCAGATGCAGAAGACATCCGCACCCACAAATTTCTCACTATATATTTCCTTTTTTATTTGTCCTATCAATATTTTCCCTACCATGTAAGGGGAAAGATCTCAGGAAGCCACAACCGTCCCTGAGAGACTGGCAAGGGTTGATCCTGACGAGCAGTGAAGGGAGGATGTTTTCCTCAGTGGTCTGCCCACTGCTGAATGACTCGTGCTCCAGCCAGCGCTCAGGCACACGTCATCTAAGGCAGACCAGTTGAAATTCAGTGCGTAAAAAGTGCGAAAAGACATGAAAATAGGAGGGAGACTGACTGGGAAGAAGAAAGGTTGTAAGAGAAAAGGAGGAGGAACGGGCTTGAGGAGTAAGGTGTGAAAATACCATAAACTCACTGTATTCATGTATAAAACTCTGAAAGAATAAAAACCCTGAAAAAAAAAAATAAAGCTGGCCAGTGGGACTACGACCTGCTATCCTAGCGCTTGGGAGTGACAGGGATCCCTGCAATAATGCAGTTAGCTAATCTACTCAACAGGTAAACTCAGTGTTAGACTGAGAGACACACAATAAATATTATAGCATAAAATACCCAGGAAAGCCAAAAGGGTTCTGAGGAAGAAAAAGCTAGAGCATCATACTCTTCTACAATTTCATTACAATGCTACAGTAATCAAAGCAGTGTGCTGTAAGGACTACAGCAAACGATACACATAACCCATTGGAACAGAATAGGAAGCATGGACATAAATCCAAACATATATATGGTAAATTAAATGTGATAATAGCATCAAGGGGACTCAAAGGGGGAAGATTTTTTTTAATAGATGATGCTGGGAAAAACTATTTTCACAAGCAAAAATCAATACAGATCTAAATGTAATACTGTAAGTTGTAAAACAGAACAAGTGAACATAAAAGGGAAGCTCCTGGATAATGGCCTTGGAAATCATTTTGGAGGTGTCAAACTAAAACTCAGGATTCAAAAACAAAAATAAAGTTAAGCACCACATGTTCTCTTTTACATGTGGATGATTGAATTGATATCCTTGTCAATGTATTTGAATTGGAAGCACCGTAAGAGCCAGAAAATTCTAAAAAGACCTATGAGTGGGAAGGTGGGAAGGGATGGTTATGGTGAAACCTTTTAAAGGGGAGATTTAGGATCCCAAGACAAGGATGAGAAAGGGAATAATTGAGAAAAATACACAGTGGAGAATGAAGGAATGGGAGACAGGAGGGACATGGGAGATAGGAGAGACAGAGGGACTTATACAAAAACCCAAAGATTATGGAAAGCAACTCCAAAGGAACATCCTATGCTAGTAATATGTCAAAAAATACCTTTTAAAGAAAGCAATATGAATGAGCAGCCCCTATGCAGAAGAGCATAGATAGAGGAAAACAAGGGGGAAAAAAAGCCTTGAGCTGATCCACTTAGAATCCAGGGACAAAATTATACTTGAGCTGATCCACTTAGAATCCAGGGACAAAATTATACTTGAAGTAACAGGAATGTGACACTTCCTGATAAAATGTTGATCAGAGCAGTCTTAAAGGTCCCCAAACATTACAGCCTTTTGCTATGGCTCTTGGTTGCTCTCCAAAAATTGTCGGTAAGACTCTATTACTGAAGAAGCAACACAAATGGATTACAGAACATGAGCAAAATATAACAACTGGAACTGGCCTAAGGATTTTCTCCTTACTGAATAGTTTACACAGTACCAAGGAATACTGTAGAAGCTTCTGGGGGAGAGAAATAAACACAAGGCCCATCAATGGCATGAGAGCTTTAAGTTGTAATATAAATCGCCACGGCAGCATCAGTGTAATAGTGGCATGAGCACCAAGGAAACAACCAACAGCTTTCTGATTGGACTCAAGACCCACTTTATCAGAATAGTACCCATCCTTGTTACTGTAAACTAGAACAAGAACCTAAAAAAAGGGAAGAAAATAGATCAGTAGGGATCTATACAGTCAATAACCTATAGGTAGAAGACAGTACATCAAATTGATCTCTTGGTAGCTGTTATTATACCCATAGAATGGGAACTTACAGTGAAAACCTTTGAGTCAAAAACTGGATGAGTAAAGGGAAATGCCCATATCAATGGAGTGGCCTGAAGAGAGATAACCTGTTATACTAAGGTCTGAGCCCCATAAGAATAGACAAGCCAGAGTAAACCCTGAAGTCCATAGAAGCATATAGGTGAAAAGGAAGGAGGGAGTAGGAAGGGAGAGGGAGGGAAGCTGAGATGAATACTCAATACACTTGTAAAAGTAGAAAATAAATAAAAATGGGAAAAAATAAAAAATAATTAAGTGGGATTATGTCAAACAAAAACACTTCTAAATAGAAAAAAAATTACCAATAAAACAATTGGTGGAAAATGTTCAAGGTACTGTGACCTAAACAGTATCCCACAAATCAACCCCCATAACATGGCTCAGAGACCCTTGCAGAAGAGGGTGAGTAAGAAAGAACCTACAGGAGGGAAGGGGTGCTGCCAGACAGATCTCTGTTCATAACAGGATGCTCTACCCAAGACCTCACTCAGCAAAGTTCACTAGTTCTCCACATTATGAGAGCCTTAGGTGATCCTCCTCAGAGGCTTTTGTGTAACCTTTGTACTAATTAATTGAAATTGACAGATTGCTATATGAATTGTTTTATATTATTTACATTTACACAAAGGTTGCATAGTTCTTCCACGCTACTCTACCATTTGAAACTGACAAATTTCTTAAGCTTCAAAATTATTAATAAATTAATAGGGGGACTCTCCCATCCTGTGATACATTCTAAGAGCAAAATGCTATAATTTTTTTATTTATTATTTATTCAATTGTGCGTGTATGCAAGTGTGCACGTGTATGTATGTATGTATGTGTGTGTGTGTGTGTGTGTGTGTGTGTGTGTGTGTGCGCGCGTAGAACCACGGACGAATTTGGGAACCACCATGGACTACCTCCACCTCCTCCTTGTTTACTCTGCCCCGGGATTCACAGGCTCCGCCCTACCAGGACCAGAAACGCAGGCCGCCCCCGCTTCCGCCCTGGCGTCTATACGTGGGGTCTAGGATCCGAACCTACAAGACAGAGGCTTAACCCCTGAGCCACCTCTCCAACCCCCAAAATGCTATAATTTTTGTAGAAAATCTGTGGATAAAAGTTCAGAGTGTCCAGTAAACTTTATATGATTTCGTGTATAATTGGCCTACTGACTGCAACAGGATTATGTAAAGAATATAATTCTAAGAATATAACTGTAAGTGCAGGTTTAAAGTTATCTCTTGAACATCACTTCATAAGCCTTGGGCAGGGGGAAGGGGATGTTTTCTTTGATATAATACATTTGAACTTTAAAAACAAAAATATGAAAGAATGCCTTTAAAAAAAATACCAACTTCATCTTGAATTTGAAGCCTTAAGTTTTCACACAAAATAGCAAAATACAGCTTCATTACCCATTTCAACACCTACAGGTGAGAAACTTGGGACTAAGATGATAAGTGAAAGTTATAATGGCAAAGGAAGGAGCTGACAGAACCTAGACAATAAAACACTGAAGAGCAATCTATATTCTTCATAGTGGCTGGAACTAGAAAGAAGTCCCGTTGTGCCCCACACTGCAAACTGTTCAAGGATAGTCAACAACTGAGGATAGGAATGTAACCATTCATTATCTCAAGTGGTCAGTTCTAGTCAGTCTCACGTGGTTGGTTTTACTGGGATGAGACGATACTGCTTTCAGGTGGTTTACCATTGAATTTTAAACATCCATTTAAGAATGCTGGCAGCCACAGAGGCCTAGGCCTCTACTGGAGCAGACAATCCAAAGAGGACCCAGAGGCCCACGGAAGGAAGCAGACTGGCGGGCGGGAGGGAGTGTTGGGATAGACTGGTGAAGAAGATGTAGGGTAGGAGTGGGTGTAGGGAGGAAGAGAGGGAAGAGGATGGAGCAGGGGAGCAGAGACCACTCATTGTGCTTGTAAAACTAGAAAAAAAAAATTTAATTAAGAAAAAAAAAAAGATGCTGGCAGCCTATTCCATCTCTCAGTCAGCAGACCTTCTCTCACTACATCTAACATGTTAAGCGTGGACATCTGGGTTCTAGTTCTGCCTTCTATTTGTACTTCACCACCATCATGATGACTCTCAGTGCTCTAGAAACCTTGCTAAAGACACGAGTAAAACCACACTGCCATGACTCAACTGACTCAGTTTTTAATCATCTTTCACATTTTTAAACTGAAAAAAAAAAAATCTAACACATTGCTTTTTCCATGTAGGATCAATTCTAAAGGGAAACGAGAGTATGTGGTAAGTTCTAGAAACATCATGGTCCTTAGCTTTCCCAGCTAAGTAAAGTTTTTAGAGAGAATACTTCCTAAAGTTACTTTGTGTCACAAAGTCTTATCATTTCATGTTTCACTTAAAAACACTGAATATCCAAAAGATAAACATGATTTTAGAATGAGCTCATCTAAAGCATAAATAGAGGAAGAAAATCAATAACGTATCAAACTTTAAAAAAGCAGCATTTCCAAAATATTTAGGTTATTTTGTTAAGTGTATTTAATATACATGCATGAGTTCATGCATACAGGTGTACATAAGTGTGTGCAGAGCATCGAGGCCGGGGGGATACTAGGTGCTCTCCTCTGTTGCGATCCACCTTGCTTTTAGTTAGTGCAGAATCCGACCAAACCCAGAGCTAGCAGATTGGCCAGGCTGGTGGCCAACAAGTTCTAGGGACTTGACACCCCCGAATGCACCTCTTTTTCTGAGGGTGCTGGAACCCAAAATCAGGTCTTCTGACTTGCACAGATGGCACTGGGCCATCTCTCCAATCCCAAAAATACCTATAAAAACTCCAAAAGAAACAAAAAGCCATCAAAATTTCTTCAGAATCAAAAGCCACAATCCCTAAGTGACATCACTGAAATAACCAACACTAAAACCAAAGAACTATAATATTTTGGAAATATTCCTTAGGGGGAAAAGTTCATAAAAACAAAATCTGAATATACTACAGTAAACATGTAGAATAATCCAGGATTTTTAATCTATCTGTTGCAGTCAGCCTGTAACACTGCTGATAAATGACCATCAAACAAGGGGTTTATTCTCTCTTACGATTTCTGGTTACAGTTCTTGGTCCAGCTTGATGGGAGAGCACGCACCAACACCAGGGCCAAGGGAACTGACTACACCATCACTGCATAACGGCTGAGAGATGGACAATCCTTACTTGCCAGACCAGCATGTCTGGCCAAGTACACAGAAGGATACCAACTCTCTCAACCAGCTCTCTGTGATTTATTCAGGGCTTAATCCCACCCACCATGGGCTGGGCCTTCTCCATCAGCTAGACAATCTCCTTCAGGCTTGCTCTGGGCTTAACTCAACCATCAATTCTCTACAACTGTGCCCAGAGCTCAAACCCTCAAAAGTCAAGTTGACACCTGTGCTTAACTATGACACTATCCAATGGATATGTAACAACCACACAATACCTATGTAGACACTTTAGTTTTGATTGGTTTTGCCATATCTCCTCTTTCCAGTTAAATTCCTGATACTCTTTCTTTTACAAATGGATACAGTTGTCCATAGGATAAAGTAATAGTGACAAGTAACAATTTATCACTGAGTTATTGTTATATGGTCTTTTAGATATACAAAAGGTAACAAAAAACAACACTGAGTATAGAAGAGATAATGATGAGTTCTTAGCACCACAAGAATATGCAAATTGGGATCTAAAAACTACCCAAGTACTTGTATAATTACTTGAAGTAAATTTCAAAGACCAAACTAAAAATGACATATTAACAAAAACTAAAAGCATGTAAAGAAGAACATGCTATAGTGGTTGTCTTACTGCAGTTTGGGTTTTGGTAAAGGATTTTAACAACATTTGAGAAACTTGTTATATTTAGGAAACTTTTACACTCTGAGGCGTAATCCCAATCAGCAGCATGCCCAAATCAGACGGATTATTTTAAGGGAAAGACTGAATGAAGTCTAGAGTATTTTCAGCATAGGTCTGCACGAGACAATAACCCTCACTCTGAGTATAAGGGAAAGACAAGGGAGCAAGAACCGGGAGTCGAGGGATGGTTGTTTGAGGACTCATGCTTAGTAAACATTCTCGGGAACATCCTGAGAATCCTTTATGCTACCAGATATAATCCTCTAATGGTTCACAGGTTGGCAGCACCATCCTCATATAGCCCAAGTAGTGGAATTCCCTACAGAAAATCACATAGCTACCAAGTGTCATAGCCAATTTTTTTTAAACACAATCTCCATCCTCAATGGTCATTTTCCTTTAGAACTCAAACTAAAGAAAACTTTTCCAATTTTCTATTAAGTAGCAGCATTATTCTCGTTTCTGAAATGTGATATAGAAAAATTGAGCTACACTCGTAAGAAAAAGCTCAGGAATCAGGGAAATGGCCTTTTATTCACCTATTATGTACTGATGGCATGTAAGACACCACAGATCTAGTTTCTTAATTTTTCTTAAGACATGTTATAACAACTCTCCCACCCGCCCGAGACACGCGCAGTCAGTGACCTAGGTAAGCTCCCCCGGCCTACCCCCAAACACCAGCCAGCCCACTGGTCCCAGCTCCTCCCACCAGCCAGCTGGAGCAGAAGCTGCTCTAGGCCAAATAATTCAGTTCAGTGAAAAATGCACAGAAATTGAAAGAAGGTCTTAAGAGTTAAAAGGACAATGCCCAAGTCAAAGTGCAAATCCATGAGAAACAAAACTCAAGAAAACAAATCTCCCACTGAAGGAATTAATCCCATTATGATAGACTCTAACCAGAACAAACCCACGGAAAATAGCCAAGAAAGCCTGACCCAGGATAACGACTTTCAAAACATAATCATTACCATGTTCAATACTATAAAAGAGGAAATCCAAGAGGAATTAAATAGCCGCATCAATCACTTTGAAGATGAACACAACAGACACTTGGAGGAGTTGAGAAAAACAGTTCAAGAAACAAAAACAGGCATAGAGCAGTTAAAACAGACTCAAGCAGAGTTTAACACTGAGCTAAAAGACAAGTTATCTTCAACCCAGAACTCAACGGAGAGTTTTATCAGCAGAACTAATGAAGCAGAAAATAGAATTTCAGACCTTGAAGACAAAGTGGGAGTATTAGCCAGCTCAATAGAAAAGGTTGTTAAAGCCAAAAAGATACTCGAGAGGAATATTCAAGAGTTATGGGACACCCTGAAGAAGCCTAACATGCGTATTCATGGAATACCAGAGCAAGAATCCCAAAATATCACACCTGAGGAAATTTTTCACACTATCATCAAGGAAAACTTTCCTCATCTAAAAAAAGAGAGGCCCATCCATATACAAGGGGCATTCCACACCCCAAACAGATATGACCAAAATAGAAACTCACCACAGCAAATAATAGTTAAAACACTCCACATTCAAGATAAAGAAACAAAAACAGGCATAGAGCAGTTAAAACAGACTCAAGCAGAATTTAAAACTGAACTAAAAGACAAGTTATCTTCAACCCAGAACTCAATTGTATTTTCATTATCATTCACTTTCAGGAAATCTTGAATTTCCTTTGTAATTTATTCCTGAATCCAATTCTCATTCAGCATCATAGTGTTAAGTTTCCAGGAATTAGTGTATTTCTGTTGCTTGTTGTGTTGTGGATGTCAAGCTTTAGGCTGTGCTGAGAGCTTCAAGGGAAAAAAAAACAAGTCACTTTTAAAGGTAAACCTATAAAAATAACAAATGACTTCTTAATGGAAACAGTAAAGATAAGAAGAGCTTGGACAGACCTCCTTCAAGTACTAAATGAGCAAAAATGTCAACCCAGACTGATACACCAGGGCAAAACTATCTATCATGATCGAGGGAGAAAGAAAAATTTTCCAGCACAAAGACAATTTGAAGGGATACATGTCCACCAAACCAGGCCTTCAAAAAAGGCTTGAAATGATACTCAAGCTGGAAGAAAAAACAGGCATATCCAGGAGAACAGAAGGGAAGTAAAATACCACCAAAACCTAAAAGTGAAACAATACACTTACAAAAGCCACTAAACATAATAAATGTCCGGAATTAAAAATAGTTTCTCCATTTTAACATTAAATGTTAATGGAATTAACTCACCAATCAAGAGACACAGATTACAAACTTGGATTAAAAATCACAATCCATCAATCTGCTGCCTGGAGGAAACCCATCTCACCACAAAAGATAGGCACATCCTAAAAATAAAAGGCTGGTCAAGAATGCTGCAAGCTAATGAACCAGAAAACAGGGAGGGGTAGCCATTATGCTTTTGGACAAAGTGGACTTCAACCAAAAAAAATCATAAGAGACACAGATGGATACTACATTTTAGTCACAGGTACAATTCACCAGAAAGACTTCACAACGCCGTGAAGAGAATTATAATGTCATATTTCAAAAATTTATACTCTGTAAAATTTGACAACACAAAAGAGATGGATGAATTCCTAAGTAAATACAACTTACCCAAATTGAATCAGGAAGTTGTGAATTATTTAAATAGTTCTACAATATAGGAGGAAATCGAGGAAGTAATCTCGAATCTTCCCAACAAAAAATGTCCTGGACCAGATGGATTCAGCACAGAGTTCTACCAGACATTTAAGGAGCTAAAAATACCAATACTCCTTAAACTGTTCATCAAATAGCAAAGGAAGGAACACTATCAAATTCCTTCTATGAAGTTAATACTGTCTTAATCCCAAAACCTAATAAAGATACACTTAAAAAAGAAAACTATAGGCTAATCTCTCTGATGAACATAGATGCACAGATTCTCAACAAATCTTAGAAAATCGGATTCAAAAACATATCAAAAAGATCATCCATGAGGATCAAGTAGGCTTTATCTCAGGCACACAAGGTTGGTTCAACATACGCAAATCAATAAGTGTAATTCACCATATAAACCAGTCCAAAGTTCAAGACCACATGATACTCTTGATAGATGCAGAAAAAGCTTTTGACAAGATCGAACAGCCCTTTATGATCAAAACCCTAGAGAAGGTTGGAATGGAAGGAATCTTTATCAATATAATACAAGCTGTATACAACAAGCCAACAGCAAGGATTCTACTCAATAGGGAAAAACTTGAAGCATTCCCACTTCGATCAGGAACTGGACAAGGCTGTCCACTCTCACCACTTCTATTCAATATTGTACTTGAAGTCTTAGCTGAAGCCATAAGACAAGAAAGGGACATAAAAGGGATTCAAATCGGCAAGGAAGAAGTTAAGTCTATTTGCAGATGACATGATCTTATACCTGAGTGATCCCAAAAACTCCACCAGGAAGCTCCTGGAACTAATTGAGAAGTTCAGCAGGGTGGCAGGATACAAAATAAATGTACAAAAATCAGTGGCCTTCCTATATGCCCAGAATAAAAGAAGTGAAAAATCCCTGACAGAAACAATCCCATTACTACAGGCACTAAAAAAATGAAATACTTTGGTATAAACCTAACCAAGGAAGTAAGAGACCTTTATAATGAAAACTTTAAGACCCTAAAGAAAGAAATTACAGAAGACACCAGCAGGTGGAAAGACTTCCCATGTACCTGGATTGGCAGAATCAACATCATAAAAATGACCATCCTACCAAAGGCAATATACAGATTCAATGCTATACCAATTAAAATCCCAAAGCAATTCTTTATTTCCATCAGCAATGTAGGACAGCAATTCTTTAAAGAAGTTGACCAAACAATCTCAAAATTCATATGGAGGCACAAAAGACCCAGGATTGCAAAAACAATCCTGAGTAACAAAAACACAGCGGGAGGTATCACCATACCAAACCTTAGTCTACAAATCCATAGTTGTAAAAACAGCCTGGTATTGGCTCCAAAATAGACACACAGATCAATGGATAAGGGTTGAAGACCCAGATATAAGCCTATACAATTACAGTCATTTGATCTTTGACAAAGGGGCCCAAAAAATCCAATGGAAAAAGAACAGCATCTTCAACAAATGGTGCTGGCAAAACTGTATATCCACATGCAGAAGATTAAAACTGGACCCATACTTGTCACCATGTACAAGACTTAATTCCAAATGGATCAAGGACCTTGATATAAGGCCAGAGACTATAAAAACCATAGTTGAAAAGGCAGGGAACTCCCTCGAGCTGATTGGGCTAGGCCAACAGTTCCTAAACGGACATCCAATAGCACAGTCACTACAACCAACACTCAACAGATGGGATCTTGTGAAATTAAAGAGCTTCTGTTCAGATAAAGAGATTGTAACTCGAGAACAAGGGCAACTCACAGAATGGGAGAAAATCTTCACTAACCACATATCTGATAGAGCTCTACTATCCAGAGTGCACAAAGAACTTAGAAAACTAAACACCAAGGAAACAAATGGGCCAATTAAAATATGGGCCTTGGAACTTAAAAGAAACTTTACCAAGGACGAAATTAAAATGTCTAACAAATATCTTAAAAAATGCTCCACATCCTTAGCCATCAGGGAAATGCAAATCAAAACTTCCCTGAGATATCATCTCACCCCAGTCAGGAGGGCAAAAATCTACAACACAAACAACACCAAGTGCTGGAGAGGATGTGGAGAGAGGGGAACTCTCCTACATTGCTGGTGGGAATGCAGGCTCATACAGCCACTCTGGTGAGCCGTCTGGCGATTCTTAAAGAAGTTAAAGATTGAAATACCATATGACCCTGCTATACCACTTTTGGGAATAACCCCCCATACAGTAAAAATTCACCTCGATAGCACAAGCACGACCATGTTCATAGTAGCACTGTTTACAATTGCAAAGTCATGGAATCAGCCCAAATGTCCAACAGTTGACGAGTAGATAAGGAAAATGTGGTACATTTATACAATGGAATACTACTCAGCCATCAAAAATGATGAATTAATGCAATTTGCCGGGAAATGAATGGAATTAGAAACAATTATATTGAGTGAAGTGTCCCAGAAACGGAAAATTAAGCGCTATATGTACTCCCTAATAGGTGGATCCTAGTACCAAACCCACTTAGAGGCACTCAAAGACAAATCTCTGTAATACCTACAGTAATTGTAAAGATTATAAACAGGAGGGATGGGGAAGGAGGACCCCACCAGAGAGGGGACCATGTTACAGCAGAGAAAATAGGCCACCATCAAGGACCATAAGTAAGTAATGAGACAACTGGTTAAGTTCACAGACTTTCCTTCCTGATCATTTGCAACTGATGGGGTATGATCTCACCAGAAGGGGAGGGCATATAGGCTGCCAGATAGAAAGTAACCATTTTGCAAATGTGTGATTGACCTCTCTCTCACCGCGGTCTCCTACTTTTATTCCATCTACCTCTGAATATATTCTTATAACAAGACTCAAATTTAACAGGTTTTTATCTCTGGCCAGGGGGCGACATCCAATACCCATCAGGATGGAGCCAAGGGCATTGCAGGAGCAGCAAAGCCAAAAAAAATCAATAAACCATAATTCAGAACATCAGAGATTCTATATCAACCACCTGGAACTGGGCTAGCCTAATCTCTCCCCATCCTGAAGCTCAGGGAAATTTGCGGAAGAGGGGGCAGTAAGATTGTAAGAGCAAAAGGATGGGAGGAGTATGATAGTCCACACAAGTTAGGGCCGAAGCAATCATAATAGGACTTTACATGACTTGCACTATGTCCAACACATTATTGACCCCACAAAGTCTAGCATGGACTAAAGGCACTAGGATCCTTGGAGGCTAGGGACTGACAGTCACAGTAGTGTTCCTAAGCTTAAGGGGAATACAGGAAAGGGTTCTGGGAAATGCCCTTAGGTCCTTGCACCTCATCGGAGAGGAGGACCAGAGGAGAGTTTGGCATGTACATCAAAGGATGCTCCGGGGATGGGAGGGGGGCACTGGGGGATGGGAAGGGAGGGGGAAGGGGAAGGAGGAGCAGGGGGTCGGGGGTGGTGGACGGAGAGAGGGGACCGGTGTACCTGTTAAGTTTATATGAGTGGAAATAATAATAAGAAGAAGAAAAAGACATGTTATAACAACTTGTTGAAGATTTGTCACTAGTGTTAACCCCAGAAAAGAAAACCTGTCTGTTACAATAAAACATTAAGACATAACCATTAAATAATGAATATTAAAAATAAATGTTCTCACCTCCCACTTCTAGTTAGACTGGAGAGAGATGCAAGTGAATTTCATATCTATCTTAACAACTAGAACAAAACAGTTCAACTATAAAAATCATTGTTTCTTGAAACTCATCACATGGCTATGAAACCTAAACAAGTTAAATTCTGGAAAGCAATGAGCCCTTTTGAGAAAAATCAAGACTCATAGCCATTTTTCCTTCCTCCTGAGATGGTAGGAGGAAACAGAATTTGCCATGGATGTGTCAGGAGAAGCAACCAACTTACAACGGCCACACGGAGCTGGCATGGTAAGAGAATCTACTGAGTTGTCCCAGCCATAGAAAAAGACTGTCCGTCTGCCTTTCCACCAAACATCAGAGCTGCTCACTTAAAACCCGATGCTGGGCAGGAGTGGAGAGATGCCTGTCCAAAAGCATGCAGACCAAGGTAACTTAGTAAACCCTGCCTAAATTTTTAAAAATTAAACAGCCGATTGGAAGTATAACTCGGTGCCACAGTGTTTGCCTAGCATGCAGCAGATCCTAGGTTCAATTTCAAATACTTCAAACAAAAAACTAGCAAACAAAAAATGAGAATAACAAGTGTTAGTGAGGATCTAGAAAACTAAGAACCAGAATGTAAAATGTCAAGCTACTTTGGAAATAATTTTTGTAATCCCTCAAACTTTTAAACAAGCTACTATTATTATAACCTGACAATTTCTGTTACACATGGAAAATAACTGAAAACATTTCTGTATAAAATTTTCTACAACAGCATTATTCACAGGAGAACAAAGAAACAATCTAAATGTCCACCAACTTATGAATGTTAAAATATATATATATAAAATAGAGTATGGTACTATTCAGTCATAAATGTTAAAGAAATAACACATGCTACAACATAAATTAACCCTGAAAACATTACACCAATAGAATAAGCTGGATACACAGGCGGTATGCTTTATGAACCCACTAATGATGACAGGGTAAGCAAAGGCATAAAAACAGAAAGCACAGCAGTGTTGCTTGCCAAAGGAAGAGAAGAGCATAAGGAGTGACCGTTACAGCATCAGACTTCTTTCCAGGTGAAATTTTTTCTAAGCTTGGAGAGCAATGATAGCTGCACATTCTCGGAACATACCAAAATTGCTGAATTTTAAACACCTTAAATAGATGAATTGCAGGGCTGGAGAGGTGGCTCAGGGGTTAAGGCTCTGCCTTGCAGGCAGAAGGTCCTGAGTTTGGATCCTAGACCCTACGTATAGCCGCCGCCGGGCAGAAGCGGGGGCGGCCTGCGTTTCTGGTCCTGGTAGGGCGGAGCCTGTGAATCCCGGGGCAGAGTAAACAAGGAGGAGGTGGAGGCGTCCATGGTGGTTCCTGAATTCGCCCGTGGTTCTACACATACACACACACACACGCACACACGTGCACACATACATGCACACATGCACAACTGAATAAATAATAATAAAAATTTTTAATTAAAAAGATTAATTACATGATGCATGAATTAAGTCTCAATAAAACAAAAATTGAAATGATAGATCAATTCAGCAACATGGATGACCCTTCAAATCATTCTCTTAATGGAAAGAAGCCAGACAGACAGATACAGACACACACACACACACACACACACACACACACACACACACACACCCACCATAACCACCACTACCACCATCACTGCCTTCACAAAGACGAAGAATAAACCCAATTTACTATGGCAGAAAAGAGAGGATGGATAAATAGAAGAAGAACACGAAAGAATACTTATGGGCAATGAAAGTGATTTTGTTGGTTATTTAGAATTACAAAATGGTCAAAAGCAGCCAAATGAACACTTAAAATCCATGTATTCTATCAAATCTAAAGTTCATCTCAAGAAACAATATGTGATAAAAATTAGTGTTTCTACTAAATATTCACAATTGAGAGAGAGGATGTTTGAGATTCACTTGAAGTACTCTAGAACAAAAAGTTAGGATCAAGCAAAAAAACTGGCATAATACTGGTTAACTGTTGAAACTGGAGGTAACTACACCCTAGTTTATGAGGGTTTTTTTAAACATCCACAATGAAATTTTATTCATTCCTAAATATTTCTTACTGTAGTTCCGTGGTACGAGTTCAGGGTTCTTAGGAGTTTTCAACTTGTAGGATACATCTCCAATATTAACTGTGTCACCTATGGAGAGAATAAAGAAATGCAGTCATTACAAGAGACAAGCAATGCTTTGGCAACAATCTCCAAAAGACATCACAAAAGTGTCTGTTAGGTACTATGCTCTGAAACTTCAATTGATAGTATATGATATAATAGAGAGACGCACTGATGACATTTCAAGTGCTAGGTTAGCAAAAAGATGAAATATGATTTGAAAAAACTGACTCATTTTTTCATTATAGCAACAACAATATGAAAAATACATTATTATGCACTGCTACTGCCTGAATATAAAACATCTCATCTACAGCCAAAGCACCTGAATGTGCCTGGTCTTCTCTGACTATAAAATGTTCCCCACTGTCTTAAGGCAGGGAAAAAGAGGGAATAGTTCAGCAACCTGTTACTCCACTTTGTTTGGACTGTGGACGTGGCAGTCTACCTTCACACATCGTGTGCACACACTCCTCTCCAAACAGTGAACCTACAAAACTGTTAGCTACAGGTTCCCCACCGCATCAAGCTGTACACAGACAACAGAGTAAGTTTCTCCTCCCCTTCACAGCCATCGGGAATAGAAATTTTCCAAGTTTGATAGGAGCACATGCAATAAAGAAAAACTTTGTCCTCTCAGCAATATTTTAGGGAGAATCCCTTATTTACCACCCTACATCTATTAAGTATGCATATGATTAAAATCAGATGTATTATGGAAAGACATGTGAGCAGAGAGCCAAAAGCTACAAAACCCTGTCAATCAAAATAGAGAATCACTTAAACTACACACCTAGCAACCACACTCTTCTTTCTCTTGACCCCCATGAAAGAAAGCCCCATACAATGATCACAGCCCTTGAGTAGCCCACTGGCATTTTGATGACACAATTCTTTCTATTTATATTGTGAATTGGCTTTTGAATAGTTTCCTTGCTACTTTTGCAATCTACGTGGCCTATATTTCAATCACTTGAACAAGAAGCCAAAAACATAGAAATGACTGGCTAAACTCAAACAATCCATAACAGCTGGTGGTACTATTTTAAGAGGTTCTGTAAACTTTAAGATTGGGACCCTAAGTGGAGAAATTAGGTTATCAAGAGTGAATTTTTCAGATGTATTAACTCTGGCCACTTTCTAACTTTTTAAATATTTTATCTATTTATTTGGGAGAGAGAGAGAACATATAAGCAAGCTATGGCACATGAGTGGAGGGGTAAGAAAACAACTTCATTTCTTTCCTTCCACCATGTGGGTTTCTGGGAATTGAACTCAGGCCTCCAAGCACCTTACTCACTGATCTATCTCACCGGCTCAACTTTTTGCCTTTGGAACATAGTAGAGTTTCATTTTTAACATTCTAAAAAGTCTGATAGTAAGCAAGGTCTTATAGATAAACTATCTTAAGACAAATTTAATTACTTCTAACCACTGGAGAGATCATGCTAATCTATTTTTCTTAAAGCCAGAAAGAAAATATAATTAGCTACTTTCTAAAGTATGTTTTTTTGAAAGGATAAACTTGCTTACAAATATGAGTAATAGCTATATGCTTTTACTATAGAATAAGGAATTTAGATGTGGTATATTAAAATAAAATGCCATTGTAAACACCACTTCACTCCTTGAAAAGACTTTATTTGACCTCTTGACAAAAATAGAACATAATTAATTTCAAAACTTTTAGGCAGCGGATCTTATAAACTTTGCCCTCAGTTCAGGTCTGGAGGAAAAAAAAAAACTAGGAAACAAACAGATGACACAAAGTTACAAGAAGCACACAACTAGCAGCTCATTTGCTGCTAAAAAAAAAATCAAAGGATAAATTTTTCTAGGGAGGCATGGTGGCACACAGCTATGATGTCACTAATTGGGAGATGAGTGCAGGAGAATCAGGAATTCAGGCTCACCCTTGACTACTTAATGAGTTCGATATTATCTGGAGCTATATGAAGTCCTACCTCAAAAGGAAAAAATGAAAAACTTTATTATATAAAGTTGGTCAAGATGGTACATGCCTGCAATCTAAGTATTTGGAAAGATAAGGGAGAAGATTGAGATTTCAAGGCCAGTCTGGACAAAAAAGGGAGACCCTGTCTCAAAAAGGAAAAAAAAAAGTCCTTTCTGCTCTGGACCCCTCGAAAATTCCCTGCTCCTCCAGTTAGGCTGGGAAGGCCCCTGTGCCACACCTCACACCCCAGGTCATCTGCGGATCCCACTAGCGAGTGGGCCCTTTCTGTCTCGGGCTCCCCCTCCTCATGTCTTTAAAGTTTTCAAGAATTCAGCAGAATCCAGAGAAAACCCAACAACAGGCTAGGGGACCAACACAATACATCTGAGGACTCCTAAAATTATCTCATCACATGGGAGAAAACCTTCTCTTCCAGCTCTAAGATAAGTAAACCCTTTATACATTCCTGTTACTCTCAATTGTTAGTCATCATAGTTTAAGATTTTCATACAGCCCACCCAAAAACTTCAGGGATTATACCATTCACCCTCATACATTGCTAAGGAAGTAAACCTAAAAAGTGCACTACTGTACTAATCTTCAATCCCTGTCTACTAACCTGCCTTAATTGATGTACTAACAGTCTAATAGCCATCTAGGAAACAACACTAACACCAGCTGGACACATCCAACTCCAAGGTAAACCTAGCAATAACTATTCAAGTGTAGTAATACTGTCTAATTCAGTTCAGCCAAAAGCACATATCAAGAAGGACATAAGAGATAAAACAAAAAATGACCAGGTCACAGCGCAAATCCATGAGAAACAAAAACTAAGACAACAAATCTCCTACAAAAAGCATCAACCCCATAATGATGGAATCCAACCAAACAAATTCATAGAAAATACCCATACCCAAGATAACTACTCAAAGTCTGATCTTTACAATGATCAAAACATTGAAAGAGGAAATCCAGAAGGAGTTAAATAACCACATCAACCACTTCGAACAGGAACACAGCAGGCACTTGGATGAGATAAGAAAAGCAGTTGAAGAAACAAATATTAAAGATTAAACTTGAACTAAAAAACAAACTATCTTCAACCCAGAATACAACAGTCTTATCAAAAGAATTGACAAAGCAGAAAATAGAATATCAGATCTTGAAGACAAAATGAAGAGCAAATCAGTTCAATAGAAAAGGTTGAGAGGAATATTCAAGAGTTATGGGACATCTTGAAGAAGCCTAACATGTGAATTCATGGAATATCATAATAAGAATCCCAAAATACCACACCTGAGGAAAATTTTCAAATTATCATAAAGGAAAACTTTCCATATCTAAAGAAAGAGAGGCCCATCCAAATACAAGAGGCATTCTGCACCCCAAACAGATATGACCAAAATAGAAATTCCATAGGGCAAATAATAGTCAAAACACTACACATACAAGACAGAGTTCTCAGACATCCTAATAGACTTCTAACATCAACCAAGCAACCAACATGATCTTAATACAACTAGAATCAAGTAATACCAGTCCTTTGGTCATCCCTCTATAAGGGGTATTTCTAGCCTGATTCCCACAATTTTTCTCTGATCTCCTCTACATATAGTCTTGTTCACACAGTTCCAACCTCAGTGGCTTGCTCATTATTCACTAAACATGCCAGACCATTTTCATGCTTTTGTACTGGTTTTTCTATTTAATAGAACCCTTTCCCTGAGCTACCCATTCATCAGAGTGGCAGCAAGACACAAAGAGAATGTGGTAATAACTGAAGAATGCACAATGTGAAATTAGTCACAAAGCAAGGGACTGGCTCCTCTGTTAATGCACTTTCAAAGTGTCCTTTCCTTTCTTTTAGATGAAGCTTCTTGAAGAAAACTTAGCATGCTCAGAGGCATTTGTGTTTGCCATCCTTTTTTTGCTTTTTCCTTCCTAGGACAGGGTCTGGTTATTAGCTCAGGCTGACCCTGGACTTGCTGTGTTACACAGGCTAGCCTTGAACTCCTCTCCTGCATCTTCCAAGTGCTGAGATTAGACGTGAGCCACCAAACTTGGCTCCCGGACCATCTTTCTAATGCACGTGCATATACCCAAAGGCAGTCTTTCCACCAACGGATGCAAAGTGAGTATGTAAAAATGTCCCTGGCTTCCATTTTAATCTTTCAAGCATGGATGTGCTCATGATCCTGAACTGGGCATCCCCAAAAATGTTTCCACCATCATTCCTTCTTGAATTACAGCCAAAGTGAGCAAGTTCACGGATGTGCCTGCCCTAAAGTACTTTCCCATACCAATCTGTAGGCTTCAGGAATGAAAGCACTATGCTTCCTGCCCTTTGTTCAAGAAGGCATCACTTTGGGAATATATGCCCACTCTCCTCTCCTCTCTGGCTATTTGTGAGAAGTCTTTCTCCACTCTTCTATGGTTTGGTCCTGCCTGATTTTGACTTCACACCCAGTTCATTGCATTTTGTTATATAACCAAGGAATCCTATGAAGGCAAGGGCAGAGTTCAGAAAGAATAACAAGGATAATGCAGTACCCTGGGACTAGCAATAACAGAATCATCACAACTCTAGCATGATGGAATCAGGGACCAGAGCAAGCAGATAGGGTAACTAGATTAAGTGCCCCCAAAGAGCTGTGTCCTTGAGTGAAGGAACACAACCATGGCAGTGACCTGGCAAGGAAGGTATTTCAAAAATCTTTAAAAAAGCAGAATAGACAGTATGCCTGGATAATGTAATGTTTCTTCCATAGCTTGCAGAAGAATCAGGAGATAGAAGTACACAGAAGCTTTTTATTTTTTTCACAAAGGTCAAGTGTAGAAGTAAGGGTGGAGAAAACCTTGACCTATATAACACTTGTGGAATAATATGCCAATAAAAGCATAATATATTTTTATGTAACATTACTCAAAGTACATCACAGGCAAGATATAAAGCAGGCATCAATAAACGTCAAAGGATGAAGATAGTGAAGTATGTTTTCTGACCACAGTGGAATTAAGCTGGAAGTCGATTGACAAAAAAAAAAGATGGAAGATCCCCAAACATTTAATGTTGAAAAGACTTTTTAAAAATACAAAGAAAGAAACTGCAATGGAGATCTGACTCTTCTGAAACACTGATCAATTAATCCCATCAGTTCATACAAATGGGAGGAGTTATGACATTCACATGGGCCAGGCATTTATCATTTCTGCCCTAAAAATTTACCTTTTGCAACTGTGTTATTCTCCTGTGTCATAGCAACCACTCAACTCTGACCTTCAGACAACTCCTGCGCACTTGCTCTACTCTAGAGATCTTAACTTTGACATAAGAAACATGGAACCACACATCCTCCACACGCACAGCCATCTCCAGCCAGCTCCACCGCTTGTGACTGATCCAGTCCTCTCCAGCCTTCCCGGCCTTCCGCACCTCTTATGCAACTTCTGACACGGCTTCATCCCCCAACCCATGCTTCCCAGCTTTTCCTCTTGTGCAATCTCCCCGTCCCTCAAGAACATATCATTCATTTCTTTTCTGCAAACAAAGAACCTGACCCTCACTTTCATAACGCATTTCTCACATGGGTCGTTACTGTTTCCCACATAACGGTAGTCTCTGAATGAAGGCATACCTTACATCCACAGACTAAAGGGACACAGAGGTTTACGATAGGAAACGAGCATCCTGTCAACATCATTCAAATGAATATGAGCAGCACTATCTGGGGATTTGAACATTTCTATTTAAAGCCAAGATTTGCTTTAGAACTATGTTGGCCTGTGCTGACTTGAGTCCAAGAAAGCATCCTGCAGAGTGGGGAAAAGAGCGCGGTCAACCCAGCCAAGATGGGAAAGGTGAGAGAGCAAAACAGAGGAAGCTCCAAACACAGCTTTTCGCACACTTAGATACACCAGTTTCTCAGCTTGCCTCCACTCTTATCTTGAGAAGATGCTACTGCTCTTTTAACAGGCACCGAACATTTCTAACAAGTCAGACAATCGACACTGATCCACATGTAATGAAAGTGTTCAGTATAGCACTATCAAATTTTCACAATACACTAAGTATCAGAGAAAACTTTCGAATGCATCTGTCACATCGAAAGACTTTCTTTCTATTAAGACAAGCAAAAACTTGTTCTCAAATACCATGAAACATTTAATCCCAGTCATTCCTCATCTAATAAAATTCTATTTTCAAATATTTATTATGACAATGTTATATACTAGAACTTTTAAACCAAAGAGCTTTCTATTTCACAAAATAAAATGCCACAAGTGTGATTTTTGTGACATCTAAAGAAATGGCCATATTTATTTCTGATTCTTATGATTTTTCTTTTGCACTTGTATGTGTACAGGAGTGCACTTGAGTGTGTATGCCTATGGAAGGCCAAGGGTGACTTTGGGAACTGGCTTGCTCTTTCTCCATATTACTTTGCTCTGGAGTTTCCCAGGATTCACCTTCCAGGGCCAAAATTACAGGGCGCCGCCATTTCAGCCCAGCATTTTAATATGGGATCTGGGAATCTCAACTCAGATTCTTTACAAAGCAAAGGTTTTAACCCCTGGGCCATCTCCTTAGCCCTAAGTCTTATGATTTTTACTTAATCATTCTTGAAAACCCATTGATATTTATTGCACATTTAATAAAAGAATACCATCTTCATAGTCTTTATTAAATGAAAAACATTTTAATTACTGTTATATATGCTAATTTCATATATTTCATTTATTTACTTACTTATGTGTACATGCACCTACAGATCATACGGATCAAAAGTCAGAGGAAACCCTCAGAGTCTGTTCTTTCCTTCTAAGGATCGAACTCAGGATGTTGGGCTTATGCAACAAATACTTACACTGCTGAGCCATCTTATCAGACAATACTGCATAAATTTTTATAAGGTATAAAAGACTAAAGTAACAAAAATCATATATTATAAAATGTCATACATATAATGAATGCCAGTGAGGTATATATGAAAAGATATATGCAAATGCAATCACAAGATTACTTTACTTTTGCCTTTACTGGTTTTAGTAAACCAGTTCATGGATATATCCTATAACTTATTTCTCAGTTTTTTTAAATAACAGTTCTCAAGTGTGTGTGTGTGTATATATATATATATATGCATTCATTTTAACTGAAAGGTCAAAATAATTTTTCTGTCAGAAAGTCTAATTCGAGTTTGACAGGCACATTACCTTTGTTAACTGACAACTTTTAAGAATCTGACAGAATATATTTAAACATGTCATAGGATAAATGAACTTTTCTAAAAAAAAATGCTGTTAGAAAAATAAGTTTAAATTAATAGTGTCAGTTTGTCCTTCACTCCAAGTATAAGAAACGAAAGAATGAACCAGTAAATTTTTAAAAAATGCTACAGCAATTTAGCAAATTTTATTGAAGTTTTTTTAAAGGCTTTACAAGAAATTAATGCAAAAAAACCTTTAGAGCCAAGTACATCATTCTTTCAACTCAGGTAGTTTCTCTCTTAGTTACCAATAAAATTGAGTAAGTACCTAATCAAGTTGTAAGTTAATAAGGAACAGATCAACATATTATTTTTGGCACATGACTAAGAAAGTCTGGAAAAACTTGCCTGTCATTACTACATCAGAGCTCCTGACATTGTAGCAATAATGAATATTCAATGAGGAATATTAATTGTATTAATAAGTTAATGTTAGGTAATACTCAACTGAGAGAAATTACACTAAAGTTATTAAAAGCTATCTAACCAGAAAATGTTACCATGAAAACTGGTAATGCATTATGTTATAATTATATAATAATCCATATGTATTATATGTAACTATGAAAATTGGTTATGCGTTGATGTTCCTCTGATCAACAGTGTACCATAATGACAGAAAGGTTTAAACACTCAGGCCTTTTATTACAGAAAAATATTACAAAAATTCCTCAAGCCCATGTCATTGAAGACAAACTAGATTAAACTCAGTGGGCCTCACATAGGAAAAAACTTGAAAATAAGAAGTCTGGTAAGGGAGAAGAAGAGTTGTAATGGGAAGCAGAAAGAGATGGAATAGAGATTAAGGTGTAAAAATATTATAAGTTCACTATATTTATGTACACGGCACTAAAAAATAATAAAAATATATTAAAAATCATAAAAATGAAATGTCTAAGAGAAAAACCATATGGGAATAATACAATAAAGAGCAAGTATAACTGAAATACAAATTCAAGGAGATGAAGGCAAATGTTCATTTACACTTAAGAACTTTCAATCTACTTTCAAAACAGATACTGGCAAACAAATCACAAATGGGATCATCTTCTACTTACTCTCAAAATGTTTTGAAAAAATACGTAACAAAATTCATTTCAATGTCAATATTTACAGTATTCTGGAAATGTCTTCATTACTATTTGTACTTATGAAAAAAACTTCAGGACAGCAACTTAAAAATATACTTGCAACATAAATAGTTGCAAGAACCTTTTGGCAAATAAATAAGAAAAATAATTAAGGACTACTGTTTGGTAATTACTTAATTTAAAAGGGGGAACTGGCATAGTTGTACACACTTGTAATTCCAACACTGAAGAGATACAGGCAGGAAGATTAAGAATTCAAGATCAAGACTGGGAAATGGCTGAACAGGTAAGAGAATTTGCTGCACATGTATGAGGATCTGAGTTCAAATCCCCAGGTAGGTGTGTTTTAAGTGCCTGTAACCCCAGTGCTATGAAGGATAGAGATAGGAGTATGGCCTAGGTTTGCTGGTCACCATTCTAGCTCAAAGTTCAGTCAGAGTCCCTTTCTCAAGGGAAAGTGATAGAAAAATATGTCCAATGTTCTCCTCTGGTCTCCATTCATGCACAGGTGTGCACCCGCAATACACACACACACACACACACACACACACACACACACACACAGTTCAAGGTCCTTGTCTACATTTAGACTTCAAAACCAATCTAGGCTACATGAGGTCTTGCCTCAAAAAAACAAAATAATCAAAACTTGACTTATGATATACAGGATACTCTCAATAAAACTATCAGAATAATTAAAAAAAGTCCACTTAAAACAAATATAATGCTTCTGATATTAAATTGAACTTATATAATAAATAATGGGGGAATATCTACACATACCTTGGACTAATCAAAATCCATGTATAGTACAAAAACTGTCATACAAATACTATATCGATAATAAAAAATTATGTTTTTATTTATATATGAAAAGAATAGAAAATTAAAAACTGAAGAGTCCAGAAGCTTAACCATTCTGAATAGCACTAATTTTAGAAAATATTTAAAGTTATAACTATTAATTGTTTTTCCTGGAATAATTCTTGTTTAAAGGAATTTTCCAAAGATTTGTAGGACAATAACTTTTACTCTTAATAGTATTGTTTTATGCACTAATTATCTTATTCAGACTCCTTTCATCATCACTCACTTCAGTACAGCTGCCATGTTGAAATGCCTAATATCCTCTATTCTGTCTTTAGACAGTAGAATCTCCCATAGAAAATGTAATTCTAACCTGTGCCCTTGCGCCCCAGAGGGGAGCCCCCTATGGGCCTAGCCAGAACATGCCTTCTCGGGCCAATGAGTGCTTCAAAGACAAGCACACGCCTGCCAGTGAGAATTCTTCCAAGATATTTTTGTAGGGTGATAGCAGGAAAACATGCTCTCTGCACTTAACACTGCAGTATACAAGGACAATCAAAGTCTAGGATGCCATAAGACTACCACTGTCACCTCTTAAAAAAATCCTGGTGACAATGAAACCAGTACAGAAAAATCAGGTCCAAGGGGTGGGAGGAATTGTCAAAAGAAGTATCGAAGGAAAGGCAGGGAGCTTTAAAGATGCCATTGGAACACTCCATATCCAGCCCGGCCTAAGGTAAGGGTGTCCCACTGATATGAACCATTCAACATGCTTTTTAGTGCACATTTCTGTCACTTAAAACCGAATACCTGTTGATTAGCATGGTGATTCTGGTAAAAGTCACGGCATGCACAGCAAGCGTAACACCATTTCACATAGGCTGCAGGAACAAGGGCACTTTAACCTTGTGGAAACAAACATCCCAATCAGAATCATTCCATCATTCATAGTCCATCAATTCAGTACTTTAAAGCAACATTATTCAAAAGAATCCCTTCATCTTTATATAGCACAGTTTTCTGTGCTTTTACATTAAGTATTACAGTGAAAGTTTATCATTCTTTCCTACAGAATTTCAGCAATTATAGTCTGTACAATGGTATGTTTCTTTTCTGACTTATTAGCATGAAATTAAAAACCTTTTATTTTTTTGTCAATCAATAAATAAGATTTATAGTGGATAGCTTTGCCCATTTTGTTTACTACTGATAATTTCTACTATTTCTTTAAAATGTTGATACAACTGATCATTTTAATTATTTCTAATCTTTTAAGAAATGTGGATATTTTCCCCAGGTATTTCAAGATCTTTATTATTTTTGAAACTGCTGGAAAGAGCTGAGGGCATAGCTCAGGGATTAAAGTGTTTGCCTTGCAGGTAAGAGGACCAGAGTTTAAGTCTCCAGAACTCGGTAATTCCTGCCTCAAAAGGCGGAGACTGGAGATTCCCAAAGCAAGGTAGCTTGTGAATCTAGTCCTATCAGCAAGCTCTGGGTTTGAATGAAATTCAGTTTGAAGGACTGAGATAGAAGAGTCACTGAAGGTGATTCACAACATCAGTCTCAAGTCTCCACATGTATGTCCACATACTGGCATATATATGGGCCCCCATATATGTGAACACACATCCAGTCATGCATGCACATCACACATAACACATAAAAATTGCTCTCAGTGGTATATCAGATACCACTATAGTATGCCTTTTAAAACGTGCATTTAATGAAGATTGGAAATGACGGATTCCATTAATGATTGTACCCACTTTTACAATATTTGACATCCGGCTCTATGACATAGCCTCACAAAAACAACTGCAGTGTTAAAGTAAAAATGGCCTCAAGATACCTCTGCACCTTGAGTTCTAACATAATGAAAGCCCAACCTGGTAGATTTTTGTAACAAGTAAGTGGAACAACTCACAGTAGCTGAGCTACAGTCAATCACAGCTGCCAGCCCATCAGCCCATGCTAGATAAAGCACTCGCTAAGCCAATTCCTTTCTCACTTCTGTGGCCCGTAAGTGTTGCTGGCCCATATGTCCTAGTGAGTCCTTCGGAATCTTTTCTGGTTCTAAGCCTGCCAGATTGCGTTCAGCTTAATTTGACAGGTCAGTTTGCTTTGGGATTCTCAACAGCGGCACTACGGACATTTTGAGTACAGTAATTCCTTGTTTTGAGGTGCTATACTGTGCACTGTAGAATAATCATCAGCCTCTACTCACTAATTCCAAAGCACCCCTTTTTCCTGGTTCATCTCCAGACATTGCTAAATGTATCCTGAGGAGGGATACCACAAAGAAATGGCTTAGTGGCATTATTTTTTTTCTCTTTTTCTGTTGTTTTATTGTATTAGTTTGATTTCCAAGTTTGAGAGGAAGGGATGTTGTTTGTTATTTGTTTGGGGTATTTTATTGTACTGGAGATTGAATCTAGGGCCTGACACATGCTAGATAGCCACTTTAGCATTGAACTATATCTTCAGCCCACATTATATTTTTAATACATGACATTTAGACCAGAACAAACCCTAATGTATCATCAATTTCCATCTTAGTCTGTATGCTGATAAACCTTTCTAATGAATTAGAAAGTTATGACTATTCTGGGCTCAACTGCCAAATTCTTTAATATAGAGAATCTGAAGATCCACGGGGTCAAAAATACTCTGTTGCAAGGTCAACAAAGTTAACAAATTCCACAAGTTCAATATCTAGTAAAGAATAAACCATATTATATGCTAGTTCTTCTCAACTGAATTTTCCTTCCTCAAACATGTTATTATTTCTATTGAGGTCCAATGATATATTTAAATTGCAAATACAGATGGGTATTTATATATCCTGCTTTTTTATATATTTAAAAATAACATCCTAAATGTCTAAGAATGAGAAACTGGTAAAATAAAGTATGGATAAATATCTGAACTTAGTATTTAAATGAAATAGGATTTAAATTATAAGTATAACAAGTTATAAAAATATAATCCCACTTAAAAAATATAGATTTAATTTTAGAGTATATTTATCTGTACGATACAAATATAAAATTTACCTGTACAGTTTGATATAATTCAACACCAAAAAGCTGACAATTATGAACTTGGTAGAAGATTATGCTTCACAAAATTTGTGTTTGTCATTTTCTACAATGATTTTAGAGTGCTTCTATAAGTATATTTACTTTGTATTCAAAGTTATAAAGAAAAAGCAGTGCTCTTTCATCATAATAAAGGAGTCCTGGAAGCCAGTAGCCATTCTCTGCATGAACCTTAACCTAGTAAGCCACCGAATGCTTATTAGGCACAAAGTGTTGACAGGCACCAAAGGAACACACAGATAAAACAAACTGGCATAGAATCTGGAAGAACTTTGAAAAGCATAGAACTTTAATCTGTTAGTTTTTTCAAACTGCCAGGAAACAATACCAATTACAAACAGAAGACAATGAGTCTATCACATGTATGAGTGCAGCTAAGTATCTTTCCAGTATAAATACCATTCTATTACTGCCTACTGCTTCTGTAATATTCATCTATGTATGGCTTCTAGTTTGAAATGGAGCACTACAATGCTGAAGACCTTCACTTTATGAGTCCAGGTTACCTTTTATTCACCTGCCTCATAACTACTCTTACTTGAGTCCAGATCACTGATAATTTCAGCTATATTTACCCACAGGGTTTTTGTAAAACTTTAAGTGCTATAAATCTTTGCAGTAGCAAATTAAATCAAGTTAACACAAAGCTCTTATTTGTGCTCCACTTGCCAGCCAGCCAGCCATTTTGCCGAGGAACTCACTATGCTTATATTGCCTGTCCATGACTCTCATTTGAAACAAAGCTGTACTCTGATTTGTTGGATGTAACATAAAGCTTGACGGTATTTAAAACATACTTTCCAAATCCAAATCGCCTGTTTCTAATATTTTTATAACCAACATGTAGCATTTATGTACAGAAGGCAATTCTTACATTTAAAAAAATTCTTGTCCATCAAATGTTCCATCTGCTTACCCAGATAATTCTGAGAGTTCTGAACCTAAAGGAAATTTTCATTCCTTCTAAAGCCAAGCAAGAAGAATAACTCTAAAGAGCCGAAAGTGTACACGGTTATAAAAGAAACTAATTTCGTAAAAACGGTAACATGTAACAGGGGTATTAATGAGTTGAATCCTCACAAAACGGTATAAGACATATTCCTCTTGACCTTAGTTTACAGTAATAAAACTAGGATAAAGCTAAGGAGCTTCCTCTCAAGTCCTCATTAGTTAGGGGGTACAGAAATGGATTCAAGCCAAAACTTCAAAATCCAAGTCATACATTATACCACATCTCCACCTTTGATTTTTGCCTTCTAGGACAGAAGAATGTAACATAGTTTAGCGATGAAGTAACCCCCAAAACTCCTATGTTAAAGGCTTTGTTCCCTATTAGTGGATCCAATCATTGTGAGATAAGGCTCTGAATCCATAAATCAAATCATTGATGTTGGCATTATCCAGAAGTGGGAGAAAAAGTGGAGCCCAACTGAACAAAATAGGACATGACTTTGAAAGGTATTTATCCTTGGCCTCTTCCTCTCTCTGCTTCCTGACCACTATCAGGTCAGAAGATTTGCTCTTACTAAGTGTTCCTATTCAGTCTTTCTGCCTAAACCCAAGTCCTCAATAATGGTGCCAGAGACCATAGGCCAAATCCTCTGAAATTATGAACTCAAATGAATCTTTCCACCTTTTAGGTTGGATTCCCTGTTTTGTCAAATAATGAAAAGTGACTAGCAGAATGGGGGGAGCAAATAAATATTTTATGTTACATCTAAGAAAGGGCAAAATTAGAATTGCAGTTTCATGAAGAAAGCTTTGCTGAATGAATAGATGAATGAATGGTGAATTTCTTGAGAAGAAAAGCTATTGAATGTAGCGATGTCATGAGGAACTACGAAACAAGTTTGTGGTGAAAACCACTATTATTTTAAACAACAGTGACATGGACAAAATCTTGCTTAGAATCTAGAGCAACAATGGAAATCTCTTCTGCAACCTTCACAAATAAACCCCAACACACAACAACAACAAAAGAACTCCTAAAATCACAGCAAGTGGAGTCAAAAACGCTAAGATAAAAATCAGTGAGTGATTCTAGGTGAGGTCGCTGTGTGGTCCCCAAGAAAAAAGGTTTTCCTGAGACTCAGTCACCCCCACTATATCTATAACTTTAGCTCTGGGAAAATTGGAGACTTCGGAATCTCCTGTTGAATTTGCAAAGTTTCTAGATTCAGTTAAAGCAGGGTAACTGCGATTTCCCGGGCGAGAGTTCACACACGTGTACGGCATCACGAGCCCGGGCTGGAACCGACACGCCCCGGCTTCCGAGCCCTCGCGAGGGTCAAGGTCAAGTGCGGGTGTCCACAGCCCCCAAAGGCTGCTGCGTTAACCCTTGCGCGTACTCCGGCAAAGCTAAGCAGCCTAGGGTGAAAGCACCGGCGGGAAAGGAAAGCACCACGTATCGTTAGTCACCGGGGGCCTGCGTCCACCGGACCCCTCGGGTGCCCGGGGGGCGTCTGGAGAGCTCGAGCGCTCGGCCCCACAGGACACCGCAGCCGGCGGCGAGATTCGAGATCGGCGCGGGCACCCGTTCCACGCCGCGAACGCGCCTGGGGCGCGCGGCGAAGCGGCGGGGAGAGGCGGCGGTGGCGGCGCGCGGGGCTCCGCTGGGGGCGCGGGGGCGCCGGCGGGCCCGGCGGGGGCACCCGGGTTACCTGCTTCGGCCGCCCCGGCGTGCAGCAGTCTGACCTCCGGCCGCTGCCCGTCGCCGCCCGGCCGGCCCCGCACCACCTGCCGCAGGAGCAGACGCACGCGCCGCGAGGCCGCGCCGCCCCGGCTGCGGGGGGCTCCGAGGAGCAGGAGGCGGGACTGCATGGGGCCGGCGGAGACACGGGGGGCCGGCGAGGGATTCCGGGGCCCGGCGGAGTCCCGGGAAAGCGGCCCGGCCGGCAGGACAGGAAGCGGCGCCGCGCGGGTCCGCCGGAAACTCCTTCCCCCGGGCGGGCGCGCCGCTCCGCGGTCGGCCCGGCCCAGGGGCGGGAGCGCGGGGGCCTGCACCCGCGCATCTAGCCGCCCGCCGCCGCCCCCCGCTCTCAGCCCTGCCTGCCCCCACTGGACCCCCACAAGCTCTCCGTACTGTCGGTGGATACTGCAGATACGTGCCCTCCGTAACAGTTCAGTTTTCCTGTCGTGCGGTTCCTGATTCCTCTTCCAGATGCTCCAGATCCTCTGCGTGGGATGGTGGAACCTTTGACCTGCCTCGATTCATTGCCACTGTACCGCGTAGGCCGGGGAAACTCTCAGCTGTGCCTTTTGGGGTCCTTTCTTTGATGCTCCTGATTTCTTGTTTGATCTTCATGTCTATGATGTATGTAGGTGCATGGATGTGTGTGCGAAGGGTTGGGGGGCTTTGCACATCCATGAGGAAGCTAGAGATCAGAAATTCATGCTGGAAATCAGCCTCCATCCCTCTTCTACCTTATTTTCAGAGAGGTGTAGTTTATATATTTATGCTTTTTCGTTATTTGAGAGAAAGTGTGCCACAGAGCACAGGTAGAAGGCAGAGAACAACTTTTGGAAGTCATTTCTCTCCTATGTGGGCTCTGGGAATTGAACTCAAGTCTCCAGACCGTGGACAGGTGCTGGACTCCACCACCTCGCCTAGCTCCACCTCACTTCTTCATTTTTTTTTTGACTCTTTAATACGTAAATACAGTGAACCTATGTATTTTTCATTCCTTACTACCAATTCTCCCCTCCCCTCCTGTCATACTCGATATGGTGTTCTTTCCAGCCAGTCTTCCTTCTACTTTTATGCCTTTTTGCATGTGTGACCCACTGGATTTCATCTGGGATATCTACACTGACAGTTAATTGTCTGAGCACCTGCTGGGGCTTGGATGACACATCAGTGAGTAAAAATGGATTAACCTTTAATAGTCTCCCAGGGATCTTCCTTTATTCACAGTGAAACATTGATAGGCCAACTTTTGTGCAAATTTTGTGGAAGTAGACATTGCTGCAGTGAGTTCTTGAGTGTGACAGCCCTGTCTTGACCAAAGGATACAGCCTAGCAGTTCCACTCCCACCCTCATGCTTTTGCATTCTTATTGCTCCTCTTTTTTTTCCACTCATACAAACTTGATAGGTACCCCCATTCCCCTCCCTCCCTCCACCCCTCCTGGATCCTCTTGCTCCCTCCCTCCTTTTCCCCTTCCTTTCCTCCCTCCCTCTCTTTCTCCCAGTCCCCCTCTTCCCCCATTCCTGGAGCATCCTTTACTGTGTATGTCAAACTTCCCTCTGGGTCCTCCTCTCTGATGAGATTTAAGGATTCAGTAGCATTACCTAGAGCTCTTTTTTGTGTTCCCCTTTAGTATAGGAATACTATTGTGACCATTAATCCCTTGCCTCTAAAGATCTTAAAGCCTGTGATCCATGCTAGACTTTGGGGGGTCAATGACATGTTGGTCATTGCGCAGGTCATGCAAAGTGATTACTTCAGCCCTAACGTGTGTGGAGTATCTTGCATATCATTGCTCCTCCCCATCTGCGGCTCTTACAATCTTACCACCTCCTTTTCCGCAAATTTCCCTGCTTATTGCTCCTCTTAGACAAGGTTTCCTAAGCCTTGGGATGGGGAAGTGATTTTGATGTCCTGTTTAGAACTGAGCATTCCACGGTCACATGTTCTCGGCACTTTGACCAGTAGGCACTACTTGTATCTGTGTGTGTGTGTGTGTGGTGTATGCCCGTGGAAGCCCAAGGGTAAGTTCAGGAATCATCCTGGATTGCTCTACCTCCTTATCGCTTTGCTTTGGGGTTTCCCAGATTCCATTTTCCAAGGCTACAATTTCAAGCCACCACCATTTCCACCCAGCATTTTTATATAGGATCTAGGATCTGAACTCAGGTTATTTTGCTTGTGAGGCAAAGACTTTAACCCCTGAGCCATCTCTCCAGCCTTTCACTTCATTTTCTGAGGCATGTTTTATCAGTCAAACCCAGAATTCCTCATGTGGTAACCAATTTGCTCTGGGAATCCCTGTCTCTGCCTTGCAACTTGGATGCCACACTTGCAGCATTTCCGAGGATCCAAACTCCCGTCCTTGTGCCTGTCCACAAGTGCTTTAACAGCTGAACCATGTTGTTCCTGCTTTATGTTCTTTCTAAACTCTTAAGTGAAAATTTTACACTATAATGATTTGTGAAAATGCTGAAATATGAGAAGGGTCCAAATCAACCACTTTCCAGGTGTCCTGCAATGTAAGACTTATATAAGCATGATCTTCGTCTTTAGTAAGTAAAAATAGGACACGGGCTAAAGCTGCCTCCATTTCACAAATTCCAAAGGCAGAAACCAGTTCTGCCACAAAGCAAACTAAGCCTAATTGAATTGTGCCACATCCCTGAAATGTCAAGAGTGAATAGACCAAAGCAAAAAAGTTTAAATGAATTTATGCACAATGAAATCAAGGGAAAAGAATGTGGGTCTCATTCTGAGCTAACAGCCTTGCCAGTTCTAGAACCGCTATTGTCTTTTAGCCCATATTTAGCACCTACCTCCCAAGTACCTAGACGATGTTGTGGAAGAGGAAGCGGCCTGGGAAAGGAGGTCTTTGTACATCTTGCTGAAGGACTTGGATTTCAAGAATGAAGGCAAAACAAGCATTTAACCTTGCTGGAAAAAGTTAAAATAACAGGGTAATAAATGTTGCAACATGTAAAACAATATGGATTCCATGCATGTTCTCATTTACTCTTCACAACAACCCAGTAAACTGGGCGCAGTGACGTCATACCTCTAAGAGTTGAACCTACAAACTTCGTTGCATCTAGAATAAGCTAAGAGACATGCCACTAGGTAGGTGAGTGCAGCCATTGTCAGGAAAAACTAAATGGACAGGGGAGACTCCCCCAGAATGGGCAGCATCTTCTCATAGCAGCCTGATGATAAGGAGTCCCAGGAAACTTGTGCTGCTTGCTTGCCTGCCTTTGTCCCTTGCCGGTGAGTGTTCTGTTGTTGCTGCTGCTGCTGCTACCATCTTTCGCTAACATCAGGACCCAGCTTCTTCAGCCTTCTAATATGAACTAAAGAGGCAGCAGCTCTCCAGACATTCTCCCAAGCCTTCAGTCCCCATTGTTATATATATAGCTTCTATTAGTTCTGTTCCTCTACAAAACTGACACAAAACATACCAGAGATTGTACCCCTATGTTGCAGTTACTCTATATGATTGCTGGTAAATTCATGACCATACAGCTTATGGGAACAAGAGGTTTTATTGGTGTTCAACTGTTCAGTTAAATTCTTAATCCAGCTTCAAAAGAGAGTCCATACCAACACCAAGGACTGAGGGAACTGGCCACAACATACCCACAGGCGTGCTGAGAGAGGGGCCAACTTCCCTTGCCAGATAACATGTCTTTCCCAGTTTGCTGAAGAATGCCAGTTTCTTAACCAGGGAGTGGTCTTATCCACCATGGACTGGGTCCCCCTATCAATTTGACAATCTCCTGCCAGCTTGCTTAGGATTAACCTACTAATTTTTTACAAGTATGCCCAGAACCAAAGCCTCCAATTGCCAAGTTAATACCAGTAGCTATCTACCACACCATGTTTTACAGGTAAAGAAACAGAAATAACAATCTAAGGCTATTTAGCAAAATGATTGATGTAAACATCAAGATCTCTTGTGTGTTAAGACAATGGCGAGCTTGAAGCAGGCTAGCACACTCATTCAGATTCACTGAGATACGACTGTACAAACAGTAGAACAGTACACTCACATCAAGTATAGAAAGCAGAGATAAACACTGACACAAAGTGATGTGTGGGAGATTTATGCTGATCACCAACCACAGGCTACATCTAGGGAAGGTCTGTGAGACTTCACAGAGACTGCAATGCTTGAAAACAATTCTTCAGGATATGCCCAACCAGATCAATTGAGCTCCCCGCCTTCCCTCCAGTGTATTAAATCGAAGAATATGTACCTGGGTAATGATGTGAAAACATAAAAACTCCAGAGCCATACAAAACACTGAAACTAAAACATCATACTAGTCTACAGGAAATTGTTTTGCTACATGCAGTAAGAGAAAATGTCAATTAGTTAACAGGAAATTGTCTTAACATTTATATGAGTAAATGTGATATTTCCACATTAAAAGAGCCACATGAATTAAGTGAAAAGGGATGGCATCCATGTTAGAGAACTGGCGACCCTGGGGATTCCAAGTTAACTGTCTAGGATCACAATGAGTGTGTTTCAGGTCCTCACAAACACACTTAAGAGGAAAATATGATCAAGGATCCAAAGCAGTAGTCCAACAAGTCTCTATAAATTCTCTCACCGCCTTGTGCTTTATTAATAGGAAAACCTAGGATAAATATTTGTATACATGTAGTGCAAAATGTTGATAGATTTAGCTATTATGCAGAGAAGCTGGCATTCAAGTGCCACTTCTCACAACAATAATTATCATTTGGTTGAGGACACGTGATTTTGAGTAGAAGCAGCTGAAGTTCAAAATATAAAAGGAAAGTTGTGAAATAGAGAAAGGAGAGCTCAGGAAAGTTAGTTTAACCTACTTAGTATGCCTCACTTTCCTCGCCAATGATACGGGAACAAAGACATGACACCTATGTCAAAGAACTGGCTATTATGGGGATTCCAAGTTAGCTGTTCTGAATCACAATGAGTATATTTCAGGTTCACAGCAAGTACTCTTCAGTACTGTTAGATTAGGAGGAAAATATAATCAAATATAATATATTTGATAAAATAATGTAATATATATATTTGAAAAAATAATCAAATAATATATTCAAAGCAGAAACACAGCCATATCTCTCTGCTCAAAACTGACAGTACTTCTTAGGGCCATATTCCAAATGCAGTGGGATCCTGAAAATGCAGCAGGAGTGCGACCAAGTGTTTCACGTTCTCCAGCTAAAGTAGGGGATTGCTAGAGTTAGTAAACTTCTTGTCACTGCATGACAAAATCTTGTTTATACTAGAAGATTGAACATGAATCTTATAGTTAATATTTATACCCTTATAAAATATTGAAGTGATATCTTAAAAACATTGGTCTCAAAGCCAGGAGAAGTGACATGTTATAATGCTGGCACTTAAGAGGCTGAGGTGGAGGGACCTGAGACTTGAAGGTCAGTCTGGGCTTTTAGTTACTTTATCTTTGTGGAAAAAAATACCTGACATTTAAGAAAAGGGAAGATTTACATGAACTCATGATTTCCGAAATACCAAGCTGTCATGTTTTGAATGTAAGTTGTCCCTGACAGGCTCGTATGTTTGTATCCTTCCTTGATCTTTGGGAAGATCATGGCAACTTTAGGAGGTGGAGCCTTGCTGGAGGAAGGTACATCACAAGGGGTGGGCCTTGGGGTTGCTTAGCCCCACGCTAGTAGTAATCTGCTCTCTCAGCCAGCTATGCCTTTCCCTCTGGAACCATAAGTAAATAAATCTCCTTTTCTCCCTTTTAAGTTGCCTGAGATTGACTGTTGTCTCACAGCAGCAGAAAGACTAACTTGACACAATTCATCTTTGCCTGGGAGGTGTGGTGAGACAGAGAAGTCCACACTGTGGCAGAGTCAGAAAACTGAGATGGGGGGGACACAAGAAGAGGCCAGAGCAAGCTACATCTATGTAGTGACCCCTAGTGACCTATGCCCTCCAACTAGGCCTCACCTCCTCTCTCCATATCATTGTATTATGTCACAAATCCATCAAGAAATGAATTCATTCATCAGTTCAGAACTCCGGAGATCTAGACATCTCTGGAAAGTTAGCACAGGGGCATTCCCTACTCATCTCCTAGACATTTTTTCAATTTAATGAAGTTGGCAACAGAGATTAGCCATTAGCAGAGGGTGACAGCACATGGCTGCAACCTAGCAGGCAGGAGGAGTGGGGAGGAGGTCAGCCTGGTTACCCAGCATAAATAGCAAGCAATCAGGTCTTAGAAAATTACATGCAAGTTTCTTCCTATATGAATAAGCAGAACACTGTGCTAGTTAGGTACTGCTGTCGACTTGGCAACTGAAGGGTGGAGCTCTGGGTACAGGTGTGAAGAATTAGCAGTTGAATTGAGCCCTGAGCAAGCCTGCAGGAGACCTACTGTTGGGGGGGGGCCCAGCCAACAGTGGGTGAGGCTAATCCTTAAGCGGGTGGATAGGAGGAGGGAAGTAGGTAAGTAAATTGGAACCTTTTGGTATACTTGACTGGACATGTTGTGTCTGGCAAAGGAGGATTGTCTCTTTCAGCAGTCTTGTGGATATAGTGTGGTCAGTGTCCTTGGCCCTTGGTGTTGGCGTGTGCTCTCCTATCAAGTCGGGCAAGGAAATAAACCAGACAGTAATAAACCAGAATAAAACTCCTTGTTCCCTTAAGCCATTTCATTGTGAATTTATCAGTAATAATGTAGACTAACTGCAGCAAATGCTGAATAGTTGTGTCCAGAGGCTTGTAATGAGAGACCACTTGTATATTACAGATCTTCCAGCATCCTTTGTCACTGACCTTTGAACACTCATAAATTTTCGGACTGCCCTCTATAATGAATCACTGTGCCAGTTAAGAGCAAATGCTGCAAAGTTTCCCACAACGATAGCACACGTTGGCCTGGGTCTTGAACTAGCTGGGTTTGATTATGACCCTCTTCCTGCTGCTTGCGCGGTGAGATTAATTCAGTTGAATTGTGGTTGCTGCTGCCTGCATAGCAGTGCATGAAAGCATGTTCTCCAAGGACTTCACCACCGCTCTACTATGCTCAGCTCTCCTCAGCCTTCTCCAGCACCCCTCAGCTCCTGATACCTGTGACACATTTCACAGCCCCTCCTGCAGGGGCTACCTTCTCGGATGGAACAGCTCTCAGTCAGCTGCATGCAACCAAGTGCCCTTAGCAGAGAAACTCCAGCATCCTTCACCAGTAGGTCAAGGGGAAATGGCTCTGGCACTGCTGGCCCAATCCCTGGGCTTCCCTTGGATCAATCCTCTGTTCTTGGCTTTGGGGATGGCTAAGATAGTAGGTGTGAGACCATTGCTTTTTCTCTCCTCTTAAGACCCATGAATGGTGATGCTTCTGCTTCTTTCTTACAGTCTGGGTCAGTTCCAGGGCACTGCATCTCTGCTGTTAGACTAGGGTTTAGGCCTCCTATTAGATTGCATCACAATAGGGATGCACATGCAAGAGGCCATAGATATAGAAGCCAAGATAAGACAAGAAGTCAGGAAGACCCAGACCCCTCCAGAACTAAAATAAAAACGACATTGCCTGCTTCTGAGGGCATGCCTCCTTCAGGCCAGGGAATCCTGGAAGATCCTTCTCACATGACCACAGTGGGGAACAAGCTCCCCATGAACCCTTGGGGGGGGACACCTTCACACTGTAGCATTCCATCCCGAATCCCCAAGGTTCACATTCTTCTCATAGTACAAAAACTAGTCATTCCATGGGGTTTTAAAGTCAGCTTTCAGAGACGTGCAGGACCCCATGTAGTAGCAGAAACAGATCATCTGTATTTATTCATAAGACAAAACCAAAATGTAAATGTCTGTCAGTGATGCAACACCTCAGTCGTACCCTTTCCTGCAAGTAACACTGAACAGAAAAGGGACCTGTGAGATGGCTCAGCAGGTAAAGGTACTTGCCTGACAAGTCTGTTCAGCTGAGAATAATCTCCAGAGGCCACGTGCAGATGGAGAGAGAGAGAGACAGACAGAGAGAGAGAGAGAGAGAAAGAGAGAGAGAGAGAGAGAGAACAGACTTCACAAAAGCTTCCTCTGACCTCCACATAGGCATCCTTCCAACAGCATGGTTGCATGCTACATGCCTTGTGTTCAGGGGCCCCTGCATCCCCTGTCCTTTTCATTATTGTTATATTTTTGATGAATTCATGAATAACCATAAATTTTTATTTAATCTTGTGGTGTGTCAGTATATTACTAAAAGCATATATCACTAGATTATTGAGGAAGAGAAGAAGAAATAAGAGGAAAGCATGGGTTCTATTTCCTTCCACACAGAAAGAATTAATTCTCTTTGACACACATGAGTTTAAGACAACCTACGATCTGACCTGAGCAGTCTGCTTCTGAATTCATATATTTCCCTAATGTCCTAAAAGATATGCCTGCTTTGCTGAAGAGTCACTACTCCCAGGAAAAACAGAAAATCCCCCAAATTAAAATAAGCATAAAATCACATTTCCCTTCTTTTCCCTTTTCATCTTTTTTTAAAAAAAAACATGTGTCTCCCTACAAGAATTTGTCAACAGTTTCTGCCCCACATGCATTTAAAGAATCAGCACCATGAGTAGGATTCTGAAAAGAACATGTATAGTTAGAATATAAATATCACCTGCAATCGACTTGAGTGAAGAAGTTGTCTTGTTCGCTGAAGGGTGTCTAGCAGCATCCCTGTCCTCAGTCCACTGGATGATAGAAGCTCCACATCCCCTGTCACAAACATCCAAAGTGTCTCCACTTTGGTTCTCTTCCTGTCTGGCGGATCTCGGTGTTTATTACATGAGCTTAGAGCTATGGAGAGAGTGTGAGCTGAGATGGTGGGTGCATGTCATTAGCACATGTGTGACACCTGAAACCTGGAGAGCAATCTCTGTTTAATCTGTGACTCTCAACAAGGAGAATCATTGTTCCCCGGAGAGCCTGTAACAACATCTGGAGGCACTTTGGATGTTTGTGACAGGGGATGTGGAGCGTCTATCATCCAGTGGGCTGAGGACAGGGATGCTGCTAGACACCCTTCAGCGAACAAGACAACCTCTTCACTCAAGAAGCTTGACTGACCCTTTTCGCCCCACCCCGCTCTGCCGGTCGGGACGCGCACGCGCGATCCAGCCGGGCCTCACCGCGTGCTCTAGGACCCCAGGTCAGCCCACAGGGACCCGGCTCCGACTCCCACCATCCAGCCGGAGCCGCGCGGGGGCCGAGGGACGAGGAGGACCTCCCCCTGCGCCCGGGCCCCGCCCCAGCTGCCATCTGGTTAAATAGCTCCACGCCGACGCGCGCAGCCTCCCTCTTTCGCCCCACCCCGCTCCCCCCGGTCGGGACACGCTCGCGGTCCACCCGGGCCTCACCCCGCACCCTAGGTAAGTCCCCGTTCGGGCCCCGCCCACCAGTACCCCAGGCCAAATAATTCAGTTTAGTGAAATTGAGAGATCTTAAGAGTTAAAATGACAATGCCAAAGTCAAAGTGCAAATCCATGAGAAGCAACACTCGAGTAAACAAATTTCCCACTGAAGAAATTAATCCCATAATGTTAGACTCCAACAAGAACAAACCCGCGGAAAAAGACCAAGAAAGCCTGACCCAGAATAAGGACTTTCAAAATATGATCATTACCATGTTCAATACTATGAAAGAGGAAATCCGGGAGGAATTACATAATCGAATCAATCGCTTTGAAGAGGAACACAACAGACATCTGGAGGAGTTGAGAAAAACAGTGCAAGAAACAAAAAGTGGCATAGAGCAGTTAAAACAAACTCAAGCAGAGTTTAAAACTGAGCTAAAAGACAAGTTATCTTCAACCCAGAACGCCACAGAGAGTCTTATCAACAGAACTAATGAAGCAGAAAACAGAATTTCAGACCTTGAAGATAAAGTGGGAGTACTAACCAGCTCAATGGAAGAGGTTGTTAAAGCCAAAAAGATACTTGAGAGAAATATCCAAGAGATATGGGACACCCTGAAGAAGCCTAACATGCGTATTCATGGAATACCGGAGCAAGAATCTCAAAATACCACCCCTGAGGAAATTTTTCAAACGCTCATCAAGGAAAACTTTCCTCATCTAAAAAAAGAGAGGCCCATTCATATACAAGAGGCATTCCGCACCCCAAACAGATATGACCAAAATAGAAGCACACCTTGGCAAATAATAGTTAAAACACTCCACATTCAAGATAAAGAACTGGTGCTGAGAGCTTCAAGAGAGAAAAAACAAGTCACTTTTAAAGGCAAACCTATTAAAATAACAAATGACTTCTCAGTCGAAACAGTAAAAGCAAGAAGAGCTTGGAGAGACATACTTCAAGTATTGAATGAGCAAAAATGTCAACCCAGGCTGATTTACCCTGCCAAACTATCAGTCATTATCGAGGGAGAAAGAAAAATTTTCCAGCACAAAGACAACTTTAAGGGATACATGGCCACCAAACCAGGTCTTCAAAAACTGCTAGAAATGATACTCAAGCGTGAAGAAAAAAACAGGCATATCCAGGAGAACAGAAGGCAAATATAACACCATTAAAAGCGAAGCAATATACTTATAAAAGCTACTAAACATAATAAATGTCTGGAATTAACAATAGTTTCTCCATTATAACACTAAATGTTAATGGAATTAATTCACCGATCAAGAGACACAGATTACAAACTTGGATTAAAAATCACAATCCATCAATCTGTTGCCTGCAGGAAACCCATCTCACCACAAAAGATAGGCACGCTCTAAAAATAAAAGGCTGGTCAACAATTCAACAAGCAAATGGAAGCAGAAAACAGGCAGGGGTAGCCATTATGCTATCAGACAAAGTGGATTTCAAACCAAAAAAAATTATAAGAGAAACGGATGGATACTACATTTTAGTCACAGGTACAATTCACCAGGAAGATTTCACAATACTGAACATATATGCACCCAATATGGGCCCCTCCACATTCATTAAGAAAACCCTACAGCGTCTAAAGCAAGAAATCAACCCCCAAACGATAATTCTTGGGGACTTCAACACCGCCCTCTCTACATGGGATAGATCAACAGGTCAAAAGCTTAACAGAGACACTTTGGAACTTAATCAAACCCTGAAAGAAATGGACCTCACAGATCTCTATCGAACTTTTCACCCACGCACCAAAGAATACACATTTTTCTCAGCAGCACACGGAACTTTCTCCAAAATAGATCACATATTGGGCCACAAAATGAATCTACACATATACAAGAAAGTTGAAATTCTAACCTGTGCCCTATCAGACCACCACGGCCTAAAGCTGGACATCCACAACACATCAAACAAGAGAAAATACACTAACTCCTGGAAACTTAACACTATGATGCTGAATGAGAACTGGATTCAGGAAGAAATTAAAAAGGAAATTCAAGATTTCCTGAAAGCGAATGATAACAAAAATACAACTTACCAAAATCTCTGGGACACAATGAAAGCTGTTCTAAGAGGTAAGTTCATAGCTCTTAATGGCCACGTCAAAAAAATGGAAACATCAGAAATAAACAACTTAACAATGCAGCTTAAAGCTTTAGAGAAACTAGAGCAATCTGATCCCAAAAGCAGTAGAAGAGAAGAGATTAGCAAAATAAGGGGAGAAATATCTGAAATCGAGACTAAGAAAACGATAGAAAAAAATCAACCAATCAAAAAGCTGGTTCTTTGAAAAAATCAACAAGATTGATACACCCCTAGCTAAACTAACCAAAAGCAAGAGAGAGAAAACCCAAATTAACAAAATTAGAAATGAACATGGAGTTATCACTACTGATACCCAAGAAATCCAGAGAATTATAACATCATATTTCAAAAACTTATACTCTGTGAAGTTTGACAACACAAAAGAGATGGATGAATTTCTAAGTAAACACAACTTACCTAAATTGAATCAGGAAGTTGTGAATTATTTAAATAGTCCTATAACATATAAGGAAATTGAGGAAGTAATCTCGAATCTTCCCACCAAAAAATGTCCTGGACCAGATGGATTCAGCACAGAGTTCTACCAGACATTTAAGGAGTTAATAACACCAATACTCCTTAAACTGTTCCATCAAATAGCAAAGGAAGGAACACTACCAAATTCCTTCTATGAAGCTAATATCGTTTTAATCCCAAAACCTAATAAAGATTCACTTAAAAAAGAAAACTATAGGCCAATCTCTCTGATGAACACAGACGCAAAGATTCTCAACAAAGTCTTAGCAAATCGGATTCAAAAACATATTAAAAAGATCATTCGTGGGGACCAAGTAGGCTTCATCCCCGGCACACAAGGTTGGTTCAACATACGCAAATCAATAAATGTAATTCATCATGTAAACCAGTCCAAAGTCCAAGACCACATGATACTCTCGATAGATGCAGAAAAAGCTTTTGACAAGATCCAACAGCCTTTTATGATCAAAACGCTAGAGACAGTAGGAATGGAAGGAACCTTTATCAATATAATAAAAGCTGTATACAACAAGCCCACAGCAAGGATTATGCTCAATGGGGAACAATTGGAAGCATTCCCACTTCGATCAGGAACTAGACAAGGCTGTCCACTCTCACCACTTCTATTCAATATTGTACTTGAAGTCTTAGCTGAAGCCATAAGACAAGAAAGGGACATAAGAGGGATTCAAATCGGCAAGGAAGAAATCAAGCTATCACTATTTGCAGATGACATGATCTTATACCTGAGGGATCCCAAAAACTCCACCAGGAAGCTCCTGGAACTAATTGAGAAGTTCAGCAGGGTGGCAGGATACAAAATAAATGTGCAAAAATCAGAGGCCTTCCTATATGCCCAGAATGAAAGAAGTGAAAAAGCCTTGAGAGAAACCATGCCATTTACTATAACCCCTAAAAAAATGAAATACCTTGGTATAAACCTAACTAAGGAGGTAAAAGACCTTTACAATGAAAACTTTAAAACCCTAAAGAAAGAAATTGCAGAAGACACCAGAAGGTGGAAAGACCTCCCTTGTTCCTGGATTGGCAGAATCAACATTGTAAAAATGACCATCCTACCAAAGGCAATATACAGATTCAATGCTATACCAATCAAAATCCCAAAGCAATTCTTCAAAGAAGTTGACCAAATAATCTCAAAGTTCATATGGAGGCACAAAAGACCCAGGATAGCAAAAACAATCCTGAGTAACAAAAACACAGCTGGAGGTATTACCATACCAAACCTAAGTCTATACTACAAATCCATAGTTATAAAGACAGCCTGGTACTGGCTCCAAAATAGACACACAGATCAATGGATAAGGATTGAAGACCCAGATATAAGCCCACAAAGTTACAGCCATTTGGTCTTTGACAAAGGGGCCCAAAGAATCCAATGGAAAAAGAACAGCATCTTCAACAAATGGTGCTGGCAAAACTGGATCTCCACATGCAGAAGATTAAAGCTGGACCCGTACTTGTCACCATGTACAAGACTTAATTCCAAATGGATCAAGGACCTTGATATCAGGCCAGAGACTTTAAAAACCATAGTTGAAAGGATAGGGAACTCCCTCGAGCTGATTGGGCTAGGCCAACACTTCCTAAACAGACATCCAATGGCACAGTCACTGCTACCAACTCTCAACAGTTGGGATCTTGTGAAATTAAAGAGCTTCTGTTCAGATAAAGAGATTGTCACACGAGCTCAAAGGCAACCCACAGAATGGGAGAAAATCTTCACTAACCACATATCTGACAGAGCTCTACTGTCCAGAGTGCACAAAGAACTTAGAAAATTAAACTCCAAGGAAAACACTGGCCCAATTAAAAAATGGGCCCTGGAACTTCAAAGAAACTTTACCAAGGATGAAATTAAAATGTCTAACAATTATCTTAAAAAATGCTCCACTTCCTTCGCCATCAGGGAAATGCAAATCAAAACTTCCCTGAGATATCATCTCACCCCGGTCAGGATGGCAAAAATCCACAATACAAACAACGACAAATGCTGGAGAGGATGTGGAGAGAGGGGAACTCTCCTACATTGTTGGTGGGAATGCAGGCTCATACAGCCACTCTGGCGAGCCGTCTGGAGATTCTTAAAGAAATTAAAGATTGAAATGCCGTATGACCCTGCTATCCCACTTTTGGGAATAACCCCCCATGCAGCAGAGGTTCGCCTCGATAGAACAAGCTCGACCATGTTCATAGCAGCACTGTTTACAATAGCAAAGTCATGGAATCAACCTAAATGTCCAACAGTTGACAAGTGGATAAGGAAACAGTGGTACATCTATACAATGGAGTACTACTCAGCCATCAAAAATGATGAATTACTGGAATTTGCTGGGAAATGGATGTCATTAGAAAGAATTATATTAAGTGAAGTATACCAAACCCAGAAAATTAAGCGCCGTATGTACTCCCTAATAGGTGGCTCCTAGTACCAAACTCACCCAGCCCACATTGAGACACTCAAAAGTAAACCTATGTAACACAGTAATTGCAAGGATTATGAACAAGAGAGATGGGTTAGGAGGGCCACACCAGAAACAAGGAGAGAGGAGACCATGTTACAGCAGAGAAAATAGGCCTCCATCAAGGTCTGCAAGTAAGTAATGAGAAACCTGGTTAAGTTCACAGACGTTCTTTCCTGATCTCACCAGAAGGGGAGGGCATATAGTCTAGCAGATAAAAAGTAATCATTTTGCAAATGGGTGATGGACCCCTCCCTCAGTGAGGTTTCCTACTCTTATTACATCTACCCTTGAATGTGCTATTACAACAAGACTCCAGTTTAACAGCTTTTTGTCTCTGGCCAGGGGGTGACATACAGTGCCCAGCAGAATGGAGTGAAGGGAATTGCAGGAGCAGCAAAACTGCAAAAGAAAATCAACAAACCACAATCCAGAACTTCAGAGACTCTATATCAATCGCATAGAACTAGGACAGCCTAATCTCTCCCCATCCTGGAGCTCAGGGACATTTGCGGAAGAGGGGGCGGTAAGATTGTAAGAGCAAAAGGAAGGGAGGAGCAACGATTTGCAAGATTCTCAACAATAGTTGGGGCCAAAGCAATCATAATGGGACTTTGCATGCCCTGCGCAATGTCCAGCGCACTGTTGCCCTCATAAAGTCTAGCATCTGTTAAGGGCACCGAGACCCCTGGAGGCAAGGGATTGACAGCCATAGTAGTGATCTTATGCTTAAGGGGAACAAGAGAAAGGGCTTATGCAAATGCCACTGGGTCCTTATATGTCATCGGAGAGGAGGACCCAGAGGAGAGTTAGGCGTACACAATAAAGGACTCTCTGGGAATTGGGGGGGAGGCACTGGGGGAAGGGGAGGGGGAGGAGGGGGGAGGGAGGGAACTGGTAAAAAATTTTAAAATGTATAATTAAATTTTTAATTAAAAAAAAAGAAAAAAAAAGAACTAGAGGATGTAATCTAAAGGAAAAAAAAAAAAAGAAGCTTGACTGATATGTCAATAGATACATGAGGACCTGTGTTCAATCCTAGCAGACACGGAGAAGGACAGGTGTGGTGGAACGTGCTTGTGAGCCCAGCCCCGGAGAGTCTGCTACAGACTCTGGGGGCCCTAAGGCCAGCCAGATTAGGCTCTTGGCAAATTCCAAGCCAGTAAGAGATGGTCTCAGAAAAACCTATGTGTATGGTGCCTAAGGAGGAACAACACCCAAGGCTGTCCTCTAGCCTACACACGCGCGCGTGCACACACACACACACACACACACACACACACACACACACACGCACACAGAGAAAGAGAGAGAGAGAGAGAGAGAGAAATGGAGAGAGAGAGACAGAAATGGAGAGAGAACATTTTAGCTAAAATATAAAGAATCATCTGTCTGAAAATGCCTAAACTGAATAATCCTAACCTGAAGAATGTACAGCTAATTTAAACACAGAATATGCAGCTAATTTAAACACAGAATGAACTCATCCTTTTTCCCTTCACAACTCATTTCTTCTCCCATCTTCCTATCCCTGTCATTAGTAATCCATTTTGCCCAATGCGGTGTGATGTGTATGTGCCTAAAATCCCAGCACTCAGAAGGCCGAGACAAGAGTATTCCTGTAAATTTGAGGTTACCTTTGGCTACATATTACATATCAGCAATAAATAATGAGATCCTATCTCTACAAAAAAAGAGTAACCCATTTTGATCTTTTCACCAAAGTAAAAATCTTTGCCCCTCCATCAGTCTTATCACACTTCTCATTTCCAAACAAGCAAATTCATGAAATGTGCCTCCTTCACAACTGCATAATCCCATCCATCTTTCCAAGCTCCCTGCCGTTCCTGCTGGCTTGCTGCACAAGCTGCCTGATATCTTCCTTGTCTAACTTCTTCACACCACTTCCAAACTGATCTTCTCAAAGTGCAAATCTAGTCAGTTATCACATGAAATGTTCCATTTTATTTTTATTCACCCTTAAGATTAACTCAAGACCTCCTCTCCTCCTCTCCCCTCCCCTCTCCTGCCTTCCCCTCCCCTCTCTTCCCCTTTCCTTCCCTTTTCTCCCCTTTCCTCCTCCCCTCCTCTCCCCTCCTCTTCTTTCCATATCTCTCCTCTCCTTTCTTCTCCTCTTCTCTATGATGAGCAATCTTCTATTGATGTTCCGCTTCTCCTGATGGAATTTGGTCTTTCCCTGGGCAGGATCAGTGTCTTGAATCTCTGGACCCTCCCCTGTGTTGCACAGTCTCAATTTCTGCTTCTTTTTTTTTCACTGTTAATTTAGTATTTTTATTATCTTGTTGAGGGTAGACAATCGCACCAAGGCACCACACTTGCCACAGTCTGTGAACAAAAATTGTGGCTCTCCAATAGTGTTCCTATGCTTAACAGGAACACAGGAAAGGGTTCTGGGAAATGCCACTGGGTCCTTGCACCTCATCGGAGAGGAGGGCCCAGAGGAGAGTTTGGCATGCACATTAAAGGATGCTCTAGGGATGGGAGGGGGAGGCACTGGGGGATGGGGAGGGAGGGGGTGTGGGGGGTTGGAGGGAGGGAGGAGACCAGTGTACCTGTTAAGTTTGTATGAGTGGAAATTAAAAAAAATTTGTGGCTCTCATATAACATTAAACATTGTTTATAATAGTGTCATTAAAAACCTTCCTTTATTTTTATGGAAATTACAATCAGTGTTTTTAATAAATGTCTTTCTCATTTGACTGCAACACCTTCAAAAATTATACTGTATTTTTTCCCACATTTTATTTTTTTCCTAATTATACAAGCTCAATAGGTACACCGTCCTCTCCCTCCCCCCTCCCCTCTCCAGTCGCCCCCCCTCCACTCCCCAATCACCTCCCCTTGCACTCTCTCCCCTTCCTTTCACCCCTCTCCTTCCCTCCCCTTCTCCCAGTGCCTCCCTTTGCCCCCCCTGCCATCCCCTGGAGCATCCTTTTATGTGAATGCCAAACCTCCCTCTGAGTCCTCCACTCTAGTGAGGGGTAAGGACTCAGCAGCATAGCCCGGAGCCCTCTTGGGCTCCCTGTTAGTATGGGAACTCTATTATGACTGTGTGATCCCTTGCCTCTAAGGATCCTGCTGCCTGGAGCCTTCTCCCCTATGGTCCATGCTAGATGTTGGGGGGTTGTTGACAGGTCAGCCATTGTGCAAGTCAGGCAAAATCCAATCCTGGCTGCTGCAGCCCTAATTTGTGTGGAGCATCTTGCATATCGTTGGTCCTCCCCATCTTTAGGCTCTTACAATCTTGCCGCCCCTCTTCTGCTAGGTTCCCTGAGCTTGAGGAGGGGAAGAAATTTGGCTGGTCTGTTTCCAGATGAAAAATGTAGGGTCTTTGGTGTTCTGAATTATGGTTTGTTGTTTTCAGTTTTGCTTTTCCTGAACCGCCCTTGGCTGCATCCTGATTGGTATCGAAGGTCACCTCCTGAGGAGCAGGGAATTCACCCAGGTCGAGGTCCAGGTCCAGGGCAGAAAAAAGCAATTTCTGTTTCTCGAACTGAAAAAGATCCTCACTCTGGAAGTATACAGTAAGAGAGCCGGAGATGGAATCCAATACTTTAAGACAGACAGGGAAAGTCAGGGGGGCCACAAAGCAGACTGAGGGAGCTACAGAATCAGAGCAGTCAATTAACCAAGTCAGAAACACAATAGATCACTGGAAGGAAAATGGATCCATCAAAGACCACAAAAAAGAAGCCAATTGAGATGGAAGCTTAAAAAGCATGTAAGATATACTGTTGGGAAAGCTGTTAAGGCTTTTCCCACACTCCTCTTAATGCTCTGGGGACTCATAGTAAAAGATTTGGCACAGGGCTGCAGATCAATACTGATCATCAGAACCAGCGGGTAGAAGACAAACCGTCCACACAACAGGAGATTAAGAACGAATGAAATGCCCTAGTTCCCTTGGTACCTGCCCAGCAGCATGTCTGACCACTACTGGTAGCCTTTCAAGAGTAATGGCATCATGGTTTGAGTATGAAATGTCCCCCGCAGGGTTATGTGTTCAAATCCTTGATCCCCAGCTGGTGGTGCTGTTTGGGAAAGTCATGGAACCTTTAGGAGGTGACGCCCTGATCAAGGAAGTCACTGGAGTTGGGCCCAAGGTTTAATAACCCTACTCTCTCTCTCTCTTTCTCTCTCTCTCTTTCTTTCCTTCCTGAGTATGGCTTCAATGTAACAGCCAGCCTCCTGCTTCTGCCACTATGTCTTCTCTGCTTGCCATCACAATTTTCCCTACCATGATGGACTGTATTTCCTCTGGAACCATGAGCCAAAATAATAAACCCTTTCTTCCTTGGGTCAGGGTAAATTGCTTGGGTCAGAGTATTTTATCACAGCAGCAGAAGAGCATCTGGAACAAACAGCTTCTGTTTCTTTCTGCAGTCCAGAATTTTTCCAGCCAATCTGAATCTAGCACAAGAAGGATTTCAAAAACTATAATCTCTGAGAGTGGTGGGTTTAATATAGACCACACACAACCCAACACCATCCTCTTGCTTCAAAGCTTCAAGAAAGAAGCCATTGTATCCTGACACACACTTAGCACTTTCCAAGTGCCTTACTTTCCAAGGCAGCCAGGTAGCAACTTGCAGGCTAACCTGGGCTGAGTAACAGGAATCTGTGTAGAAGAAAAAAAAGACAAGAAATAAATTTAAATGCTTATTTATATTTACCCATGTATTTACCTCTTTAAGTGCATTGCGTCTCATCTTACAGAACTGCTTCTCCCTCTGGCAGTATTTTCCTTGAGCATGAAGAACTTCACTCAGCATTGCTTCAGGACAGATCTTCTGGCAAGTGACTCTCTGAATTGTGTACATGTGAAGAAAATTGAATATCCACCTCCTTTCTGAAAGATATGTTCAGTGAATATAGAATTCTAGTTTAACCTCTATTTCTTTGAGCCCTCTGAAAATGTTGTGCCTACCATCTTCTGGATTCCAAAGCTGCTCAAGGTTAGCTTTGCTCACGTGTGTGTGTGTATGAGAGAGAAAGAGAGAGATGCTGAAGCAGAGACAGCGAAGGTTGAGTATTTTTTTTAATTATAGCTGCTTTTAGGAATTTTTCTTTATTATTGACTTTCAGGAGTCAAGATACAACAAAATACAAAGAAAATACAGTTTTCTATTTAGCATCTACTGGAATTTCTAGTCTATGAGTTTGTTCTTTTCAAATCAAATATAGAAATGTTTTGATATATACTCCAAAATTATATATATGACAAATTCATCTCTGAGTTATTATTCCTACACTAGGACAACTTCCAGTTCCTGGGGATGTCATAATTCTTCTAAGTCAATTTCCCAGTTACAGTGCTGTATAGTTCTCCTTTATAATATCATGCATCAATGCAGTGCTGCATTTGTGAGATTGCTCTCTTGATAGCTAGCTGTCTTTCGACTGCAGCATGTGCTCCATGAGGGTGGAAACTGTACCTTTGTGGGTTTCACATTGCATTATAGTGCCAGGATCCATTGTAGTTGGTATCTCAGAGTAAGAACTCAGTAAATATTTGCCAACCGTAGGCTGACTTCAGAGGTTTGTAATACCAGCTCTTTGGTAAGCTGGGACAGGAGGGTCACAAGTTCAAGGACTCTCTGAGCTGCAGAGAAAATGTTGGTCGAATGATTTAATTCCTAGATAAAATAGATAATAGTTTATATTTTTATTATTTCTTTTGTGTTTGTATGTGTGTAAAAGAGAGAGAGTGTGTGTGTGAGAGAGAGAGAGAGAGAAAGAAAGAGCGAGAAAGAGAAAGAGAGAGAGAGAGAACAAGGGAATCACTCTAGATTGTTTAACCCTCAACCTTCGTAATGCCTTGCTCTGGGGTTTCCCAGGCTCTGCCTCCCAGGGCCTTAAGTGCAGGCTGTCATTCTTGCCTGATGTTTTTACATGGAATCTGGAGAGCTGTACTGAGGTACAGCTTAACCCCTGAACCATCTCTCCAAGTGCATAAATAACATATTTTTTTCAATTTTATTCATTTGTGTGTGTGCGTGTGTGTGTGTGTGTGAAAGGGCATTGTGTGTCCCTGTGGAGGACCAAGGGTGACTTTGGAAATCATTCTGGATTGCTTCTACCTTTTTGCTTCCTCTGTGATTTCCCAAGCTCCACCTATCAAGGACCAGAAATACAGGCCACCGTTTCCTCCTGGTGTTTCTACATGGGACCGGGGATCAGAATCTTATGCTTGAGAGTCAGAGTCTTAACCCCTGAACCATCTCTCCAACTCCATAAATAACCCTTTAAAGCTCTTAACATAAGACCTGATTTTGTAGTAAACTATAAGCAAAACTTAGCTGTTATTTATAATTAAAATTCCCAAATGCATTTATCATAAAATTGTTCCTGCAACATTACAGAACTATTATTCCTTGATTCCTTTGGAAAATGTTGGTGTACACATTTATTTTTGATGATTTAGGCTATAAAAGTAAAAGAGAATATTACACAAGGATTCAGGATCAATGAAGTGATTTAGTTTACTGACAGGAAAAACATGGGGTAACAAAGCACCCTAAAATATAGTTAAACAAATTATTTTCTTCCCATCATTTCAACCCCATGTTGTGGGGTTATTGTTGTTGTTTTGAATAAGGAAGTTGAAAGTTATAGCTTTTTGTTGTTGCTTCTTTCATTTTTTTTTTAGAGGCTAGGTCTCGTTTTGCAGCCTCATGGGGTCAAACTCTTAACGATACTCCTGAGTGTTGGAATCATGGGTGTGAGAAACGTGTCCACGTACCATTTCCAATGTACTGCAGACTCTCTTGAGTTGCTCAGATTTAGGAATGTGATGGTTGTTTAAGTCAAGGTGCCTTCCCACTGACTGGATGTGACGTCCATAGACTACAGGTAGGACAGGGGGAAACTACAAAGATCACATGGTAATTTAGGAAAGGGAGCGAAATTTTCTGTACCTTTACTGTGAAGGTGGTTACATACAGTGACCATGACACATGGAATTATATACCTATAAGAAAACGTAAAAGATATTCTTTAGTAAGGCTTGTAGATATACAAGGTCTTTAGACAATGTTCTGATGGTTCGTATTAATCGTCAACCTGTCACCTAGGGAGTAGGTCTCTGAGACAACCTAAGAAGTACTCTTTAGATTAAGGATGAGCTCTGGGCATGCCTGTGAGGGAACATCCTGATTGGGTAATTAATGTGGGAAGACCCAGCCTAGTGTAGGCGAAGCCATTTCTGAGGCAGGTCTGTATTGTATAAAGATGAGGAGAGCTAGCTGAGCATTGGCAAGCAAGCAGCCATTTGTTCCTTCCTTCATTCATTCATTGATTCCTCTGTTGCTTTCTGTTCTTGCCTATGAATGTAATGATACTATTCCCTTTGGGTTGCCACTGCAGCTCCCTAACCATGATGCACTGCAACCTGGAGTAAGACCCTTTTTCCTGTAAGTGGCTTGGGCCACTTTATTATAGCAACACGCAATGAAATTAGAACAAACTACAAGTTTGAAGAGCACTGCCCCTAATTGCAGATCTCTGAAGTGGGGATCTGTAACCCCTAGATTCTGAAAGACAAACTTCTGGGATAAGTATGGGAAGAAACCAATAGAAGTACTATTTATATTTTTATGTAAAGATTAGAAAGCTATACTTTCCTAATATTTGACAATCCACTCGAAAGGCTTTATTAATGTTTACATACACAATGACATTGCTGCCTTACTCCATCTGCCTCACATCAGACACATAGATCCCAGGGAAAGACTAAGACAATTCTCAGTCATAATGAATTGGTTGCCCTTCATGACCTCAGTCCACTCACTTTCAGCATATTATTGCATATAGCACTCTCCATAGATTTATGGATTGTGACATTGAGTTTTAAACAAACTAATCCACAAATATGGGCAAATAGTTTTTTCAGTCTCTACAAGAATGATACTGATTGAAGATATTACTGATAATCTCAGTCAAAGGAAAATGAAAGATGAACGGATGTTTTAGCCATTTCTGCCATGGGTCATCTTAGGAAGAAATTCTGCATTCTTCATAAACTCTTTGTATATTTGCATCTCACATTCAGCCAAATGTCAAACTATGCTGGTCTAATCAGATATGATCTGGAGTCAGCCAGTGAATGGAACACTAATTAACTACTTTTCAAGAGAAATTTGTGTTATTGAGGGAGAATTTTGCAAATGGAAGCTTTAATACCATTCCCATGATTAAGTGATTTTGTTATATAATCAATGTAAATGGGCTGAAACCTGAAAGACTTGGAAAAAAAGACATTATATATCCCTGTCCTTCTTTGAAAAAGACTTCACATTCTATTTTCAGATGAAAGTGTTTGAATAGAATTTGAGTCCATTTGTCAAAGTTTTAAGAATATAACACTTACATGGGCATGATAATGCATAACTATAATCCTAGCACTTGAGAGGCTGAGGGTTGAGGTCAGCCTAGGATGCACAGCAAACTCCTGTCTCAAACAAAATAAATAAATAAATAATAAAAATACAGTACTTTCCAATTGATTTAAAGAACAAATTGACCATTTGGGTTTCAACAAAGAGTTTTTCATAATTAATGTATATAGAATAGAAGCATGAGCATCTTATTTGGAAAGTGTCAAAGAAACATTGGGCTCTGTGTGTCTTTGTGAGATGCTTTACCATGGAAATAAAGTGCAATGATAAATCAAGTCAGGAATGGCATCTAGGCCAATGGGTCACAAAATGCCAAACCAAAAACATTGCAAAATAACATAACATCTCATTGTTTTCACATAGGAAAAATAAAGTTCCCTGAATTATTTCAATACAGACATTTTCCATGTTTACTTTTATCATCTCTCTTCACTCATCCTCAATTGTGTCATCCCAATGCCCTCACAGCTTATTGTCATGTGCAGAGTTCTGAACGTTGTATTTCTTACTCTTAAACCTGGTTCCAACTTGTGGCAGTTTATCTGCATGTTGCCAACAAATTCATGATCAAACAACTTAAGGGAACAAGATTTATTCTTGCTTACTCTTCTTAATTACTGTTCGTAATCCAGCTTGTCAGGAAAATTCATACCAACATCAGGAACTGACCACACCAGATAAGGGATTGCCGAGAGAGGGACAAACCTCCTCACTTGCCAGGCTGCGAGTCTGTCAGGCCTGCCAAGTGAGGAGTATTCTGAAGTGTGATAACTTATTCAACCAGTTCTCTCCATCTTATCCACATACCTAGGCAATAATTCCATCTACTGTGGGCTGGGTTTTCCCATATGAATTAGACAATCTCCTGCAGGCTTGGTGAGATTTGCCTTAACTACTAATTCTATACAGATGTGCCCAGAGCTTAGTCCTCAGTTGTCAAGTTGACACAGATATCTAACTAACATACAACCTTTACCAAGTTCTCCTAAAGGTCCTTCGAATGTTCTAAAGCAAAACTGGGGTTCCCTCCTCTCCTTCACCCGATCTGCTCCTCAGCTGGGTCAGCGGTACCACCTCTACCTTTTGCATTCTTCATCCACCTGCTTTCTCATCTAACACCTCACATTCCAATCCATTGTGGCTTTAGATTGGAATTCTACCTTTCCAGGCTCAACATTTGTCTTTCACTGGCTTTCCACTTGAATGCTGAGTTCTCTGTTCTTACATAGCTCTAGATCTTCCTATCATTTTATCACCAAGCCTAACCCCCTCCCTCATTTTTCCTTATCTTCTCATTTGTTCATCACCAAAGAGGGAACACAGGTAGCTCTGTCTGCTGTATTTATTAAACATTTATTGTACTAAAGCATGAAATGAAGCACTTTTCATTTTTCTCTTTAAAATGTGTATTAAATTAAATATTTATGTAGGCTTTCATTGATTTTGTTGTTTCTGTCTGTCAGCACATTTGGATGGGGGTCAGAAGTGCAGAATAGCCAGTCCAGAATTAGCAAATTAGGGTTTTCCTTGTGGTCCAACATAGTTAATATGTGGCTACCTCTAACTCTTAGTACAGAAAAATTCTTAGGCAAGCATTCTTGTTACCGGAAAACTGAGGTTAATTTTGTTGCTTCTGTCATAAGTATTTTTTTTTTGGTTTTGGTTTTGTTTTGAGACAGTGTCTCACTATGCAGCCTTAGCTAGCCTAGAATTTGCTATGTAAACCAGACTGCCTTAGAACTTGTGCTGATCCTCCTGCCTGTATTCCTCCTGCCTCTGTCTTCTGAGTGCTAGGGTCACAGGTATGAGCTCAAAAGTGTTTATTTGAAGGACAGAGTTTATTGGGAAAAAATGGCTTGTTGACTGAAAGAGGTTTCCCCATGGACAAGAAAATCTCAGTTTGTAGTTCACAGTAATCTCTTACAGTAGGGTTTCTTTCAGAATGTGCACTTTTCTGGATATATTTAATGCATTGCCTAGCCTATGTATATTGGATTTATCTGAGAAGATTGTGTGAAGATTTTCTCACAAAAAATGCACTGCAAAGTTTCTTTTTAAAAGCTAATCATATATTTAGCATTGGACTTCAAGAAGTGTCTGGACTAAAGCATTGGAGCCATGTACTGAACATCGGTTTTCTTGCTGGAAGTTTTTGGCTTACTTGTACCAGATTTAGAACTTGTCCTTGCCAGTGGTTTTGGCGAAGCCACTCTAATGCCTCCCTCTGTCACATCCTCCCTGTGGAACCTTTTTCCTATGGCTAGTACGGTTCCTCTGCTACCAGAGCAGCCCTTCCACATAAGTGCTGCTCCTCATCCCGTGCCATTGCTGGTCACTCTTCATCTGTCCCAGCATTGCTGCTCTGACTTGTCACTGTGCCCAAAAGTCATTCAGTAGTGGAATTACTTCTGTAGCACTCTACCACCAATTAAAGACTTCACGTCTGCACTCTCAGTGCTCACAGTCTAGAAGGAGCCAGAGAAGAAAGCAACTGAAGTGAGAGTATACACGAGGGGACCTTAAGATCGGCCCAAGCCACTGAGGGTCTGGGAGGGAATCAATGAATCAAATAAAGTGGATGATGCAGTGGCAAGGAGATGGGGCGGAAGAGGCAGACAGGAGCCAGACACCAGGCAAGGGATCTGATTTTCAGACTCCTGGGTACCTCAATTAGGAGAGTAAAGGGATCGGTTTCATCTTATAGGATGAAGACAAGAGTGAAGGAAAGAGAATTATTTGATTGGCAGGTGAGAGGGCTGAGAAGCTGAACCCAGCCAATGGCCAGAGCTGGAAAATGGAAATGAATGTTAAAGACGTGAAATGATGTCAGTGGAAGAAATGATGCCAGCACGTGGGAGGCTGGGGAGGGAAGATGGCGGGTGGGCTACATAATGAATGTCAGATGAGCCTAGGTTACAGAGTGAGAGACTCTGTAAAGAGAGAGGGGAGAGAGACAGAGACAGAGAGAGAGACAGAGAGAGAGAGAGAGACAGACAGAGAGAGAGAGGAGATGAGATATGGCTCAGGCTCAGAGTTATATTCCGGATCCCAAGTAAAATTGTCAGGCGGAAATGGTGGCAGCCTGTACTTCTGGCCCTGGAAGGCAGAACCTGGGAAACTCCAAAGCAAAGCAAAGAGGAAGTAGATGCCATCCAGGTTGATTTCCAAAGTCACCCTTGGGCCTCCGCAGGCGCACACACACACACATAGGCATCTCTGGTACGTGAAAGCACCCACAAACACACACACGCAGTCAGAGAGAGAGAGAGAGAGAGAGAGAGAGAGAGAGAGAGAGGGAAATGCAGCTTACAATGGAGGTACTCAAGAGAAGAGAAAAGGTAGAAGGGAATATCAGAAAGAAAATGGAGACAAAGGAGCAAGGAACTGGAGGGAGAAGGGTCAGGAGACTTCCATCCCTGCTTTTCTGACTCTGCCACTAGTCTGGGATTGTGCTTGTCAGGACACAAAGAGGGACGGGAGGACTGAATGTTGAAAATGTATTATTGCAGTTAATATGTATTTATATATGCTACAACTGATATATGTTACAATTCATATATATATGTACATATATATATACACACACACACACACATATACACTACAATTAAAATTTGGGGGATCTGGAGAGATGGCTCAGAGGTTAAGATTCTATCTCGCAAGCAAAAAGTCCTGAGTTCAGATCTCAGGACCCTCATAAAAAAATGCCAGGAAGAAAAAACGGAGCCCTGAACTTCTAATCCTGGTGGACAGAGCCTGAAAAATCCCAGAGCAAAGCAAGAAGGAAGTAGAAGCAATCCAGGATGATTCCCGAAGTCACCTGTGGACACACAATACCCTCTGATACACATACACACACGAGTGTGCAAAATAAATTTTTAAAAATATAAAACTTGGGGGAAAATGTGTTTGAGTTCATTTCCAATAATAAGAAGTATATAGTGTGAAGACCAGTCCGGGCAGGAAGGGTCCACATGTAACCCTGGCCTGTAGAGGTTGAGGCAGGAAGATTATGAGTCTGAGGCCAGCCAGGCTACATAGGCACAACCTATCACAAAAAGAAACAGGGCTGATGAGGAGGATCAGCGGCTTGCTTGCCTCATAAGCCTGATGACCTGAGCTCCATTCCCGGAACCCACATAAAGGTAGGAGGAGGGAACAGACTCCCCAAAGTTGCCCTCTGGCCTCCACATACACATACACTCACGTACATGCATCACATACACACTCACAGACATATCTCTCTCTCTCTCTCTCTCTCTCTCACACACACACACACACACACCATAATAATAAAGTTAAACACATTTTTAAAAAGCAGAAAACAAAGCAAAACAAGCAATTAGAAAAAAAATTAAATGTTCTATTAAACCTTGACTTTCCCCTTCTGATTACTCAGTATTTTAAATTACATAGTAGTTATATTTAAAAAGAAAGTGAGAACTTTAATCAAGACTGTTTTCATATATCCATGAGTTCTTATATTGCTCTTTTAATAAGGTATCCTTGAATGAGCTAGATACTTAAACAGTGACTCTTTTGAGGGAAAATGACTGATCCATGTTTGTAATTGGATTTGGCAGAGGACCGTTTGGATATCTTGTTGGTGTGCCGTGTGTGTTACTTTGCAGTTAGAATGATCCAGACTGGGGAAATCAGACATTTGTGTGATCACCTTACCAGACACAGGACAGGGCACGCAGATGTGGGTGACAATCAGGTTTGTTTTGCATGCAACGGGCATTTCTACTATCAGTCTTGTGGGAAATCATGAGACTTGGAAATAGGGCGGGATGTATTTCAGTTGTTGGAGTACTTGCCTAGAGTGCACGATGCCCTGGGTTCAATACCAAGTACAGCATAAAACTGGTGTGGTGGCCCAGTGTCACTTGGAAGTTGGAGATACAAGGATCAGAAGTTCAAGGTTATTCTTGGCTACACAGCAGGTTCACGTCATTCTAGGATTCACCGACCCCAGAGAGAGAAAGAGAGAGAGAGAGAGAGAGAGAGAGAGAACACACAGGAAGATGACATTCAGAGCTCCTCCTCTCCTTGGAGTCTAGGGTTCGTTTGGCTAAGGGGAGGCAAGGTGTTATTGAATCACGACTGACAGTTGTCAATAGGTGCAGAGGGGAGCTGCTGAGTGTTGTGTCAGAAACGCGAACTCATGTCTGAGAAGACTGCGCAGCTGACAGCGATATGCCCAGCTGGCCGCCTCCAGGCTAAAGCTTTCCTTCCAAGTCAGGTCGTGCTCTTGTGTGCTTATCCAGTAGCCTCAACCAGGAATCGACTGGCATGGGGGTCTAGCCTGTACTCCCAAAGTTGAGCTCTTTCAGGGCAGGCCTGGAGCTCCCAGTGGACAGAGGAGATTGTCGGAGATGGTTCTCAATAGGAGAGTTCTCCAAATGAATCCCTCGACCCTGGGGGTTCAGTTCCCCAGTAAACCTCGTAAGCTGCTAGCTCCACTTCCAAGTCTACCTTCCAGAACAGCCAGCAGACACACAGATAGTCCTAGTTTTATTTCTGGCTTTATGACAGAAATGTCTGTTGAAAATCTTCAGTGAATAGGCTCCCCCTGCTCCATAGCTTGATTGTTTAAAACTTTCAAGCTAAAATCCCTTTTTTTAAATTGTAAAGTTTCATGTATTGCTTTTTTTTTTTTTTTCAGGCAGGATCTCTGCATCCTATTCTAGACTCCAGAGCTCACTAGGTAACCAAGAATGACTCAGAGCTTCTGATCTGCTGATCTATGTCCCCACCCACACGTCTAAACTTTTCGTTGTTTGTACTCTCTCTTGCTTCGTCTGAACTTTCACCTCAGGATCGATATTCCCACACATTTTTCTCATGAATAAATGTCCCTCGTGCTCTTCCTTTTCCACTGACTTGCTGTGAGCGATGCTCTTTGTGGCTCTCATTTTCAATGGTCTTTGCACCATTTCCAGTTTCCCAATGATTTATCTTTATCTTGTCAAGGTTTCGATGGTGCTTTACATGTGCATGTATGCGAGAGGGTACGTGGGCATGTGTGGGACTGTTTGTGTGTGGTGTATGCACATGTGTATATGCAGGCACACACGCCTGTATATGCATGTGTGGAGGTCACAGAAAGGCATCAATGTCCTCATTTCTCATTCTTTTCCTTGTCCTTTTCAGACAGGGTTTCTCCCTGAACCCAGAGTTAGACTGCTGACTAGCAGGGCCCCAGCAATCTTACTGTCTCTGCTTTGCCTAGAGCAGTTGGTTGTAGTTGACAACTTGACAATTAAAAACTGAACTTTTGGGGGGTACATCTGTGGAAAGTTCTTTAGCTAAGGCAAACCCTGAGTCTTCATGTTTATGTAGCAAGCATAGAGTTTACCCTACTGAGCCATCATTCCAACCCCTGCTGGGTTTATTATTATTTTTATTTCTTGGCATGTATGGTGAAGCCAGGCATGGTATAGCTCATGCCGGTAATCTCAGAAGGCTGAGGCAGGAAGATCCCAGCAAGTTTGAGGTCATCCTGAGCTCGTAGTGAGTTCCAGGCCAGTCTGAGTTATGTAAAGTGAGACTCAGTTTCTAGATATCAATCAAACAATCCTCAATCAATCAATCAACAAACATGAATCTCTATAAATAAACTAATTACTTAATGGTGACTTTCTTTTCTTCTCAGCTACAGAAAAAGTCATTACTCTGTAGTTCATGCTTTGCTTTTAAATAGTGGGTTTCTTTCCTTTCTTCTTGCTTTCCTGGAATCCTTAATTGTCCTGTCCCCACATCTTATCCACAAATGAAAATAAATGTAAAACCAATTTCTGCTTTCATTCAACCAGTCAACTCTTCCCATAAGAGGAAAATCACCAGGATTTCTTCTTTGTTCATCTGGTATAAATTCTACGACCGCCCCGGGCAAGTGCCTGTGTGGTTATTGCTCAGCCTGCTTTATAGCAGTAAGGATAATTAGCCTTGGATTTCTTTTTCATGCTCAATTTTCTCCTGGACTCTATTTCTGGGTTTGGTGTGTTTTCTGAGGGAAATGAACAATGATTTTTTTTTCACTGACCTTTATTGTACGTCAAGCTCCTTATACTAAGTTATGTGTCTAGAGGAATTTTTCTTTTATTCTCTGTAGACCAGAGACTTTTATGTGTGTTGGGGTAAAGAGGGGTATGCTGTGGACTGATCCCAGAGCTTGGCCTATTGAGAGTGAACGCTCTAACACTAAGTTAAACTTTCAGATCTAAAGGAAATATTTTAACCAGTGTCTCCTGGAACTTTTATTCTTTAGCTATTGGGCTGTGTAAGCAATTTACTGATAATCTTCTACCTATCCCAACCACAGAAAATGGGAGTAATATCACTTTATGAGGCTTTGGATCTGACCCCTGCAAGTGAGAGGGGAAGAGAATTGAAACAGTGAAGATTCGTATGTGCTTTGTCTGTGTCAGTTATTAATCCAAGATAGGAACAGTTGTATCTCAAGTATGTCTTTATTTGTTATATGATGTTATCTTTAGTGGTTTATGAAGCCTTTCCATTTCTTCAGTGTTTGGCAGCATTTCTCCAATGTTTTCTATCAAGTGATTATGTTTTATTACTTACACAGCCCAGGCTAGCTGGAAGTGTTCCTCCTCCTGAATGCTAGCATTGTGGACGTGTACCCCATGCCCAGACTTTTTTTTTTTTTTTCTCATGGTTTAAGAAGTGATACAGTCAGGCTGGAGAGATGGCTGAGAACTTAAGCCTCTGCCTCTTAAGTTGAAGGTCCTGAGTTTGGATCCCAGATCCCATGTAAAAACACCAGGCAGAAATAACAATGGCTTGTACTTCTGGTCCCCGAAGGTGGAGCTGGGAAACTCCAGAACAAAGCAAACAGGAGGTAGAAGCAAGCAATCCATGGTGATTCCCAGAGTTACTCTTGGGTCTCCACAGGCACACACAGTGCCCTCTGATACACACAGAGAGACACACACAGAGATACACATGCCAATAAATAAATAAATAAACAAACCTTAAAGATAATTTTAAAAAAGAAGAGATAAAAAGACAGAGGGGAGGTCAGGTCATGGCAGCAGGAATAATATAGTTGGTCACATTGCACCCACAGTCAAGAAGCTGAGAGAGAAGAATGCTGGTGTTCAGCTCACTGTCTTCTTTTTATTCAGTGTGGGACCCCAGTCCCACCGGATGACACCACCTACACTGGAGGCGAGCTTTCCCTCTCAGTTTAAACCATTGTAGGAAACGCCTCATAGCCACACCTACAGGTGTGTTTCCATGGTGACTCTAAACTGCATCAAGTTCATAAAGAACTATCACAGCATCTCTGTACACATTTAAAAGTCATTGACACGTGGATCCTAACTTGTCTTCTTTCTTAGTCAAACACTGACACCTCCTTCAGTTGTCTTTTGGTTTGTTTGTTTATTTGTTTGTGGCACAAATAGTCTTTATTGGACTCACACCAATAGTCCCTGGGTCTTGAGGACCTCTGTCAACTTGTTGATCTTCTCCACATTCTTTTCCGCCTATTTCCGGAGTCTTATGAGCTGCTGCTTCTTGTTGTAATGAATTTTGGCTTGTTCCCTCCACTTCTCCTCCAGGGTAGCACTCACCGCCTCATGAGCCAAGCAAGCAAACTTTCTGGAGGCTTCAGCCCCTCAACCTTGAGGGCAGCAGGGACCACCATCTGCTTTTTCTTGTCATAGGGCAGAGGGGTTCCGGAACAGCCTGGCTTTGCTTGGTTTTGTGGAGTAACATGGCTTGTACAGTGCCCAGAAGATGAGGCTACAGGGCCTGAAAGGGGCGAGGGCCCATGGGAAGGGTTGGTGTTCATCTCCTTGTGGAAGAAGGCCAGGTACTGTAGCTCGTTTCTGTAGAAATTGCCAGAAATGTTGATGCCCTCACTGCACATGACCACCACCTTCCGCCTAAAGAGAGTGAATAGGTAAAGAGACAATATTAGGAAGGACACATGGCACCAGAGAGGTCCCCCAGGCTGGTGTGTGTGCGTGTGTGTGTGTGTGTGTGTGTGTGTGTGTGTGTGTGTGTGTGTGTGTGTGTGTGTGTGTGTAGGGAGTTTTTTTAAAAAACTGCTTGAATTGTTGCTCTTCCACATTTAATTCTTGCACAGGAATCTTGCTGTCTGCCCCAATTCTTCCTCTATTTCTATTTAAAGCTCGTGCAGTGCCCTGAAGATGTCCACATCAATTAAATAACCTTTCTCGGCCTTTCACATGATCGTCTCTTTATATGGAGTATCGGGGCAGGCACAACAGATTATTGGGTCCTCCAGAACTAGAGCTTTTGCCCTAGAAATCTCACAGAAAGAAGGAACATTGTTTTAAATTCTATTTGCAATAAGAAACACATGTCCATAGTATGGAAGCAATCCTTGCAACTTGGTGATGAAAGCATATTATCTCATCAAAAGATGGGCAAAGGCTTTGAGTGGACACGTCTCTATGGAAGATGGCGAAAGACCCACACAAACCAGCAACAACAATAAAACACATAAAAGAATGCTCATCATCAATCATTAGGGAACTGCAAACCAAAATCACAATGAGACACTTCTGCATCCTACTGGGGTGGCTATAAAAAGAAAAGATGGTAATAACAAGTCTTAGCAAGAATGTGGAGAAAGAAATTGAAGCTGTCTTGCCTCCCTGGTGGAAAGGTAACAAGAGGACATCCAGTCCCTTCGGGAAATAGTTTGACCAGTCATGCAGAGCTAGAGGGCACCCCACCCTGGCTAAGCCTGGCATTGGGCCTGCAGCTCCCAGGAAAGTGTCAGGACAGACACGTCTCTTCTCATTCTTTCTGTTTGGCAGGTCACACAAGTCTTCCAAAACTAAGGATGTTGTGTGAATTTTAGAGGCAGAAATCTGCCCAAGGCAAGGAAAAGCTATCACTTTGTAGAATGAAGGAAAATCAAAAGCCCAGATTTTCTTTTATTTCTATAAGAAAAAAAAATTAAGAAGGAAATACTAGAACAACCAAATGCACTTCCATTTGTCAACTTAAAATCTCCTCACCAGCTCCAGTTTCTATCTCATAGCAGAGAAAGGGTTTTGTGTCCTACATGTACCATCCGGCAAGCTCCAGCAAAACAGTCTCCTAGCAGGGCTGCAGGCTGCATGCAGCTGGGAAATTTTTCAACTCTGTGACAGTGCTCTGTGTGTGTCAGCAAAGAGAATTCAAGGGAGAAGAGTCCCAAGCACTTTATTACAGTTTGTTGCTGATAAATTGTTGAATGATGTTTTCCTCTAAAGAGTTTCCATCTTCACCAGAGTCCACTAAGATCTCACCTTTAACTGTTGAAACAGAGGAGCTAGGAGGGGCTACAATGCACCTGCTGCTCATGTGCACATGCCTGCTTCTGTGCTCACACACGTGCTTCCCACATCCCCACCCATATGCCCTCACACATGCTCGCACATGTGAAGTTCGAGAGAGGGCCCAGGGTATGTAAGCCGAGGATTCTATCTATGCAACTCTAGGAAAGCCATCAGCAACGTTGGGGCACTTTCTGGTGATATAGCTGCCTTTGAGTTGTCCCTGCTCCTGTAAGTAGCCTTCACCCCTACTCTTATAAGGAACACCAATAAAGTCATTGATGCATCACATTGGAGCTTGGTAAAATCGGTACTTTGGTCTGTCATGGAATTCCTATCTGGGGTGGAAAGATATTTGTGTGGCATCTCTCAGGAAAAATATTTATGTAACATAAATGTACAACCAAATAACTTAGGCAAACAAAGGGTTTTATTCTTTTTTACAATACTTGATTACAGTTCATAGTCCAGCTTGGTAGGTGTAATGGTTACTCTTAACTATTGCTGAGAGAGCACTCAAAGTCAAGCACTTTAAGGGAGAAAGGGAGATTTATTCATTTTACGGTTCCAGAGGGGAGATACAGTCTTTCAAAGCAGAGGTGGTGTGGCTAGCTGGCCAAACATGGAGGAGGCTATATCACTGCAGACATCTTGGAGGCTGAGAGTTGCAAGACTGCTTGCTGCAAAGGCAGAATTCTCCTGGAGGTAGGGTAGGACTAATCCACCTCAAGGCCCACCCCTTGTGACCACCTTCCTCCAGCAAAGGCTCCACCTCTCAAGGTGCCATGACCTTGCCAAACACATGAGACTGTGGGGGACACATTTCAAACCATGACAGTAGGGAAATTTATACCAACACCAGGAGCTGAGATAAATGGCCACAACATAACCACAGGCTGAGAAAGGAAACTTCTTCACTTGCCAAAATGCCTGCATGGCAACATATCATGATGTATGTCAAAGTATGGCAACTTATTGAACCAGTTCTCTTTATCTTATCCACCTTCCCAGGATATGTCCCATCCACCACGGCTGGGTCTTTCCTCATCAACTAGATAATCTCCTGAAGGTTTGCTAAAGGTTCAACTACTAATTCTTCATAGATATGTCTACAGCTTAGCCTTCAGTTGTCTACTTGACACCTCGATCTAAGTAAATTCCTTCCCTTTTTCTTTTCTCTCCTCCTCTATATTTTATAATAGATTCAAAAATGCCCAAAGTGGGAGACTAGAAGCACTAAAGGAAGACTTTTTCTAAAGGAAGACTTGAATCTTAGGGGCCAATCACCCTGTGATCTCTGATTTCTAACCCAAATTCCTGACCATTCTCTTCTGATAAAAGCACCCTAGAGGGCTGGGGAAGGAGCTCAATGTAAGAGCACTTGCCTAGCAGGTATTATGCCCAGAGGCCACTTCTCTGCATTGGGGGGGGGGGAGGTAGAAAACGGAAGGCATCCTAAGGAGCTTAGTACCATAAGTTCGTCGTTGCTGTAGTAAATACCTGAACCAAACAATGCACAGGAGCAAGTGGATTCTATTGGCTCTTAACTACAGGTTAGAATTCATCATGGAAAAGAGACTCACATTTACAGGGACCCAGGGAATCGGCCATACCACATCCAAACAGCCGAGAGGGGCAAGGATCCTTGCTCCGTGCCAAAGGACTGGTCCCACCTTTCCGCATGGGTTATACATTTATGACCATCTCTTACAGACTTACCCAGAGACTCACCGGAACTAAATAACCTCCCTCATCAAGCCCTGAGGCCCACCTCCCAAATGTCAAGTGACAGCTGAAACTGTCTTAGAAGTTTATCCCCTTTGTGTATTTCAACTTGACTTTTCCACCTTTGGCAAGCCTCGGCTGGTTAGCCATTTCTGTCTGCACATGGCACATAGGTGTGAGCAGGTCCTCCTGTGGCTACTGTGGCTACAAATTAAATCTTGTTCTGCTTTTTGTTTTGAGACAAAGTCCAAAGTTGTAGTTAGATACAGGTGTCAATGTGATCATTGAAGGCTCAAGATCTGAGCACAGTTGTGAAGAATTAGCAGCTGAATTAACCTCTGAGCAAGCCTGCAGGAGATTGTCAAATTAATGGGGAAGGTCACTCCATAGTGGATGGGACTAGTTCTTGGGCCGATGGATAAGATGGAGAAAGCTGGTTATGGAAGTTGACATCCTTTGGTACACTTGGCCAGACATGATGGTTCGGCAAATGAGAATTGTCCCTCTCTCAGCAGTTTAGTGGATTTGGTGTTACCAGCTCCCTTGACCCTTGGTGTTGGTATGAGATCTCCTACCAAGCTGTACAAAGAACTGTGACCAGATGATTATAAAGCAAAACTAAAATTGATCCCATAAGGTATTTGATCATGAATTTATTAGCAACATGCAGAGTAATTTGACAGTCTTGCTTTGTAACCTAGGCTGGCCACAAACTTTCAGCAATCCTTCTTTCTCAACCTCTCAATCTTTGGGATTAAGACTTTATAGACTAGCACCACCTGTCTTAGCTGCTAACAAAGTATTTTCTATGTTCCAGGCACTTTGCTAAGTACTTTCTTATGGTATGTGAACCTAACCCTTAACTTTGTGTGCAAGGTCTATTGTTATATTAACTTAAAGGTATTCAATGAGCCCTTCATAATTAGTAGGTGAAAAGTATTTGTTCTCACACAAGTCCATCTATTCACACAGACTTGATTGACTCAAATCTCCCAGGCTATGATTGCTTTTCCTTGTTAGAACTTTTTTGAAACCTTGGGTTTTGGACAAGTATTTTTGGTATTAAAATATGAATAACATTAAATTTACAACTTTAACCATTGTTAAGTATAAAGTTGGTGCTTCGAGTGCATCCACAATATTGCACTATCCCTTTGCAGAATTTTACATCATCATAAGCAGATAATCTGTACATATTCAAGAGTAACTTCCCATTCTTCTAATCCACAGTTCTCTATTATACTTTCTGTAAGCTGGCATTGTCTGTGTTCATCACATGTGTGAACTCACTAATACATTTTTAAGATTCTTCAACAGTCTCATACATACATATGATGAATTTTAGTTGTTTTTTCCCCCCCAATCTTCTCTTATTTTCCTCCCTCTCCCACTGAAACATTTCTTCCCAGCAAGTTTTCCTCCTTCTTTCTTGTCTTCTTTTTATAAGCAAACCACTGAGTTTAATTAGACTTGTTTACGGTAGTATTGAAGCATGGGCAACTAATCAGTGGCTATGCCACTGAGGGAAATGACATCCACTTCCAGAATGATACATTTTTGTGGAATAAAAGAATGAATGATTTTGGCCTAGTTAAGAAGTTTGGTGAGATTTGATTGGCCATCCCTGGCCTTCGCTGAATGTTTAGACTTCCTGTTTCTCAGTTCCCAGCTAATCCTTCCAGTTCTGAGCTCTTCTTTCTGCCCAGATCTAGCACCGCTCCAATTTCTGTCCTTTTCTGCACATGGGTTTAGGTACCACCATACAGTGGTATCTAAATGAGCATCCATGCAGTACATATTATTAACCTAGAGCTTTATTATGCATGCTGCTCTGTTGTGCCTCAAAATGTCCTTATGAGCTTGAGTATGCAGTACTTATAATTAGAGAAGCTAAAAACTGAAGCTAGGGTGAATTATCCACTTAGACAATGAGCAAATGAAGGGCCAAGGTCTAGAGCTGATGGGATTGTAGAGAACAAAAAGAAAAACCATATTAGCATTTGAATATTGGTGCTGTTTCTGCAATATGCCCTCCTCCTCTGACTACCAAAGCTTGTTACCCAGCATCTGCTTTCTGCAAGAGGAACTCGCCTCCTCAAGGGGCTTTTTAGGACACAGGAAACTGTGTTTTTGGAATGTTCATTTAGTGCTCTGCTAACTTGTCTGGGCACATCTGATTTTCAGTCTACCTGCTGCATAATAGATGTGTTATCTTCCACGGTGGTCCTTCCCCAATCCAGACAGAATAATGGTTTGGATAAGAGGGGCTCCAGCTGCAGATGACACACAAATGCTTTCATTCATGTCTACTAACAAAGCAGGCAGAGGAAAGAGAAGCCAGGGCCATACGTGGCTCCCACGCTATTGGCACCCAGACTTACTCCCTGTCTCCTTGACCTGCCATCTTCATCCCAGCAGCTTCTGTTCCGAGGACTTTTCAAGGTCCTTTTGTGACCTGCATAGAGCCTTGCACCCCACCCGCCACTCAGCAAGGCATGAAAAGAAGAACGAGAAGGGCATACCACAGACTTCCACAGCCATCTTTTCTGACAGACTCCAGCCATTCCTACTGCTACAACTGGTGTGCATGCCATGTGTTTGGTCCAAGGTGAAAGCAACTCCACACTGCGTATTGCACCAGCACCTGCTGTGTGGTCTCAGACATTCTCCTGCAGTAGCTGCTGTCCTGTGGTGGACTCTACTTACTTTGCACCTCATCTCCAGAAGGGCTACACACCTGTATGTCTAACCATCTTTGTCTAAATAATAATATGAATGTAACTTATTAAAGGAATTTGGCCATAGATGATGGAACAAGCCTGTAAACTCAGCACTCAGGAGGCAAAGGCAGGACGATCACAAGTTCAAGGCTAGACTGGTTTACTCAGTGATTTCCATGCCAGCTCAGGGTACATATGGAAACACTATCTCAAAACAAGCATTTGGATACACTAGAGGAGCATCCATATGCTCTGCCAATTCTGCACTGGACATACCCAAAGGAGATGAAATCTTTATACGCCAAAAAGACAATTGTACGTCCATGTTTATTATGGTACCTTTCACAATAGTCAAAATATGAAACCATCCTAAATGGCAACAATCCTTTCAGAGATAAGATGGCCAACTTTCCTATGAAAGGATCATGGAGATGAGCTCTCCACATCCAACAAACAAGAATCTCTAGCCCCACCTGGGCCCAAGAGCAACTGGTTTGGGCCCCAATGGGAGCTAACCAATGAGAAAAAGCCAGTTTCCTGGGCTTGCCTAGGTTGGATGCATAAAGAAAGAATAGTATGTTTACTCAATGGACTACTGCTCAGTCATAAAAATTATGAAATCTGGCTGGAGAGTTGGCTTAGGAGTTAAAACCTTCATCTCCCCAAGTAAAAGGATCTGAGTTCCCACATAAAAATGTTGGACAGAAATGGTGGCAGCCTGCAATTCCAGCCCTGGAAAGCAGAGCCTGGGAATCCCCAGAACAAAGTAATAAAGAAGTAGAACAATCCAGGATGATTTCCAATGTCACTACGTGTGGGGAGGAGAAATCCTCTCATTTTGCAGCAATATGGATAGAAGTGAAGATCATTACGCTAAATGACACAAGTCACAGATAGATCACTATCACATGTTCTCACTCACTAGTGGAAACCAATAGCTCAAGTTGAGGTCACTCGCTAGTGGAAACCAGCAGTTCGTTTATAGAAGTTGAGATTAATAAGTGTTGAAAATTACAATAACAAAAATATGCATTTAAATAGGCAGCGTCATATCTTGAGAGTTTTTATGAAGCTGTTCAATGTGGCTCCTTGAAACCATTGAAATGCTTTAGAATATTACTTCAATTAAATTTATACCATGTCAGGCTCTTTTCTGTGTTGAGTGCTCATTTGGTATTCTGATATTTCTCAAAGTGTGTTTTAGATAACACCAATCCTCAAACACATACTGAAACAGACACTGACACATAGGACATAAGTGTGCATGCATGCACGCACACACTTGCACACATGTGCATGTGCTTGCTTACTTCCTGCATACTATGTCTGACACTTACAACTACATGAGACATGTTTAAGGCAGTATTAGAGCAGCTAAGCTGGGATGGCTCTCTAAGGTCTTTGAAGGTCTTTGGAATTCCTGAAGGCCATCCACCACTGCTGTTCTCCCTGAAGGAACACTGCTATAGAGGAACTGGCTCCAGTCCTCTCAGAGATAAGATGGCCAACTGCCCTATGAAGGGATCATGGAGACGAGCTCTCCACATCCAACAAACAAGGATCTCTAGCCCCACCTGGGCCTAAGAGCAACTGGGTTGGGCCCTAATGGGAGTTAACCAATGAGAAAAAGCCAGTTTACCGGGCTTGCCTAGGTGTACAAATATGCCTGACCCTGGCAGCCATCTTTGGTGCCCTAGCCCCTCATGGCACTTTCTAGCTCCTTGCCTCTCGTGGATACCATGAGTTCTTTGGCACCTGCTCCACATGGCACTGAGTCCCTTTCTTGTTCCTTGCTTGTCATGGATTCCATGAGTTCTCCGGGCGCCTCAGGTCCTCATGGCACTCCACGTCTGGAGTCCATGAGTTCCAGCCTTTCTCTCCTCTAATAAACTCTGCCTTAATTCTCTACACGTGTTCTGGTTTCAACCTTCCACTCCGTAAAACAGGAATCCTGCAGCATTGGGAAGTGGTTCCTGCATCATATGGCGATCACGAAGGAATATTTGAATGAACAGAGGAAAGACTGTTCCTGCATCGATGTTGCCATTGTAAAGATTCTTAAATCTCTCCTACTGCCCAGGGGCAGAATTATCTTCCAGGATCCAGAAGACACTACTAGCAACTTCTCCTACCACTTTACAGGACCCAAGGTGGTGGTGGGCAGGGTGTGATTCTATCCCAATTCTTAGCTATTTAAACACAAAGCTTGGATCCTCCAAAAGAACTTGAAAGCTTATCTGTCCCTCCACTCAGTAGTGCATTGATTAAATCTCTTTTCTTTGATATCTAGAAGAAAAAGTCATACTATAAATAGACTTGTTTACTTTCTTTATCTCACTGCTTCCCTTATTTTTTTTTTTAAGGAACATGTTGAAACATAACAAGTAGGAACATTTCAAGGAATTTGGTTTCTCAGAATATACTGGGAAACACTGACCTGCTCTAGTTTTTACATGTTAGCTGTCTGTGTTATCCAGTTAAGCACAGAGAATTGTGAGGTATGACATACCAATACATAACACAACACACATAACACCTTATTAGCAGTTCTACATGCTTTAAAATCATTCCTTTTTTATTTGTTTGTTTTAAATTAGTTGTATATGATTAAGGGAAAGAAATTATATTATGAAAAAAGCAGCATGTAGAAGATATTAAGATTTTTTTAAAAAGGATATGCTACAACTAGACAGTAAATAACTAGGCTATAACATTGTGGTCACTGATGTAGCTAAAAATAAAGTAGTAGCCTAAGTGTAAAACCAAGGGGAAAAGTAAGAAGGGAAGGGGAGGGAAAGGAGAGGAGGGAAGAGGAGGAGAGGGGAAGGAAGGGGAAAGGGAGGGAAGGGAAGGGGGCAGGGGAAAGGGGGGAAGACAAGGGGGGAAGGCAAGAGAAGGGAAGGGGGAAGGGAAGGGGAAGGCAAAAGGGGAGGAAAGGGAAGGGAAGGGAGAAGGGAAGGGAAGGGGGAAGGCAAGGGGGGAAGGCAAGGGAAGGGGGGAAGTAGGGGAGAGAGAGAGATTATAACTGCTGATAACTTTCCCCCAAGGCAAAAAATTTTGAGGACTCAAATCATTGAATAAACCTAAGTGCAGATAATTTGCTTCATTAAAATTCATGGCCAGTGAACAGAGCATCCTCAAGTGCCTCCGGTTTGGATGAATTTTCTGGCCACATCTGTGCATTCACAGAACTATCTAAGAGAGATAAACAACCAAAGGCAAGTGAGTTGGCCTTAGGATGTTGATGGAGAAGCAGGTAGCCTGTGACCTTGAGACCCCCCAGCACATACTCCCTGAAAAAACCCTACACAGTGGGATACCAATGGTTACCACACCTATGACTAACTACACTATTACATTAACTCCCAGAAACTGACCTTTCTGATTTAAGGAAGAAGATTCAGTGCTTCTATGAGTTGGTTAGACATAGCCTTAAATAATGAATCATAAAATGTATGTTTACCTCATATAAATACAGGTGTATGATTTTATGTAGTCTTTTTTATTGACTTTTTTTAAAACTTTTGATGGGGATTTCACATCTAGATTTCCACAGGAAAGAATCCAATTCCCTTATAGTCCTTATCAAGACTATACTCATTAGTTGCAACAACATATACTCTTTAGTTGCAACAAAATGCTAGTGTCATTTTGTTACTGTTATTAACAAAGAACCATTTAGTTACAGAAACATGCAATCCAATGAAATGAGATTCTTCCCTGAAAACCCTTCTGAGTGTTGCAGAGATGAGCATGGGAAGCAGGGCAAAGGGAATTTTAGCACATGACCTTTTACTGCTTCTTCAAGAATAAACCTGCAAATCCTGTGCTAGTAAATATGAGAATTTAAAGAAAATGCCTTTGGAAAGTAAGAGATTATTAACCTCTAGTGTTTGACCTCTTTCAGAAAGGGCCGCAGCATTGAGTGTTCTGAGTGTAACAGCACTTGTTTCTAGACAGGTCTTGATCACGTCGGCATTCAGCTCTTACCAGATCTACAGTTAGGACAAGGCAAACTCAGAACCTAGTTGCGACTGTGCAGATAGGTGAAATGTGGAAAACTGATGTCGTATTTTGTCATTTGTGCATTAATTTTTGAGGAAAAAGTCCTGTTCTGGATGGGCTTGCCTGTTGAATCTTAGTAATCGAATCTTCCTTGCATACCATGATCAGATATGTGTACCAGATTAAAAAATTATTAAAATATACTACTAATTAAAAAAGTACTCATTTCTAACTTGAGGCTTTTGACTAAAACTCTGAGTTTGCTTTTGTGTGTGTTTGTGTGTGTGTGTTGTTTAGTTATTTTGTTCTTGTTCTTCTATGTTTAACATAATGTGGCCTCAAACTCACCGCATAGCACAGGATGACATTGGACTTCTGATCACAGCTATGTGTTGCCTTGCCCAGTTTGAGTTCTCAAAAATCATTAAGCCAATTTAGAAATTGTTTTTCTGGAAAAATGCTTTAGTTTTATGAGTGCGTAATAGAAATCTTCAGAGAAAGAAACTCATTACAGAATTCTCACCTTTTTTCATTGGCATCAAATAATTTCTTTTCCAATTGTACAAAAATTGTGTGTGTGTGTGTGTGTGTGTGTGTGTGTGTGTGTGTGTGTGTGTTCCTGTGCAAGCATGTATACAAGAGTTGAGTATATATGCCAGTAGAGGCCCATGAGTGACATCAGGAGTCATCCTAGATTGCTTTACTTCCTTACAGCTTTACTCTGGGGCTTCCTAGGCTCCGTCTCTTCGAGCTTGAATTGCAGACCACCATCATATCTGCCTGGCATTTTTTAATGTGGGGTCTGACTATCTGAACTGAGGTCCTTTTGCTTTCAAGTTCTTTATCAAATATAAGAAGCATGTGTCAACATGGCATTAAATACACTCACAGGGTGATGTGTATACCACCACTATCCATCTCCAAAACTCCATATCTTGCCAGACCGACACTCAGCAGCCATTAAACATTAAGTCTTCAGTCCCCCAGGCAACTACCATCTGCATTCCTCTCCATGACTTGGACTGCTCTGAATGCCTCTGTAAGCATCATCACATGACAGCTGTCCTGTTGTGACCAGTTTATTTCCCTTAGCAAAATGTCTTCAGAGTTCATTCACATCATGACATGTGTCAACAATCTATCTCAGTGACGAAACAGCTCTGGTTCCTTCAGCTTTTCATGTACTTTTTCATATACTTTTCATGAACTCTTTTCTTTTTCATGTATTCTTTCACTGCAATTGACTTCACCTTTTTATAGCTATATAAAAGCTATATATCAAGCTACTGTGTACTGAAGATTGCCTTGGGTATGATTTGGGTTCCTGTAAGAAATTCAAAGCAACAAGGAAGTGCTAGCGGAGGAGGGAGTGGTGGAGGTATATGATAGTTCATCTTGGTTGTCTACTTGACTAGACGTGGGGTTAACCAACTGCTCAGCCATCAGACCACCTGAAGAAACTAAGATATCTGAAATATCATGAATATAACAGCCAACTCTAAATGTAGGTGACACCTTCCAGTATCAGACCAGACAGAAGGAAAAAAGGAGAAACTCCATTGCTGTAGGCGAGCAAGCTCATCTTTCCTGTTGCCACCATTCTTTTCTGACATCAGAACACAGCTTCTTCGACCCTCCAACATGATTGAAAACCAGAGGCTCTCCAGAAATTCCCCAATCTTCAGTACCAGACTGCAGTTCCTGAGATACTCAACTTCTGAACGGAGCAGCCACTGTTGGCTTACCTAGACCTTATCTGGTAAGCCAAGTCAATAAATTCCTTTTTTATTTGTATTCAATCTATCAGTTCTGTTCTGGAGAATCCTGACTAATACAAGGTGCAAGGTGGAAGGAGGAGGCCTGAAGGCAAGATCATCCGGACCTCCCTGAGACTCTGCTTCACACATCTGGGAACGGTTCCAGAATCAATACTTTGTAAGAGTCTCTTGAAAACCACAAAGAATTTAAAGAACAGAAAGTTTTTGTATCACATTGTGCTGGACCTCAATCCTATAACCACAAATCTTATAGCTTATATCAAGTCAAGGAAGTTTGGAAACATCTTTCCTTAGCTGAACCTGCAATGAGAAAGAAGATAGCCAAACATCTTGAGAGGACCTTGAGAGGACCTGCCTACCCAGACCCCCCAAGTCACAGGGCCTGACTACCCCCCCCCCCCCCCCCCGCCCTCAAGTGAGCTACAGTTTTAAGCCACCTATATAAGTGATACATCACTGTGTAATAGTAGACAATGAAGAAGTACCCTTTCCATCTTCCTCCTCTGCTAGTTTAATACAGATGTCAACTTGAGAATTGAAGGCTGAGCTTTGGAAACATTTGTGAAAATTAGTATTTGAGGCAGATCTATAAGAAAGTATCTAATTGATGTGGGAAGACCCGTCTCATTGTGGGTGGGACAATTCTTAGGGTGGTTGAGTAAGATGGAGGAGCTGGCTTAGTACTTTGGCACACTTCAGCATACATTGACAGACTCTGGTGAAGTTTGCCCCTTCTAGCGATCCTTATCCATATGGTGAGGCCAGTTCCTAGGCTCCCGGTGTTGATATGAACTCTCCTGCCAAGCTGCACTGTGAACTATAACAGAAAATGGTAAACAAGAATAAAACTCCCTTGTTCTCAAGGCTATTTGGTCATGAATTTATCAGCATCATACAGACAAACTGCAACAACAGTAAAATGGGAAAACTCCACAGGCAGGAGAAACAGCTAGAACCGAAGACTCCCTCCTGTCCCTGCACCTAGCTTGTTCTCTGTTTGCACACTTTTGTGCCTGACTCTCCTTGCCTAGTTCATCCTTCCTGACGTGGTCAGATGGACAAACTCCACTCTTCACAGGCAAGTGAGATGGCTCAGTTGGGTAAAGGTGCTTTCTGCCAAGCCTGATGACTTGAGTTCAAGCCCCAGAATCACATAGTAGAAAGAGAGAGTTGATTCCCACAAGTTGTCCTCTCACCTCCACCCATGTATTGCAGCATGAGTGCACATGCATAATAAATAAATAAATGAAAAAAATCAAAACCAGTCAACGACACATCTGAGGCCTCCAGAAAAATACCGTCTTCTTCTCCAAGGAGATTTCCTGTGTACAAGCCTGGAGAGAGTCTTGAAAAATTCCACTGACGGAGGAATTTTCAGTAATCAACTTTTTTTCTTTGGAGGTACTTTTCATTCTTCTTGCTGGCTGGATTTTATTTACTTTTCTTTTAACTGTACTCAGAGTGGAACTTGGAGCTTCATGGTGCTAAGTCAATATTCTAACACTGAGCTATACTCCCAGCCCCGTGATAAACTTTAAGATGGCATAGAAAAAAAATACATTTTCAGAACTGAAATTGAGGATGACTGTGTAAAAGTCCTCTTGGATGCTTTCGCATTCCATAAAATAATAAAAGTAGTTTGCCAGATGCAGTGAATGATAAAAAGCACTTTGTACATCACATTGGCAACAATGGGTAATCTGTCTTTTGGATTTCTTGCCTTCATTATGTACATACCTTTGCGTATGTGTGTGTGTGTGTGAACCAGAAGCACTTGAATATATGTGTGCTTGTGGAGTTTCAAAGGTGACTTTGGGATCATCCTGGATTGCTCTACCTCCTTACTGCTTAGCTCTGGTGTTTCCTAGGCTCTACCTTCCAGGGCCAGAAATGCAGGCTAATGCCATCTCTACCCCTCATTTTTATGTGGCGTCTAGGATCTGGACTTAGGTCCTTTTGCTTCCCAGGCAAAGGCTTTAACCCCTGAGCTGCCTCCCCAGTCCTACATATGTACTGTAAGGATTTCACTTCTCTGAAGTTTTAGAAACATGCTTCTAAAAAAAATCTCTCTGTCTCCTTCTACAGGCATATGCATATTTATGCCTGCCTTATGTATACATGCTTGAATTGCATGTGCATACATATATTCACATGTGTTTGTGGCCTCTGCTATCTACTCTGGGGTTTCTATAACTTTTAACATTATCTGCTGTTTGTTGAGACAAAAATCTCACTACATAGCCCAGGCAGTCCTCAGACTCATAATCCTGTGGGGAGGGGAAGTGGCAGGTAGGGAGGACTGATCAAAGGAAAGCCAAGTGTCAGTTCTTTGGAGGTTATAGTGCCAGCGAAAGAAAGACAAGGATTTCCACATGGGAAATAATATCTCTGACCCAATTTCTAGAAGTAGGCCACCAGGCGGGGGGTGGGTCTTTAATACAAAAGTTAAATCTGGAGTGAGCCTGAAGTTCTAAATTGTATTACAAATCTATTTGAACAAACAGGATGCATGCAGCCCACTAATCCCAGCACTATGAATAATAGTGAGAAACTCAGAACAAAGTAAATGCCCAAGGATGGAGTCTGGGTTACATAAATGAAGAAGCAAACATGTATTACATGGGAAGACTGCCAGAATATTCTGTTCCTTGAAAGATATGGTGATACATGACAAAATATGAACAGATTAAATAATAATAATAATAATAATAAACAAGCACTAAGTGGATACCACACACATCTATGTTCACCTTTGCCTGTTCGTTAGGCCACATCCATTCAGGAAAACAGAAACTGTTCTCAGTGTTTCAAATGATTCATTTCTGTCATTGGCTAAAAACTAGTGCAAGAAGTTCCTTAAAGGAGGAGGCAACTTTACCTGAAGGCAGGTTCAGGAAAGAGATAATAACATCCATGGTGTGAAGGGAAAAGCAATCCATCAGGACAGTGCCTTAGGCTCTTTCCTCTGGGCTCCTTAGGCCACTGATGGATCTAAAATGGCAGTGTATGGTTATCTTCTTAAACATTGTACAACAAAAGGGTTTTTCCTGGGACAGTTCTCTCCCGGCCATTATTTCTTCTAAAAGGTGTCTAAGTGTACCATGTCTTCTATGGTGACTTCTGAAGTTGGCCTGGGGCTAGGTAATATAAAAGGCTGAAAAAAGAACACACAGAAATGGAATGATAGAGAAGAGATGGACCAGAACTGGTGAGAAAACCCACTTCCTCCAGAGGAAAACTGTGAGAATCCATCACTCAGACCCATCAGACTATATTTTTATATTTTTATTTTATATATAAAAATACATATATAACATTTTATATTTTTATAATCAGAAGGCTATAGTATGGAATTAATAAGTTGTTTTCAGGAGAAAGACCTTAGCTAAATCCTATGTTTTTGTTGTTTTCAGATACACTCCTGTTTTGTAAATGGAGAATGTGCTTGCTGGACTAGTCAGAACAGTGAGGTGCAGGGAACTAAAACTGTTACATTACTCTTTGGTTTTGCTTTTTCTATTTGAAGTTTAAAACTGAATGAAAGGCTGGGGAGATGGCTCAGGGATTAAAGTCTTTGCTTCAAAAACAAAAAGGACTGGAGTTCAGATCCCTAGATCCCACCTAACCTCTGACTGGGTTGGAGCTTGTGTTTAAATGTTCTCCCCCACTGCCTGCTCTGGAAGAAGAAACCAGACCGCTGAGACATGCTGTGAGAAGTAGTCTCCCCTCATTCATTCCCCATCTCCCACTCCTCCTTCCTAGTCCACATTCCTCTTGGTAGCTTAATTGAAGAGTTTGCTTCAGCTCCACTTTATGGAAACTCATGCTAAGATGACTTTGTTACTGTTTCTGCAACTTACAGCTGTGCTAGTTGGATATGTAGGTGTCAAGTTTACAATTGAGGGCTGGGTTCTGGGCACAGTTTTGAAGAATTAGTAGTTAAGGCAAAACCTAAGCAAGCCTGCAAGAGATTGTTTGATTGGTGTGGGAAGCCCCAGCCCAGGGTGGGTGGGATCATTCCCTGGCAGGTGGAGAAGATGAAGGGGGCTAGCTCAGTAAAGTTGGCTCACTTTGGCAGTCCAGTAGGTTTGTTCCTCTCTCAGCAATCCCTGTGCACATGGTGTGGCCAGTTCCCTTGGCTCCTGGTGCCAAGCTGGATGAAAAAGTGTAACTGAGAATTGCAAGAAAAAATTAAAACCCCTTGTTCTTTTAAGCTCTTTGGTAGTGAATTTATCAGCAACATGCAGGAAACTGCAACAGCAGCAAAATGAGAGAAAAACTCCAGAGGCAGGAGAAAGCTGGAGCAAAGTCTCAAGTGCTAACAGGTCTTTCCTGTCACTCATCCTCTGTGTTTCTGTCTCTGCTCTTTGGTTCCTCTTTTGCCTCTATGGAGTCTGATCTTGTTCACATGGAAACGAAGCGCTGAGGTTGGGCAGAGGGAACAGCCCCACCTGTCCCTCATGCTTCCACAAGGAAACGCTTCAGCAAAGGAAGGAATGCTCTTTTTTTTTTTTAAATTTTTATTATTATTATTTATTCAACTGTGCGCATGTGTGTGTGTGTGTGTGTGTGTGTGTGTGTGTGTGTGTCTGTGTGTGTGTGTAGAACCACGGACGAATTCGCGAACCACCATGACGCATCCACCTCCTTCTGCCCCGGGATTCACAGGCTCCGCCCTACCAGGACCAGAAGCGCAGGCCGCCCCCGCTTCCGCCTGGCGTCTATACGTGGGATCTGGGATCGAACTCAGGACCTTCCGCCTGCAAGGCGGAGGCTTAACCCCTGAGCCACCTCTCTGATACATGAGTTTGCAAAGAGACGGAATCAATGTGGTTCTATCCTCTTTTTGCGAGCGGTTCCTGCAGAAGCCAGCTTCTTCACCCCTCCTGGTATTAAGTTGCAGAGTCAGCCTCTTCCTGGGGAAAGTCAGCACTTGGGAGACTATCCCAAGACTAGGTGGATACTATCCTTTATTTCATGTGCAACATAGGCAGGCCCACATATCATATTCCACCCAAACTCCCACCAGCAATAAATATGACATCTTGATCTACCCACTGAGCCCTTCATCTATCTTCTAATTTCTTCTAAGCTTGGATCTATAGATCATTTGTTTTTTTTTTAATTGCAATACATTCATCACTTTGTATATAGAATTTTCACAACATGGATTCTACCAACTATAATAGAAAATATATTTTAAGAAAAGATTGCATTTGTTCTGTGTGTGTACCAATTTTTGTATGCAAATAGTATGAAACTGTTTGCAGAGTGTTTATGTTGTATTACACACTACAAGTCTAGGGGTGATTTCAAATATATGGACAACTAAGCAAGATTATATACAAATACTATGTCAGTTTATATAAGGGACTTGAATGTCACCTACTTTGGAATCCACTTCCTGGGAGTCATAGAACAGCAATGGCTGCACATTCATCAATGTAAAGTGGCTTTGTATTCCAACCCTCTGAAAACCCACATTAATTGACATTTTCCAGGCTTTCTTATGATTTTTATAGCCAAAAAGCAACATTTGCTTTGCTTTTCACTTCCACCCTCATTAGTGCTGAAAATCTAACTAAGGATTGACTATAAACTTCAGTCAGGTGTTCAGGGATGGACCAAACACCTGTGATAAGGAAGAATCACACTTTGTAACATAGCACATCTTATGGTACTGGCGTATGCAGCCCATCAAGCTAGCAAGAGTTGGCAAGACTCTGGGCAAGATGTGCAACAGTTACACTGCGTGCAGATGCAGGTGACATTCGTGTATGGGATGAGCTGCTCATTACCCTCAAAGGGGAAGGCCATGGGGGGAAGAGCAATGGATGCATCCATTGGAATCATAGGCGTGACTCACCAGCTGCACAGAAATTGCTGCCTGTTGCTGGACAGGTCAGGCATGTGTGTGTGTGTGTGTGTGTGTGTGTGTGTGTGGTGTTCCACAACCAAAATTTATATATGGAAGAGTAATCCTCAAGATGAGGGTATTTGGAGTTGGGAGTCTTTGAAAGATGATCGGTTCATTAAAGTGGAGCCCTGGTGAAAAGAGATTAATGTCCACACGAAGAGACCCTAGAGGGCTGAGGAGATGATACTCAGTGATACTCAGGAGATATTTGCCTCAAAGTAGAAGGACCAAAAGTAAGATCCTCAGATCCCACATAAAATGCCAGGTAAGTATAATGACCTCCCTGTAATTCTAGTTCTAAAAGTGGAGATTAGGAATTCCCAGAGCAACTTGGTGAACCAGACTAACTCTATAGGCAAGTTCTGGGTTTAATTACAGACCATGACTCAAAACAATAAGGTAGAAGAGCAATTAAGGATGTTTCCCAACATTAGCTTTGTACCTTCATAACACACACAGACACACACACACACACATGCATGCGCATGTTCACATGCAAAGCAGCATATACACACATGCATCCCCATGCATGCACATAAAAATGGTGGGAGGGAAGAGACCCTAGGGACTTTCTCTCATCCTTTCCACTAAATGTTGACACAAGAGAAGCTCAAAATGCTGCTAACAACTCAGTTGACAGCCATGAAATGAAAGAGGACACAAGATGCCTATCCCAGGTCTAGAAGCAAGGACTCCTCACTGTGTATGACTACCAACCAATTCCCTGTTGCTGAATTCCAGAAATACTTTACACTTTCTCTTCCTTGATCTGTGAATTTGACCATCCTTCCTTGGTTTCTGTTTCTTTGTTATTTCATAGTTTTTGTTCTGTCCCTGTAACTACCTGTCCTTAGGAGCTGCCCTTGACCTCTTGCCATTTAGACCTCAAGGCTGTGTGTGCCCTCTGCTCTCTTCTCTCCTGCTTCGTCTGATTCTGCTTGTTCTCACTTCTACCTGAGCCCAGAGGTAATTTATAAATGGCTAAAAATGTACCCAGTGCTTCAGGTGTGTGTCTCAGGATGTTTCTAGAAATGTTATAAAGGCAGGGGCATAATAACCCGTGCTTTAGACATCCGGTTATCCATGGGATTTGTCTATCTGTTTATCCTTCAGGTGCCTTGTGGGTCCCACATGTGAGTGATATACCCTTCCTCCTATATCCACACTCCTATATCCACAATTCTTTTACCCAATACAGAAACCTATTTCTCCCTCTTCAATCTTCCTGGGATTCGCCTCTTTCTATCTTCTCACATGAGTTCATCTTATCTTGTTCCAAAAATGTGATGTTTCCCTCTCAGGACTAGAATGCCTTTCTCTTTGGGCCTCATCCATCTCTTGCTTCGAGCTTCAGCATAGAGTTTGTTTCCTCTTTCCCTTCCCCCCAAGGCCAAATTAGGAGCCCCAGCTTCTGTAGCAAATGCTGGTAATGCTCCTTCTCACTGCTCCCTGGTTACCCAGGGAGAGTCCTGTGTGCTTTATCCACTCATGGCTTTGAGTCCTCTCTCAAGAGTTCCTCCTACCTTGTGACTGCCCCAGAATCCCTGGGAAGCTGCTCAGTTTAGGGCAGAAGTCATGTAGAAGCATGGGGGGGGGGAGAGATAAACTCCTAGAAACAATTGCCAGTTACCAGGGGAAGAAGTCATGGTCTGTTCTGTGAATTCCCTGAGGCTCAGAAAACTGTCAGGGATTGTGGCCCCTGAGCCCACCGCTGCTCACTGCTGTCCTTTGGTTCTTTCATAACTTTCCCTCCTTCTGGCCACACTTTTTATCTCTGGTTCATGAAATGAACACCCACGTACACTCCCTGGGTCTAAATGTTTTTATTAGGCTGCAATTTCAGTGGGTGGGGTATCCACACTGAGGCATGCTCTTAAGACTTTCTAGTCAATATCACTCATAGCATTTATCATAGTGAATGACCATAGCCTCTTTACCTTATTTATTACTGTTTCTTTGTGTGTGTGTGTGTGTGTGTGTGCATGTGTATATGTATGTGTGCCTGTGCATGTGTGCGTGTGCATGTATATGTGTGTGTAGGCATGTATACAAGAGAGTATTTGAGTATGTGTGCCTGTGGAGGCTCAGAAGTAACATCGGGAATCATCCAGGATTGGTTTACATCTTTATTCATAGGCTGTGCCTTCCAGCGTAGAATTACAAGCCTTTGCCATTTCCACTTGGCATTGGGATATGGATATGTGAACTCAAGTCCTTTTGCTTGCAAGGCAAAGGTTTAACTCTGGAGCCATACCTTCAGTCCATTACTATGTGTTTAATATTTAATGCCCCCCATAAGGACCTAATTAAAGTAATCATCATGTGAAATATAAATGATATAATAAAAACAGGTAGATAAAAGATGGTGTGTGTAGTGAATGAGAGAGAGAATCTTTGGCTATCATCACTTTTCTTTGGCAAGTTCTATTCCCACCTTGTGCTTTTAGCTTTGTGAAGACAGAGCATGTGGATAAGGCTATAGAAATGCACAATATTATTAGGAAATGTTCTGCATTTGTGTTTTGTGGTTCATTATAAGGTGACCACAAGGCAAAACTCTGTCATGTTTCACTACTTTGTAAATGACATCGCCTTCTTCATTTGACGCACTGCCTCAGATTCTGTGTGATCAAATGGCTGACAAGTCAGGAGCAGCGGGTCTTTGGAAAATGCCTTTTTTTAAGGATTAAGGCAAGATTTATTAAGCGAGAAAAAGAAAGGCACTCACAGACATGGAGTCCTCGAGGAGAAAGGGAGCCCTGGAGGATGTCTGTAAAAGGAAGTAGCAACAGAACAAGCAAGGGGAGCTGTCAGCTGCCTTGGGAAGCTCATAAGCAAGATGGAAGCTCAGAGTCCCAAGAGCCTGAGGTTGAAACTTTTACTGGAATTTCAACAGACAATTTCTTCAAAAAGCCAACTTCAAACAGAAGCATGTTTCACTAGCAAATGATGTGATACCCCAGGGCATAATTATTTATGATGGTTCCATCACCCCGGCACCTAAATGCTTCGGAGATGATTGCTATTGCCTGGCCTAGATGCACCCAAAGCTTTATTAAACCCAGGGCACATTCGTCAGTGCAACAAAGGCAGATGTCTAATGGATTCGCAGAAAAGGAAAACAAAAGGCCAACCCACTGCCAAGGCATTTGCACATGTTCGATTGTTGCCTACTACCCGAATGCCAACCTCAGGAGAAATACTTGTAAAGGAGCATAAATAAGTGGGCTGAAATTTCTCAGTCTCCGAGGGGGATTAGTGCTGGGAAATAAAACAATAATTTAGCAGAAGTAAGACTTAGTCATAGCAGATTCTTGCATTTCCGTTTTGATTTACTTCTATTTTTTCTTTGCTTTTCTCCACCCACTTGAATTTTGTTATTATTATTATTGTTATTGTTATTATTCTGCTATTCTCCCCCCCCAACCCCATCGCAATTCTTTCATTTCCATTGAGAGAATTCAGATAGTTAAGGATCCTTGATGCTAATCACTTCCTCTTAAAAAGATCTATCTGGTTACTGATATACTTTTCCTGCTCTATTTCACAAAAGCATAGAGTATCTATAGAGAAGGATTTTCACACAAATCGAATGTTTGGAAAAAAAAAACCTAAAAAACTAGCTATATTTGGATCTGTGAGCTATAAACAGTAGGAAACTGCCAGGTTCTTCAACCTGCTATTCCCCCCTCATTATCTCTGTTTTACAGAAAAATGCTATCTCCATTCCTCCGTTCAAGAAAATGTATCTGTTTCATGGTAGGTAGGTAGGTAGGTAACCTTCGGGTTTTTCTGACTTTCTCCACAGATGTTATCCAGGGAATGAAGCATACCACTGAGTGCTATTTGCATTGCTACACAAAAGGGTCTCTCCCTGGGAACCTCTTCCCCACTTCTTGAAACATAATAGCGTTTCAAAGAAATGTGTTCTTTTTTAACCTAATGACTGTTGTTAACGCCCCCACTAGTCTTACAGAAGTATTTGACAATTAACTCAGCTTATTGCTGGCTTGAAATGATTTGACAACCCCTTAACTTTTGGGGGAATGCTTTTCTTTGACTTACTACTTACTAGGCACTTTCCCATGTTTTTGCATGCATTGAATTCCATCTCTATACTTATCCCTTGAAACACTCATTTACTTTCAGTGATGTGTTTGGAGTTCTTAAAAACATGTAGAATTATTGTGCTACCTGGGCTGAACTGCATGCTCCCAAATTCCTATGTCGAAGTTCTAAGACTTTTAACACTTCAGAATGTAACTGGATTTAAGGCAAGTATTTTAGAATGAGATGTGAATGTAGACCTCTTACTGGATAACTGACTAGGTTTACAAGAAGATGTTAGAACACACAAGGGCACACGTGATCAGAGAGAAGGCCGTGTGCAGATGTAACAAGAAGGCTGCTTGCTTCTATAAACCTTGAAAACAAGACAGGAGAAAACAAACCTGCTCACACCTTCATCTCCAGAGCCGGGAGGGCTCTCCGATGGTTCAACCACCCAGCCTGTGGTCTCCTCCTACGACAGCCTGGCAGGTTAATACCCATGATCTCTCTCTGCTCCTTCTGTTCTGACTATCTGGTCCAGCCTTGGCCTAAAACTCCTTTGGCGTCAGGGATCCTGCTTTCTACTTCCTGGAGTCCCTAAAGTGTTGGTTGGCTGTGTTCTAGAATTTCCTGCAGTGAGGCTGTGGCCCAAAACAGCATTGTGATGCAATCTGACCTCTACCGAGAATCCCGGTGCTTTCAGAGTGAAATTACACAGAAAATGGCCTGAAATGCATGGAGGCCGAGGCAGCCCCTCTGCGCTTCATCGCCACATGCCCTTCCTCGCTACACCCAGACCTCGCCGCCTCCAGCACGTTGCTCAAGTGGCTGTTCCTTTCCTCACGTTCTTCATCCGTGCAGCCTTAGCTGTCATCTTGCTGGGTTTCCTGCCCCAGCTTTCTGTAATTACTACCAGAAAGCAGCTATTTTATGAACACTGGAGGAGTAAAATATACTGTGGGCTAATCACCCACCTGTCACTACCCTGCCTTTTTTTTTTTTTTTTAATTTGGTGCGATTAAATGATACTGAACAATAAAACTTGCCTTTTCAGAGGGAACAAGGAGCAGTTCAGATGCCCCACGGAGACCACGATTCCTGAGACTAGTACAACATGTGCATTGGTCTAGTTTTTAAGCAAGGTTCCATGCCTGTTGGCCTGGCTCAGCTAGCAAGCTCAGAGGCTATTTAAATTCAGTACTTGAAGGGCCGCACATTCCCCAGTGTCCGCTGTGACTCAGGGCAGAGCCGGACTCCTTACCATAGCTGGGAAGGATTCCATGCCTAGGCACCAGGGAGCTCTTTGACGTCCATCTCTCACTCTTCAGCTGCTTCCTGCAGCCAAATTCCCCACAGGCGCGCTGTGCCCTGGGCCCTTGGCATTCCTTTCCCTCATAGCTGCATGATCCTTACTCAAAGGACATTTTGCCACTTTTTTACCCTCTTCTAGTACTCCCCATTATAAGAAAAATATTGATGATAATAACACTAGGAACTTGTCTTTCTGAGCATTGTTTAAAAATGTGTGTGTATGTGTGTGTGTGTGTGTGTGTGTGTGTGTGTGTGTGTGTGTGTGTGTGTGTCTGTGTCTGTGTCTGTGTCTGTGTCTGTGGAGGTCCAAGAGTGATATCAGGAATCATCCTGGATCGCTCTACCTCCTTATTGCTTTTCTCTACAGTTTCCCAAGTTCTGACTTGCAGGCCAGAAGTATAGGCTGTAGCCATATCTGTCTGGCATTTTAATGTAATGGCCTTTTGCTTGTGAGGCAGAGGCTTTAACCACTGAGCATCTTCCTAACCTATGTTTAAAGTTTTAACAATAAGCTCTCCATTTAACTCTCTGGAGAGAGGTACAAATCAAATGGCAGACGTTTAGTAACAGAGGATATAGATATCCTCACCACCTCGCATGCCCTGGGGACCAACTGAAAACTATTTAATGTATACACGTGAATGCTTTTGTGCACTCATTTTCCAACTTAGCTCCAATCAGTTTTTTGTGAAAGTTTCACACACAAGTTTTTGTATGGATTCTTATAAAGGATGAAAGAGATTGAACAAATGAATTGCTGATGTGATTTTCTTGTCTCCTAGAAACTGGGTCAGAAGCTGAATTCTTAGCTATTTGCTTTCTTCTTAAAAATTGTCATTTGTAGTCCATAGGTTACCTTTACCCACATGGAGTCCACAGGGAATGCCTGCAGCAGCCCTAACAGAAGAGATTCTCTTAGAAGACACTATACCTACTATCTTGGGGTTTCAAAGGTTCACCTGAACCTTCTAGTAGTCAGTTCTAAGGGACACTTGTCCTGCTTTGATGAATATCTCATTGGAGCATGTATCAGGCTCTCCTTGTGTGTTCGTTGTATGCATATGGGTGCATGTGCATTGTGTACACATGCATATGGAGGCCTTCTTTGAGACAGAGTCTCATTGGCCCAGAAGTCACCAATTAGGACAGGCTCGCTGTCCAGCGAACCCCAGGGATCCTCCTATCTCTGCCTCCCCAGAATTGGTATTACAACCAAGCGCCACGCCCGGCATTTTTATTTAGGTGCTGGAGATTAGATTCAGGTCCTCGCTCTTGCAAGACCAGTGCTTTGCTGACTGAGCCGTCTCCCCAGCCCATATAATAAGGTTTTCTTTGTCTACTTCATTTTTCATATCCTCTGGGCTTTTAAAAGACAAGGTCTTTATTAACCATTATAAACTTAATCTTGCACAGAAATACAAACTGAACACATGAAAGGTTCCTTGTGTCCCTGTCTTTTCTCTTCAGCCCTGAGGTGTATCCTTTGCATCATTTCTGAACTGCTTTCCTGAATTTCTCTTTTTGCAAACAAGTACATATCCTCACGGGGCAGGCCTGCTGATTTTTAGGACATCGCATTCAGGCCTACAAAAAAAAATGTAACTTTTTATAAATAGCATCTTGGACTCTATTTTGAGCACCACTCGGTCCAGAGGCAGGGCATGAAGTGCTTGTCAAGGCAAAGCAAAGGAAACAGCCGTTTCAGGAGCTTCCTGTACACGGTTCCATCTGACACTAGTTGCTGTTGCTACTGCTGTGGGTTCCGGAGGCTGCCGGGGAGCTGTGCAGAGGTGGTTGCTGTGGGGCTGAGAGCTGCACACACTGGCAGACTCCATGGTGTCGCAGTTCCATGACTTCCACGTAGACATCTGATGCTGACCTTGGGGGTGAAAGACTGTTAACTTGACAGGATCTGAAATTATCTAGGAGACAAGCCTCTGATCCTGGCTGTGAGAGAGTATCTAGAGTGGGTTCATGGAGGTAGAAAAACCCACCCTGAGTGTGAGTGACATTGAACCATGGGCCATGGACGTGGACCCATCAAAGGGGCACGGGGGATGGGCACGAGCACATGTCTCTCTCTCTGCTTCCTGACTCAGTGTCACCAGCTGCTTGAAGCGCCTGCTGCCATGCCTTCCCCACCTGATGGACCACACCCACATGCTGTGAGCCAAATAAACCCTCTCGTCCTTAAGTTGCTTTTACCAGGTATTTTGTCCCAGGCCATGTGAAAAGTAACTGATACAGACTGATACAGGTGGTCAAAGCTGGGTCTGCTGATGGCGGCGTTGCCTCCTGCCGTCACATGAAGCTGCTTCATGGGCTCCAGCAAGTGGAGCTGTGTCTGGCCATCTGCTTGGCGAGCTTTTCTTTGTCTCTCCTCTCTACTCCTGTGAGTGACAGCAAAAGGAACCTTACAAGGACTTACATGGGAAAATGGGCCCAGGTCCTTGTCCTTTTGGAGCCTCACGCTTTGCCTGAGGTGGGTGGGACACGGCTCTTGCCTGTCCTCTCTCTGTTTTTCCTCTCGTTCCTGGAACATCTCACTAAACATAGGAAAACTGGCTCTTAGGTCAATGGCTATTCTTTTCAAAGCTATTGTTTAACCTATTGTTTCTACCAGGAGTTTCAAAAGTCTATTTTGAAACAAAAAGGCTGAGAATTACTTCTTTTGCTCTCTATTCCATTGCAGTCCTAATTCCTTGAGGCCTGGGATGCCCTGGTTACGGCCACAGTGGTGCCTAAGAGACAGGGCAGCCCACAGCAGGGAACTCGGTGGTGGGGAGCAAAAAACTTGATAAACATTCCGAAAGACTTGCCCATTGTAACAGAGCAGATTAAAAATTAAAGAGGTGCTAGAGATGTAGCTGGGGGCATAATTCTTGCACATTCATGAAGTCCTGGGTTTGATCCCCAAACTGGGCCAGAGACTGTCTCAAAAGAAAAAAAAAGGGGGAAACAAAAATAGAATAGAATAGAATAGAATAGAATAGAATAGAATAGAATAGAATAGAATAGAATAGAATAGAATAGAATAGAATAGAATAGAATAGAATAATAAATAAGCAGGGCTGTCAAGATAGCTCAGAGGATAAGGCACCTACTTGCCAAGCTACCAACCTCAAAGACCATATAGTATAAGAAAACTGACTTCTAAAAAGCTGTCTTCTGACCTCCACCCATGCACCATGGCATACATTGACACCCTCTGTCTCTCTCTTTCTCTTCCCTCCTTCCTCTCCCTTCTTTCCTCTCTCAAACAAATGAATTAATTAATTTAAAAAGTATAGATTTTGTTTTGAGACTTTGTCCCAAAAATTGATGAGAGGATAAAAAACATATATTTATATGTGGCTTTATATATGTCATATAGCATATAAATAATATATAACCATATGTTATCACCCCTTATTTTATACATTTTTGGAGAACGGTCTACAGTAGTCATACTTTTGGTTTTGAATGAGTAAGCTTATTAAGTATACAGCTAGCAAAAGTAAAAAAATAATTAGCAAGCAACAAATAGAGAGAAACAGCAGATAGACAGCAAGACACCCTCAAGATGGGGGCTTCCAACTCTTCAACAGAAATTGACTTAAGAATCCCATCCATGGAAAGCTCTCCATCAGAGACTCCAGTGCACTGCCTCGACCCACCTTCCCTGGAGATTTCTGCTGGATGCTGTGAGACTAGAGTTGAGGATGTTCCTTTTGCTTGCTTTCTCAGTACAGCTTCTCACTACAGGATTTTATGAGCACCTGATTTGACATTTTACTGTCTACTGCTTCTATCTGTTATCTTCTACTTGTTATTTCATCTTTCAAATACTTATGAGAGAGATAGAACATGTAGAGATCAAATGACAACTTTCCAAAATCAGTTCTCTTCTTCCACCTTGTTTTGCACCATGTGGGTCTTAGGGATTAAATTCAGGTCACATGTATGCAAGTGCTTCCACCCACTAAATCATCTCGCCAGCTATATTCTTGTGTTTTTGTTTGCTGTACACTTAATAAACATTCATTCAAATCTGAAAGCGTGGCTGTCATAGACCTTTCAGGTTCTGGTGATAGAATATTGATAGTCATCATGACCACAAGTATAACCCTTCTGTCTCTTCTTTTCTGTAGTTGGCCTTCTTTCACTCAATAAAATATTATATCAGGGCAGGGGAGATGGCTCAGTGGGAAAAGCTTTTGCTGAGTTCAAGTCCCAGATACCGTGCAAAATTGCCCAGCGGGTATGGAGACCAAGCCTATAATCCTAATCCTGGAAGGCAGAGACTGGGAATTTGGTTAGCCAGATTAGCACTAATGGTTGCTCTGAGTTTCCCTGGAGACCCAGGCTCACAACAATAAGGTGGAAGAGCAATCTAGGATGCGTCCTGATATTACCCTTGGGCCTGCACAGGCACACACGTATACCTAAGTGCACTTGAGCACATAGGCCCACCCACATGCAATCACACACATACATATACATGAGAGAAAAAAAATCCAGCAGCCACCTCATGCAATGATACTTTCCCTACCAAGCTAAACTGTATCCCTTCTTAAACTGTATGCTGAATTAAACCTTTCCTCCATTAAATTACTCTTGTCAAGGATAATAAACAGCAGCAAGAAATAGCTGAAGCAGCAAGGAAGGAGTCCTGCCACCTCCTCCTCCTCAGCAGGGACCGCAGAAGAGGCAGGAAGGGAGTCATTTCTCTCCCCACTTTAGCCTTTAGAGTGGGGAGTACTTGGTGTCTGGGTAACTCCCCACAGCTGCAAGATGAGAAGGATGTCACGTCTGGGAACCACAGTGACTATACTGACTTTTTATTTTTACATTTAAAAATGTGTGTGTACATACGTGTGTATATGCATGCTTGCTTGTGTATGTGGTTGTTTATACACATGTATGTTCTTGTGTGTGGAAATCTGAGGCTGAAATCAGGCACCATCCTCGTTTACCCTTTCATCCTATTTTTGAGACAAGGTCTTTAAATATCTGTAGAGTGCAAGACCTGCTTGTGAACTGTTATCTCACCTACCCCCTTTTCATGTTTAACTGTTTTCCTATAAAACATGCTGTAATCTTCGGTCAGAGAGATGGCTCAGGAATTAAGACTCTTCCTTGAAAACAGAAGGTCCTCAGTTTGAATGCCAGGTTCTATGTAAAAATGCTAGGTGGAAACGGCAGCTGCCTGTGCTTCTTGCCCTGGTGGGTAAAGCCTGGGAAATTCCAAAGCGAAGCAAAAAAGGAAGTAGAAGCAATCCAGGATGCTTCCTTGGTCCTCCCAGGGACATATAGTGCTTTCCGGCACACACACACACACACACACACACACACACACACACACACGCACGCACGCATGCAAAATAAATAAATAAAACTAAAATACCACAAAAATGCTATAATCTTAAAATTTCTTGCTAGATTCCCTTAAGCATTGCTTGGTTCTAACCCATATGTCTGTATATTTAATAAACTTCCTCTCTATTTCTTCAAGCAAGCAAATACAGTTCTCCATTTGGGTGGAAGGGACTTTCCTTCAATATAGCAAATAGCACAATTTTGTTTTATATCATAATCTGAAGGTATATGCGTGTGTATATATGTGCATTTAGTTACAAAATATATTATCTATTGTGTTAATAATAAAAAGTATGATATGTTATATGTATGTAAAGGCATAAATGTATTACAAAAATAGAAGAATTGGAAGTCATAGATAAAATAAAACTTTACGTTTGGCATAATTTTAACTCAGGATGACATTATATTTGCACACTTGTCTTATCTGCAAACAAAGTTGCTAGTCCATAAGTTATAAAACTATAATTTGAAAAACTATAGAAAGAGTGTCAGTTCAACTCAGCATGTCTATGTCGCCCCATTCCTTTTCCCAGAAGTATAATATCTCATGATTTCCACATAGTATTTTGTTTGTCCACTGTCGATGGGCATTTACAGAATGCCAGCTTTTTGTTTTTGAATTGAGTAGTAACAAACACCGTCATAAACATGTATTTCTTCATATATATGACTATCCATCATCTAGCTTCCTAGAAGCTAAATAACAGAATATAGCTATTTTACATTTTGGTTCTCAAAAGTGCCATTAAAATGTATACCAATTTATATTTCTGCCAAAAATATGTCAAAGCATCAACTGCCTTCAGTTATTACAAAAACCCAAACTGTGCTTATTTCTTTGCCAGCTTTTTTTTGAGACAGTATCTCACTGTGTAGCCCTGACTGATCTGGAACATAGCGAGTGAATGTACCTCGAACTCTCGATATCCTTCTGCCTCCGCTGGGATTTAAGACCTGTGTCAACGCACTGGGTAGGATTTCTTTTTTGTGTGAACCACTTACTCTTTTCCTCAGACAATTTTTTCTATTAAATATTTATGCTTCTTGATTTATAAAAGGTCTTTTATATGTGAAGAAAAATTGAACTTTATTTTCTTCCTAATTTGCTTTACTTTAAATTTTGCTTATGAATTTTTCTCTGTATTATATTAAAATTTAAATTTTGTGAGAGGTAAACTTTTGAGAACTTTTTTCTCCATTTTGTGACAAATGAAGAAGAGCTTGCTCCACTTCCACAATAGGACATATTTTATTTTTATTTCTAATATTTTACTGCAATGCATTTTGCATTATCTATTTTTGCATTTAAAGTGTGTGTGTATGTGTGTGTGTGTGTGTATGTGTGTGTGTGTGTTGGTATGCACAGCATGCTACTATAGTGCACATGTGGAAATCAGAGGAAACTTTTGGAGTTATCATTCTCACTCCACCAGGTAGGATCAGGAGATTGAATTCAGATGATCAGACTTGGCAGAAAGCACCTTTATTCACTAAGCAATCTCACTGACTGCATTTTGTATTTTGCATTTTAAGTACCAGAATTATAAAGCAGGTATAATGTTATCTTTCCCCCAAAAATATTTCAATACCTGTTATTGAATATCATCTATCTTCCGTGGTACATGTTTCAGGACATTACACCAATATGGCCAGTATTAATGATTTGGGGATTACTCAGACGAGAGACATTTCTTCTTTTGCTGGTATGCCTGATGGTCTTTCCTACAGAATAGGCAAATGATGCATCTGCTGACTTTTAGGCAGATGTTACAGTTACTCTGCATTGTTGCCCATAAATCCACAACCAAATGGCTTATGGGGAACAAGGGGTTTTATTTTAGCTTACAAAGTCCTGTTAGAATTCTCAATCCAGCTTGGCAGGAGAGCGCACACCAACGTCAAAGGTCACGGGAACTGTCCACACCACATCCATACATCCACAGGACTGCTGCGAGAGGGACGATGCCTACTTGTCAGATCAGCATCAACAAGGATGCCAACTTTCTCAACCAGTTCCCTCCATCTTATTTACCTTCCCACTATCCTCCATGGATCTCTCCATCAACTAGATAAGCTCCTGCAGGATGGTCTGAGTCCAACTCTACCACTGATTGTTCATGAATGTGCCCAGAGCTCAAATTCTCAACCTTCAAGTTGGCTGCAGTGAGATGAAGTTACCAGGTTAAGGCACAGCTGCCCTTCCAAAGAATGGCAAGGCCTGGGAGTGACATTGCGCATGCTCAGTAGGAAGGAAAAGCTGGCAGTAGGTCCATGCTTTTTCTGCTGGCCGCCACCACCACCATCACTACCACCATCACTAGCAGCAGCAGCAGCAGCAGCAGCAGCAGCAGCAGCAGCAGCAGCAGCAGCAGCAGCAGCAACAACAGCAAACGTCTTGCTAATGGTGAGTCTGGGTCAACAGTGACTCAATCGTCTTGGGCACTGCATGACTTCCCCTGTGTCACAAGCCTAAGCGTCGTAGCCACAGTGCCTAATCTGAAAATGTGGCAACTCATAGACTGAACTTTGAGTATTCCTTCCTCTTTGGTTGACAGACTTGAGCTGAGTCAATGGGTGGTGAGGTGTAGTCCTCTTCTGAAGACTGGTGGTAAACTTTAAGTCTCTTCGCAGAATTGCCAAGCCCACCAGGGGAGCACAAACCTAATACACGTTGCACAGAGCAAAGCAACTGTGCCTGCCAGAAGACCGGGGGTCACGTCCAGCTTGGGCGGTCAGAGCAGGTCTCCATTAGGAGTCGACCTTCCAGAAGCCACAATTTGGTGGAGGAGAGCACCTGAGTCATGAGTTTTTCTGACTGTGAACGTTCCAGGCGCTGGAATCAGCCCTACGAAGGTCTGACTAGAGGTTCAAGGAGAAAAGACCAGACAGAGAGATAAGGAGCAGGAGTGGGTGGTTCAGGACCTCAAAGGCTTGCTTTCAAGTTATGAAGACCATACCTTGATTTTATTTATTAGCCAGTCTTAGTTTCATCAAACACAGGTTTATTTCAGATTCATTGTTATACTTTACTAACATGGCAGGATAGTTCACACTGATATCAGGAGCAGAGGGAATTGGCCACAGAAAGAGCTGAGCATACTTTCTTCCTTGCCAGAATTTCTGCATGTCTGCAAAGTGTGCCTGGAAGATGAACCAGCTCTATCCATCTTATCTACCTGCCTAGGGAGCAGCACACCCACCACAAGTGGGACCTTCTCACATCAATTATATCCCCTCCCACAGGCTTGCTCAGGGCTCGCCTTAATTACTGTTTCTTCACAGATGTGCCCAAAACCTCATTCCTCATTTGATTGTAAATATATATTACACATATATAATATACACACACATCTACACATGGAGAACATTTATGAGAGACAGAAATGGAGGGAAGGGAAAGAAGAAAGAAATTTTTATTGAGGGGAGAAATAAAATTTTTGGAACATCAGCAGATTTCTTGGTTGCTAAAACAAATTCTGAAATAAGGCACAATTTAAAAGAGGAAGCTGTTACAGAGCTGATAAAATTTCAGATCCTGAAAGGGCAATGAATTATGACATGTCAGTTTTGTAAGTTAGTTAAAATTCTCACTCCCTATATATTTCTGGCTATTATACACAGTTTTTCAGGAAATTTAAATCTGTTACTGAGATTTGAAAGCAAAAGTAGAAACATGTAAGTATATTTTTCAGACTTTCTTTAACTCACACATATCTTGGTGGAGCACGTAATGTAAAAATATTTTACGTTAGGTGACGATTTCATTTGAAATTCAATGAACTGATGAAAGTTGTAATATTTTTCTAAAAATATAATTTATGGGCTGGAGAATTGATTCAGGGTTTAAGCCTCTACCTCACAAACAGAAGGACCTGAACTTGGATCCCAAATCCTACCTGGTAAAAATGGCAGCAGACTGCACTTCAGGTCCTGGAAAGCAGAGCCTGGGAAACCCCAGAGTAAAACAAAAAGGAGGTAAAGCAATCCGGGGTGATTCCCGAAGTCACCCTTGGATTTCTGCAGGCATACATAGTACCTTCTGATTTACACACACACACACACACACACACACACACACAAAGAGAGAGAGAGAGAGATTGAGAGAGAGAGAGAGAGAGAGAGAGAGAGAGAGAAATGATTTATATTGGTTATTTCCATGGCTTAGGAAATTTGTTTTTGGTACAACTCAAATGAGATGCCAAAGAATTTACCCCTGGAAAATTTGAGAAAATTACCCAAAGAATTTTAACTTCTTGGAATTGGTCAGAGTATTAAGGCAGAATTTGCTAGGATTGCACTCATTGGCACTGGCAAACATTGCAGTAGCGTTTGCCTGCGAACATTCACTTTCGAATGCTTGGCTTTGTATCTATGCATAGGGGACAATGTTTCTATTTTATAAATTATAACCTCCATTAATTTCTTCAGTTTTTCTGGGGCTACTGTGAGCACCTCGAGTGGCTTGATGCAACATTTTGTTGAACTATCCATCTGGATACTAGAGGTGCTTCATGGACTTGCTACTGACATTTGTAAAATTCTGTATCTACAAATAAAACAACAGGTGCCTTCATATTTAGTTAGTACAGTACTCACAGTTGAAAATTCTAAACACCCAAATGATGGAAATAATTATATTCAGAAAAGGTCAGCTGGCTATTTTGCTATTCTTCCTGCTATGCTTTTCTTTATGATTTGAAAGAAGACACCAGTCACGAGACAAGGTACCTCATTTTGCCTTTTTCCATTTTTCTGTGTTTGTGTGTGTGTGTGTGTGTGCTTGTGTTTATGGGCTTATGTGTGTGCACGTGCTAAGCACAGGACTCTTAGATCCAAAACACGGCCCCTGCTCGCCTTCACACATGTGTGTAGAAACCGGAGGTTGAGATTAGGAATCATCCTCAATTATCCTTCTATCTGAGTCTTTTTGATATAGGGTCTCTGATCAAATCTGAAGCCAGCTCTGGGCACTACCAGTCTCTGCATTTCAAAGCTGGGAATATATGTAAGTGTCAGAGAAGCCAAACCCACCTGGTAGTTTACTTGGGATCTGGGAACCAAAACTGGGTCTTTTTGCCTGTGTACAGCAATGAATCATCTTTCTAGCCAGACAGTTTGTTTCTCTTAGTGGAGAGTTAGTCTGATTATTTCTACTGCAGGCTGCACTATAAAGAGTCTAGAGAGTACCTGCTTTTCTCACATACACCTGACAGGAAACTGTCACTGAGTATATACCAGTGCCTAAAGCCTCACCCCAACGAAGAAGAGATGGGAATGAATGCTATTTGTTCCCTCAGTAGAGTTAGAATTCTGCCCTCTCGTTCGCACGTTTATTTCCTTAGGTTTGCTTTTTCTGCATCTACTTTATTTGCTACTGGCTCCCTGTGATAAAGTGAAGACCCATGTCAGAGAAGCCATAAAAAGCCACAGCAATAATTTAGGACATTTCGATGAAATTTCACATGGGTCCTTCCTTGCAGGTGAGTGCAAAGGCTGGTGTCTTCAATGTCTTTCAAAGGTCCCTGTGTGAAAGATTTGTCCCTCAGAACAGTGCTCTTGGAAGGTTATGGAACCTTCAGATTGTGGGGCCTTCGTGGGAGGCTTACGTCATCCAGGCGTGGGAACCTTGTTTTTTTTCTTTTGTATCCCAGCTGTGAAGTGAGCTGTTTTGCTCTACCACATGGTTTCTACCAATGGCTCAAAGGCATGGCCTAAAACTCCCTAAACTCCCAGCTAAAGCAAACCTTTCCTCTTTATAAGTTGATTATCTCAGCTATTTATTATAGTAACAGAAAGCTGACTCACTGCAACTACCCTCAGAATGTCCCTATGTGTGTGTGAGAATTGTGGTATGTTAATTATTAGTTGTGGCATGGCTTCCCTAGGCCATGCCTTCCTTCTATAAATACTTCTTACTGCTCTACTGTTACTGCCAACATCTTCAGCCAATCCTAGGGCCTAGACGGGAGTCAGGGTGGTTGTTCCACTGTGGGAACGCCTGTGGCCCCCCAGCAATCTCGGGATTCTCAGCCCAGAGCGCCAGGTTGATTGTAGTGACAAGCCTCTGCTCCCTGTAATTTTGTGGGGTGGTAGTCAGAGAAGTAAGCAAAAAGGCAGGCGCAGCGGTCTGTGTGGTTTGACAGCACGACTCCTGGAGACTCCCAAGGATGCTGGATAAACCTCGAATGTGGCTACAGAACTCAGACTTCCTGGGCTTCTGAAGTCTGCCAGTGAACAGATCCAGCCAAAGCCCTTTCTACTCTGGCAGACAGAAGACTCAATTAAATCATAGAAATCTTGAGTTGATTCAGAAAAGCGGACTGCCTGGTGGGCAACAGAACCACCCAGGTGTCCTGTCGCAAACACACACTGAACTGATTGATACTCAAGAACAGCCTTAGTTGTAGATGCGATCCCAGATGCTGAAGGAGAAAGGTTGGTTGCCTGAGGTCTCAGAGACCAGGACAGCGCTGCAGGGAAGAGGAAACTAACGAGTTCACAGTGGAACTGAACGGCCGGAGCATGTACTATTTCGATTTAGGGCTTAGCAGAAATGGAAGAGTTCGGATAATGAACATATGAAACCCTGGCTGAAGAGGTCCTCCATCCTGGGATACTGAGACCAGAAGAAGGAAAGAAAGAACGAATGAGTGAATGAAAGAAAAAAAGAAAGAAAGAAAGAAAGAAGAAAGAAAGAAAGAAGAGAGAGAGAAAGAGAGAAAGAAAGAAAGAGAGAGAGAAGAAAGAGAGAGAGAGAGAATAAAGAAGGAAGGAAGGAGGGAAGGAAGGAAGGACGGAAGGAAGGAAGGACAGAAGGAAGGAAGGAAGGAAGGAAGGAAGGAAGGAAGGAAGGAAGGAAGGAAGGAAGGAAGGAAGGAAGGAAGGAAGGAAGGAAGGAAGTGGCCACATAAGCAAAAGGATTGGAGTTTACATCCCCAGCTGCCAGGTAAATCTCAGGGCGGACATGGTGGTCTTTCCTAGAATTCCTGCCCCAGAAAGTAGAGCCCAAAAATCCCTAGACAAGCATCAAAAGAATAAGATAAAGGAGCATTTGAAGATGATTCTTCATATCACCTTTAGGCCTCCACGTAGTTACCCATGTTCATGTACAAACCATGCCCCCACACTTACGCATTGTCTTTGATACAGATGAGAATCCTTAAGATATTCAAATTCTTTGAAATTGAATATAAAATTCCAGCTCCATTAACATGCAAACATTTATGCACACATACATGCACCCTATACACACATGTGCATGCAAATGGGAAAAACATTTAAAAAGACAAAACAAGGTCATATGGAAGTCCCAAGGGTCTGAGTCCTCCTGCTATGGTCTGAATGTTTATGTCCTCTCCAAACTCATACGTTGATAATAATCTCCACTGAGATGGTATTAGGAGATGGAACTACTAGAAAGTATTATCCTCATAATGAAATTAGTTCCCATATGTGGGCCCGAGGGGATTCCATGGCCCTTCTGCTCTGTGAGTACAGTGAGAATCACTGCCTATGGGAGCAGGTCATCCTTGCTCATCACCAAACCTCCAGACCTGTGAGAGATCCGTTATTCTAGTCTATAAACCCCGTATAGTGCTATTCTGATGTTGCCTGCATGGACTGAGACAGCCTACTCTTCATGAGTCTTGGATGACACACTTGAGTTACATGCGGCAGCATAGCCGAACCAAAGTCAAGGAAATACTGGCCCTGGTTCTCATGTTCCGCTTCTTCACTGGAGTAGGTATGATGAGGGGTGGACAGAGATTTCCCTGGGCATTTTAGGATGCTTGACTAAAGCACAGAGTGGCCTCAGATTCACAGAGACTGTCCTGCCTCAGCCTCCCAAGTGCTGGGTTTACAGGCATGCACCACTATGCCTCGACTCTTTACAGAGTGCGTAGCTCCTTTTGCTTTTCCCAAGAGTCTCTTTCCTAGGATTATGTTGACAGGCCTGAGACTCTTTTCCTGACCTGGGAAGGCAGCTTCAGAATCAGGCAATGCAATGTCATGCACAGCAGATGAACTTCAGAGGAAGGTTGTCCCAGCTCTGCATGTAGGGGCTGTGATCTCTCCGTACTATCTGCTCCTTATCTGTGAAGTATAGAAATATGCATGTCTGTCTCTAAAGTTGTTGTTCTGTGACTTAACCCTCATATGCATGCATGAAAGAACATACATAAAACTTTCACAGCAGGATTTTTTTAAAGTGATTATATTTATATATATATTCAAGCATCCTGAATGCCCAGGGCAATCTCTGAACCCACTAGTGGACTTGATACTAGCTGGGAGGTCTCAGAGGGACCAGAATCTAGAGCCTGATCCTCATGCTTCTTGGGCACCTTACCGGTGAACAAGCTGCCTGGCCCTGAAGTTTTATCAAGAAGGAAAGTCCATCCTGAAGGAGTGAGTGTGGCTCCTTGAAAAAGAGAGAAAGACAATCTCCCAGGATTCTGCACAGGTTCAGGGGCAAACTTGAACAGAAGGGAGGAAGCTGGAGAGTTCAGGGAACTGGGTCAGGATTTGGCTAGCATTGTGTGTATCCCATCCCTTTCTCAGTTCTCAGAGGGAACTTTCAGATACGGCGTCAGATGCACCATGGCAGCACCCGGCTTTGCAAGGTCGATGACAGAGCTGTCCTCGTAATGAAGCAAAGCGCAGTGGGTGTCATCTCCATCCAGCATGTGCTCCCCCAACTAGCTCTGCAGGGTCCGGCTGCGCCACAGCTCTGAGACTGCACTGGCCTCGAATCACTACTTGTTTTCCCTTTTCTCCCACCTCCCCATCTATGCCTCTTCAGATTGAATATGAGGGTTGAAGGTAAAAGTATTCAACTGAGGTCTTCGACCTGAATTACACAGCGAATGTGGATACATTTTATTATAGCGGGGAAACGGAGGTTGTGTGGGTGGGATCTCATATAGAACATACTAAATTGAATGTACCTATTAGCCACCTTACTAGCGAGATCAAGTATGCTGTGCATATATGAGAATGGAGGGTAGAGAAAGATAGGATTGGAAACAGCAGTACAGGAGACATTAGCGTGTGACTGGGCACAGAGCCAGTTGCTGGAGTGAGAGTGCTGGGAAGCAGTACACAGAAAACGCTCTGAACTTCAGCACTGGGTTCCGGCAACATTCTGAGGTTGAGTCAGCAAGGGAGACCAGGGAGGAGGGAAGAGAAGCAAAAGGGTGTAATCACACTGTTCTTTGTAAAGATAGAAATCAAAATAAGGAAGTATTTCAGAGAGTAGGGAGGTGGTCAGCTATGCTGAAAGGTCAACTATTGTGGAAAGGTTAAGTCAGCTGAGGACTGAGAAGTGTCATTGGGCTTGGCAACCTGAGAGATGCCGGTGACCTTTCCAAGATTGGTTCCCATGGTGGGAATGGACAGAGAGTAGATGGAAAATGAGTTAAGGAAAGGTTAGGGGCAGGGCAGAGGAGCTGCTGGCTTGAGTTTTTGGACTGCTCTTCCTACGTCATTGGAATCCTAAGTGCAGAGCGCAAGGAACCAAGGGTCGCTTTTCCAAGCGGAGCAAGGGAAACTGCCCCCACTCCCGCCCCGCCCAGGGGCTGCCTCTAGCCCAGCTCAGCCCAGCCCAGCCAGCTAGAGAACACATCAGAGCCTCCAGGTAAAATGGAGGTTCTTGGTGCCTTTTTGTACTTTGTACTTTCTGTCTCTGTCTTGGGGAGGGTTAACCACAATGAGGAACGAACGATCCATCATTTCTGTCACAATTCACTGGGAAACCAGCCTCCCATTATTTTTAACATCAGTAAGAATCATCCATAGTATTAATTTCAGAAATCCTTTTCTTTTCTGGGGGAAAGGGGAAGGCTGGGTGCTCAAGGTTAATGACCTTCCGTCTCAGTTTTTAGAAAGCTCCAAATCTGATTCGTGGCAGGTTTAAACAAATTAAACAGCGTGACAAATTCTGCAGTCTAGTCACTGACTGATTCCAACAAGATATTTCTCTTTAGGAAAGTTCACTCAGCAGGTACATTCATCTAATATCTAGTTACAGATAAGATGTTTTATAGGCTGTGAGGCAAGAATATCACAGTCTAATAATAGGCCAGTTGAACCTGCAATTGTTTATACCCTTGGATTTCCTTATCCTTTCCTTAGCCCAAGCAGTCTCCGAGAAAACTAAAAAGCAAGAACCGTGTGTGCTTGAATTTGGATTCCAGCCTCACCCCCTCTCCCTGCAGCCTCTCCCCAAAGAGTAGAGCCTGCTCTGGCTTGCATTCTGCACCCCACCCTGGGGGGAAGTGTTCGTTTCTAGATCTTTTTAGATGTTAACCTGGTTAGTCAGAGGACTCCCAAGCTTGTTCAAAAATGCCTCCCTCCCCTTCAATCATCACTCCTGGAATTCTCCACCCTCTTCCAGGAGGAGGGGGGCAGGATAAGGAGGGAAGAGAAAAGAGAGAGAGAAAGAGAGAGAGAGAGACAGATCTTTTAGAATGGCATCAGCTTTCCTTAGTTTTGAAGACAAAATATCAGGATATTAAGGATGGAAAATAATAAGTTCTGTAATCAAACTTCACTGCCATCTAGAATGTATAAGGATTGATTCATCAATCCACTGCTTGGCATTATCACTCTCTTAAAGATGTAAACAGTTCAGTTCTCTGCTGATCCATTCTTCACTCTCTGTTTGGGGCTCAAACTCCCTTACCCTCCTGAGTTGGGTAGCACTCGCTGAGGTTTCCAGATGCTTGTGTGTCCCAGGGGCACATGATAATACTAGAAATAAAGGCAGTTTATTAGGAAAGAAAAACATTTCAGAGAATGGGAGAGGATTCGTGTGCTGGGAAAAGGCATCTGCTTAAAAGTACTGGGCCGCAAAGTCTCAGGACTGTTTCTACATCATTTAAATAGCACCCCCATCTTTGAGCATCAGCATTATGCAGGCTTTTCTGGGCACAGTCTGCTCTGCACAGTACAGGTGGAGGTTTCCAGAGTTCTTGTCAACTGTCTTTTTTCATACATTAACCTCTCCCTCTCTCTCTTCCTTTCTACCTGCTCTCCTGCCACAAAATAATAATGACTTTGTAAGTAATAAATATTAAAATTTTTCCTTTCATTATTTTTCCATGTTCATGTGAGTTTGGATGGGTGGGTGGTAGGGTCTGTGTGCATGTTTGCACGTGTTGGGGGTCATTTGTGCATGTGAAAGCCCGAAGCTGGTTTCAAGAATCATCTCTGATCACTTTTCTATCACATCGTGGTAGAAACTAGTCTCTAATTAAACCCAAAACTCAACTGAAAGGGGGTGTCTGCCTAGCTAGGCAGTTTACTTTGGGGATTCTTAGGCTGAACTTTCCAGGACTGGGATCACAAATGGGCTACCATACCTGGCCAGCATTTTTGCATGGCATCTGAGGATCCAAACTGTTGTCATTTTGTTTGTGTGGCACGTGTTTTGCACACTGAACCATCTCCTCAGTTTGAACATCTTTTTGAGGTGGGGAAGCTGGGGAGGGCAGTTAAAACATTTGTCACAGGTAAGCCTTTCTGGTTCAGACTAACTTACGTAGCTGAGGATGACCGCTGACTTCTGATCCTCTTGCCTTCACATCTCAAGTGCTGGTACTGAGGATTAAGTAGCCCCACTTCCGGTTTCCCCAGTAACGCTGGACTGGAGCCTAAGACGGGTTGTGAGCTTCTCCCATAAGTTGATTCAGCTTGATTTGTCAATCATTTGGCCAGGAGCCTACCTCCCAGGGAACCTAATTCATCTGGGGGCTGCTAAAGAGATGTCTTTTCTTTGCAAAATCTTCTCAGGCTCCTTTTTGGCAAAAGCAGACAGAAGCCTGAAGCCAGAACACCAGGGCTTCTGTCATCTAGTCTGTAAGCCATCTGCTCTCTTGAGTCTAAACTCAGAGCAAAACTCTTTCCCTCTCCTTTCTGTGCTCTTCGTTCCCAGTCTAAACATGCTTTCCCTGATTCCCTGGACTTTCTCGCTCTCTTTTTTTGAAGTCCTCAATCCCGTAACCATGTGGCTGTTTGCTGACATTCATGCCCACCTTTTAGGGTGTGACTTTCCATTTCTCTTCTCTATCTTCCTTCTCCTAGTAGTTGCTGGGGTTTTACATTTTGTCTCATTATTTCTCTTTTAACCTCCAATGAAGTAGTCTTCAAATTTCTTCCTTCTTTGAGTCGATTTAAAATTCATTTATTAATGAGACTAAAGACTTGGCCAGAGGATCCTAATTTTCCTTGGCAAGACTGATTATCTTGCCACACACCTAGTTATGCAGTTCTGGAAACTGAACCCAGCCAGGGCTTTGCGTCTGCTAGGCAAGAGTTTTGCCAATGGAGCCTCACCCCAGACTTCTTTAGCATGGTTTGAAAAGTTATGAAAAAAAAGAAGACATTAAATGAATGTCTTTACTCGGTTTCATAGTTTGTCAAGTTCTTTGAAAGTTCCATGCCTTATGACTCAGAATGCTAATGTAATGAGCAGGGAAAGTTAATACTTTCCACAAAAGAGATGTTCAATAATGTTGTATTGGTGAAGAAATTAAAGTATAAATGTTGAGGCATTTTCTTGGTGCAGAGGAAGCTGAAGTCTACTTAAATGGCTTTATCATCCACTGCATGTATGCATCCCATTGCAGCACTGCAGTGCTCTCTGTGGCTTGTCATAGTGCACATATTCTAGATGTCCCTTCTTCTAGTTGGCACCCTAGGGGTCCCCAGCCTGATCCCAGCCTCACCAGGTACACTGGTTACCACAGTGTTCTTGGGAAGGAGGTTGCACAGAGGAGAGGCAGGACTGAGTAGACAATATGTAAGGCAGATTGTTCTGGGCTCCCGGACAGCTGGAACCCACTTGTGGCAGAGGGGAGAGGCAATGCCAACTGGGTCAGGTCACACTCTTGAAGTCCTGCCCCATTACCTTTGATGGTCTATTACGTTCCCACCCAGGATCCAAAGACAGACAGGTAGAGAATAAGAGGGGTATGTCAGGGGGACTTGCCAGGCCCCAGTGGGGAGAGGAAGGCAGCCGTACAGGAGATTGAGTTGAAGGTCAGGCAGGAAGGAGAGTCAGAAAAAGCGGTTGTCTTGTGCGGAAGGCTGGGGAAAGGCAGGGACAGGCTGGACTTAGCCTGCTTAAGACCTTTGTACTGAAGGCAGCTGCTGTATCCTGGGGCAACGGGAGAGAAAACACACGTTAGACCTGGATTCCAGTCCAGGTCATAACAACAGCTGACATTTACAGTGTGGTGCGTGTGTCTTCCCTGCCTTTCTATTCTTGGTACTGAAGAAACCCAGTTCTTTAAACCTTCTTTCTCAACCTGTGTAGATGACCTTTCCCCATCCTTCAGCCTGTTCTATGTTGCAGTATTTTACTCCCACATTTTCTCTTTTTTACTTGTCTAAGGGCACATGAGCATAGCATGCTCATGTGTGTGTGTGTGTGTCCCTATAGTACCAGACAAAAACTTTACCACCCAATGTTTCTGAAGTATCCTCTATTCTCCTACTTTCCTGTGCACCTTTCTCCCTGTGAGTCCCTCTCTTTATCTTTGCCTCTCTCTCTCCTCTCTCTCTCTCTCTCTCTCTCTCTCTCTCTCTCTCTCTCTCTCTCTCTCTCGGGAGGGTCTCATTGTGTAGGTGAAGCCAGCCTAGCTATGTAGCACAAGTTGACTTTGAACTCATGATCTTCCCTTCTCATTTTCTATAATGCTAGGATTACAGGCCTGCATTTAGCATGATTTTTTAAAATCTCTGAGGGGATCTCTGCTTGCTGAGAATTCTACAGACCAGCACATGGTCCTTCATACCATGACCTTGTATACATCGCTTAAGTTTTGAATCCTTATATTTGTTCCATAACATGGAATAATGATAACCTCACATGGTTGCTGTGGTGATCATAACCAAAGTAGTGCTCATTTTAGTGGTAGCTTAAAAAAACAGTATATATAAAATATCCATGTATGACTTTCTAATTCCAGTGGTTCCTGATTTTAAAAAGTGTATGACTTCCTGCATTAATCACAAGGGACACTACTCCCCAGCTAATCTGTGAGGCAGAAAATAAATGTTTTTGCTTTATTTTATTTTATCTTTTTTTTTGCCGCCTTTTCTTTTTTTTTCTGCCGTGCTTAGATATGGGCAGAGCATCCGTCCTGTGTCAGGCATTTTTTTTTTGTTGGTTTTTTTTATTAAAAATTTAATTATACATTTTAAAATTTTTTACCAGTTCCCTCCTTCCCCCCTCCTCCCCCTCCCCTTCCCCCAGTGCCTCCCCCCCAATTCCCAGAGAGTCCTTTATTGTGTACGCCTAACTCTCCACTGGGTCCTCCTCTCCGATGACATATAAGGACCCAGTGGCATTTCCATAAGCCCTTTCTCTTGTTCCCCTTAAGCATAAGATCACTACTATGGCTGTCAATCCCTTGCCTCCAGGGGTCTCGGTGCCCTTAACAGATGCTAGACTTTTATGAGGGCAACAGTGCGCTGGACATTGCGCAGGGCATGCAAAGTCCCATTATGATTGCTTTGGCCCCAACTATTGTTGAGAATCTTGCAAATCGTTGCTCCTCCCATCCTTTTGCTCTTACAATCTTACCGCCCCCTCTTCCGCAAATGTCCCTGAGCTCCAGGATGGGGAGAGATTAGGCTGTCCTAGTTCTATGTGATTGATATAGAGTCTCTGAAGTTCTGGATTGTGGTTTGTTGATTTTCTTTTGCAGTTTTGCTGCTCCCTGTGTCAGGCATTTTTAGCATGTCACTTCCTCTACTTCTCTAACAGTAGCACTGAGGCAGGTAAGAAAGATAGGGAACATTAAAGTGACATGAGACAGGAAAGAAACTCTTTAACCCTGGAATCCGGTTTAAGTTTCTTGTTGGCTGAGAACAAATTGCCTGCAAAGGACTGTAATCCCTCTTCTGAGAAAAAATCTCACAAAGAAGATTATGAGCCATGTTTACAGTCAAAACATATGCCCTGGGCTGGGAAGAAAGCTCAGTTGGTAAAGTGCTTGCCTTGCCAGCACAAAGACCTGTGTTCTTTCCAGAAACCACATTAAAAGACAGACAGAAAGAAAAAAGCCAGACATGATGGTGTGCATTGGAAATCCCAGTACTGGGGAGATAGAAATGTGCAAAATCCTGGAGCTGGCTGGTCAGCTAGCCTTTCTGACCCCGCACGGTCCAGACCTGGAAGAGACCCTGCATCAAAAGCAAGGCGGATGGCACTTAAGATATGATACTCCAGGCTGTCTTCTGACCTCCACACATATCTGCACACGTGTCCACATGTGCCTGTACATTCATGAACACCCACACAAACAAGTGCACCCTCAAAATAAACTAACATATTTCTTAACTTTGTGACCTATGTAGAACAGGAATTCCTTTGTCTCTTTGTGATGTAAGTTTCTTTTATCAGCCTATAAACATGTATAGTATACCTCATAAAGCATTTTATAATCTCATTAGCTAAAGAGAAGATCTTTAAACCCAGTGTGGTGGTGCATGCCTGTAACCCAGCACTAAGGTAACAGAGGCAAGAGGCCTGAAGTTCCAGGTCATCCTGGGCTACATAACAAGACCCTGTATCTAATACATGTATCGTAGTGTGTGTGCGTGTGTGTATAAAATCATATATAACTGTTTATATGTACATACATATGTATATACATATATCTTTAGACAAAAATAAGTACATCAAAATGTTTTATGTAGTATATATGTATTACAGGGCACTCTGTGTCCCTGTGGAGGACCAAGGGTAACTTCAGGAATCATCCTGAATCCAGGCCCTGGATTGCTTCAATCTACTTTTTGCTTCCCTCTGGGATTTCCCAGGCTCCACCCACCAGGGCCTGAAGTGTGGGCCACCTGCCATTTCCGCCTGACATTTTTACATGAGACCTGGGATCTGAATTCAGGACCTTCTGCTTGTGAGGCAGAGTCTTAAATTAACCCTAAACCATCTCTCCATCTCCTTGTAAATAACTTTCGAATGCCCTAACTTCAGTAGCCACCAAAGCTAGGCCTGTGGGGAATTCCTTGTAACCCTGAATTCAGGAGGCTGATTCAAGAAGAAAAGTTTGAGGCTACTCTTGGCTACATAGTGAGTTTGAAGCCAGCCTGGGCTACATGTCTCATGCAGTTCAATTGCCTAGCATTTTTCTCTCATGTTTGAGGCACCGAGTCCATCTTTAGTACCATTTAATCCCAGGATGATCAGAAGTTCAAGGTCATCCTCAGCTACTAAATCTGAGTCCTGTCTGGGATACACGAGATGATGTCTCTCTCTCTTTCTCTTTCTCTGTTATGCTAAACTCTGTAATTAAAATCCTTTTCTCAATAAATTCTCATTTTGTTTCATATGGATTTGTCATGTGGTTTAAGTCAAGACTCTTAGTTTCAGTTGAGTAAAAAAAAAAAAAAAAAAAACTCAGAAAATGCCTAAGGCTGCACAGCTGGCTGTGTCTGCCGGTGACATCACTTTGTGGCCCAAGCTGGCCTGAGATCTGTAATCCTCTACCTCAGCCTGCTGTATGCTGGGGTTATAGGCATACACCACTATGTTTGGTTTTCTCAGGGTCTCCAGGTTGATAGAAGGAGTTTGGACACAGTTCTCATTCACAGTGAATCTCATGCTCTTTCCACTAAATATTAGGGCACCTCAAATGACTAAGTGCTAAACCTCCCTCTTGTGCTCATTTCTTCCTTGTATAGTTTCCAAAAGAAATCTTTCCAAGCCTTTCCTGAGGAAATCTCTCTGCAACAATGTTAGTTCTTTAACCTGGGAGAGTTACCTCCAGTGCCCAGGCCCTGTCCCCTGGTCGCAAAGGCCCTTGTTGACCCACTGCGCCCACCTGCTGGGTGCCATGTTGGACGCTGGGATGCCCCTGCACCTGCTGTGGGAATCCTTCCATGACTCCACCTGAATCTCAGCACTTGGCTTGGGGTCAATTCCTCCTAGTTTTTGACAGCCCTGTCCCTTGGATCTAGAGCTCTGGCTTTGAATCTGAAGAGTCCGGATCCGGCTGCTATCCAGGTGAAGTCAGCTGAAAGAGCTCACAAAGCCACCTCACATTTGCATTACAGCTGAACTATCCCTTTTAGCGCTAACTCTAGCCCCAGTTATTCACTCTTGTGTGTTCTAGAGAACAGAACCCAGTGTTCCTGTGGTTCCCCCTTTTTCTCTACCTCATTTCTAGCTCGTCTGTCAGTCCCAAATATGTCCTTTCTTTTCAAATTTTGTTCCACATCGATCTCTTTGTGAAAGTAATCAGGAACAATTATTAGTAATTTTCTTCTCTCAGAAGCAACTAATAGTGTGGAGGAAAAATTCATAATCCTACATGAAACATAATACATAATCATACATGAAACAAAAACAAGAAAAAATAGAGTGGTATTAGATCCTTTTGCTCATTAGTAATCACTAACCACTCTGGGACACAATTAACTACATTTACAAATTCATTTTATACTATTATGGTTTTTACATACTGTGCTCTAAGTTATAACCTTTTGTTTAGTGTATTTTTCAGGATATATATCAGCCAATCAGTACTCAACCTCAAAATGTTTTAAATTTTTTGACCATTTTATGTATGTGAGAAAGAGAGAGAGAATCCACAGGTTTTTTTTGTATGTGTGTGTGCGTGTGTGTGAGAGAGAGAGACAACCTTTTTTTGTGAAGTTGGTTCTCGCCTTTCATCATATATATTGAAGTAAGGTCATCAGGTTGATTTTTTTTTCTTCTGAAATTATACAGTATGCGATCTGTAGAGCAAAATATCTCTTGTAGAATTTGCATACCTGAGTTGTAGTCTGTAAGGAGCAAAGCACCGTGATCCCAGCATTTGGGAGGCTGAGACAGGTTGATTGCTGCAAGCTCAAGGCCGACCTGTCCTTAATTCTACGCCATGACAGCCATTTGTAGCCAGTAAAGCAGGAATGCTCTTAGCCAACATGACCAAAAGAGAGCTGAGAGTGCCATGTACCCCTTTGTGTGTGTGCTCTACATTAGTTCCACAAAGTAGAACCGAGGCTGAACTTTTCCCTTCGTTGTTTCAGACGTATTATTATTGAGATGTAATCTGTCCTTCAAGTGCAGTTCTCATGTGGAACTCTTTATCAGATTGTTTCTATGGGAAAGTAAGTGTCCAAGGTGCTCCTTAAAGCTCTGGCTGGAGCAATAGAAGCCGAAGCTCTCTGTTTTTCTAATTCTGGTAGGTCGTAGTCTCCATGGGAGATACCCAAAATCTCCAGATACTCTATCAGAGGGGAGCAATACCCCATGTTTATCATCTGTGCAGGCAATGGATTCAACTGTCCCAAAGTATGAACAACAAAACTCAGATAGATCACTGTAGTAGATTGTTCCAAAGATGCCTGCATAGCTATAAGTATCTCATCTCATGTTCTTTCCCTCTTTCTTTCTTTTTTTTAATGTTTCTGACACTTCTCTCCTTGAAGGTAGAGGACTACCCTCTGGAACTTTGAATCTGAGAAGGGTTTTGTGACAGTTCCAACTGAACCTTCTGGTGAAAGTTATGCTATGTGATTTCTGGGACAACTGATAAAAATGATTCCACTCTTGCCTAGCTCTTTCTGCCAACGTACACTTTTGGACACTTCAGTAAAAGTCATTTCAGCGATCATCACATGCTGGGATGAGTCACAGAGAGGCCTCTTGGATTCAGAGATTCCCCAGAAACTCCAGCTGAGCCAGCTGTCAGCTCTTGGATCCAGCATCAAGATCCAGAAATGCAAGTGAGTCAAGGAAATCTGGTCACTGGCTGAATCAAACATAAGACTCTTCCAAATGTATGATTGCAAAGTCATGCTTTACTCCTGGGGAAAACAAGCCCCACAGAAGAGCAATGTGACAGCAAACCATGACAAATAAGCAAGGAGGCAAGCCAAGACAAATGTGACCGTCAATTGCAGTGAGTGGGAGAATTTACACTGCAGCAACTACAAATAATACAACTTGAAAGACATTTCTAAATACATGTGCTTATAAGGGTTAGAGAGGTAATGGAAAATAGAATCTGAAGCAAAAGTACTAGGAAAAAATAATGGGTACATTTTAAGAAGAATAAAATAAGTCTAGAAAAATAAACTCATTGAAACTCAATGAATATATAAGGAAGCAGGTTTAAGCTCTCAGGAGGTAGTGACAGGAGGATCTGCAAATTTGAGGCTAGCCTGATCATTGTAAAGAGTTCCAAGCTCATCACCATGGATATGTAGCAAAGAACCTACCTCACATCAGGAGTAGCCTACTAAATGCAGTTGCAAATGGATTCAGAGAATCCATAATAAGCTATAGGAACATAAAATAGAAATACATGGAGCAGGGGTGGAGAGAAGAAACATTTGAATATAAGAAGGCTGAATATTCTCCAGATTTAAAGAAATGTGTGGGCCTTTTGGGGGGTAAAATACAAATCAAATGATGAACAAAATATCCCAAATAAAAAGACCACTTAGATAGAAATCAATAGATCAAATATGAACTGAAAAAGAAAATAAAATTTACTGGAGAGGAAAAAAAAACTATACCATTGAGACTGTCAACAGACTTCTGATTCCTAGCTGTACATGCCAAAAAGTAATTTGCCACTTCAGCTTAGAATTCTGTAGCCAATAAAGTTATGACTCAGGAGTATGGAATAAAAACCAGACTATCTAGACATATAGCAAATTTTACTCACACATCTTTGGTGAGAGAAACTAAAAAAAAATACTTAACTAAGACAGAAAGTCAGAAAAAGTTGGATACAAAAGCAAACAGAGAAGAAAAACATAGGTAGAATATGCTAGTTAATTGAATCCAATAATTAGAAAAGTAGTGATTATGATGACTAATGTAGTGGAGAATTTAAACATGGGGTGTGAGTGCACAGTTAGGCAGCAAAATGATTGCCTAACTTGTGAAGACCCTGGGTTTCATCACCAGCATGAAAAAGATAAAATTAAAAATAAATAAAAAATAAAAAAATAAGGGGAGGAGGAAAGATGCAAGAGATAAGAATATAGTTCATAGGATGAGAACTTAAGTGTTAGAGAATTTTATTTACTTTTTGTTTGCTCACAGCCATATAGATAAGAGAGAATAGAGACAGTAACACCCTTGTATAGTAGGTATAAACTTTTATTTCAGAAAAGGTAACCAGTAATGTTGAAGTAGAGGATATCAATATCAGATCAGTTCAAGTATTCAGAAAAATGAAAGTCAACTAAAGAAAATTCAGTCTGTAAAAATAGGAGGCAAGAATGAGGAAACATAAACAAAAAGAAAGTCAAGTACAGAATGAGGGGTTAAACATGAAATAGTAATCACGGAGTGCTCTTTCCTCAGTTCCCAAAGCAGTTCACTCCTCTTGTGGTACTAGAGTTGTGGGTGTTGTGGGTGGGATGTGGCTAGACAGGCAGTGAGCTCAGTTTTCTGCTCCTTTGTGTTAAATGTGTAATGGAGTTCTGGCCAAGGCTATGGTTAACAGATGGCACCCATGAGGTCACTTCCGGGTCTGGGTCTTAAGCTGGGCTATAGCATTTTTCTGTGCTTATCTTCCTTCCTTGAATGGACGTTCCTTCCATATTCTGCCTTCTGTGCATAAACACAAAGCCCCAGGAGATAGGATAGCAACGTGGAAGCAAATAGCCACCCCAACAACCTGAACCCCTCATCTGGCTCTGCTCCCTGAGAGACACTATGTGCTTAGAGACAGAACAAGAGGAAACATTTCTTATAACTTTTTACCTTGATTAATATACATGACACCCATCCTAAGCCTTAGGGAATCTCATGGAAGAGGAGGCAGTAAAAGTGTAAGAACCTAAATATGGGAAGGTTCACTATTGGACAAGACATTCCATTCAAGGTAGGACTACTGCATCCAGGAACTCACTGCAATGAGACTTATCCTTACCAGAGCTGCATAATGACTGACATACCAACATGCCCTCATAGACTATCAAGAAACTCAAGAGAGATAAGAACATACAGTGGAAACCTAAGGGCCTAGAATTGAATGTGTGAAGGGAAATGTCCCTATCAGTGGGATGGCCTGAGGAGGGGCAACTTGGTATGCCACAGAGGCCTGAACCCCCACAAGAGTAGATAAGCTAGAAGGAACCCTGAGATTCATAGAAGCTGCCAGGCAGGAGCATGGTAGAGAGTGGGATGCATTAATGAAGAGAAGAGAGGGTGATGGGAGGGAGGGGGGATGGAGGGAAGCAGGGATGAGTACTCAATATATTTGCAAAACTAGAAAAAATTAATTAAAAAAGAAAAAGATATACATGACAAATGAAAATAGACCTTTAAAAAAAAAACACTAAAAATCAGACTTTCAGAAGAGGCTGATAATCTCAAAATTCAACTATTATTTATAAGACACACTTAAAACACAATGACTCAGATTGATTAAAAAGAAAATACAGAAGGCATTCAGTAACAAAAAAGGAAGCCATTGTATCATACAACATAGAATCTAAGGCAAAAAACAATGGATATGACTCTAGTCAACTCTAACTGCAACAAAAGCCACTATTGATTAGGTGACTTATAAATTACAAAAAAAGGAACTATTTCTCCCTGTTCTGGAAAGTGGGAACTTTGAGATTAAGGTTCTGAAGATTTAGTATTTGGGGAGGGAATTCTTCCTCACTAATCTCACGTGGAAAAGAGCACAGTCTCTCTTGAGCTTTTTTTTTTTTTTAATGAAGTTTATAGTTTAGCATACAAAGCCGTGGGCTTCATCCCAGCACCTTTATAAGCATGTATCAGCAATGCACTTTGTCCTCATTGTACTCTCCTTTTATAAGGCACCGGTCCAATTCACAATGCTCTGTCCCCATGTAGAATCACTTTCTAAAGTCCCCACTTCCTCATACCATGGCCTTGGGACCCAGGATTTCAACAGGGTTTTGGAGAGATCTAAGCCCTCAGACCACAGAAACAGTTTAAACATGTAATGAATTTAAATAGGCAATCTGGATTATATCCCTGTGTATTAGTCAGGATTCTGTAGAGGAACAGAACCCATAGAATGGATGTACAGATAAAGGAATTTATTAAATTAATTCACAAAATAAAATCAGTGTAGTCTGAGAGTAGCTGCCTGTAGCTGCTCAGTTCTTGAGCTGAATCCTCAGAACTGAAGGATCCCTGGAAAGTTTCAGTCACGCTGCAGGGCTGAAGGCTCTGGGCTCAGAAATCATCCAGGAACAGCAGCAAGCTAAAGATCGTGGGCTCCAATGTCAGCAATGACAAGTGACAAGGCCTACGAGGCTGGCTCCAATGGTGAGCAGCAGCAGTGGCAGAGAAAGTGGCGACAGACCAATAGTGAACTCAGCACAGCAAGTGGACACAGGGCTAGAAAGGACCAATCCCGCCCCTTTGCTCTTCCTTTAATCCAGCCACCTCTGGAAAGCACCACCCACTATGAGCTGGGTCTTCCACATCAATTAAACAACCACCTGCAGGCTTGTTCAAGGGCTTGCCCTAACCATCAATTCTTCCCAGCCTGCAACTGTCAAGTTGACACCTGTATCTAACTATCACACCCTGGCTCTGTGATTGACATAGCAGAACCTTGGGCATGCTTCTAGCTTTAGTTTTTTGGGAAAGAGGTTAAACACACACACACACACACACACACACACACACACACACTTAGAATTGTGAGAATGAAATGAGACAATGCATGGAAAACTGATTTTCCAGAATCTCAGAAATATATCTCAAACTAGATCATGTAATTAGTTCTTTCAGCAGATGTTTGGAAGACACTTGCTATGTGCCAAGAATATTGGAAGTCAGGAACATGGAGTAAGTCAGTTTATAATACATGCTATTAGGGAGAGACTATATGTATGTACAGACCAAATTCAATGGTCTTATAAATTATTATAATGGGAATGAAGTGGACAGAGATGGTACCTGGTCATGTAGTGTAAAAAGAACAGCTACTTTTAGCTCGCAACAGGGTCAGGACTGATTTCATGAGGAAGGTGACCGTTGGAGAGAATGTTGAAAGATGAGCAGATGTTTGACAGGCTGAGTAAGAGGAAGGACATTCCAGGACAGGGCACAGCATAAAAATAAATGGCCTGATAGGGAACAGCCTAGCCTGCGAAGAGCTCAGAGTGTTTGATGGGACTGGCATAAGCACCCGCTAAGACATCTAAGCATTTACCCTGCAGGCAATGGTGGCCAGGGGCGGGGCTTATCCTGGAATAGACCTTCAGCTTTGTCCTTTAGAAGGCTAACTTTAGTCAAAGTGAGAGGGACGGCAGGCAGAAGAACAGCCAACAGAGGGTCAACAAATCTAAGGAAGAAAGCCATGCAATGTTTCAGAAGCTTGAAACAAGGACCCGTAAACCAGGCCAGAGTAGTAGAAGAAACGTGTCTGTGTTGGAGGGGGGCAATGGGATAAGAAGGGTCTGGGATTTTTTTTTTTTAATTTCTCCTTTGCACAACTAATGATGACATTTACTTCACATGAGACTGAAGAGAAAATCAACTATCAGGAAAGTTCACTTCTGTTTTAGTCGTGCTGAGTTTAAGGCCTGGGAGAAGCGAAGATAGGTAGACAGAGGTTTCCAGTTAAGAAGTTGGCTTTGGGGCTGGGCATGTAGCTCACTTGACAGAGTCCCTGCCTAGCAAGCCCGAAGCACCCCATGGAAACCCAAGCAGTGAAGCACACCGATAATCCAGCACTCAGGAGGGACAAGCACGAGATCAGAGATTCAACCTCACCTTTGAACACATTGTCAGTTTGAGGCCAGCCTGAGCTATTTGTGACCCCCTTCTCCCCCATCTCAAATGAAAAAAAAAAAAGTTGGCTTCACAGAACTGGAGATCTGGGGCAGGGATGGGAATTTGTGTTTCCAGCACATGCTGTTTGTGTATGACAGAACACTTATCCTTACCCCTGCACCACGAGGAACTGACCAAGGACAGACTACTTAGGTAATGCCTCAAGTAAAAGGCAATTAAACAAGAAATGGTCTGACCACGCAGAGACGCAGTTGTAAAGGAGCCAATATAAAGGATAGATTCAGGAACAAAATCGTAATCAACGGTGACAAATGCAGACGGGTCCTATGAAACCAGGACTTATATCAGCGGAACTTTAGGGGAAGGGGTAGGTACTGAAATCAGAATGATCTGGGGCTTGCTGGGTCAAGGAAATGCTGTTGATTTTTCGGTTGTCAAAATGTGTGAATGCATTTGCCCAGCCATGAGAGAAGACTGGCAGGAGACTGAAGGTTCACGAGAGGAGACGACCTGTGTAAAGGTGTGGGTTGGAACTACATGGCAACTGGCTTCACTGCCAAGAGGATCTGATACGCTACTTGCCATGTTCTTTCCTTTTCTGCGAAGGCAGAGGAGGTGACTTGCATCTGGAGCGTAGCCGGCGAACCGCCCCTGCCCCTAATTTGAGCTCAGCGCACTCTTGGTTAACAACCATTAAGGGCAGCACGCCTGGGGCTTAACCTCTCTTGCAGAAGGCAGCCCAGCCGTAGTCTCAACATCGCAGGGGCAACGGTCGCCGACTCGACTCGGGAGCGGTTCCGGGGTGCGAAGCTCGGTCCCGCTCTGTTGAAGCCGGTTCCTGGCCAGGGTTGATTGCCCTCAAGCCTCCGTCCAGCGGGCGCCCGCGGCCAGCGTTTGGACAGAGTCCGGCTCAGGCTGCAGCCGCCTCCGGACAGTAAGAGGCGGACGGGCGCTGGTGGCCGCCGCGACTCTGGCCCCCATCCCGGGCTTCCCCGAGGCTCCGCGCGCGCCGGGTGGCGGCCGGGCTCCGGGCCTCCCGGGAGGCCGCCTCTCCCCGTGCCACGGTCGCTGGGTGCCCGTGACCACCCGGCGGCCGCTTTCGGTTCCGAGCCTTATAAGGCCTGGCAGGGGGGTCACGTGCGTCCCGGGCCGCCCGCCGGGAGGAGGGGGCGGCGGGGGGAAGGGCGGGCAGAGGGAGGAAAAGGGGAGGGAGCCGGGGGCGGAGGAAGGAGCGAGGGGCGGATTCTGCGGCCGTGGGAGGCGGCGGCGGCGGCAGTGGCAGCGGCGGCGGGGAGCGGACCGCTCGCGCCGCGCCGGGGAGCGGTTCGCCGGAGAAAGAGGCGGCGGCGGCGGAGGAAGGGACCTGTGCGGGGGCGGGAGAGCGCGGCGCGGCGGAAATCGGAGGCAGCGGGAGGGCCGGTGCTGGCCCCGGGCGGGAGCCGGTGGCGTCGCCGAGCGGGATCGCGACGAGGGAGGCGCATCCAGCAGCTCCCGCGGCGGCGGCGGGGACCCGGGTCGGTGCGTCCCGGCCGTCAGCGGGCGCGGGCCGGCGGGATGGAGCCGCAGCACGTGCGCCCAGCGCTCGGCGCCCGCAGCCCGGCCTGGGAGGAACCGGTGGGTATCGCGCTCGCGTCTTCCCGCTTGTCCCCTGCTTCCCCCCCACCCGGGCCGGGTTCCGTTCAGGAAATGGCCCGGGATGAGGTCCCCAGCTGCTTCCCAGCCCGGCTCGCGCTTCCTCCGCTGTCCCGGCTCCTCCTCGGCGCACCTCCCGGAGCGCCTTTGTCCTGCCCGGCTGGCGACGATCTTTAAGGGACTGGTTCCAGGCTTCGCCGACTTCCCAACTTTTCACTTGGTTTCCGAGTGTGCTTGGCAGGGGGAGAGGAGACAGCCTGGCCGCGGGGTCAGCGTGCGGCGCCGGGAGGGCACAGGACTCGCCGCTGCAGATCGCGCCTTGGCGGGTCACCTGGGCGCACAGGTTGCGAAGGACCGCGGGCAGGGGAGCCTGGTGGCTGCGGGCAGCCCTGAGCCACGCCTCCGGACTCTGTCTGGCCGCCACAGCCCCGGGGTTTTCGGGAGATCTACGGGGTTTGCCCGGATCGAGCTGAGAAGCCAACTTCGCTTTCGCTTGGGATGGCGCCGCGCACAGCACACGGAGGTTGAGTAATTTTAGGGGCCCAGATTTAGTACGTCCATGTGATGTGTACGAAGATGAGAACACTCGGGGAGGGGGTGTCTTAGGATTTGTTTCCCCGAACTCCCGAAACTTCTTGCGATTCTTCCAGACTCATCTATGCGAGCAGGGGATTCTCCCCCGGGATTCCCGTTCAGCTCACACTTCTGTACTCCCGGATAGTGAATTTTACCTCTTTTAGCCCTGCCCGAATAGTGCATCCATCCAGGATGAAATTGTCAACCTGTCTGAAAAGCCCGATGAGGAATCTCTGCCTTCATTTGTGTTGTAATGTGCGAGTTTGGATGCTACTTTCCCAGGGACGGCTCAGGCGGGCCCTCTGCCTGTTGAGGGTTTGTAGGTCAGGTGCCAGGCTTGCCTTTCTCCCTCCTTCCTAGTGGGTACTCTTCAGCTCCTTTGCCCAGGGTCTGTTTCTCTGACTCTTTGTTTCCTGACCTTTCACGAGTGTCCTTTGAATCCAGCTGCCTTTGCTTTTGTATATCAGGACACAGTCAATCGTCCATCTGCCCTTGTTTCTTCTACTGTGGTTCTCGCTGTCGCTGGAGAGTAAGTGATTCATGAAATAAAATGTAATTCAACTTTGACATTTACGATCACGGAGAATTAAACCCAGGGGCCAGTTTTGAGCTTTCTGAAGTGGTCTCGTATTCCTGACCCAGTCACCACGGGACATACCAACTTCAATGCAGTGTTTTCTTTGTGAGAGCTGATGTCATTTGCATTTGGAAAATTGGAGAAAGACTTTTCCTCCTTCTGAAAAGTGACAAGCACCAAGGTGCTTTATTTATTCTCACAGGGAATATTCGCCATCAGCCTCCTCACAGGAGCTTTTAAAACTGAAGCTCTTGCAGAAATGCTTAAGCCAGTAGTGGTACTCTTTTTCTAAAGAAGTGCACTTACTTTCTTTCAGCTTCCTCCACCTTTTATTTGCTCTGCAGATATTTTATCCTGTTGTATGATGGTTGGGTAAGCAGTTAATAACCCAGACATAAAGTTTTGCCCTCAGAAAGCTTACATTCTTAGCTAACTTGCATGTCTTGTCTTGGTTTACCTTCCGATTTTCAACTATGTAACATAAAGTGCTTCTTAGTGATGGTATTCAGAACCTTATGGTTATGCAGGTGAGGACTGCAAAGTCTTTTTAAGAACAGGTAGAGGAAATTCTTTTTTAAGTTCCTGAGAAAGTTATCCACATTACTGAAAAAATAGCATGTACAAGAAAAAGGAGGTATTAGGGGAAAAGCGTGTGTAAATGTGAACTGTTTCAGGCATGCCGAGGAAAGCCGGCCGAAGACACTGACTTAATAGAAATGTATTTGAAGGAAATTGTCTCCATCAGGATCAAGTTTTACTTATTTTTAATTGTTTTTCAGACAGAGTCACACTATAGCTTCGACTGGCCTGAAACTCACTAGGTCGTCCAGGCTGGCAGGGCCTCCTGAAGTCCTGCCTCAGCCTTCTGAACATTAGGATTGTAAACATGGCTGCCATGCCTGGCTCTTGGAATCAGGGTCTGGACCTTTGGTTCAGGGGTCACTTTAAGAGTCTAAATGAAGATGTGGATTCCTCCTAAAACATGCACCCATATGACATACAGTCATGCATCATTTACATGCGACAAGTTATGAGAAATGGCATTTTTGAAACTGAACAAGAAGTTAGTTAAAATCTTTGGAAATTCAAATATAGGAAACTTAATAGTTTACCGATTTATGGTCATAAAAGGAGTATACAATACTGAATACTTGATATTATATCTACATCTATTATCCCATTATGTCACAACATAGCATGTGTACACGCTCTCCTGATTCATTCTGATTGAGTATAAGCCATAATGATAAGAATTCTACTATTCAGATAGAAAACTGGAAATTGATGTAGTTAATTGTAAAGAGGACAGTACTTGTCAAAAAATGCCATTCCTGTAAGAGAGGGAATTTCTGGGGGCTCATGACTTTTTTTTTTTTTTTTTTGCATTCAGAGGTAAAGTCATTCAGAGACGAATCAGAATATTTAGATAAAGTATTAGCCTAGTACTACTGTATGTGTTGGACCTAAGAAAGATAAATGTTAGCATTTGAATTTTTCTATATTTCTTTATGTTAGTTTTAGAATGTAATCCAGTGTCAATGGAGACATAACTTAGATTTTGAACGACTTAAAGCATATTTTGGGAGCTGGATGTGGATAAGTACAGTATTCAGCAGAGAGAGGCAGGATTGAGAGTTTAAGGCCAACTACATACATCCTGTATGAAAGATAAAAATAGGAAAAAAGGTATTTGGGGACTGGCTAAGGATGTAGCTAAATGGTACTTGCCTGGCATATATGGCTCCTTGGTTCATCCCCAGTACTACAAAACACACACACACTCACACACACACACACAACCTAACCAAACCAAAACAAAAAAGCTTCTCAAACTAGAAATATTTTGATATTGGGTTTGAGTAGATCAGAAGATATTTAGCAAAACATTGTTATTCATAGCAATGATTGGGAAGGAGGGAATAAATAGGCAGAATTCTAGCTAAAAATTGAAAATGTAGGAGTATTTACAAAATGGTTTTTAGTTGAAGGGATACTAAAATACATCTCATTTCCAAAAATTGCTTTTGATTTCCAAATGGTTTTTATGCCAATTAACTTTTGTGGAATCATCCAGAATGAATGGAAATGCAGGAAGAGAAATGTTTCAAAGCGCAAAAGGGCAAGCAACAATGAGAGGGTATACTGTTCTTCCTTATGCCACAAAGATGATTTTTTTTTTTTGCCTTATGTGCAAGGGTGACAATTTGTCTTTGTAATTGAGAGTGCTACTGAAGTTAAAAACCTCGTTTTAACTTGGACATTTTGAGAGGGTAAAGTTTTGAATGTTGAATTCTGACTGTAACAAATGGTGTGTTTTAGAGGCTGTTCTACAGTTTTAGTCGAAGCAATCTTCTAGGCTCATACTTGTCCAACTTGCAATGTTTTTGAGTAGTTCTTATACTGATTAAGGAAAACAAGTCCTAAAATATAACTATTTAAAAAATACCTACTTGTGGTTACAAGATATAAAAAAAGGAGAATAATACATGTTGTACTCTAACTTAAATGAAAAAACCCCACATAATAATGTGGTTTGCAAGTGGATCTTGATCCTGTTTTGTTATTAGTATTAATCAGTAATATACTACCTCTGTCATTAATAATATAGTGATATTCATAAAGTTGCAATCATTATGTTTGGGTTTGACTTAATGCATCTTCAGTACAACTTCTTTAATGGCATAGGAGATCGTATTAAGTAGAAAACCAATTAATGGGCAGCTTCATCAATCTCCATTTTATCCTGAAGATAGCATCTACATAATTTGTGCCGGAGATTTTTTTGTTTTGGCTGTTTTTGAAATAGGGTCTTGCTATGTAATCCAGGTAGGCTTGGTACTTATTATTATAACTGTTGGAGATCCTCCTGCCTCAGCCTCCCAAGGTTGGTGATAAGTTCTTCATAGAGATTTCAAAGTAACAGGAATAAAAAAATATAAGCAGCATCTAAGAAATTACTTGAAAATCTGAGCACAGAAAGGATTTATACAACCAAGGAAGTTGTATAAACCAAACAAATAAGGCAGCATGCCACACATTTGGAATGTGTTTCCAGTGCCATCCATCTCAAGTTATATTAACATTGTTGGAATATTGACATTGATATTGCTATATTTTTAAGAGAGATGAAGTGTCCGGCTAGTTTCTGTGACACACACCTGGAAGCCTAGTTTGGGTCAAGCTGAAGCAGAAGGATTGCCACGAGTTCAAGGCCAGACCAGGCTACATAGTAATTGCCTCTTTAGTCTGAAGTGCAGTGTTTGAGACCCTATCTTAAAAAAAAAAAAAAGAAGAAAGGGAGAGCTGGCTGTGAGGTTTGATCTTTGGAAATAATAAATACCTGCTCTGCGAGATATCAGTTTCTCTGCACCTGGATGTGAAGCCATTGTAAAATATACTTAAGCAATCAACATTTGGATCAAAGAATAAGAAATTATAACCATAATTGTCTTCATATTACAAAATAGGCACTAGCATTAGTTGGTTTTTCAAGTTAAACTTTCTTGACTGGATTCTGGAAAAAAAATGTTGCTGTATAAAACTTGAAAGCCTAATGTGTGGTTAGTAGCACATGATAACTGACAGGCTGAACTTCCTCCTAGAGTTTGAGGGAGAATAGAACATTTGAATATATATATATATATATTGTTGGCCCTGGTATGTGTCTCAGTGTCTTTATACTAAAAGGAAGATGTATATCATGTCTGTTCTTTCAACAGGTCCTTTATTATGTGTCTTTGTGTATTTTGCCAAACCATCAGACTTGTCTGTGACCAAAACATCAGTTGGGGATAAAGGCTGTCAATTTATGTGCGTGTGTGCGTGTGTGCGTGTGTGTGTGTGTGTGTGATGGTGCTGGAAATCAGGATCTTGTGCACACTAGGCAAGAACTCCTGAGCATTTTAAATGTATTTCCATTCAAGACTTTATTTTGGTGTTATTTTTCTCTTTAAAATTTCTCAGCACAATTTCATTGTAGGTACAGAAGCTAACATAAGAACTTGAGATTCTTTTGCTCCACTTTTTTAAAAAAAGAGTAAGCGAGGCAGGAAAAGTCTGTTTTTGTGTAACAGGGCAGCAAATCTCCAATATTGAAAGATTTAAGCCCATCAAACATTTTAATGTATTTAATTTGCAATGTAATGTGAAGTATTGGATTACACACTGTTTCTTAAAACCTGGCATTTCTAACACAGAAAATCAAATTATTATTGAGAATAAGGTTGCAACTAGAAAAATAGAAAAAAAAAAACAACAAACCATCCCAGACTCTTAGTTTGGAGGAACTTAAAAGTCGTCAACAGATTAGGAAAGAAATGAGAATAGCAGGGACATTCGCTAGAGGTCGAAGGCACCGTCCAGGTGGCGAGCTCCCATTGCCTGATGAGGAGCTTTAAACTTATCCAGTTTAAAGAATATTGGCAACACTAGTTTGCTGTTCTCTGGGTGACAAAAGGGATCTATCATTTTAGTACCTCTTCTTCCCTCATCCTTCCCACACTTGTAAAGGTTTTTTGTGTGTGTGTGTGTGTGTGTGTGTGTGTGTGACGTCGTGCATACGCCACCCACAAGGATACGGCCACTCCTAACTGCATGTAGAACATACTAGGCAGGGACGCCCCAGAGCAGCGGCCACAGCCTGTTGATCCATTTCCTGCGCCTCTATCCGGGGCTAGGGAGTGGCTCTCCCAGGACTTCCACTGTTCCCCCCCTCCTCCCTGTGCATTTTGTTCACATGGCTCAGTGCATTGTTTTCATGCAGGCAATCTCGCGCTTCAGTTTAGACAATTTATTTAGCATGTTGCGTCTTGAGCTGCGTGTCGTCTCTTGCTTCTGCGCTCTCCCCACGCCCTTCCCTGTTTCCTGTTAGCCAAAGGGAATCGCTCTCTCTGAACCAAAAGTTCTCAGCGCAGAACCTCCCGGAAAATGCTCTTCTCTTCCGTGTGTGCCTGATGGGGGTTGGGGTGGGCCAGCAACTAAACGCCTTGGTGTGGGGAGCCAAAAGGTGCCAACCTCGGGAGAGGTACTGTCCTTGGAGTGGGGTTGGGGGTTTTGAGAGACACTAGGGGCAACGCTGGTCTGTCTCTTGGTGGAGGGGACTTTTGTTTAGCTGGAACTGTGCAGCAAGGCCCAAGCGTTTTTGTAGAGGTTTGGGGTCCTGGAGGCATCGGGGTACACAGTAAGGGACGGGGTTCTTTTTTCCCCAGGGGTAGTTTTCTCCCCTCTCCCCCACTCCCAGAATCGAGGGAGGAGTCGTTACTGCCTGACCTGCGGCCGGCTTGGCTGTGGATGTTTCCAGTCCACCTCGGCCCCCTGGTCCATGCTGAGGCCCCCAGACCCTAAAAGTAGAAAGGAGGTTCCTGGGAACCATTACTATCACCGCCACCCTCTTCCTCCTCCGAAGACGAGTGCGCAGGAGTCCCAGGCGGGCAGCATCCCCATACCAGCGCCCGCGGTCCAGCGGGAGGTAGCCGGGCAGGAGCCCGGGGGCGGAGGGGGGTGAGCTGTCGGGGAGGCACCTAGTTTACTCTTCGCCGGGGAAACCGGAAGATGTCGGCAGCTGGGCACAGGGTTCGGACGTTCGGACGGAGCCCACCTACTAACCCTGGCCGTGTTGTGCCCCCACAGGAGCCCGAGAGGATGGCCGGGGCTGGCGGCCAGCACCACCCACCGGCCGGGGCTGCGGGAGCCGCTGCAGGAGCGGGCGCGGCGGTCTCCCCGACCGCCCCCTCGGGACCAGGGGAAGACTCATCCGACAGTGAAGCGGAGCAAGAGGGACCCCAGAAACTGATCCGCAAAGTGTCCACCTCCGGGCAGCTCCGGACTAAGGTGAGGCGGGGCTTGGTGCGGGCCCAGGTAGACCGAGGCGGTGAGGTCGGGGAGCCCTAGGAGATCTGGGGAACGCTCCGAGGCAGGAGGGGCGTGGCCTCGCCCGAGGGGCGTGGTCCGGGGCGGGGCGGGGCCTCACGCGGGATCTCCACCAGCCCGAGGCGAGGGATTCCTGGCCTGCGTTGGGCGATCTCCAGGTTGTGTTGCAGAGCGCTCCCTGGGGAGCTGGAGTCCCATTGCGAGGTGCCACTTGGTTAACTTACAAGGAGCGGTTCGGTCTTTTCCCCCTCCCTGCGGGTTCATGCTTCGGTAGCATGTGCGCGTGTGCAGACCGACCTGCCACCTTCCCTCCCACCCGCCGCAGGCGGCTCCTCTCTGGATCCAGGCGGAGAGGATGGGCAGGAGGCGGCACCCAGAGGCTTCCCTGGCAGGCCAGCTTTGGTGTCGCAGGTTCCCTGATGAGGGCTCCCCTACCTCGCACATCCCAGGTGGTCGTTCTTCCTAAGTTACCTCTTTTGTTGTGTAGAGTTAGGGTGCCCTATTGCTCTAGTTTAGGGAGCTATGTTGACCAGGGATGTCTCAAAGTTGAACATGGACATAAGTAAATATAAAGTGAATGCTTATAGATATCAGAGGTTTATGTACCTCAGAGTTCATCTTAGTTTTAAACTTGTCCAGGTAGTCTGTCATCAGTGGAGAACCAGTATATTCATCAGGTGCCTCTTAAAAATAAACTTAAATAAATTAATTCATCCTATAGTTACAATTATGAAAATTGGTTTTATAATGTCTGTAGAGTCCTATACAGAAATACAATTTGTAATGTATGCATGTGGACTAGTGCTTGTCTCAACTATTTGTTTTTTAAAATGAATACATAGACGCACATACAATAGTGGCTGTTAAGACATATTTACCAAAGAGGATTGCTTCAGTCATTTAATTGCACATCTTGTATGCCCTTAATAGACATTTTTGAGTTTATAGCATTTGCAATAAAGTAAGGATTTGAAATTGAGACTATTTTTAAAAGACTATGACCAAATAGCAAGGGACTTTCCTAATGTTGTTTTTAACATTTGGCATCTTAAAAAAAGAAACATGAACTTGAGTTAATGTGGACAAAATGACAGTTTTATCCTTTGCACGTGTGCCTCAGCATCTTTATGGAGGTCAGAGAATAAGTTTTGGAAGTTGGTTCTCTTCTTTAATCTTGTGGATCCCACGAATCAAATTCAAGTTGTTATAGGGCATGATGGTAACGAGTCATCTCCCTGGTTTCAAATGACAAGTTTAAAAAATGGTGTGTTGTATATTTCAAATGAAATAGTTGAAATTTCCTGTATATTTATATCAACATTAGCTACTAGAATTTATATAATTTGAAAAAATCTATTTACTTTAAATATTTTATTTATTTCTGAGGGGGTGCATGCATGCATGTCATGGAGATTGGGTGGAGGTCAAAGGGCAGATTTTAAGTCAGTTTTCTTCTATCATGTGAGATTCTGGGCATCAAACTCAAGTTGTCAGGTTTTCAAGCAGGCACCTTACTGAGCTGTCACCCTGACCCTGAAAAAGAATTTAGATATGACTTAAATGAAGTTGAGTAAATGTGAAGGACACCTTTGTTGGGGAGTAACCCCACTAGAATTTGTATGTTTCATGAGTTTGAGGTAATAGTTAAGATTATACTGTTTAATTTGAGGATGAAGTATATTATGAAGATAAAAATACTTTCAAAAACTTTTTTTGTTTTCTGTTTGACTTTCTGATAAAATCATTTGCAATAATTGTGAATAGCTTCTGATATTAAAAATCAGAGTGCCAGAAATTCTGAATTTTATACTTGTTACTTATGTTAGGATCCATATAAGGTCATCAACATTTTCATATATGAATACCCAAAATCAAGACCTAAAGTTTTGGAGACCAGTGATCTCAATCTTGCACCTCGTCTTCTGCAATCCAAATTGTAAACACACATATACTTCAGTATGGTGACTTTTATCATAGGCTCTGCTTCTGAGGTCACTGAGGAAATTTATTCCGGAACTAGTAAAGGTAAGAGGAGTTCCTAGTCTTGAGAGATCACAAGTGTTGACCTCAATCCTGCACACACATACCTACACACACACACACACACACACACACACACACGTGCATGCACACACACACATTTACCTATGGATGTGTAGATATGCTCTTTATTATGTGTATCTAAACATATGTGCTATATAGCAAGGTATTTTGTAAACAGAACTAAAAAATATTTATTCTGGGCTAGGGATTTGGCTTAGTTGGTAAAGTGAGTGCTTGCTGTGTATGCATGAGGACGTGAGTTTGATTTCTAGAATTTATATTTAAAAAATGGCCCTTGGTGTGTGACTATAACCTCAGCACTGAGGAAGAGGGGTCAGGAGATACACAGGGGCTTACTGCTAGCCATTCTAGTTAAATCTGGTTGGTTCCATTTTCAGTAAGAGACCTTGTTTCAAAAGATAAGAGCAATTGAAGAGGACCCCAGACCATGGACCTCTGGCGCCTATATGCATACACACACATGAATATGTTCACGTGCATAGATGCACAAAATATTTCTTTGATGTACAAGTATGCATATTATTACATACTTGCATGTGTGTGAGTATTGTTAGAAAACATTTCTAGCAGTAATTTTAATTTCTTTTAAGACTCTTAGGATCATGAAGCTATTTGGTAGGCAATTTATAGAGTTAAAAAGAAAAAAAAGCTTAAGTAATTACCTGATTTGGAATGCTTTTTGTTGCAAATGATGTTTAGTATTTCAAATGATTTACATGTGAGTAAAGTAGATTATTTGTATCATTTTCTTAATTGGAAAGTAGGACATGATGGTACTGGGTATGGTAATTCCAGTGCTCAGGAGACTTGAAGCAGGAAGATGGTGACTTGGAGGCTAACTTGGGATATAGCGAGACTCGAGGGGAAAAAAAGTAACACATGCATGTGATCAGACATTCCTATGGCACAGGGCACTGTGAGGTCATAGCCAATGAAAAGTAAACCATCTCACCCAGTTCTACCTACCCCCTCTGAGACGCAGTCTTGGGTGACATGATTTTCTTGGTGTGCTTTCAGAAAATTTCTATGTAAACAAAAGTGTGTGTGGGTGTGTGTATGTGTAGAACCACGGACGAATTCGCAAACCACCATGGACACCTCCACCTCCTTCTGCCCCGGGATTCACAGGCTCCGCCCTACCAGGACCAGAAGCGCAGGCCGCCCCCGCTTCCGCCTGGCGTCTATACGTGGGATCTGCGATCCGAACTCAGGACCTTCTGCCTGCAAGGCAGAGGTTTAACCCCTGAGCCACCTCTCCAGCCCTTTTTTTTTTTATATATTTCTATATATAACTATTTTATATATATGCAGATATACATATGAGCAGATATATAAATATATATGATGCACATATAGATAGGGACCTATTTCTTTAAAGTTCTATTCTTCATATCTGCCTTATTGTTTCAGTAGTGGCTGTCTATTCAGTATATTGAGTTGAGTATATTGAGCTGTGTGAAATTTCTCTCTCATCAGACCAAAATAGTGCAATAGGAAATTTCATATGGTTACGCGTAACAGCCAAAAGTGTTGTGGTTTGAATGTAAAATATCCCCAAAGGCTCTCAAGTGTCTGAACACTTGGTCTGTGGCTGGTGGTGCTATTTGGGAAGGTTCTAGAACGTTTATGGGTTAGAGCTTCACAGGAGGAAATATGCCACTGAAGGTGGGCCTTGAATTTTTATAGACCACCCTTCCTGCTCTTGTTCTGTTCCTGAGCATGGTGCATGCCGCCTGTACGTGCTGCCGTGCGTCCTCTGCTGTGATGAATTCTATCCCTCTGGAACTAAGCTAAACTCTTTCTCCCTTAAGTTGCTTTGGTCAGAGTTTCTCAGTTTCTCAACAACAAACAGATTGTTCTAGGACAATACAGTGATCTCAGTTTTTGTTGTTGTTGTTGTTTCTGTTATTGTAGTGGATATGCTGACATTTTAGATAAAAGATTTGTGCGTCCCTGTATGTGCCTGTTCTATGTGTGTGTGTGTGTGTGTGTGTGTGTGTGTGTGTTTTGCTGGGTGAAACCCAGAGCCTTGCACAGGAATAAGCATTTGCTCCGTCACTGAGCAGCATTCCCATCCCAAGGGTATGACTGGTATGCTTTTAAAATTAGTGTAGCATAATAAAATCCTCATGTGTACCTCAGCGTCCTTATCACACCTCTGTGCTGTGTATTTTTAAATCCCCTTTTCATTATCTGGTTTTCTGGAACGTCTTTCATCCCCTTATGATTTTTCTGTTTTTACCTTCTTCCTTTCTCGGTGTCAGCTGAGTAGAATGTCAAGCAGTATCATCTAAGTACTCAGATGCTAAACAGATAATTTCATGGCTAACTTAATTTCCCCAAGGCAAAAGCTCACACAGAAGCGAAGTAGTGTGGATGTGGCAAAGCCAGGGGGAAACTAATGCTCCTGTTAACTTTTTCTGCCTCTTTACCTTTCTCTGTTATTCTGAGCCTGTGGATTTCCCAATTGGACATGCCATTGTGGAGAATTTCACAGTCAGACTGAGAATGAGACTTTTGGAAACATTAGTACCAACTGGAGATCTTGGGTTTTGAACAGGGACATGAAGGAGGTATCATCTCTGTTTTCTCAACCCACGAGTGCTGTATTCTTTCATTCTGCAGGAGTGGGCAGAATTTTTTTGTTCCACTTGCAGGCTAGGATTATTAACTGTCGTACCATGGTGTAAACAAATGGAACTGTGTCAATGACTTTTTTTAATCCACTGAGTCATCTTGGTCAAGGCCATAAAGTGTTGTGTGTCCAAAATATCTCCTGATGAGTTAACTGGATTTTCACACCCCCAACATTTATATGTTTTGTTTTTATAAATAGTTTATTTATAAGAGAAAGAGACAGAGTACACATGCATTATGTGGACTTCTAGGGATTGAATTTATATCTACAGGTTTCCAAATAGGAGTTATGTTACTGGCCCTTATATTATTCTTATAGTTAATTTTGATGACTAGAAATGATTCTCTTAATTTAGGAACAACATACTTAAACAATGAAAGATATTCAGAATTTTGCAACAACATTCCTCCTGGATGAAGATCTCCTGGAACCCCAATTAATATCTTGGTTTTAACTTAATATGAAGGATTTAACATAAATTTCTGAACTTTATGGGAAGGTCATATTGAAAATATTGATTTATGTTTTTCTTTGCTTCATGAGGTATACTTTGTGCAATTAAAATATGGTGGTTGTTATTATCATTTACCATGAGTTCTAGATCTGGGAGACCAGGGAAGACTTGCTTATTGTTTTACAAATTGCAAGTAGAAGTACTTTCATGGATCATGGTGATTTCTCTTCAGCATTTAAAACCCAGATAGGATAAAATTTTTTAAAAAATCACTAAATGAAATGTAGTTATAGCCCTTGTAGAAGCATTGGGACCAATCAATGGTCCAAACAGGATGAGGAACAGCAGTGTGGTAGGAAGTGGGAGAAGTCAGAATAAAGTGATACTGAATGAAATTTAGTGTTTAGAAATGCAGCATGAAATGGGAGGCATATAGGAACAATGACATTTTGATCAGTGTGAGCAGGAACATTCATCTAGGGCTGAAGTTGACCATCTTTCCTGAAGGACAAAATAGTAAGGATTCTAAGTTTCTGGGTCATTAAGTCTCCAATTCAGTTGCTCAGCTCCAAGAGCAGTGCACCAGGAAGGAAGGTGAAGGAGGATGAGTGTTATGGTCAAGGGTGGAAAGTTTTAGTCAGATTAAGTCATTCTAAGTTCAGTTAAATTCTAGTGTACCTATATCGTGTTGACTGTAGTTAATAACAGTGTATTATATACATACAAAATGTATATATACACAAAAATGCCAGATGATAGATATTCTGATTAGCTTGATTTAGCCATTTTCACACTATGAGTATATATGTATGTCAAAATGTATTTTTATAAGACTTAAAAATATGGTTCTGGGGATTGAATTTTGGACCTCAAGTATGCTAGGGTACTATTGTATGAATGAGTCATTTTTCTCCCCACTCCCCTTTTTTGCAGGGTCTCCCTAAGTTGCCTAGGAGTCTTAGACAGGCCTTAAACTTGCATTGCTCTTACCTTAGTCTCTGGAGTATCTGAAATCATGGGCATGAGATGCCACAGCCAGCTTATAATTTGTACTTGCTAATCCAATCTTAATAAAATAAAAATATAAAAAATAACCAATCCTGCCATTGTAGTGTAGTCAAAGATAATTAATAATGAAGTGAATCACATAACTGTATTCCAATAAAATGTATTTAAGAACACCAAAGTTTGAATTTCATGTGATTTTTCAGGCTTAAAATATCCATTTTTTTTCAAGTTTAATTATTTTATATTTTGTTTTTAGAAGCATGCTGAGTACTATCCCTGCTTCCCTCCATCCCCCTTCCACCCATCACTCTCTCTTATCTTTATAAATCCATCCCACTCCCTTCCACCCTTCTATATGGCAGCTTCTATGGACCCCAGGGTTCCCTCTGGCTTGTCTACTCTGGTAGAGATTCAGGCCTCTTGTGCAATACAAAGTTGCCTCTCTTTTTTTTAATTATTATTATTATTATTTATTCAACTGTGCGCATGGGCGTGTGTATGTGTGCACGCGTGTGTGTCTGTGTGTGTGTGTGTGTCTGTGTATGTGTAGAACCACGGACGAATTCGCGAACCACCATGGACGCCTCCACCTCCTTCTGCCCCGAATTCACAGGCTCCGCCCTACCAGGACCAGAAGCACAGGCCGCCCCGCTTCTGCCTGGCGTCTATACGTGGGATCTGGGATCCGAACTCAGGACCTTCCACCTGCAAGGCGGAGGCTTAACCCCTAAGCCACCTCTCCAGCCCCAAAGTTGCCTCTCTTTCGGGCCATCCCACTGATAGGAGCATTTCCCTTTACTCATCCAACTTTAATCCCTCAAGATTTCCACTGTATGTTCTTATCTCTCTTGAGTTCCTCTATAGTCTATGGGGGCACATTGGTATGTCAGTCATTAAGGTCTGTTAAGGACAAATCTCATTGCAGTGAGTTCCTGGATGTAACAGTCCTGCCTTGAATAGAATGTCTTGTCTAACGTTGAACCGTCCCATCTTTAGGTTCTTACAGTCTCATCACCCTTTCTTTTGCAAGGCTCCCAAAGCTTTAGGATGGGAAGAGATTAGGTTGATCCAATTCTGGGTGAACCGTGCTGGTTCACGTTGTTGTCCATTTCACTGCTCTTCTATTGCCTTAGGTTGCATCCTTTTAGGGTGCTGATCCTCTACCTCTATTGTAAAAGAAGATTTCTAGGCTGAATGTTAATGTTTTTCAAATCTATGGGTATAATAGCTATTTAAAGAGCAGTTTGGTGAACTGTTTTCCTATCTATAAGTTCATTGGTTGCTTTTCCTGTTGCTCTGTTTCCTTCACTTTTCTTTGTAGGTTCGTGTTCTAGTTAACAGTAACAGGAATGTGTTCCATTCTGACAAGCAGGTCTTGAGTACAATTAAAAAGCTGTTTCCTTGATACTCATGTCCCAGTTACACTGGTGGTCACTTGTTACCATGGTGATGTTTATTACAGCTTGAACTGCTCATGAACTGATGAGGCCTGTGACTATTTCTCTTTCCCAGTAACTTTTACAGTATTGCTTGGTACTGTGAAGCTATCCAGCAAAGAGGAAGTTCTCAGACCAGTTCCACTTGATGTATTTTGCCCATATTCTATGATCCACATGTGTTGCATCTTCAGTAGTAATAGGCTCTTACTCACAGTTTTTTTGGAAAGCAACCAAGAACAATAGCAAAAGTCTATTTTGGGGGGAGTCTTTGAGACCTCTATGACCAACATTTTATCTGGAAGCTGCATTCCTGTTACTTCTAGTATATTTTTGTCAGTGGGTCAGCTCAGGGCTCCCCCCCCTTGTTTTCCTCCCTCTATGAAAAAAAATCCATTTTTAAAATTTAAATCCATTTAAACATGTAAATATTCTTTTTACCTGTTGATCATGTGAACTGAAGTGGCCAGGAGGATATGGCTGTGGGCTAACGCTGGCCTGGGTTCTAGAAGATGAAAGATGAATAAAGTTAGATCTCTAAAGCAATGCAGAGTGAGGTTTAGCTAAATATGATCAGCACTTAAGGGACCAAATAAAGCTAAATTTCAGTCCATTTGAAAAATCTCATCTTTGTAGAACATTTTATTTTTAGCATGGTTTGCGTCTTTGCTTCCATTTCAATGTGAACTAAATATAGACTGGAAACTCTGACTCTCGGTGCGGTAGTATATGGCATAACAGCCTTCTTTCCATTTTGATTGCAAGTCAAACAAGGCATCCCATTATTAAAGATAAGCGACATAAATAATTTACTAAACCTTTACATATAGCTTAAGATGTGTTATTCGAAAGTATCTAAATTTAGAAAGTTCTCACTTAGTTTAAGGTCACATGTTTCTTGTTAACAGTATGGGCAATGAAGGGCACTATGCAACTATTCCGGGCGCCTCTCTGTTTCCAGGGTGCAGTGTTGCTCTTACATGGATTTAGTTAAACTACTTACTCAGGAAACGTGTTTATAAGCAAAGGTTTTAATTAAAGAGAGTTTGTTTTACATTTAAGAATAGGCCTTTGAAAAAGACCATCATATATTACAGTGTCCCTTGATAAATTTGTTTGATTTTTTTGGGTATTGAGTATTTAACTCAGTGACTATTTAGCCACTTGAAACACATTCATATTCTTGATTTGTTAAGTGTTTTAAAAGTGGCCAGTAGCTGTTGCTGATCACAGCCTTACTTTAGGATTCAATGTGCTTTGTGTCTAATTTTATATAGATGCTTTTTAATTTGTATTTACTTTTGCCTATGTGGATGTGGGTATGGTTGTGTATAGAAGAGAGAGAGAGAGACTCTGTTGTTTTGCTCTGGGGTTTCCCTGGCTTCACCTTCCATGATTAGAAGTGCAGACCACCGCCATTTCCACCCAGAGTTTTTATGTGGGATTTGAGAGATATGACTCAAGTCCATTTGTTTGCAAGGAAAAGGATTTAACCCTTGAGCCATCTCTTCAGCCCCTAATTTTTATTTTTAAATAATTTTATGAGAGAGAGAGAGAGAGAGAGACAGACAGACAGACAGACAAACTGTCATGGTAGGTGTGTAGGGATCAGAAGGCAATTTTCTGAGGTTGTTTCTCTCCTTCTACTATGTGGGCTCTAGAGATTGAATTTAGTTCTCCATTTTGCCTGTGGGGGCCTTTACTTGCTGAGCCATCTCACCGACCCCTTTTTAAATTGTCGAGATTGGGTCCCACTCTGTAACTCAGGCTGACCTGGAATTCAAACTTGCCACAGTCCTCTTCTCCTGCCTCCGCCTCTGAGTGCTGGGATACATTTCACTAGTCACCATGCACATCTAGAGATGCTTTTAAAATAAAATGACATAAGACCAGCAAGATGGCTCTATGGGAAAAGGTTCATGCCACCAAACCTGATGACCCGAGTTAGATCCCTGGCACCCACATGGCAGAAGGGGAGATGTGACTTCTGCATGTGGTCCTCTGACCTCCACACATGCTCTCGCTGTTTCTAGATGCAGTCCATAAATAAATGTAGAAAATGAGCATGCATGATAACAACTCCCTTCATCCCACTTTTGGAGAACTGTTAGGTTGTTAACGTTGAGCTAGCTTTATCCCTGGTGGGCCTAGACGACCTAATGTTCTCTTAAGGCCATTTGTGTCTCAGGACTTTCTCAGCTACCAGAATGCAATTTAACATGATCAGCTCTTTAAAGCAGGCCTAGTGGCTCATATCTGTAAATCCAAAACTTGGGAAGGAGGTTGAGGCAGGGAAATGAGCTCAGACCAGCCTGGCTACAGAGTAAGAGACTGTCTCAGAAACTATTTGGAATTGGATTCACGGGTATCCATTTTTGCCCCTGTGTTTCATATGCTGGGGATGATTTGCTTTGATATGGATGATATAATTTGTTTCTATGCGTATGTCAAATGTTATAGTGTCTCCGACTTTTAAAGGCAGCACAGTAACACTAATAATCCTACTTACCGTTCAGAGTCTGCTCAGTACACAGGCTGTGTGGTTTCTTTAAATAGCCAGGTGGTGAAAACGGCCAAGAAACCTGTCACTTTTCATTCCTTACCTAGTTAAAAATAAATTTTCTTACATTTTTTTCCCCTAAAATATGTCCTAATATGCCAAGTGGAAAATTACCTCACGTGACTCTTTGAAACTATATTATGACCTTTTAAAAATACCATAGTACCTTAGAGAAGTGAAACAGATAGTTTTCTTTGAAAGTCTGTTTGAAGAGTTAGGTACCTAGAAGCTTTTTCTTCTAAGTTAGTCCTTCTGAGGTGGTAAAAGAAAAACACAAAAATTCATAGAAATTTCAAGTAAACATTTCAAAGCTGAAAGTCATCCTTCAAATGTTTATTCATGCATGTCACTTAAAACCAAGGATTCACATGCAGAGAGAGGCATTATGAAATCTAAACTATCATGAGAAATGTATTTATAGATTTCGCAGATGATAAAGGCAGGGGCAGAATGAGAAGAGAAAGCAGGAGGAAGAGGAAGGTTCAGTGGAAGGAGGAAGGAGAAGGGAAGAGAGGTGGGGAAGCAAGGAGCCTGTGTCTGGTCTTCCTACTAACATGCTGTTAACCTCTAGGGCCCCTTTGTATTGTAATCCTGGACCCCAAAGATAGGGTACAGAATGCAGAAGATCCATCTTTGAGTTCTTGTTTCTCTGTTTGTTTTTTCAGTAGTATTCTGGCTGGATTGTATCACATGAAAATGTAGGGGCAACTTCATGCAACTGGTACAATGATCCTCTACTTTGGGAATAATACAGTACCAACGGAAAGGTACTTGCACACTTCTGAATGACCAGGTATAGTGGCATCTACCTGTTCCCAGCTACTTGGGAAGCTAAAATTGGAAGATAGTGTTAGCATAGGAATTTGAGGTTGGTAGGAGCAACATGGGATCCTGTATTCTTATACCCCTCCCCCCCAAAAAAGCCCATCAAGCTTATGCTTTTAAGACACTCAGAGAATTTTGACATACGGTAATTATGAGAGAAGAGAGAGGAGAGAGAGAGGAAAGGAGAGAATGTTTTGACACAGGGTCTTATGGGGGGGAGAGAGAAAGAGAGAGAGAGAGTTTTATCACAGCATCTTATTCTAACCTTGGATTCCAGAGTATAGTTCCATGTGCCACCATTTCTTTCAGAGCATTTTCAGGAGCGTGAATCTACCTGTGTGGGCCTTCCCTTTTCAGTTTTTGTTGCACCTCAGTTCACTTTTTTCTAAAAATTTAGTGGTCCAGTGCATTGTGGTGGGTACCCGGGATGGAATTAGAAACCAAATAGACAAAACCTGTAGCCCTCCTGAAGCTCAATTTTAATGCCAGGAGAAATTGCAGATGTCAGTAGTAGGTAAAGTGAGTGCTAGGGGAACGTGTGAAGGATGATGGTGCTGATGGGTTGGGAAAAGTCACAAAGGAGGTCTCCCTGAAGAGGTGAGGTTAGAGACCCGTTGTGGCGTGGGACTATGGGAAGAGAATATGTGGAAGTTATGGGACAACTTTATGGAGTTGGTTCCCTCTTTCCATCTTTACATGGGTTCTGGGAATAAGCTTAGGTCACCAGAGTTGCTCGCAAGCATCTTTACCTGCTGAGACATCTCTCTAGCCTCCAGATCATTTTTGAAGATTGTATAAGCAGCACACAGTGTAAGCAGTCCTTCCTTTAACCTGGGCTCTGCTGAGATGCTTTCAGAGTGCTGCAGTTCTCAGGTCATTTCTTATTTCTGTTCACCTGCTCCAGTGCAGTTGAAAACAGGGGATTGAGTAGGAGGTTCTTTGCTAGTGTGCAAAGAGAAACCTGACATTTCTTGGTGGATTTCTTAAATGGTGAAATCATCCCACACCAAACTTTTTAAAAACACTCCTCAAGAGGAGGCAAGAAATGAAGCAATAGTTGGAGAGACAGCCGGAGGTCAAGTATAGCAGTGGCTCTTCTCTGTCGCTGTTAGACACCACTGAGGCTCAAACAATTTAAGGGGAGGAAAGGGAGATTTATTCAGCCTACAGTTTTAGAGGGGAGATATAGTTCATTAAAGCAAGAAAGGCATGGTGGGCTGGCAGAAGCTGGAGGCAGCTTAAGTCTCAGCCTCTGAGAGCTGCAAAACTCAACTGCAAGTATAGAACTCTCCCAGAAGTAGCGTGGGGCTAATCAATACCAAGGCCCACCCTCTGTGACTTCCTTCCTGCGGCTAAGTTCCACCTCTTAAAGGTACCATGACCTTCCCAAACAACTAAAGCTTCAAACATACTGAACCTGTGGGGAACAACTCATATTTCAAACTATGACATCAAGCGAGGGTTTTATTTAAGCAAAATATTTTTAAATCTTTTTACTTATAGTTTTTTTACACTTTCCTGCATAAATACAATTAATGTATGTACTTTCACTCCTTGTCACCCAGGCCTATCCATTCATGTCTCTCTCCTACTTTCTCCTTTTCCGTCTCCTCTTTCTCCATCTTTTTGCATGTGTGACCCTCTGGGTTTCATCTGGGATGTCTGTACTGGTAAGTGCCTGAGTGTTTGCTGGGGCATGGATTCACTAGTGGGTGAATAGATGAGTGAAGAAGCCCCCCTTCTCCTGTGTGGCATCGGCCTTCAATAGTCTCTCAGGGAGGTATGTTTCTTGAGGTCTTTCCTCAGACATGGAGAAATGATAATAGGCCAACTATTGTGCAGCTCTTGTGGAAGTGAACATGTGAAGGAGAACTTTATTATTATTATTATTATTATTAGTACTATTATTATTATGTTATTATTATTATTACATTTTTCTAGTTTTACAAGCATATTGGGTACTGATCTCTGCTTCCCTCTATCCCCCCTCTTTCCCATTTCCCTCCCTTTCCTTCATTGATCCATCCCACTCCCTCCCACCCTCCTGCCTGGACATTTCAATGGACCCCAAGGTTCCCTTTGGCTTGTCCACTCTTGTTTAGGCCCCTGTGGCACACCAAGTTGCCCCTCCTTGAGCCATCCTACTGATAAGGACATTTTCCTTCATGCATCCAACTCTAGGCCCTATGGTTTCCACTGTATGTTCTTATCTCCCTTGAGTTCCTCAACAGTGTATGGGGGCATATTGGTATGTCAGTCATTATGCAGGTCTGGTAAGGACAATTCTTACTTCAGTGAGTTCCTAGATGCAGCAGTCCTGCTTGAATGGAATGTCTTGTCCAATGGTGGATCTTCCCATCTTTAGTTTTTTCCAGTCTCACCACCCCCTCTTCCTTAGGCTCCCTAAGTTTTAGAATGGGGAGAGATTAGGTTGGCCTGATTCTGGTTGAGCCTTGATGGGTTGTTGGTATCCTACATTATGGCTGGCCATTGTTGTCCACTTCACTGCTCTTTTACTGCCCTAGAAGCATCCTGTCAGGATTCTCTGTTGTAGAAGAAGACTTCTAGGTTGAGTGCTAAGTGTTCTTCAAATCTATGAGGATAATAGCAGCTATTTACAGAGCAGTTTAGTGTACTGTCTTCCTACCTATAGGTTCATTGGCAGTTTTTCCCTATTGGTCAATTTATATTTTAGGTTAACAATAACAGGAATGTGTTCCATTCTGACAAGTGGGTGTTGAGTTCAGTCAAAAAGCTGTTGGTTATCTCCTTGATACAAAGCAGAAAGAATATGTTTGTGGGCTGAAGAGATTCACATCGTTGAGAAAGGAGACAAGGTGCAGGAAAAAAGATGTCATGTCCTCAGACACGTGAGGCAGGATGGGAGGACGTGAAGAGGTGGGCTTTCCCAGAGCAGGTCAGCTTAGATGATTCTGGAAGTGTCTCCTCTGAAGTTTTGATTTTTCTCATTGGAACAGCTTCCTGTGGCATGTTGTAGGGGTGGAGGAGAACTGTGGCAGATGTGGTGTGCTGGTTACGTAGCAGGTGGGGACTGGGAGGCTAGAGAGGGATCACATGAAGAGGTCAAAAAGGCATCCTTTATGCCAGGCCTGAGCGATCCTGGGGCTGAGAAGTGGCTAATGAGAAGACTGTGGACAAATAATGCAAAGAGTGAAGCTTTAGTTAATTAAAGTTTAAAAAAAGAAAGGAAGAATCCTAAAAGATAGTATATACAACTTTGATTATTTTAAATATGGTTTAGAGATGCATTAATAATAGGTTTTGCTGGGAACATTTCCAAATTATGTATGTGTAGCTGGGAACTCTATTCTTATAAAATGCAAAGAATATTTTATTTATAACATGAAAGAGTGTTTCCACAAGCAGAAAGACAAATAAATAAATCTAGTTTGGGATTAAAGCCATGAACACAGAGCCATGAAGTGCATTAAGCGAGGCTTGGTTCCAGTTTCTATTATCTTATTTAAAATGTTTTGGGGTAGTGTGTGTGTGTGTGTGTGTGTGTGTGTGTGTGTGTGTGTGTGTACTTGCTGTGTAGTCCATACCAGTCTCAAACTCGTTCCCCACTGTCTCAGCCTCCACAGTAGTAGGATCACAGGCACATGCCATCACATCTAGCTCTGGTTCCCATTCTTAATGGGTAAGTTGCAGAATTGCAGAATGTCGTGAGTCTCAGTTTCCCCATAACTAAACCCTAGAAGTCTGTTGTGAAATGAGATCATTTCCTCAGATCACCTGGAATACAATAAATGCTAGCTGTAGGCAAATATTCTGGGATCTGGAAGTAAATAACACTTTTTCCAGTGGGGCAGCTGCTTCTTTAAAGATGCTGTCTCGTGCTGAGAGCTAATGAAGTCTTGCAGTCATGGGGAAAGAAGTCCCATGCTTCTTTTGCCTTTGAAAAGCCAAAATCCAGAGTTTTATGAACGTAAATCTTTTTTTTTTTTTTGTAGGTTGGGTCTCATCTGAGAAATAGACAGAACTTTTATCATAGATGTAGTTAAGATTCCACAGTAGGAAGGGAAAAATGTTGACAGAGATCCAGGCTTTCTCTGGTAAACACTTGCGCCTTATCATCATCCATTTAAGTCATAGCAGTTCTAAGTTACTGCCCTCAGAGTATTCAGGGTAGTTCTCTTCTTAAAGCAAAAGCACTCTTCTGGGTCAGCCATTTCCTTTTCCTTTGGTAAGGGAAGAAGAGTGGACATATGAGGGGATGGGGGGAAACACTTGGCATTAGTCCTTAACCCCCTCCTCGTGTGTGTGTGTGTGTGTGTGTGTGTGTGTGTGTGTGTGTGTGTGTGATAATGAGAAGCTGGAATAAATGGGGCAACACAGATGCTCCTTGAACAAATGTGGGGTGATTGTGAGCATATATAAAACATTATCTGGAAAATATCTGGGTAAGACTGGGGTAATATATGAGGAAGACTGGGTTTCCGGATGAGTGAGAGAAGTAGCCAGTTACATGTGGGTTGTAGGCATTAGTGCAACCCCATGTTTACCCATGGGTTGATGCAGCCCCCGAAGCATGTGATTAAAATGTGAACCAGCATTATGGATAAGAGCCAAAAAATGGGAGCAATTTGAATATGCACTGATGGATATCAAATGGTAAAATGTAGTCTTTACATATAATGGGATATTATTCAGATGTATATAGAAAGGAAATTCTGAGCATGCTATAGTGTGGATGAACCTTGAGAAAACATCATACAAAGTGGGATTACCCACTCACAAAGGACACCTAACTACTGTGACAATAGTCAAGGTCATAGGGACAAAATGGTAGTTGATTGATCAAAGCAGGCAGAGATGAAGAGTAATCATTGAATGGGCAAAGGGTTTTACTTTTAAAAATTTATTTACTTATGAGAGAGAGAAAGAAAGATTGCGTGTTCATGCCATGGCACATAGGTGTAAAAGGTCAGAGGACAACTTTTGCAGATTGGTTTTCTCCTCCACCCTATGGAGGGATTGAACTCAGATCATCAAGTTTGCAAGCAGGTGCCACACCCACTGAGCAGTCTGGCCCAAGGGTTACTTTTGAAAGCTGAAAGAGTTCTGTGAATGGATGGTTATGAAGATAGTTGTTGCAGTTTGCCTACATGGTTGCTGATAAATGACCATCAAATGGCTTAAGGGAACAAGGGGTTTATTTCCTTACAATATTCTGGTTACAGTTTGGAATTCAGCTTGATGGGGAGCCTGCACCAACACCAGGGCCAAGGGAACTGGCCACACCATCTCTTTGTAATGGCTGAGAGAGGGACAATCCTTACTTGCCAAATCAACACGTCCGGACAAGTGTACACAAGGATGCTGATTCTCTCTACCAGCTCTCTGTATTTTATTCTAGGGCCTGATCCCACCTACCTGGGCCTTTCCCGTTAGCTAGACAATCTTCTACAGGTTTGCTCTGGGCTTAACTCAACCATTAATTCTCCACAAATGTACCCAGAGCTCAAACCCTCAACTGTCAAGTTGACACCTGTGTCTAACTATGAAAATAGTCCAATAATATGAATATACTTAGTACTACTGAACTGTATATTTATGAGTGCTTGAGATGGTAAATGTTGTTATCTATTTTGTCAGTTTTAAAAATGCATAATAAGGGGCTGGAGAGGTGGCTCAGGGGTTAAGCCTCTGCCTTGCAGGCGGAAGGTCCGGAGTTCGGATCCTATATCCCACGTATAGACGCCGGGCAGAAGCGGGAGCGGCCTGCGTTTCTGATCCTGGTAGGGCGGAGCCTGTGAATCCCGGGGCAGAGTAAACAAGGAGGAGGTAGAGGTGGAGGAAGTCCATGGTGGTTCCCGAATTCGCCTGTGGTTCTACACACACACACACACACACACACACACACACATGCATGATTGAATAAATAAAAAATGCATAATAAAATCATAAAAATATAATTATAGTAAAAGCTCTTGATAAATTCAACATTACATTAGTTAGTTGAAAATGAAAAATTAAAAAAATACAGGATTTAAACTTTGAAATTTCATTGGGACAAAGTGAACATAAGTGAATGTTGTATGTTTAAATTCCATATAGTTAGAGGTATTAGATTTTTAGCTAATTTACCAAAGTGAACTGAAAGTTCATGAAATAATAATGTAGTTACATATTGAAAAGGAACAGTAATGAGACGGTCCTTAGCTGATCGGATGTAATAAACAGCATAAAGTGCTAAAACTTGGAGTTGCCCACCATCTGCTTTCTTAGCTGAGGGTGCTGCCTTCTTTTAGTACACTGCTGTCCTTTGCATAAGCTTCCAGGTATGATACCTTATTTTCCCCATTTTTGTGCTGATTAAAACTACCCTCACTTGGGGCTGGAGAGGTGGCTCAGGGGTTAAGCCTCCGCCTTGCAAGCGGAAGGTCCTGAGTTCGGATCCCAGATCCCACGTATAGACGCCAGGCGGAAGCAGGGGGCGGCCTGCGTTTCCGGTCCTGGTAGGGCGGAGCCTGTGAATCCCGGGGCAGAAGGAGATGGAGGCATCCATGGTGGTTCGCGAATTCGTCCGTGGTTCTACACATACACAGACACACACACACACACAGACACACACACGCGTGCACATACACACGAACATGTGCACAGTTGAATAAATAAAAAAAAATTTTAAAAACTACCCTCACTTTAGCACTGAAGTGTGTCTAATGGTCCTAGTAGCAAGATCATTGTGCAGGTCATGTAAAAAAGTATCTGTGTAAGTGAATATTTTTTCAACATAAAACCAAGTTCAACATTCAGTGAGCCAAATATTTTTTTACCTCAGGGAAAACTTTAAACAGGAGCACATATATGACAAGGTTTTGCACTGATTGACTGCGATCAGGAATTTGCAGGGCGCTGACTCCATATTTCCTCTAAGGGAAGATATTCTCTAATAGTTCAGTATCTGCTAATTCAGTGTTTCAGCCACTGTACAGAACATAGCTATGGCAAATAATGAGAGTCGATGGTACAGAAAACTACCTTAAAGGAAAAAGTTAGCATCATTAAAAGAGTATTTGAGTCAAACAAAACCCATTAAGTAGCTCAGCCTATCAAATCATAATAGTATATCAAAAATACTTCTGCCAGAATAGTAAACTTAGATATACTTCATTGTATGTAGTGTTCTAATTTCTGATGCCTAAAAAGATTTTGAACAAAGAAGTGCTTGTTAAAGTGGCCCAGTTTTTTTTTTTCTCAGCATTAAATACACATTTGGCTTTGACGTAACCTATTTATGTCACAGAATTGAAAAATGGCTGTTGTCCCAGAAAGACCATAAAGGCTTGAAATGACAAGCATATATCATCATGTGTGCTAACACTAACATTTTTCATTAGCTCTCAATCATTGGTTTTAATTATTCATTATTTCTCTGATCGATCTAGGGATCGATAATGCATTTTTCACGGCCCTGTTGGTTTAATTTAAATGAAGCATCTCTGAGACTAGAGATATTCTTAGAGACAGACTTTTGGTTTGATCGGTATGTTTTATTTCCTCTTCCCTATCTTAATGATGGTCCCAAGATGGTCTTTTTTGAAAAGAGAAGCATATTTTGCTTCTCTGTGTTCACATTGCTTTACATTTTTTCTGACAAGAAAAAATTTTGTCATGAGGTTTCCTTCTGTGTAGTTTGTCTTTGAGCATCAGATCTACTGTGACATGAGTCCTGTCCCCTCTGAGTAGCAGGGTGATTCAGATAACAAGAAGGGATGTATTATTTTCTGCAAAATACCTAGCATTGCATCCCAGTCTTCCTGCTTCCCATTGAAATGACTTGGGGAAAGTTCTGTGAATTAGACTTATCTCTAAAATTGGTATGAAGCCAGAGAGATAGCTCAGGTTAAAGGTGCTTACTTCCAAGCCTGAGTTTGATCGGAATCCATGTGGTGAATGAAGAGAACCAAGTATTGCAGATTGTCCTCTGACCTCCACACATGCTCGGACATACATGCAAGTGCATGCAGGTATGCACACTTGTGCACTTATGCACATGCACACATGCACAAATGAATAGACGTAAAAAGAATTATAAAATTGAGACAACAGCTCTGCCTACCTAGGAGTTTGAGTATTTAGATGAAATAATATGAATAGAAGAGTGGCAGGGACATTTTTGATGCTTCATTTTTATGAGTTTTTGCATGCATGTGTGTGTTTGCATGTGGATGGAGTACAAGAGTGCACATGACTGTATATGCCTGTGAAGGCCTAAGGCTTTCCCATCTTAAATGCTTTGCTCTGGGGTTTTCTGTGTTCTACCTTCTAGGGCCAGAATTGCAGGCTGCCACCATATCCACCAGGCATTTTCATGTGGCATCTGGGGATATGAACTCAGGTCCATATGCTTGGGAGGCAAAAACTCTAATCTCTTCAGCCCATATTTGATAGTTTAAAGCTCAGTTATTATATTGATATTGGAAGAAAATAGAGGATGTACCACACTAAGTTTGATGTTCAAAATAAAATTAGTGTCCAAAAGAAACTTTAGTTGTGATAAACAAGAATAAATTTCTTCTATGTTTTTACCCAAGGAGTTTCTAAGCAATAGAGAAGGCGTCTTCCCCTAATAGCTTTCCATGCAGAGTGTGGTGGTACACATTCCAATGTTAGCCCTCGGGAAGCAAGGACAGGAGGTCCTTGTTCATCCTCAAACTCGTCCTCAGCCATGTAGAGACTTTGAGGACAGCCTAGCTCCATCATACCCTACCTCAAAAACCAACCAACCAAAAATAAACCTATAAACAAACGAAATGAAATGAAGTCAATCAAGCGAAACCCAGGATGGCATCCCAGAACACTTTCATCTTTTCTTGTTTTTATTTTGTTTTGTTTGTAGCTGAGAATGACTTTGAACTTCTGAGCCTCTTAACTGTGCTGCCAAGTGCTGGGATTGCAGGTATACATTTCCACTCCAGTTTATGTGGTCCCGGGGATTGAACCAGGGCCTTGTGCTAGGCAAACACTCTATCATTCGAGCTACAAGCTCAACTCCTCTTTCCTACTTCAGTTTTCCATGTAGCACTGGTCACTGTCTGGTACAGTAGACGCCATGTTTATTTTCTTTAGTAGCCATCCTTTCATACTAGTTGGAAACTGTGTTGGGACAGGACTATTTTTCCATTTTTGTTTTGTTCTCTAGTCTGTCAGAAGGGCTTAGGAACACTGTCTGCCTCTTAGTAATTGCTTTAAATTGTTGAGCAAACAAAAATAGTTCTGGTTTTGAAACCATCTTTTATATATTTTGGCAGCTGTGGTAATGTTCACCCTTCTCTTTGATTTCTCTATGGGAAGAATAGTGGAACTTTAGGCCAGCATGCTGCCTAGTGTATTGTTTCTGTAGCAGGTGTACAGCATCTTTTTTATCCTTTTGACATTTGTGACTTCATTCTGTGCTGGCAATGTAAAGTGGTATGTGGTGATAGATGCATGCTGAAACAGAGGCAGACATAGGGGGCGCTCATGAGCAGATTGGCTTCCAGAGCCATCACTGTATCTTCAGTAATACAAATTCAGTGGAGAATGGAATTTTATCAAGACTGAACTGCATTATTTTCCTCTCCTGAAAACACTTTCCTTTGATATCTCACTGAATCCACGAAATCTTATTTTCAGGAGTTCACATAGAAATTACCATGGTGTTTCTACAATAGGAAAAATTAGTTTATTGAGTTCTCTTTATAATCTCGTATGATTGACTATGTTTTTTAAATTAAAGAGTTTTCCTTTCAGTATAGTCATTATAGTCTTAAGGTACAGAGTGGAAAACTCAGAAATAATCAAAGCTGATTGATTAACATCCTGTTGTTTTACATCCATAGAATATAACTGAGGTAATACATTTTTTTCTTTTCTCTTGGAAGCAGTGGGGACTGAACCCAGAGCTTCTCGTGTGATAGGCAAGTATGCTTTGCCACTGAGCCACTGCCCCAATAATTATGCATTTTAAAAAATATTTTGAGAGCGAGAGAAAGACAGAGAGAGATGCACCATGTTGACTTTTGGGAATTGTACTCAGGTCACCAGTTTTGTGAGCAGGAACCTTAGTTAGCCACTGGTCTATCCCACTAACCCCATAATAATGTATTTTTAAAAAAGAGTAATTGAGCTTAGTACATTCTTCGTAGCATTTTTCGACATTGTAGATGTATTTATTCTTACAATTTGCTTACATCATTCATTGAATAATTTCTGCATCATTCATTGAAATCCCTATTATAAGCATAAAAGAAGTTAAGCTATTTTCCTCAAAATAAGATGTGGAAAGCACCTAGAATTCATATTTCTTTTGTATTTTGATTAAATGAAGTAGATATTTGCAGAGCTTTCATTTGTCAGTGCCATACTAATAGATGATTACTATTAATAGTTATTGAGATATCACTTGAAATAATCCACATGACATGGGAAAAATGTCTTGGCATATGAGCTGTAGAGCATCTGCACGTTTCCTAGTGAAGATGTTTCAAAATGGACTGCTGTCCAGTGTTCATCCAGCCAGTCATTCCCCACACACGCCCACACTCATCCACTTCCACTTTCCCATCTACCATCGATCCCCATTCACTCCCTCCTCCCAGTCCACTTCCGCTCGTTCCTCCCTTCTTAACCCCCCACCACTCCTGTGTGGAGATCAGAGGTCGACCTTCGGTTCCGTTGCCCAGGACTTTGTCCATTTTGTTTTTCTGAGACAGGGTTTCTCCGTGGAGCTTGTGATTTGGTTACTCTGGCCGAGCCGGGTCCCCATCTCCATCTCCCCATTGTGGGGATTTGTGGGCCTGCTCAGCTCTTCTTTCAGGCCACTGGGTTCTGTGATCAAGCTCAGGTCGCGCTTGCTTGGCCAGCGCTCTGCTGACCCAGCCATCTCCTCAGCTACCCCCGGGCTTTCAGAGTTAGTCATTTCGTGATCCTAGGTGAATTATTTAATAGCTGCAAAAGCCTCATCTTCTAATTTTAAAACTGAGATAATTAGATTCATTTTGTGGATTGTTATGCAGATCAAAGGAGATGATTACAAATGAGATTCAGGCTCACGGCCTCTTTTATACTTTTTCCGGCCTTGGGTCAAGTTTCTGCAATTTGTTAAGCTCGCGTATAAATTGACTGGAGGTGTTTGACAGTATAGCGATGCCTCCAACTTGGCAGTGCATGGAGAATATTAATTCTGAGCTGGCAGATGTGTGCTGGCCATGCTGGTGTACATAATTTTTCACTGATCTAAAGTGAAAGAACTTCATAATGAAAATATTTACTTCATTAAAGTGTATCTCTTGGGACCGAAGACATCAATGAATGTGAGATTTAAATGGAAAAGGACAATGATTCTTACACTGGACTTCCGCCTTCTTCATCTTCACACCAGTATTAACCCGTAAATAAAATGCTGTCATTTTTCTTAATGTGTAACCTCTCAGAAGTCCCTTTGAAGTTTAACCTTTAACAGGTTTGTTCACTAGCCACCGTTGCTGGCGCTAGCTTGTTTAGTCTACTTAGATGTTATTTATTGGTGTCTACCGGTTGCCGGAGCCACTAACTGAAATTTAAAGAAGGTGCAGATGGGACTTTTCAGCCTCGTGTGTGACGGATGTTCATCTGGTTATCATGGTTTCCATGGCAAGCGCTGGCTGCTACCTGGTTCAGTAGCTTCCTCCCACTCATTCCTATTTTCAGACTCTCTACATCTCGCAAACTCGGCACCTCCATTCTACCAGTGTTACCCCATTCCATCCTCAATTTCTGTGATCCTCACCAAAGCTTTTTCTTTTCTTTTTTGAAGGAGCTAAATCCCTTGAACAATTTTAGGCAGCAATTTAAACCCTCTCACAGTAATGGCCCTTTCTCATAATCTGAGCCACTTTGAATATAATTCCACTTGCCATTCTGGACATTGTGGTCTTCTTCCAGCCTTTTTCCAGCCCGTCCTAGACTGGGGTTCATAAATATCGTGCAAATAGCTTTCGTAAATAAATTTCCTAAGGTTGAATCTATAACTAAAGCAAAAAATTCTCAGCGTCAAGACACCAACTTGAAATAAGTTATAAAAAAATGTCTTCACAACTCCATTGACCAAGGCTCAGGAAAAATCATGGAAAGAGACAGAAGGTGGGCAGGAGCGCCATCAAGCAGGGTCTGTTGGGCACGAGGCCACTGTATTCACGAACTTGCTGCAGCTGAGACTGGACTCATCATCACGTCATGGATGGGGCATGAGCTCTTGTGCCCCAGTGAATAGTGATGGTGAATATTGGCTGGGGGGGAGGGAACCCACTTGCTTCTGAAGTGCTGCTGCTGATATCACCTGTTTCTCAGCAGGTGCCAGGTACATTCCAGGGCATGCAATCCTGAGCATTCTTACACACACACACACACACACACACACACACACACACACACACCATGAAAGTAGGAGGGAAGCTTGTTGGGAAGAAAATTCACAGTGGGAGAAGGAGGGAGGACGAGGTAAGATAATAAGGGAGAAAATGAAAAAAAATTCATTGTCTGAAACTGTCAATGAAATAATAAAAAGTAAATAAAACCTTTTATGCAGAAAAATATTCTTGACTAGTTGAATTGTTGTTCGTGCTTTTGTAACTTGTGCTGGAGAGAAAAAAAAAAAACTTAATTCTTTGTTGGTCTAAAGAATAAAAGACATTGCATACACAAAACACTTCCTGTGTGGCCTATTTAGATGTGCAATGGAACTCAGAGAAACTTCTGTGCTGGCTTTTTGGACAATGACCAATTGAAGAGGGAGAAAAATCAGCCTAGAGCTGGAAGGCAAAGATGTGTTCTGACAATAATGTCACTGGTGTTTTGTGAGGAAACTGTGACTCTCCTTTCTGTTGCCGTTGCAGCAACCTTACAGCTGCTTCAGCTCATTTCAACCATTGCTTCTTATTGTTGGTCCCATTTTTAACTTTGCTTCTATTTTCTGTGACCATAGAGTTTTAACATGTAATTTTGAGAATTTAATTATTTTTTCACAAGTGTCTTGTGGCTTTTCCAAGAATATGTTAGCAACCGAATATTGATTTTGTTTAAAAAAGTGAGCTGTTCAGATTTTCTTGAACTAGAGACTTGATAGTACAGTTCATCCCCGGAAAGCTGCCTAAGGCTAATTAAAGTATTTTGATATAGATCCAACTTCTGCACCATTGAGAAAGAAATGATAGGTTATTAGAATGTTTTTCCATTCGTGCGTTTTAAACTCTCCTCTCTGTTTTTTGCCTTGTAGATTGTCACTCAAAATTTTATCCTGCTAAAACAAAATCCCTCAAAGCCGTTCTCTTGATCAACTTTTATAGGTCACAATATTATGCATCAGTCTTTCAGCGTGTTTATTTACTCCCTTTGAAAGTTTGGTTTAGACACTCTTCTTGATGCTACTTAATCTTTAATGTTCCTATTTGTAAAAATCCTTGCACTAGACCATCCAGTGAGTTCTGTAATGTTGCCCTCGAAGGTCGGATAGTATGGAGAAAGACTTAAAGATGTTTTATTATTCTGCCTATATAATGAACTTGGCATTTCTAAAAATTTGGCCTTTCACGTGGATTAGGTTTGCAAGTTGTTAATACTTAAGTGGATCGGGTGACAAACTTCAGAGCAGAAATAAGTCATCTGAGAAAACCTGCTCTAAGAACCTTGGAAAGCACCAGGAAGCTTTGCCATTGATTATTATTGGCAGCACTTGGCACAACCAAGAAAGCATATGATTTTTTTAAGCCAAGAAATAACAACAGTGACAAAAAAGGATTATTAATATGTTAGTGACAGAGACAGTGGTGTCCCGACTGTTGCTCATGTGATGCAGAATTGAAACTGGTAAGTAAATTTTACTGGTCCTGGCCTTGACCTTTTAATCTATTTAATGGTAATGTTAGGGATTTAGGTCAACCTATTTGGAAGCCCAGGAGACTTCAACTCTTGGTTCAGGACACTTGTTTTCTATTCTATCTGAAGACTAGAGGGGACTTCTGGCCACCGGGATTAAAATACAGTCCACTTCCACGTCAAACAAACCAAGTTAGGATAAAAATATCCAGCTATAATGTGGAGCTAGGGGAGCTGGTGTTGGTGCATGAGCATCCTACGTGGTTTTCCCTCTGGTCCTCTATCTGCAGCTAAGGAGCTTATTTCTTTAAAAAGAATTTTTTAGGGAAAAGATGCTGAAAAATAAAGAGAAGACAGCAGACTTTCGTATTTCCACTATTCAAAATTAAAACGCATGGGCATCTTGTTACATCTTGCTACCATTCTTTTTCATTTTCTTGGACCAAAGTTGCTGTTTTGCTCATATGCACACAGCTATGCAATTGTGAAGAATCAGAATAAATGTTGCCGAGTGTTAATGCAGAAAGCCAGCTGCTTTAGGTATCTCGAGCAGAAAGGTTATTCATCCAGGAGACTGGCTGGTTACAAAGTCCTGAGAGGCTTGGAAGAGTACAGATCTGAAGCCACCTCTGGACTGGTGTGCTAAGGTGAGAGACTGCTGGCCGTGAGAGTACCACCTGCATACCACAGCGGTTTCACCCCACCCGGCCAGTCTAGGCTCCTGACCAAGGATTTTGGTCACTGTGTACACATTCATTCTTTAGACCTTGCCCAGCAGTTAGAAGGTAGCTTTTCCTTCCTGCCAGATAAGTCTAGTGAATTTGATTGGCCGTACTTAAATCACCCCTGGGAACCAAGGACATTTGGGAAATGTAGTTTTTTAGCTTTCCAGTCCATCTACTTAGTGGGAGTGTGAGAACACAGGCAGAAACCAAATGCTAAAGACCCTCAAAGGAGGTCTAAAAATGAAAGCTCAGCGAAATCTTGGAATCTGCTTTCCAGAAATTAGTACAATTAATATTATGTGCCCCATTCCAAATATATGTATCCTCTGATAGCTAGTTAGCTAAGTAGATAAATGAGATAGACAAGAGATGTAAATACTTTTAAAAAAGAGAGTGACAATAGATGGCATTTAAACTTAATAGTCATTTCACTTGGTTTAATATTCTGATAGACTGAATTCCAAATATGTTCTTTTTCTTCTTTCAAGTCGTCACACATGAAGTATGTTTTTGAGGAAGCATGTCAGTAGTTCTGGTGGTGGTGGGTTTACCAGTTGCCTGTGTTTGAGTGTAGGTGTGATTCCTGAATAGCAGCTCTGAACAGTTCATGCCCCACCTTTTAAATCTGAGTAGTGACATTTATACCTGCAACTTAATCACAATCATATTTTGTTTTGTAACCATATGTTTAGAAATTACTTACTACATCTGACATTTATCATTTGTCTTTCCCAACCTCTTATACATTTTGAGTTATTTTGACCCAGTTCTTCAATTACTTGTCAAATAGAATTTTCAAGAAGGGCCCATGGGTTTTATAGTTATTTGGCCTGGAAATGTTTACTTTTAACAGACTGTGGCTGTAGTTCAGTGGTGTCACCTAGTGTGTGTGACACTCTGGATTTGATCTTCAGCAAATACACATGACACATACACACATACACAAATAATCTGGTGGAATATATTAACATTTGGGGATGGGGATTTTAATTCCCCTTCTGGGCCTCTGGCACCTGATACTCGCCTGCCTCCCCAGCCCCATCATATTGTTTTTGGGTTGAGTTATTAGGGAAGGAAAGAGATTACATTTTTTTGAGAAAAATTAATACTACTTTTCAAAATATTTTTCTTGATCCTCTAGTTATATTTTTAACGACCTTCTTACAATCTTAGAAATTTTACATTTCTAGTATTTATTATCCTGTGGCTTGCTTTATTATCTCGTCTTCCTTTCTTTGAAGCAGTGGTCTTATGTGTATCTCAGCCTGGTCATGATCTTCCTTCTTCTACCTCCTGAATGCTGGGATTTAGATGTGTGCCACTACACTTGGCTCCTAATAGTTTTACCTAGTTCTAAACTACTGTTTAATTTGTGCTGAGAAAGGCAACTGTGTTGACATCTCAGTAGGGATTGGATGTCTTCTTATGGAGAGCAGTTGAAAACTAACTTCCTTCTAACCAACCTACCTCCCTTCATTCCTTCCTCCCTCCTTCCCTCCCTTTCTCTCTCTCTCTCTCTTTCTTTCTCTTCCCCCTTTTTTCTGCACCCCTCATTTATTAAAATGGCTGTTTGCCTTATGATGTACCCAGATGTGGGTGTGTGCTTCTAAAGAGAGCCCTCTACATTCCCATTTTCTTTTCAGTAAGAGTTTCTGTTTGCTTAAAGCCTCCAGACCTTGCTGGCTTCGTACTAGCTTGGTTTCAGTGCTCCCCAGGTCTAGCATAGATCTTGTTGAAGTTCTTGTGAGGGGAAGTGTGTGGATACCAGCAGTCGGTTGGTCCTCGAAGTTTCAGACAATGGAGAGGTAGAAGGGTTTGTGCCTGAGACCCTCACTACAGAGGCTCACTTTTTGTTTTCAGTCATTGGGGAAAAAAGAAAGCAGAAAGAATTCTACTTTAGCTAGAGTTATAATGGTAACTTCCTTGAGCATATGTGGTACTTCAGAACTCTGTAAAAACAAAAATTGTTAGGCCAAGTGATTTTCAAGATTAATGAATCTAAATAAGCTTGTTTATTTTAATGATGGTGCTTAGTAGATATGCTGTCAGTTGTCAGCACTTAGAAATGCTCCAGCAAAATATAAAAACAAGCAGCAAAAGGCAAAACAAGCCAACAAACAAAGCTTATAAAGAAGCAGAGAAATCTTTTCTCTAAGAACTCGCAGCTTAAATTGAGAGTGATGCTGCCTGTTGGTGAAGAAGGAGGGAGGAGGAACCAGAAAACAGCAGTGGGACAGCGAGAACCGAAGGCTTCCCTTTGCTGAAGGTGCCGCCAGGTCCCTCTTCAGTTTCTACTTTGTTGTTCTGTGATACTTAGATGGAGAAATCATAGAGATGGAGGAAGAGGCCAGGATGGATTATTTTACTGTTTATTATGCAGGGAACCCAGTCCAGGTTCACAGTTCACTTCCCTCCAGGCCTTGGGATGAGCTGCTTCCTGGGAAGGAGGGGGAAAGGGAGGGAGAGGAAGAAGAGGAAAAGGAGGGAAAAGGAGGGAGAGAAAGAATAAGAGGAAGGAGAAAGGAACGGAGAGGAAGAAGGGGGAAAGGGAGGGAGAAAAGAGGAGGGTAAGAAGGAGGAGGGGTAGAAGGAAGAGGAGTAGGAAGAAGTGAAGGAGGAAGGCGAAGAGGAGGAAAGGGGAGAGGAGGAAAAAGAGGAGGAGGAGGAGGAGGAGGTTATTAACACCATCAGGGAGAGCCCCAGCCCTCTACTTGTTCCTGAGCTTGACTTCTGTGCCCCTTTCTTAACAACTGGGAGTCTTTTGCAAAGCCACAAACAGATCCCCATAAACAAACAAACAACCCAGGAGAGAAAGAACAAATGAAATATGTAAGGAAAGAAATCACAGGAGATTTGGTATTAAACCCTGCTTAATTAATTAATTAATTAATTAGCGTGAGGGAGGGGGCATGGGTATCCCAGGTAGAGTCACCAAGTCAGGAGACAGATTAAAATGAAGCCATGGGTAGACAGGGATCGCGGTGTAGACTTTGGTGCATCAGAGTTTGCAGTCATCCATATTCATAGATTAGAGACGTGGTATGAACATGTCTGTATGTATGTGGACTTGCTGTGTTTATAAGACTTGAATCATAAAGTGATTAAGGAAATATTTTTGGTGTGTTTATACACAGGTATCTCTTGGAGGTTTTTTGCTGTTCATCTTAAGCTGGCCAAACATAAATAGTACAATCTGTTCTTTTTTTCTTAGCTACGACACATAGGAAGTGATGCCATGTGCTATTCAGTATGTGAACCAGAATGCTCAGGAGGTTTTAGTTGAGGTGTAAATATTTAAAATGACAATTTTTTTTTCTGGGAAGTTACACACAATAGCCTCATTCATCTTAAAGCATTTTAGAATTAAAACTTGACCCAATATAGAAATTATAAGATGTACTAACCTGAATTAAAGTTCAATACAGTAGTGGATCGAATACACTATTTTTCAAACTGAACACATATTAAAATCATCACAGTGGTTGGAAATGTGGTAGTGATATTTAAATCCCGGTGTGTTTCACACTTGTAAAATACAGGGAAGAACATTGCTTCCTCCTTTACCTTCCCCCATGGCCATCTTGCCTTCCTGAACTTCTAGATGACTGTGGCACCATGGGACACACTTGGAGAGACACTCATACAAAGGATAAGTGTGGAGATTAAACTTAGAGGGTGTGACGATAGTTTGCTTGAAAGCAATGAGCCTGTTGTAATAGAAAACCACACATGTGTTGACTTTGAAGTGTTATAGGAAAATCACCCAACATAGTAAGTTTGCAACAGAGTAAGTCTTATTTTTGGAAGATGGATTTGCATGCATGCATGTGCATGCGCGTGTGCTCATATGTGTGTGTGTAATTGTGTGGGTGTATTTGAAATACAGCAACATTTTATTTGTTTGTGTGAAAGAAGGGTCTTATGTGAGCCTAACCTGGCCTGGAACCCACTATGACGTGAGGATGTCTTCTGCTTCTTCAACTCAGCAAGGTTGACATTCTTAGGTTTTCTCTTACAGCCCTGTAATATGTAAACTGTTTAAGTTAGTACAGGAGCGGGACTCACAATCTGGTCAGTTGGTATGATGGCTAGTTTCAGTTGTCAGTTTGACCCCGCCTCCTGCCTCCCCTTCCCAGGTGAGTGCCAGCACATCCCAACCTAGGACCAGCTGTTGAAAGAGGGCAAAGCAATGCCAGAGTTTGAATCTGAGACATAATCCTGTGCTTGTTGTTTGAGGCTAAAGGAGAGGCAACTTTTGAGTTTAACGCCTCCTTAAAAGTTATCCCAGGGGCTGGAGAGGTGGCTCAGGGGTTAAGCCTCTGCCTAGCAGGCGGAAGGTCCTGAGTTCGGATCCTAGACCCCACGTATAGACGCCGGTTGGAAGCGGGGGCCGCCTGCGTTTCTGGTCCTGGTAGGGCGGAGCCTGTGAATCCTGGGGCAGAGTAAATAAGGAGGAAGTGGAGGCGTCCATGGTGGTTCCCGAATTCGTCCGTGGTTCTACACACATACACACACACACACACATGCACATACGTGCACACACACACAAGAACAATTGAATTTAAAAAACATTAAAAAAAGATATCCCAACTCTTGGATAATCCAGGTGTACTCAATGGTACCTATTTGACTGATCTCTTTCCTATGCAAATTTCTGTAATATGTAAAACCTTCCTAATGACATTTATTGCACAGGTGTCTCACTAACTAGACTTGAAGAATCCTATAAGAGCAATAAGAACAGGAACATTTCAGGCATCTTTGTATCAATCTTGGTGCCTAAAGCATTTCCAGAGACATAAAAAGATATTCAGTAAGTGTTTACTAATAAATGAAGTGGGCAAATGTCCCTAGCCATTTCTTCCTTTGCAGTGTCCAAATATTGATGTAAAGACAGGCCTGAAAACTACAGTAATTTTTTTATTTTTTGCACAGTCATCAACCTGAAGATTTTTTTTTACTTTTCAGATATTTTTTTCACTTAAGAGAAAGATTAATATTTATTTCTTCCAAGCACATTGGACATTAGTTATAATTTGTTTTCTTTAAGTTGACTTGATACAGTTATTTTTTTGTGATAAGGATGTTTTATTTTTGTATGCATTCTCTTTTTTAATGTTGTATGCATGAATATAGTGAATTTATGATGTTTTTACCCCTTAGTCCCCAATACCATGTCCTCTGCTTCCCCCCTTACAACCTTTCATCTCCCTTTGCCAGACTCCCTCTTATTTTGAAATCTTTTCACTTGTGTGGCCCACTGTTTCATGTGGTTTGTCTTTGATGACATATGCCTGACATGTTTCATGCTCCAGCAAGTACCATAGATCAGTGGATATACCATCAGTGGATATAGTCATTTTTGATAGAAATGAAATGAACATTTTACTTTATAAAAAAATAATTTGCCTTCATAGAGTAACAGGACATTTCTGCTTTAAAGAACTGCAGAAAACGGTTAAGTTTTCAGACCAGAGGCAACACATGACCATGATCTTTCAGAAGAAGACATAACTTGCTTCTTCAATAGACCCATGAATGCAGGGAAAGAAGAGTTTATTTCTAGCTTACATGACAGTGAAGTCACAGTGCCAAAAGCTTGAGCATCTCATCCACACCCATGTCAGCAAGTAGCAGATAAATGCACATCTACGTGCTCTTCCCTACACACCCCCTGACTAATGGTGCCACCCACAGTGGGCAGGTCTTTCCACTTCAGTTGAAGAAATTAAGATTATTAAATTAAGATTATAGGCATGTCCAGAGGCCTGCCTCCCAAGAGGCAAGTTGACAGCTGAGACCAACCATCATACCATCTAACCACTGACAAAGATGTGAGATCTCCTCCTGTATTAACTTACTGCCTAGAGAATTTACAAACCAGGGTTTGCTGGCCATTGACATGGGCGTCCACAGATCCCTGAGGCTTTTGCTGTGTGCATTTCTCATCTGCCCGGCGTTTTTCCTCCACCATTCCTGACCTCTTCAGAATCTAGCTCTGTTTCTTCAACTCAGCAAGAACACAGGGCATTCTTTGAGTGTTCCTTATAGCCCTGTGGTTTGTAATATCTGAAATGGCAAAATACTGTGAGTGGGATCATTTGCAGATTTAATATTGCAGAAGAAAAGGTAGTGAATTTGATAACACAGAGTGTAAGAATATCTGCTGTAAACCAGGCAGAGTGATACATGCCTGTAATCCTAGCTACGCAGGAGATTGAGGCAAAGGGATGACGAATTCAAAACCAATGTGGGCAGCTTGGTTCTCCAAGTGAAAAACACAATAGCAACAAACAATGAAGCGTGGTTGGAATGTAACTCACCAACTGACCCCTTGCTTAACAATGCAAGAAAAAATTCCGTGTAAAACAGAGTTGATGCTCTGCTATTCTTTTCTAATTAACTGTGAAACAATATTAAGCTTCTTTCCTATGTATAATTGGAGACCCAGGAAAAGAAAACAAGAAGAAAAGCAGGAAGTAATAGGCTAGGCAAGGGATAAGTAATAGGCACATACCTGTAACCCCAAAGTTTGGGAAATAGAGGCAAGGGAGTTGAGTTCAAGGCTATCCTCAGCTATATAGCAAGTTCAAGGCTAAACTGGGATGCATGGGACTATTTTCAAAAATGGAAGAAAGGGGGACTGGAGAGATGGCTCAGGGGCTAAGACTTTGCCTCATAAGCAGAATGACCTGAGTTCGGATCCTGGGTCCCACATAAAAGTACGCTTCCAGCCCTGGTGGAAATTCCCGAAGCAAAAAGGAGGTAGAAGCAATCCAGGATCATTCCCGAAGTCACCCTTGGTTCTCCACAGTGACACATATGCTCTCTGATACACACACACACACACACACACACACACACACACACACACACACACAAATAATAATTTTTAAAAATTGAGGCATGGCCACAGGCCTCCCAATTTGTTGGAAACTCTGAATACACAGAAACCCAACCTTAAACAAAGAAATCAGAAAGAAAACAACATGCTTTTTCAAAATCAACTTGCTGGAAACCAGGTGTAGAGACAAGATTCCAAATGTTGCTAAAGAAACATGGATAAATTACTTGTGCAACACAGATAAAAACAGCAGACTTACTGACAGAAAGTGTGCCATACAGATGTTAAAGTAATAAAATTTTGCTGCATGATATCACCAACTTAGAATAGTATGTCCAGCAAAGATATCATCCAAGATTTCTAGACAGACAAACGCCAGCAGCAAACCTCAGGCAAAAGAAAATCCTAGTACTAGGTGAAAAATCTGGGCATCCAGAGAGGACTATAGAGCAGCAAAGAGTTGAAGTGTGGATAAATACAAAAGACCTTTCTTGATTATTCTCAAATGAAAGGATAATTAACTTATAAAAGCAAAATGAACGTTGTGTTGTGGGACTGTTAATGCAGTGGAAATGAAATCTAAAATAACAATAGAACAAAGGACTCGGCAGGGGTGGGGAGTTAGAGGAAATAGATGTTTACCACTGTAGATTCTTAGTGTCCGTGCAAAGAAAATATTCTTTTTATGTACATTGTGGTGAATTAAAGATGGATGTGGTAAACCATAGAGAAATCACTTTAAAAAGATCAAAACCACTGAAAAAGAAACAAACAAGCTAGAATTATAATCAAGAAGCTAGTAATGTAGATACTGTTAACTCCTGAAAAGAGTGAGTAAATCTCAAAGATGACAAGAAATAAGGAAGAAAGGGAGGTGAGATTGGTAGCAACATAATTGACTTAACCCAGCAGTTGAAACATTTCATTTTGAATGACTTCTTAGACTGGTGAATAATTGTAACCTGATTATCTGCTGTTTATGAAAAGTCCATTTCAGACATAATCATATTAATATGCTAAATTTAAAATAGTAGAAATCATTTCATGCACATATTAAAAGAAAGCTGAGTGGTTGTGTTCATAGGAAACACAACCAACTTCAAAAAAAGGCTGTTCTCAGGGGTAATGAGAATTCATCAAGGAGACACAGCAATTCTAAATTGTACACAGGTAAATAGCTTTGAAGCACAGAGTAAAACTTCAATATAATCATTCATCAATATGAGCTCATTGATAATTACAGAGTTCTCATCTGAGCAACAGTAGACTAATCTTTTCCAGTGTATTACCCAATGTAGAATGTATTCTTGTAATAAACCAATTTTAATACATTGCATATTCTCTTTTTTTATGGTTCTGGTAACATTAACCACAAACTCGGTGGATTAACAAAACACAAATTTGTTAAATTACAGATCTAGAGGTCTGAAATCCATATGGGGTCTCATTTGGGCTTGGGGCTGAGAATCCATTTCCTTTCCCGGTTTCTAAAAGCCCTTCTTAGTTGTTCCCATCCATCTTCAACAGCAGGGAGGTAATGTGAGTTTTGCTCATACCTCTGCTTGTAGAGGACTGTTGGGATTACTCTGGGCGATCCAGGGTAAACTCTTTCTCTAAGGGTTTCCTGATTTGCAGACCTTTGCCATGTAAGGTCACAGGTATTCACAGAGTTTGGGGAACAGGCCTCTGATTCTATTTAATATTATTATTGTTGTTTTGTATGTTAGTGTATGGTGTGCATGCGTGAAAGCATGTAGAAGTCAGAGGACAATTTGGTGCAGTCATTGCTCTCCTTTAGCTTTTCATGGGTTCAGGGGTCCGACTCATGTTTTCAGACTTGCATGACAATAACTTTTACCTGCTGAGTCATCTTGCTTGCTGAAGATTAGATTCTTTTTAAGCTGGTCATGAATTTTCTTTTTACACTTAAAATGATTGAAACTGCAAGGGGTTTGAAGTAGAAGAAATCAGAATTGGAGTTAGAAATCCCCAAGTTCACGTTTGGCGATGGATGAAAGAAATTCTTGAGTCAAAGAAGAAATCACGTTTCTAATCCTGAGATATTTGAAACTGTAGGCTAAAAGCCCAGAGCATACATAGGGAAAAAGAGAAAGCTCCGATAACTCGGATGGAGCTGCAGCCATCCTGCCTGGGGAGGGAAAACTCTAGATTTCAAAAAATTAAAGGTCAGAACAAGGAAGTCCCTTTCCACTCTTGCAGCCTTGAACAATAATCACCGATCCTTTGAGCGAGTAGCACTGACCTCTCACCAGTTTGGTCACTTCCGTTACCGTGCTGTGAAAGCAGAAAAGTTCAGTGGACATGCAGAGCCCAGTTGTTCTGCTATGCCTGATGTCAGCAAGCTCTGGATCACGGACCCTTCATTTGCAAACACATGCTTTGGCGAAACTTTGTCTTATTAGAGAACACAGATTCATTTGCTTCTACTGTGGCCCCAGGAGTGCTGTGTTGGCTACTGCCAACATGGCTTAAACAGGCCAGTGTCACTATGATACAAATCAGGTTCAGGAATAAGTTTTAAATTAGAGAGACATGCTTCTTTATGTTCTTCGTGTTTCTGTAGGAAGGGTGGATGTGTAATATTTCTTCATTTGGGAGTGGGGTTTCCTTTTGGCCTATTAGTCCCTCTACTTTGTCGACATTACAAAATCAAATCATTTTAAACTCCACTGGATAGCATGTGTTGAGTAAACAGCTCTGCCCATGGACTGTATTGCGATTATCTCTTAAGATATGCTGGTTATTCCTGCCTGGAGGACACAGTTCTGGAGCCTGGGTGGAGTTGCCGTGGTGAGCAGTGCAGTTGGTCTCGTCCTGCTGACTGGAGGCTTCCTGGCAGCAGCTTTCATTAAATGTTGTATGAGACAAATTAAACAGATTTGGTTCTCTTCTCAAACAGACTGATTAGCCAGCTCAGTGTCATAATTAACTTGTACATTTGCCAGAAATCAAGATGACCAAAAGGGTGTATTGTTGAGGGAGACAATCCATGTGTCTCCAGTGCTCTTGGATGTCTCGTTGCTATGCCAGGATTGCAGTGTTGTGAACATTGTGTACCTGGGCTGTTTTTGTGGGGAGCAATTGCAAGGAACGAGGACACGTTCTCCCTGTGGGGCAGAGTGGGCTGGCTTAGTGCTTGCTTTTAAGGCAACTGGATTCCCAAAGCTGAAGAAATAAGAGGAAAGGAAAAAAAAAAAAAGCTTGTAAAGATAGAAATAAAGCTCCATCTATTCAGAGGCAATGTAATTATGTAGAAAATATGAAGAAATCTGCAAAATAGTTACTAGATGTAGTAAGCTGTTTGTCTTAGAGTACAAGATTAGTATGCAAACCCTGAAGTATTCTGTTAGAACACATGAAAATTACATTAAAATATAATGTAAAGTAGCATCAAGATTATGGAATGCCTAGTGATATATTTTTAAAAATTATATGCAAAACCCATGTACAGAATATTAAAGAACACACATAAATGGAAGGATATCTTGTGTGCATAGACTAGTAACTTAATATCAGTAGTACTAGAGGTGATGAGGTAATGATAGTTGCTATCAGAATCCCGATGGCATCTTTTCACAAAACTAGAAAGTTTGTTAATCTACAGACTCAAAGAATCCCAGAGAGACAACAATCTTGATTAAAAAAAGAACAAAGTTGGAGGTATACGTCCTGATTTCAAGACTTAATACACTGTTGTAGTTATCAACACAGTATAGTATATAGACGGAAAAAAACCAAACAAAGAGCCGTGAGATCCATCACGTATCGTCAAATTTTTGGGAAATATGCACAAAGTTGCCCAACATATTGGGGATGCCTAACATTACTAAGGAATTGCAAACCAGAACCACAGTGAGGTACTTACCACCTATATATTTCTACAAGGATGCCAAGTGTCCAGTGGCATGGGGGGCGGGGGGTGGCAAATAGAGCTGAGAAAGCTAAGTATCTACATGGAAAAGCATGATATTGTCCCCTTGTCTTACACAACATGTAAAAGTTAATGTGAAATTTATGAAGAATCTAAATCTAGGGGATTACAATTATAAAACTCTAAAAAGAAAACAGGAGAAAAGTGTCATGATATTGGACTTGGTAATGATTTTGTGAATATGATACCAAAGTATAATCAATAAAAGCAAAAATGGTACGTTGGATTACATAAAATTGAAAACTGTCAGTTAAAGAGCATGTTTACTTATCAGAGTGAAAAATAAACGTAGAATGGGAGGAAATATTTGAGTCAATCATTTGATAAGTGATTATATCCAATAACAAAATGCAAATAATTCAAGTAAAAAAAATCTTCAGGGGCTGGAGAGATGGCTCAGTGGTTCAGCATCTGCCTCACATGTAGAAGATACCAGTAAAAACCAGACCCCAGGTCCCATGAAAAAACACCAATCAGAAATGATGATAGCCTGCACTTCTGGCCCCGGAAGGTGGAGCCTGGGAAATCCCAGAGTGAAGCAAAAAGGAGGTAGAGGCAATCCAGGATGATTCCCAAAGTCATCCTTGGACCCTTGGTTCTCCATAGGAACACACAGTGGCCTCCTCCCACCCCCCACCACAGTGTTCAGGGAGCTGGCTCAGTAGGTAAAGACCTTGCTGTACAAACATGACAACCTGAGCTCCAATCATCAGCACCCATGTAAAAGCCCAACCTTGGGGGGCAGACATAGGCACATCCTAGGAGTTCACTCACCAGTCAGTCTTGACAGGTTCAGTGAAAGAATCTTTTCCAAAAAATAATGTGGAGAACTGTAAAGGAAGACACCTGAGGTTGACCTCTGACCTCCACATATACACACATGGATGAATGTACCTGCACACACACCCAAACACACACACACACACACACACACACACACACACACACACACAGAAAGAGAGAGAGAGAGAGAAAACTTGAGTAGATATTTCTCTAAGGAAGATGCATAAATCATCAGCAAACACATGAAAAGTCGCCCAATATCATAGTCAGTAGGGAACTGAAAATCAGAACCACAATGATATACAACCTATACATATCTGAATAGTTACTGAATTAAAACCAAAAGAAAAGAAGAGAGTAAGCATCCAAAAGATACGAAGAAGCTGGAGTCCTAGTGTGCTGGTGGCACTTGAGGCAGCTATGGTAGTTCCTCAAAAAATTAAAAATAGAACTACTGTAAGGTCTATCAATTCCTCTTTTGGATAAACATTCAAAAGCATTAAATTCAGTGACTCAAAGTGACATTCGTACACGCATGTCATGCTATTCCGATTCGCTATAGCCAAAAGGTAGAAATAGCCCAAATGTCAACAAAAGATGAAATGATCCATTGTCTCAATATAGTGGAATATTATTCAGCCTTAAATTGGACGGAAAACTGACTCATGCCATCTCATGATGAGAGAGCCCGTAGAACATGATGCTAAGTTAAATGTGCTTTTCCCCAAAGGATAAACACTGTGTAACTCCACCCATAGGATTGCAGGGACTAGGAGAGAGGAAAGCAGAAACTGACTGATGGATATCAAGATTCAGATTTGCAAAAATAAAAATTCTTGTGCTTAGTTGTACTTATCAACCAACAATGGACTTACCATTGCTGATCCGTCCATTTTAAATTGGTTCAGATGGCAAGTTTTATGCTACAGGCCCTTTCCCACAGAAAAAGAACTCAGTATGTAATATAAGGTACCTGATTGTGAGTCTAACAACCTGACTTTGAACCCCAGAAGCCCACATGGTTGAAGGAGAGAATAGGTTTCCAAAAGTTGTCCTTTGATCTCCACTTACCATGGTATGCCTGCCTACACTTTCTTTTTATCTCTCTCTTGCTCATAAATTAAAAAAATGAAAAAAAAAAACTCACAGGAACTATGTAGAGGCTATATTTAAACAGGATTAGATCTGCTCATACCTCTAGATTTTAAACAACTTTAAGAAGTACACTCGGGCCAGTGAGATGGCTCTGTGGGCAGAAGTGCTTGTTGTGTGTGTAAGTGTGATGACTTGAGTTCGATCCCTAGAATCCATGAGAAGGTGGAAGTAGAGAACCTACTCCCCAGGTTGTCTTCTGATCTACACATACACACACAGACACACACAGACAGACAGACAGACACACACACACACACACCGTGGCATACATGCAAACATAAGATAGAAGAAATACTTTGATCAAATTTGTTAGTGTTGTTTTGTTTTGAAATAGATGTTTTTCCAATAATAAAGTTGGGTTTGGGAGAAATGTTAGAATTTAGCTTGGGTCTAAAATTCATCAAAAAGTTCAAAAGGACTGTTCTTCTTGTCTGTGAGTCCTGCTTTATTAGACTCTCCATGCTTCACGAAGGTTTAATTCTCAAAAGCATAGATAAGCCCATGAGTCACATGTTATCACTCAGACAACATTAAAAGCCAAATGCATGGCATTATACTATTTATGAAATTTATTTGAAAAGATTTAAATTCTCATATTGTCAAATTCTTACCAACAGAATCGGGGTTACCTTTTGTTTGTGCAAAGCCCGTATGTTGTTTTACAAAGTCTCGGATAGACATGGAAAGAAACAGATTCTGCACTTTCAGGTTTCAGATAGATCATATTATTATTATTTGTGTGTATGTTTGTGTGTGTGTGTGTGTGGCACAAATGTAAAGGTCAGAGGACAAGTAGTCAGTTCCCTCTGTCCATCTTTATGTGGGTTCTGGAAATTGAACTCAGGTCACTAAGCTAAACACCTTTACCCATTGAGCATCTTGCGTCTAGTTTGTTCTTGGTTTGAATGTGAGTGATATAGCTACAGTACTCTTTAGTTAGCTGCTGCATCTTTTTAAAATGCTTTTAATGAAAGCCAAATGCCTATTGGAAGAAGAAATCAATATCTGGATTTAGGAATCGTGTTTTTAGTAGTGTTCATCAACTTTTAATTCAAATTAATTTTTAAATTTTTAAAAAATTTATTCAATTGTGTGTGTGTGTGTGTGTGTGTGTGTGTGTGTGTGTGTGTGTGTGTGTAGAACCATGGGCGAATTCAGGAACCACCATGGACCACCTCCACCTCCTCCTTGTTTTACTCTGCCAGGGGATTCACAGGTTCCGCCCTACCAGGACCAGAAACGCAGGCCGCCCCCGCTTCTGCCCGACATCTATACGTGGGGTCTAGGATCCAAACTCAGGACCTTCCGCCTGCAAGGCAGAGGCTTAACCCCTGAGCCACCTCTCCAGCCCCAATTAATTTTTTAAATAACTCCAAATTCTATCTTTTATTTTCTTCTAAGGAAAGTCAGAGTTTTCTTAGTGAATGTAAATGTTATGATCTATATATCTGTGTAAATATATATACTCTTAAAACATTATTAAGCTTTATTCATTTAATATGTGTGTGTGTGTGTGTGTGTGTGTGTGTGTGTGAGAGAGAGAGAGAGAGAGAGAGAGAGAGAGAGAGAGAGAGAGAGAGAGAGAGAGAGAGCACACTGTGTGTCCCCGTGGAGGACCAAGGGTGACTTCAGGAATCATCCTGGATTGCTTCTGTCTCCTTTTTGTTTCCCTCTGGAATTAACCAGGCTCTGCTCACCAGGGTGGGAAGTATAGGCCACTGCTGTTTCCTCCTGGCTTTTCTACATGGGACCTGGGATCTGGGATCTCTTGCTTGGGATGCAAAGTCTTAACTCCTGAGCCAACTTTCCAGTCCTGAATGTATATACTTTTAATTTACACATCCCACTTCTGTAAAACAGTTGGTGATTTAGTGTCTGCCTATAGCCATTATCGTACGATTGCCATAATTAACACGATTTAATTAAGGTTATGACTTGACATTTCAGAAGTTGACAGGTAATTATGCGTTGCTGCTATTTTGGTTTAAAAACTTTTAGGATTGAGCCAAATCTCTGTCTAAAGTTAGTTAGAGAACATAGATACTTGCAAATGTCTAATTATTCTTAAATTATGTAATTTCTATATTATTGCTTATTATTCTCTTAATAGAATTTTTGAGTTTTGTGAAATTTAATTTGTGTAAATTTAGTAGTTTGAGGATACAAGTTGAGTTTTAAATTTTTTCTTTACATTTATTGTGTGTGTATGTGTGAGTTGTGCATGTGTACATTAGTATGTGTGTGTGTGTGTGTGTGTGTGTGTGTGTGTGTGTGTGTGTGAAAGAGAGAGAGATGCATTTGCCCCACAGTGCAGATATTGAGTCAGAGGATAGCTTTTTAAATTTTAAAAAATTTTTTCACGTTTACAAGCATATTGAGTATTCATCCCAGCTTTCTTCTCTCTCCCTCCCCTCCATACCCTCTCTTCCCTTCACCATTCCGTCCCACTCCCTCTCACCCTTTCGCCTATGTGCTTCTGTGGCCCCCAGGGTTCACTCTGACCTGTCTACTTCTGTGGGTACTCAAGCCTTCTGTGGTATATCAAATTACCTTTCTCCAGGCCACCCCACAGATACGTGCATTTCCCTTCACTCATCCAGCTTAAGACCCAGAGGTTTCCACTGTAAGTGCCCATTCTATGGGTATAATAACAGCTGCCTATGGAGCAGTTGATGCACTGTCATCCTACCTATAGGTTTTTTAGCTGTTTTCTCTATTGATTTTTTCCTTCCTTTTTCATAGGTTATTTTTCTGGCTTATAGTAACAGGGATGTGTACTGACAAGCAGGTCTTGAATCCAATTAGAAAGCTGTTGGTTGTCTCCTTGATACTCATGCCACTATTAAACTCGTGGTCACCTGTTGCCATGGTGATTTATATTGCAACTTACAGATCTCCTGCCATTGATGGGGTTCGTGATTATTTCTCTCCCCCAGTTGCTTCTATGGTATTCCTTGGTACTGTGTAAACTATTCAGAGGATAACTTTTGGGAGTTAATTCTCTTCTTCTACCATGTAAGTTCCGGGGATTGATCTCAGGCCCTCAGGATTGGCAGCAAATGCTCTATCCATTGAGTCATCTTGCTAGCCCCACAGCAGAGTTTTGAAAGACTTCAAATTTATTTCAAATCCTATTGTAGTCAGACCGTGAAGTGTTCCTCATGGATTCACATGTTTGCACACAGCTGTTTTGGAAGGTTTAAGAGGTGGAGCTAGAGGAAGTGGGTTACTGGGGTTGGGCCTTTGGGTTAATAGTCTGGCCCCACTTCCTGTCTCCTGTTTGCTGACTGTGGACACTGTGTGACTACCTGCCTTATGCTCCTGCTTCTGTGCCTTCCCTGTCTTGATGGACTATTATTCCTTGTTAAACTATTTTCTTGTTAGGTATTTGACCATAGCAGCAAGAAAAGTAAGAGAAAGCCTATTTATGTGGTGGACTCTTCATAGTCCCACAGGCTTAATGACTTTCCTATCAGTGAATTTCATTAACTCCTTGTAACCCAATGCACTATCCATTCTACAAGGCTTTGTGGGATTTTCAGAGATGAATAAATATGCTGCCTCCATGACATGAGGTATCTGTTACATCACTGAGGACCGTTTTTCAGGATGAAGGCTCATTGGAGGTAGAGTCGAAGGAACTATGTGAGAAAGGAAAATGCACAAGGATTATTGTAGGACCAATGAGTTTGGTCATCTAGCAAGAGAAAGTCATGTCCACTGTGGATTCCTGTGTTTGAAGATGGTTGTTTACCTCTCACACCAATCTGGTGTCTGAGCTGAGTTTAAACTTGAAGGAGGTTGCCTTGTGAAACCCATTATTATGTACAATGTATAAACTATGCCAATCAAAATGTAAAAAAAAACAACCCAGAAGCATTTGTTAAACAAATAAAGAAACCAAACCCTATTAGGCAGGAAGTTGTGTTTCTCTCAGAGCATGGAAGACATCCCTGCTGTTTTCTAGTCCCAGAGCTGAGAATCCCTCTACAATATGGATCTGTGGTGCTTTGTGCAGTACCTTCCCCCATCTCCCGTGCAAGTATTCAGGATTTCTCTTTTCCTCAGGGATCTGTAACTTCACAGCAAAATTCACAGTATGGGTTTATTTTCATCCACTGTGTGGGCTTCCCCCTCCCCCCCCATTCAGTCTTCAGTTCTGGGAAGTTGTCTTGAATTCTCTTTTCCTTCTGTTTCTGCCTGTTCTTATACTTGGAGCATCATTATTTGGATGCTGGTCCTTTTCCATGTTTCATCTTGTTTTCCTTTCCAGTTTTTTTCCTTTTCATTTTGCTTTCTAAGAGATTTGACTTTTTTTCCCCAACTCTTCTATTGTATTTTCACTTTCTTATGGATAAATACACATACATTTGTGTGTGTGTGTGTGTGTGTGTGTGTGTGTAGTGTTTACCCTTCAACATCCATGGTTGCTGGTTTCAGTACTCCCTGAGGATCCCAAAATCCACAGAAGCTCAAGTATATGGTACACAATGTGGCTATTTTGCTTGTGGCATATGCATTCCCTCCTGTAATCCTTTGGTCACCTCTGGATTACAATGCAAATGCTGTGAGAATAAATGCCACATGTATTATTCAGGGAATGACAAGAAGAAAAAAAGTGCATTTTCAGTTTAATTTTTTCGGTTCATTTTGTATCTGTGGTTGATTGAATGCATGGAGTCCACGATTCCTTCGTATCTCACATCACAAGAGCTCCCCGGAGCTGCTTGGGAGCTCTTGTCTGTGCAGGTGGGGTTTTGCCATCTGTCTGTTTCATTCCATAGCCTAGCCAGACTTTTTGTTGGTAACTCCTGACATCTTTAGTTTTCTTTTTCTTGACTTCCTCAGATCCTGAGAGAAAGGCTTCTCACTGAGAAATTGTCCTGAATTGTCGCCGTGGCTGCCAGTAGCTGGGAGGCTGTGGCACAGGAGGCTTGGGAGTTGTCAGTAACGTGTGCACAGCACTGTTCGCTGCCTCCGGTTATTCCCGCGTTTGCTATTCCAGACATTCTTGGTTCGAGCCTCTCCAGAATAAACTCCAGACTTGTTCCTGGGAGGGAGACGACATTTGGGGGCTCTCCAGCAGAGGTAATTAGGAAGGAGACAGTAGGAGCTGAGGGGGAAGAGGGGACACTGAGATTCTAAAACAGTTTTTCACCCAATTCTTTTTAGCTTGTCTTTACCCTGGCGCCCAGAGCGCCCAGCGCTGCCAGTTCTTGGGCCATTTGAGGATTGTTTGTTCAAGTGGGTTGGTTTTTCAGCTCTTCCCCACGGCTGCCTTATGGCGGTGTTCTGTCAGTTCCCTCGTCCATCTGCTTCTGGCTGGCAGCGTGCTACGGCGTTGTCTCTGCGCACACGCTGTTGATCCTCCATATTTGTGCCTTTCCAGAAACCCCTTCACTCGAAGATTTTGAAGAATAGAGCACGTGTAACATAAGCCATCTCAAATTTGGAACTTGAGGAATTAGAACACAGATGATACAGGGCTGATATCCTAGTTTAGAAAGCAGTAATCTACCTCCACCCCATAGCCCTTCCCACCCTTCCCATTCCCCCTTCCTTTCTCTACATCTCTCTATGTGCAAGCAGCTGGGTAGCTCTAGGGTGCCTATACTAGTTAGGTAGCACTTGTATTTCAAGAGCCAATTCTTTTGATGACCTCAACAGAAATTAGAAGACCCTTGAGTATGATTCCTCCAGGCCTCTTTGGTGCATTGTTAGTATGATTCTGTTCTCTTTATGATCTAAATACAGTGAGTACTTCATCCATGTAAACAATGGACTCCTAATTCTTTTCAGTACTGTGTACTTGTAGATGTCGTGTAGAAGGGACCCAGTGCAGGCCAAGACAGCTGCCTCTCTGCTTGGGGGGGTCCTAAATACCCACTGGTTTGTATTGAGTTGAGGTCTTTTTACTCTCCTTGACTCATGGAGTCACAGATTTTCAAGGAGTGACCAAAAATTTGTGTTGCTGACTCTTTCCCGGCCATTTCTAGCTCCTCCTGAGTGTTTCTTTGTCTTCCATCATTAAGGCTTGTTCATTACTTTTTTGTCATGTTCCATCTTGCTCTACTTTTTGCAGCATCTCAGTGTTTTTTTACTAGCACCTCTTGGGTGCCAAGGGTTGTGCCTTACACCAGTTGCTAGGGCAGCCTGCAGGTGGATGTTGCTCCCACTTGGCTTAATGACTCAAAACAGCAGACAGAGGATCGTTAGCATCATCGACGTACGTGTAAGCGGCAGGGCTGAGGGCATTTTGGTGCTTGTGGGACTTCACTGGTTGGTACAGATAAAGGTATTTTGTTCATGCAACAAATATTCTCTGTGTGCCAAGCAACTATTTTGCACCTGGATGTATAAAAAAACATGCAAATCCCTGCCCTCATGGGAGGGAGGGGCCATAATTTTGACAGATCATTCAGTTGTATAGTGTGCTTAGAGGTCATGAGCTGGTAGGAAAGCGATAGAGCAGGATGATGGAATCTTGAACCCTAAACTGTGGCAGAACCCAGAACCCACAGAGGCTACAAGTGCTTCACAG